>JAEIGD010000038.1:0-600000 GCA_018903425.1 Zaprionus nigranus | reverse complement strand
CATCGAAATCCGCGTTATATGGCGTGCAGGCGCATTCATTGAAACGGAACGTGCGCTGTGGCTGCACCTTGGCCCGGTGGCACATGATGGACATCTTGTGCAGCGATGGCTGACGGTTGAAGAGCACAATGTCCTCGTCGCGCAGATGCCGCTCCACAATGTCGCCACACTTGAGTTCCTGCGCGACCTTCTCACGATTGCCGTAGGCGAGATACTTCTTGAAGCTGGAGCCGCGTTGCTGCACATAATTGGCACCTGGATGTACACTGGGCCCGTTGCGCACCAGTTGCTTCATTTGCTTGATGTTCGCCAGATTCACTCGCTCCGGATAGGTGAGTATCTTGGCCACACGCACCGGGACACCCACCTGATTGATCATCAGATTCGGATCGGGCGATATGACAGTACGTCCACTGAAGTCGACACGTTTGCCCGACAAGTTGCCACGGAATCTTCCCTGCTTGCCCTTCAGACGCTGCACAATGCCACGCGTTGTCTTCTTCGGTGCCATGTTGAGCGGAATTCCGCTAATCTCGCTGTGGAAATAGAGTGCCACATGTAGCTGCAGAAAGTCCCAGTCCTCGTGTATCAGTTCGATCTTGCCACCAGTTCCCATGTGTCGCTGTATCACATCGTTGATCAGCAGTATCTCACTCTGCTTCATTGTCAGATCATCCTCGGTGGTGCCGGCCTTCACCTCGGACAGCACAGAGGGTCGTATGCAGGCCGGCGGCACAAATACCCTGGTGACAATGAGATGCTTTGGATGCGCACCACGCGAGCACATACCCAGCAGGGCCACATCGCTGTGCGGTATCTGTTCGAACAAATCTAGCACCATAAGAGGAGTCAGTTCTTCGGCAGCACTGTAGTTGCTTAGCGTCAGATTGAGATCACGATTTAGCTCTGTGGAGCGCAGCATCTCATCCATGTGATGGGTGAACAGGGCATCCTTCTTGCGACCCTTGTACGGATCATGCAGAATCTTCAACAGACCGGGTCCCTTTTAACACCACCGTTTGCTGCACCGCAATGCGGACACTTGGTCACCTTCTTGGCCTTGGCCAACATCTGTGAATGCAACGCCTTCTTGCCCAGATACGAGAAATTCGGATTATGCAGCTTCTTCTCGAAGATGGCACGATCCTCTGCCTTGAGCATAACATGTGCGCACGTCTTGCATATCATCTGCAGTATATTGATGGTCGAACGAAAGTGTCCGATGTGAAAGACCGGCAGCGCCAGATCAAGGTATCCAAAATGACCGATGCACTCATTCAGCCCCCTGGCCACAGGTCTCGCAGACGGCATCCTTGGTGCTGATGCCCATGCGACGATCTAGCACGCCATATGGCACCGGCACACGCTGCGCCTGGTACAAGTTTTTTGATATTATTCGCACAAGTGATTCCTGTTGAATTTCATCGGCGCCGCTTATGCCGAACTGCACATGTGAGCTGTGGTGCCCGGCAAAAAGTAAGTTAGATTAATTAAGGCCTTACACTCGTGGTGTGCACTTACATTTTCTTGTTAAGCGCCGAGGCGCGAAACTGTTCCTTGGGCATGGTGTTGGAACTCTTCAGCGCAGCGAATAGTTCCGTAAATCAATCAAAATATGTAATTTTTATTTAAACCATATGACAACACGCTGACGGCCACGGTGCGCAAGAATATCGATATATAGTGTAGTCAAAACATATCGATGTTTCGATAGCATAGCCATATGCAATTGAATAGATTGAACTCAATCGTAGACTTCTATTTAAAATATTTCAAACTAAAAAAAATCAAATTAAATATTAATTAACAAAAACACAATTCAATTTTTTGAAAACAAGAAAGGCTTCATATCGATATGTTATAACGTTCACTGTTTATGCAGAGGCAAATGTAAACGGCCACATTCAAGGTGGTCGATTAATCGTACACGCAAGAAGAGATAAATGCATTAGCGATGTTTTGACAATTGCTAATTATCGTCTCGGCAAGAAGAAAATACATCGATACTTTTGTGGTTGTCCTACATCACTAATAGTGCACAACAGTTTGTCGTCGTTTCTCTGAAGAAAATCAAGTCTAAATCGCATTAAATATCCGCAAATCAAATTAACGTTCTTAAAAATTGGTGTTTTTAAAAATCGTATTTTTTGTGTTTAAAAAAAGGTAAATAAGCTAAATATATGTGTGAATCATGTAAACACAACCTCAAAATGCTTAAATGGCGTGGCTTCTTTGATGTGCATGTGCATGTGTATGCGTGTGTGTGCAATATAAATTAAAATTACGTGCAATGTTGGCATTATATGTTTAATTTATCTGTATTTTATAAATATGCTTATCAAGTTCAACTGCCCTTGACGCGCTGATAAGGGTTCAATTTCACAAATTTGCCAAACTGACACACTCACTCCCAAAGTAGCAAATTTACCTTTAACGTGAGCCCGCTAGAATGTGTGTGCGTGGGTGTGTGTGTATGTTATTCTGCACAAGCCATAAAGTATTATTTGGAAAGGAATACCCATAAGAGTTTTCTTATTTTTAGTGTACTGCGCACGTTTCATTTCATTTCATCGTGTGGCCAACAGCACAAAAAACCAACAACAAATTTGAAAAAGTCACACACACGCACAAACGCACATCTCGGCACTGTAACAGAGAGTTAACAGCAACAGCTGAGGCTGTCGTCGAACAATATGCGCAATTAACATTTGCATAATTAAAAGTATTTTTTCATTATTATCTCAATTAATTTGTCGCATTTTCAACTGATTTTTATATTATTCATTCTCTTTGCAGAGTTCTTGCTTTGGCTGTACCAGCAGAATAAAATTCAAAAGCAAAAAACCCAACGATTTTGAAAAAGCTTACGCGTGGTTTAGCGTTGCCAGCGGCCATCGCGCAAAACGCGAAGCTATTTTTTGTAGTTCCTCGAAATTCTCACGTGGCAAAATCTAAAGAAACAAAAAGAAAGATTGCAAAAATCAAAAAATAAGAAGTTAAAGTCATTCACAAATAGTATAACAAATAATACTTATACTCAGTTACGGTAAATACACTCAGCATATATAATTTGATTAGATTTTACTCAAACCAACAAAATAAAAAACCCCCCAAATCAGGAAAGGAATCGGAACGCGAGACACAATTTGAAGAGAGAGGAAGCCTTGAGGAGATTTTCGTACCACATCCAGTTTCTTATCTAATTCGTGAGATTGCATTGCACACCCCAAGCAGGGGAAACATAATATCTTATATGACTTTTGAAAGATTAAGTGGTAAGTAAAGAACGCTAAATTGCCTCACTAAATGCATGCATGTGTATGTACCTGAGTGTATACGTATGTGTGTATGTAAATAAATAAATACATTTACCAATCTAATTTAGTTGTGTAAGTTCAGCGACAGATAACGTTCAGGTAGTACGCCCCACGATCGCTACATGTGCAGCCCTTCCCAACCCCGTCCCCTTGCTTAAATAAGTTTCTGGAACTATTTATACATTTTCCATTTTGGTGTGGGGAGGGGACACTATTTTCATAATGAGTAAGCGCGATTTGTAGTATTTTCCAGCCTGTTCGATTTCGAGTGAACATCATTATAATTATGGGGTTTTTTCTTTCCATTTCTGTCCTATAGATACGTGTGTCTATCTGTATGTAGATATGTATGTAAGTACATATGTACATATATGAGGATAATGAGATTTGTTGTACTCTGTTAAGTTTAATGTGCGCATGCCGTAACCGATCCACCGTACATACACAGGTACATAGGTACATATAAGTATGTACAACAATGTACACACGATTTCGCACACGGAACCATTTCTCGTACCACTGTTAATCGTTAACAGCCACGATCGACGATAAATAATGTTAGCTAACAGCGCTCTGAAAGGCACCACTTGGGTAGTGTTATGCAGAGCGGGGCAATTGTTATAATTTTATGCCGAAAAGACAATACGCAATCAATCTCAATCAAAGGGGGGGGAGTCTGTTCACCGTCTTTCCACCTCTTTCCTGCAATACCTAGTTCAGTTTCCAGTTCCATTTGCATTTGCAGGCAGTTGGTTTTGGTTTACCACTGCTGTTGCTCTTGTTGTCGCTGCTGTTACTGTTGTTGTAGTTGTTTCTTTTTCTCTTGTTTGCCATTTTGCAAGCGTGCCCAAACAATAACAAAAAGGCATACGCTGATAAAAGTAGAAAACCAGTTTATGGCATTGGTCGCTTCACTGATGATCGTGCCCCCCACTCTTTCCCCTACCCGTCTCATACTTGTTAACTCTTCGAAATGGGTATCATCATCACATGCTTTGCTTTTAACTGCGAATTCAGCCCCTCCCCTGCCTCTACTATTCCCTTACCTATTCGTATTTCTTGTAGCTTTTCGCTTTTGTCTTTGTTTTACAGTAAAAAGCTCCGCAATGATTGTTGCTGTTGCTCTTTATTATTTGTATTTTTGTGGGTGTCCCATTTGGGCGAAAAAGACTTAAGATAAACGACGAGTCAACTTTCAAAAGGTAACTAAATATTTGAGGAATCAATTTCCTTTTGCTTTTCATTGGTTTTGACTTTCACATTTGTGTGTGTTTTTTTTTATTGTCGTGATGTGTGGTATCATTTGATTTCCCGTTACTTTAAGCGTTAACAGCTTGCAACCTGTGCCACCACAGTTGTTATTGTTGTTGTTCATTTTCACACAATGGAACAGACGTTCGAACCGAGGTGCTATATATATCATATATATTATAGACCTTGTGGGTGTAGAGCATGAAAGGAGGACTGTGCTATAAATAGCTTCAACCCGAGGCTCCTTGCACTCCCTTTTACCTCCCGCCTTCCACTTCGAACTGCACTGAAAAGACATTCAAGTTTTATTTGTCTTTATCCGTATTATCTTTGTGCGTTTATTGCTCATGATTTTTTTTGTAAAATTAGTACTATATGTTGTTTTTCATATTTTCCTTGTATGCAAGCAAATGCCGAGTAATCGAAAAATCTGGAACAACTGACTTGCACTCATATCTAGATAAATAATATTTATATATGTATATACATAGTATATGTAGTGCATGCAACATGTTTTAAATAGTTTGCCACAGGTAATTGCATTTGTCATGCAATTCTTTATAATAATACAAAAGTCCAGTCGTTCGTCATGGTTGTTCAAGTGTAGCTAAAGCGATATATACACATATGTATTATATATAGAAATCGCCACAAGTGCTGAAAGATTGTGTTTAAAATAGAAAAGCCAACGGATTAATATATAGCATTGCAGTTTGTAAATATTGAATTTATTTACCATACATTAATTATTATATTTTTAATATTTATATTTCAATATGACTCAAATAATTGACTGAATATTTAGAATATAGAGAACTGTTATTCATGTGTAAATCCACCTTCATCGACACTGACAAACCCCACTTCATGCTTGTCACATTTACAGAGCATACAAAGTCAATAAAAGTTGCCTGCTGCTGCAAGCGACTCCATTGGTGACGCGTCTCTGTATCTGACCGTGTTGTTGGTGGTCAGCAGCAGCAACAACAATGACAACATTTGCGTCATAAATCTCTCTCGCTCTGTCTTGCAGTGCAGTAGTGCAGTGCAGCAACAGCAGCAGCAGCTTTCACTCTTGAGTAGGAGGCGAGTGCACTCTTTTTTGCTCTTTCACACAGCCTGCGCTTGCGTTTTATTCTTTGCTCTCTGCATAATGCATGACCTGCAGTTTTGTTTGTGCGCCTCTTCTTCTCCTTCTCCTTCTGCAATTTCGGCATTTTCGGGGATTTGCTTGTTTTCGTTGCATACTTTTAAGCTGGCGCTGAATATTGCAATTAAATTGCAGCAACTGCATAGCGCAAATGTCGTTAGAAAGGAGTTAAGTAGTGTGTTGAAGAGGGGCGGGGGGCGCACAGTCGCTGGCGGCAGTAGAACATCTGATTGTTGTTGCAGGCCATGTGCGACGGCACATGCGCAGTGATTGCCACACGAACCTGCTGTGTTCTGTTCCGTTCGTGCCTCGTGGCTCGTCTCGTGTCGTTTTCCATCCCCGCCAGGATGGACACACAGGACCCTGACGATGTCGTTGTCGTCCGGGGGGCTCTGGTACTCAGCATCGCAACGGAATCGAGTCAGTTTATTCGGTAGCGTTAAACCAATCGCAAGTTTTTTCCGACACTTTTCCGCCTTGTTCTCGAAACGTGAAAATTTTCCACGCATTTTCTCTGTGAGTGTGTGTGTGCGTCTGTGTGTTTGTGAGTGTGTGTGTGTATGTTTGACATAAAAGGCATATAATAAAAAGTATTCAACACTTTTTCGTCTGTTTTTATTTTCTTCTCGTATTTCTGCTTTCGCAACAACAATGCAAATGACAAAAACACACGCGCTTAACTCTTGGAACACACCCTGCGACCTCTCGCAATCACCCTCTCTTCACCCTCCTTCCTTTCACTCTCATTGTTTCTTACTTGCTTTTCTTTTTTGGGGCCAACAAAAAAACTATAGCAGAAATTACATTTGCCGTGCCCAATTGGCATTGTAATTATTGGATTTTCCTGAATTGTGTGTGTGTGTGTGTGTGTGTGCGTGCTTAACTACATATCAAGCATTAATGTTGTTTTTGTTGCTGCTGCTGCTGCTACTGCTGCTGCTGTCATATGTGTGTGTGTGTGTGGAAACTTGCCTTTGTTGAGTTATCCTTCATTTTCCACTCGAATCAAAAGTTCCCAGCATCACTTGTGCTACACGTATATATAAATACTATATATATATATATTTTTATATATACACATATGTAAACTCATAGATAATTTGCGATTTGGAAAAAATACCCAAATTGGTTAAAAGGTAATGCAAGTACAAGTCAGAGCAAGAGCAAATGAGAAAGAGAGAGGGAGAGGGAGAGACACGGCAGGCATCGATGCAGGATACGAAGAATCGATAAGTTGCATTGAGTTCATCGATAAAGTAGAGCAGCAGCAATAGCAGAGCAATCGATCTGTCGCTTGGATCACGTACCCATACACATTCAAATACGTATTTGTTAGTGTGTGTGCGTGTGACTGTGTGTGTGTGTTTATATACTCTTCATATTTATTTGGTTTAACTTGCAAACTCAACTCTCTTGTTACCACAAAAACAACAACGTCCGTTGTTAAACGATTTTTAATGCACAATACGCTTTGTCGTTGTTATTTTCTTCAATTTTTGTTATCTCGCCGGGCTAACACAAACAAACGTTTATGTCAACGCGGCGCTCACGACGTTGGTTCCACACCAACAACCAATGCAACTGCAACAACAACAATAATAACAACGATAAAAATAACAACGAATATTGAAGGAAATTTAACGCGCTGGCACAAATTAAAAGAACAAAGCGCAAGTCAACAAATCGATCGACAATAACAGCAGCAGCAGCAGTAAGAAGAGTTGCAGCTGGGAAGCAACAACTGTTAAGTGGCAACAGCGACAGTAGAAGTAACAACAATAACAACAATAATTCAAATCCTGACTCAATTTACCACTGTGGTGTATTGTGTTTGTGTGCTGCCAGACCCAGACGGAAAAGACGACGCAATCAACCTGACGCCGCCCAAGCATTTGTCGTTGACGTTGACGTTCCATTGCCGTTGCAATTTCTGGCCGCGCTCGTTCAGCTTCTGCTCGTGACAACAAACTTCAAAAGCGAGCTGCATCATATGCTGTGCGATTTAACCATCCAGCGACATACTGTGGCCATTACCTATGACCTCAGCGGTGAGTTAATTAAATTCCCAACACGACATACACCCACACACTCATGCTCTACTTACTCTACTCCACACCACACCAAACTCAACAGAGTGAAGAGGGCGGCAGGAGAGAGAGTTGAGAGAACTGAGCTTTCTTTCCCGCTCCTACTCGCACACTTAGGATCCTGGTTTTTTCCCAAGTTGAGAGCATTGAGCTTTCCCTCCTGCTCTCACTCGCGTCACTTTGCGATCTAGTCGTGTCATCAGCTGTCTGTTTTTGAATCTCGCCAGCTGTTAGCGCTAACAGCAATGACAACAGACAACTGCTAACAGCAGACAACTGTGATTTATCCTCCTCCAATTGTTGCCATTGTGAATAGCAGCTGTTTCTGTTGCTGGTGTAATCACAAAACATGTGTAATGTAAATATTTATCGATTAATTGAATTTATTTATTTTTTGCTTCGCATGTTTGAAAATCGGCATTCGTTCATTTGGTTTTTTATGTTGTTTTATCTGGCTTTGATTTAGAAGTCATTTGGGCTTTGGTTGAGCAGTAGCTACACAAATCTCAGTCCAGGAATTGAATTTGAAATTATTCGATATTGTTCTATCTAGCGAAATTCTCAGTGTAAAAACAACAAATTTACAAACACAACTGACTGAAACAACAACACACTTGCAAGAAATGCAATTGCAAATAAAAAATAAATTGGTCGTGGATTCAAGATAGCACAAGAACCGAACCATTATAATTGTATCAATTTATTCATCATCTATATATATATTGTCCTTTTTATCGATTTTATTCAAAATTGTATTCGTTTTTGATGTGGTCTAACATTCGGTTAAGCTTTGGTTCAAAAATACTGCGTATAAAAAGAAGACGAACCGATGCGTGCAATTCCTCACTGAGCTATCGATGAGGTCGCATTAAAAGGACAGGCGCGCAAGAGCGAGCAAGCGATCAATCGTTCTACAAGCCCACACCCCCACCCCTATCCTCCTTCCCTACATGCAATTGTATTAGATTGTATATCCTCTCTTTTCAAAATACCGGCACCATACGCGCGGTTTAAATTGTTCACTTGTGTGTTGCTGTTAAAGTGTGTCGAAGTGGGTTTTCAATGTTCACTTGCTATGCACCAATCAGATCGCTGGCCTAACTGTTCTATACCTATGTGGGTAAGCTGAAGCGACGATCTCCCATTGTTGTTTATCCATAAATATTTTGTATAAGAAGCTTATCATATATCTTATAATATTTGCTTTCCATCTCTAATTCATTGTTATCTTTGTCTCTTTCCATTGCAGAAACACCAGCAAAAAAAGGCGCACCTCCAATTCCACAAAAACGGAGTAAAAGCTTCGAACTGTGCATGAATTCAAAGAGGCGAACTATAAGTCATCGGTAAGTAAGCTACAGATATCGAAAACAACTTGTGATTAATATTTTAATACTGGAAATGGTCAATACAGAGAGGGAGAGAGGGAGAGTGGAGAGGGTGGTGATACTGTACTTCAAGCTATTATATACACGCCAATATTATTTACCTGGATGTGCATGTAGTACATACAATTTATATACCAAATCTGTCTGGGGTCTAAACTGATTTTTTAATGGGTCACACAGACATTCTAGTATTGATTGCAGTCAATGCTTGTGCGTGTGTCTCTTTCTCTCTCTCTCTCTCTCTCTCTCTCTCTCTCTCTCTTTCCCTCTCTGTCTATGTGTATGCTGCTGTCGCCTGGGAAAAGTCAGTATGCGCGCAGAACTTCTGACCCAATTACAGTCTATTATCCTTCCTGCCTTGCTTGGTTCGAGGGTACTTTGAATTTCAGTTCATCAAGTAAATTACAGGTGTCAACACGTAATTCTCTCTCCCTCTCTGTCTCAGTCTCTGTTATGGATTGAGTAACAGTGCGTGCAATATGTTACCCTGTTAAACTGTTAGTGAAAGTGTGCCACAACAGCAGCTGTTAGTTAATTCTCTGTGGAAATACCAAATTCTAACTCTGAAATTCTCCTCTTTTCCATGTCGCCCTTTACAGGACTTCAAGTAACAGACATCGGAAGTTACAGCCGTTCAGGTACACGTGAGCCAACAACCATTGTACCGTTCCAATAGTTTTTTACTTAAACAAAATTTAAAAAAAAAAAAACAAAAAATAAAAAAAATTAAAAACCAAAAAATTACAAAAAAAAAATACCAATAATCGTAAAAGAAAACACCAAATAGTTAAGACTATGCCAGATATATAGAAGAGATAGAGAACTACACACACTACAACAATAGCAATAACGCCCCGTGCACGCACTACAAGTGAACAGAAGAGAAGATTGGCAATTGCGACAACAACAACAACAGCAACAACAACTAGAACAACAATCCTCCCGCCTGCGCGCCCCCCCAACCCCCCCGAACTGGAGAGTGGGAAGCTGCAGCAAGCAATCAAGTTAAAGGAAAGCGAAAGGGAAAACCATTTGCGAGTCGATGCCCAGTGGAAGTAAAGCGAAATTCAGGTCGGAATCCGAATCCCAATCGGAATCCTCGACTGCGTTGGACGAACAGCAGCAGAGAGGCCGCAACAACGACACAATACGCTAAAGGAAAGTGCGAATTGAGAGAGTGAGAGAAAAGGCAAATTTAATGAACGGAAACGAAGGGCAAAGCAACTGCAACAAAATAGCCGCCAAAGTCAACAAAATTGGCGCCGCCATCAGCCGCGCGCACAACCAGCCATAGACTCGTTTAAAGCTGAGACCCCCCAACCACAACAACAACAGCAACACCCACACCCCACATCGAAGCCAGCAGAAGCCGCGCAATCACGCCCACAACGCCCACACTCGTGCACCCATTAACAAACACACAACGCACACAGATAAGAAGTGAGCAAGCGAGCGAGCACTAGCAGAGGTCTCTCTGAAAGGCACGATAGAATACCCCAGTATATATATATATATATATCAATACAATATCCCCCACATAACTGAGAGAACAAGAAGAACAAGAACAGCTGCAACATGGCGACCGTTAACGTAAATCGCAGCGTGACGGACATCTTCTATCGCTACAAGATGCCACGTCTACAGGCCAAGGTCGAGGGCAAGGGTAACGGCATCAAGACCGTTCTGGTCAACATGGCCGAAGTGGCACGCGCCATCGGACGCCCAGCAACTTATCCGACCAAGTACTTTGGTTGCGAATTGGGAGCCCAGACGCAGTTCGATCATAAGGTAAGTTCCAGTTATCTTTCTATTGTATGTCATATGCTCATACTTCTCTCCCAATCTTTGTCGTGCAGAACGAGCGTTTCATTGTGAATGGCTCGCATGATGTGAACAAGCTGCAGGATCTGCTCGATGGCTTTATACGCAAATTTGTGCTCTGTCCGGAGTGTGATAATCCTGAAACGAACTTAACCGTTTCGGCTAAGAATCAAACCATCTCGCAATCATGCAAGGCATGTGGTTTCCATGGCCTGTTGAAGGTTAATCATAAGGTCAATACGTACATTGTTAAGAATCCACCATCATTGAATCCGGCTGCCCAGGGCTCATCGCTCACCGAGGGTAAACGCTCAAAGCGTGTGCAGAAGCATAAGAACGATAACTCCGATGGTTCCATGTCAAACAATTCGTTGGCCAACAATTCTGGCGGTGAATCGGACAGTGGCAATGGCACCAATCATGCCAGCCAAACAGAGGCCGAGATCAGTGCCGCCATTCCGGAGAAGACCATTGCCGAGGATGATGACGATGCCTGCTGGAGCGTCGATGTATCCAAGGTGAGAGACACGAGAGGGCTAGAAACATTCCCCCGCCAGCTTAGGCGCATTATATATATAGAGATCTCTTGTGATCTTTAGGTTCTGTAATTCCCTATTTAACATAGTTATCCCTTGCCATTTTCAGGGAGGCAATTCGTGCACGCTTGCAGGATCTAACGGATGGTGCCAAGGGCATGACCATTTCGGATGATTACGACAAGACGGAGAAGGAGCGCATCGACATCTTCTATGAGCTGGTGAAGAGCAAGCGTGATAAGAAGCAGCTGGATGATGTGCCCACGCACAAGGATCTGTTGATCGAGGCCGAACGTCTCGATATTGTGAACAAGGCACCATTGGTACTGGCTGAGCTGCTCTTCACCGAGAACATCATCAACGATGTGCGCAAGAATCGAATTCTCTTGTTGCGCTTCACGCACAACAATCCGAAGGGTCAACGTTATCTGATCGGTGGCATCGAGCAGACTGTGGAGCTGCATGCCAATACACTGATGAGCAAGGTGGCCGGAATATTCAAGATCTTCTATGACCTGGACATTCTCGACGAGAAGGTGATACTCGATTGGGCACAGAAGGTGAGCAAACGTCATGTGTCGAAGAAGATTGCAACGGAGATACACGAGAAGGTCGCACCGTTTGTTCAATGGCTTAAGGATGCCGAGGAGGAGGAATCCTCATCGGATGATGATGAGAATACTGGCCGTGATTCGGATGTGGATATCGAGTATGATGATCGGGCACGTGTCGAGCCGCTCAAGGTTGTTGCGCCTGCTGCTGTTGTTGCGGCCAACAAGAAGAACGCACTGGACGATGAGGATGGTGACGAGATAGACATCGATGATATCTAAAAAGAGCACACCATATACTAGTAGTGGGACAATAGATTGTTGTTGTTTGGGGCTACACGGACCGCGAACGTTGAACGTTGTCCCCGAAATAGGACGACGGCACATAGGTTGGTGATGGGTGAGGCATTGCTGCTGCGTACCTTTCTCTCGTTGTTGCAATTCATCATCCATCGCCGCCATCATTTCTCAACAGCTATTGCTGCCACACAGCTCTACCACACCTGGCCCTACCTTTCCCTCTCCTCACCTCTAGCAACGAACCTCTCTATGTGGGCAGGGGGCTGATGCAGCAGCGGCGACGGCAAAGGCGGCGCGTGCTCTTTAACTTTGATGAAAAGCTTCACGACATTTCGATTGTAATTACATTGCATGCACTTCCAACAACCATTTGTAACAATAAAAACTAAATTCAAATTAAATGAGTAAACAACAAGAACAACTTAATGCGTGCCCCTCCAAACAACAACAACTGAATTAACTATGAGAATGGTTTGCAACAACAATGATTAATCAATCCTATCTTCGGTTTTCAATTGTAGTGTATTTTATTTGTTCTATATCAATTTAGTTTGTTCTCCTTTATTTTCGTTTTAAATCTCTCGTCGTGGTTAACAACAGTTTGATTTCATCCCCGATTATATACATGTATTTTTTTTATACTACAACTTACAACATAATAATAATAGTTTCATTTCTCCCTCCTCTTTTTACGTGTTTTAAATGTTTAATTAATTTTAAGTGCAGTACTTATTAAGCTTAACGCTGAAGTAGCAGAAGAATGAGGAACTATAATGGCAAATAGAAAGAATTCTGGTAATTTTAATTTTGTAATTTTAACTTGATTTCCCTCGGCTTTCAAATCGTAATTAATTCGCAAATATGCATATAAAATACAAAACGATATATATATATATATATATATATTTAATCAAAAAGAAAACAACAATAAAAATGAATTTTCAAATGCAAATTTTCAATAACTACAACAAACAACTTGATGAAGAATTTTTCGTACATTTATTACAAATATATATATATACACACACACTCACAGACACAAACACACACACAACTTAAAAAGGAAACATAATAACTTGAATCAAAATATGCCTAAATACCAGAATATATATATATACGACTAGCTGCATTTTTGACTAAAATTCATGGCAAAAACAAAAGAAAGAAAAAGAAAAGACAAAACAAAACAACAAAAAAAAATGGTACCCCCAATATGATACAGTTTTTTCTTATGCTAAGTTATTATTTAATGAAAAACAAAGCCCTAATATTTTTTTGTGCAAACCCAAAATGCTATTTTCAAGAAATCTAATAAATAGAGACTTATAAAATGTACAAAATGTGTATGATTCATAATAAGGAAGTTGGGATTGTGAAACGATCAAGAAGTTTTAGATTTTATTGTTTATTGAAGGGTATTTGGAAGTTTAGGTTCGTTAGCCTCGCTTATAACGAGAGTACTCCAATCGAATAGAGAGGGCCCCCCGGGGGTGGTATAGAATGACTCCATATAGATATGCCAAGAACTACTTAAAGGCAGATAGATAACAATATGTGGAGAATACATTAAAAGGTATATAAAAGAGTGATTTTTTAGCTATTATCTATTTGGCAATTTTATGTTTTCAGCTCTTAAAAAATCACCCTCCAAATTTATAAGTAAAGTTGTTCCAATAGAAACATAAAACATGGAAATATGTTAACTTATTCATTTTATTTTTGTTTTAAGGTGACGCTTTTTGTTTTGTGTGAACTATCAAAATACATTTACATACTCGTCCGTGTGTCTGTTCTGTTTTTCTCACCCAAATGTGTGTTATGTACTTTTCTAGGGTATCTTGTGTACTTGTCTGGTACATGAAATTTCGAACAGAAAATGCAAAACACAAAAACAAATTAAAAGTTGCCTAAAAAGGCGATTAAGGAGGGGGCGGGTGTGTGTAGGTTGGGGGAGGATCAACAGTTAGCTGAATTCGTGGGTGGCATAATTCTGGCTTCACCGATGCCGATAACAGGTTGAGCCTTTGGCGGGGGGCAGGCTGAGGGGCAGATTGACCGCCTTCAGAAGGCAGCCAAGATCAACGACGCGTCCTCTATTCTGGAACGGCAATTTGGGACACAACTCGAAGGCGTAGTTAATGGGGGCATGTCACAGCCACGGAAGCACGATACATCGATGAAGTTCATCAGATCACAGACCTCGATCTCATCGCAATCGTTGCGATTGAGCACCGACAAGAGGTTATCGATCAACTCCATGGTGAACGGCATTCGGAAGCCACGCAGTGTGGAGCGTATCTGGGATTCGGGCATAAATGGTTTGTTAGTCGGATTGATGTGATGGAAGTGTTCCATTAGCTCGTCTCGTCCATTCCAAAGGGCACGCTTGATCTCTAGATGGGCAGAGGCGCGCACTTTGTCCCGCGAGCAGGCATGTGGAGGTGCCTTTTCGCCGGAGAAATGACGGCAGAGCGAGATAATCTCATGATCCGATATGGTATTACCCATCAGTGCAACCAGGGCACCCTTGAGGCTCTCGTACGATATGAAGATCGTGCGTTTCTCCATCTTCTCCTCGAGATCTGTGCAATCTGGCACACAGATCGAGACAAAGTCTGACATGCGCGTCTCCAGCACCTTGCGCACTTTCTCAAGTATCTTTTCGATATTGCACTGCTCAAACTGATCCTGATGATGCTCCATGTACATGAGCGTAAACTCATCTGCGGACACTAAATGGAAAATGAAATCCTTGATGACCATGGTGGAGCCAATGAACAGATTGCAGGGCTTATAGTATAGCGGCTGCTTGCACGTAAACTTCTCCTGGCCGGGTATAAGGACACGGCCACGTTTCATAAACTCGCCGCCAAGGAAGCCGGAATTGCGCACAGCAATCTCCAGCACCTGCATCGAGTCATCGCACAGAAAGTAACTGATCACAAAGATGCGTTCGCAATTCTCCTTGATGGTCGATAACATTTTGGCACCAAAGCGCAGTACATATCGATCGAATTTGATGAACTTGCGGAAGTCTGTCTTGGGACGCTTATTCACAATCGACATACAATTGCCAGCGGAGTCCTCGTAGCTGCCCCAGCCGTTGTATGGCGGCAGAGTGCGAACCGACTTGTCATATGGCTTGCAGATATCCGATCGCGTTGGCTGTGCCAGCGGCGTGAACTGATCGATGCCATAGTTATCGCGATAGTATTGCCGCGTAAAGGGATCCATATCTGTGATGACCACGGCGCGACCATAAACGTTGATCACGCTGCCGATCTGCAGATCACGCTGACTATAGTAGAGTATCTCCTTGTTGCCCAGATTCAATGGATCGATACAGTAGCGCACATTACGCGAATTCCCCATCACATTGAGCAGCGTCACAGGTGTGGTCTGACCTGGCAGTAACATGCCACCGAATTCCTGCAATCAGTGAAAAGATCGTATCAGTGTGATCAGGAAGATCTCTTAGATCGCTGCGATCAGTGACTTACGCGCTGGAGGCGTGCACGCTTGAGAAACGTCTTCGGGCCATCCCTGCCGGAGTTACGTATTTGCGCCTCCTTTACCTCGATCGTATCATCGGCAAGGTAATAGCAGATCTCGAGCTTACGCACATCCCCCAAGTCGGTGCGATCATCCCAGTAGGCCTGGAACTTGAGTACCTGACGATCGTACTTGAGGAACTGTGCGAAAGCGTGACGCTTTTCCCGCGGTGCACTGGCGCGTGCCCTGCCCCGATTACGCACTGCCATACCAGGATCACTAGAAAGAAAGATCGTTAATGCATTTAGTTGTAGTAATCGCACATACAGCTGGTGACTTACACGGCAGGTACCACCGGATCGGGGACCACTATGCCACGTTTGTTGAGAAACTTCCGGGTGAAGATGTCACAGTCGACAATGTGATATTTGCGATCGAAAATCTCAACGGTCCGATCTACATTGAGATCGACTATGGAAAGAAATTCATTATCACAGGGCGGCGGCTTTGCAACGCGCTGTCGATGCAGAATGCAGCCCTGAACAATGCCCGAATTCAGCACCTTTGGCTCGTGTATATCAATGGTGCCATCTTCCAGATAATAGAAGATCTTCACGTGCCGCACCATATAGGGTGCATGGAAATTCTCCTGCAGCGTCTGCTTGAAATATGCCTTAAAGGCGAGCACCTTTTTATCATACGCCAGCCAGGGTGGCAGCCGTGGACCCGACCGTGGCGGATATAGAGCATGGGCTTCAGCCGGAGGACAACTGATATCGATGACAACATTGGCAGGGTCTACGGCCGCTTGCAGCCGGTCACTAAGCATGGGTAAGCCACGAAAATTCATTAACGTTTGCGATTTCGGATAGTACACTTTATTGACCTGTACAGGGAACAGGGAACAAGAATTAAATACAACAATGCATTTAGTGCGAAGATCGCAAACAGATTACTTACATCGCGAAAGAGCGTGCCCGGCAAGAGGGGCATACCTGGAATTCGCAACATCTTGTTTAATTTGTATTTAATTTATTTTTTATATTAATATTTTTAACGATTGTGTGTTTTTTATTTTTTCGTGCGATCGATTGTGTATCACGCAAAAAACTGTAATGAATTTCAGTTTCTTTTTGTCAACAAGTCTCGATTTCCACGCCTACTACTCTAACTGAATATAAAATTTGAATGTCGAAAATTGCGCGTCAACGATCTGTCGACAACATACGTTAAATTGCTGATCTATCGACTGCTATTATCGGTTTCCAGTATTAACATTACAGCTGTAAAGGAAGTATCTCTCTCGCTCACACACGGTTGCCTACTCCCAGGCGTTCGAATTCGTAACATTGCGCGCCATAACATGCGGATTGCATCAGCTGTTTGGCAAATGTTATTGCTAACAGCGCATGCTCTCTTCCTTTTTCTCTCTCTCACTATCTTTCGTTTGCTTCGAGAGCAGATGTTTGTTGTCGCTGTTTGCTGTTGTTGTTGCTCTCTGGTTATTTCGCTTCTCCGTTGAAGGCTTATTAACTTTATCATATTACAACACACATACGACGCGATTACTCAATTAAAAACCGTGAATTGATAAAAAGCAAACGATCACAGTTATTTGAATTGTTTTTCATTTACGTTTCATACTTTAGTGCTCTATGTGTAGAGTATACGTACTTCGGTGCGGTTAGCCTGAAAACTAGTTTTCTTGATTTCTTTTAGTCTATTTTGATTCGCAAAGCGTTGGAAACGTGCGCCGCGAACGGATGAATTTGGTGTGCTACGGGATTTGTTGTGTTTGCATGAGTAAAAAATCAAAACAAAAATGTATTTAAATTCACACAAAAACGCGACAATCTAATATAAATAAGAAATTCGGTATATTTGATAACTTTTGTGTGTGAAACCTTTTGTTTTTTTTCTCGCTTTTTGTTTTATAAATAAACTGCAATGAAATTGGAAATAACTAAACAATAGAATATATTAGTGAAATTCGAAAACAATAAGTGATTTTTAATCAATGCCAAGTGAGTAAAATATATGTTCGAGAACGAAAGAGGTTCGAAAAGGGTACGCGCGAGAAGGGGACAAACAGAGTTGTCTTTTATCCTCCTCCCCCTTCTCTACTACGTTCATCTGGCACGACAATGCGCTCTCATCACGCTTCTCGGCCCACTGTGCCATTTCTGTTATAAATCAATTAGCTTGGACATGCCCACATGCCTAACTAACAAAAGCTCTACTCAGTGCCATGATAGACCCATCTACTACTACTATTAATTACACTATATAAACAGTATAAGGTCTGCCCCTCCCACACGTTTTTGCAATTATCAGAAACCCAATGGAAACTGCCGGGAAACAAGTGCCTCGTCTGGCTCTTCGGTTAGTCAGAAATTGTTACATTTCTCTTTATAGATTTATCATTCGAATCCATTATCAACTGGAATAGTTTATGTGTTCAATTAAAAGAGTCTTCACATTTGGAATAGCAAGACTAGAAGTTTAGTATTGAAACTGTCTTTTAAATGAAACATTTTTGTTATCCCAGCGGAGCATCCCTGAGTCTTGCTTGCTTAACCGTTGCGAATTATGAATTGTTTGTCTTTTGTTTAGGTTATCAAAGTCAACATAGTTTTCTCAGACTCTTAATCTATACGTGATGAATGCTTCATTTAGATTACATTATACAATTTCGTTCTACGAATATGATATGCAATAAAAAGGCGTACCTGGGAAATAACCGACCTTATTGCAAGCTCGAATGCGCCTGTTTAAAGTGACGAACGCAATTCATAATCAAAACAATACTTCCCTCAAAGCAATAATAAAATAAAGAAGAAGTAATCATTTCTTAGCGATGAAACTTGCTGATCATCAAGTGGAAGCCTCTTTCAATCTATCAATCAAAGAGATTCAACCTATCTACGTACATTTATTCCACGTTGATGAACGACATGCGTCAAACCTCAGTTGGGCAATTGATTTTCACTTTCTATGCAACCCATGACAGTTGTTCCTATATAGATAGAGAATCAAATTATCGCATCGTGCGCTCAACTGGCTCAGCGACAGATTATAAATATTAGACCTGGGACTTACGTGTACACCTCTGTCTCAACGTACCCAAATTGAAGTGGTCATAAATAGCACAATGCTATTATTATGGTTCTCTCTCTACCTCTACTACCTCTACTCCTCGCAATCGGCCTTATCGCGATGCGGGCAATAACCACCACCCTCAAGACGAAAGGTATCAGTGGTCGGGTATGGTCGCGACTGGTCGACATCGTTGATGCCGCACATGTCCATGAATCGCCGCAGTATGTTTCAGATTTACGACAAAGTCTAAAAAGAATATTTACGGGACTAAGCAAAGTCAGTTTCTTTTGGCAATTTATCAAATGATGCCATCGTAAAAACTTTCGCAAAAAAGTTTCCTATTTGAGTTTATTTTTGCATATTAAATCTTAATGGAACTACAATACAAACAAGAGTGGATATAGATAAAACTCACAATAAACTATACTGGATAATCGATTAACAAGCTGATAAAAGCTTTACAAATGTTGCTTTATTTAAGGTTCCTAAGGATTAGAAGTAAAGGTTCTTGAGGGGAGATAGTTACTTAAGGGGTATACTCACATATGTGGTGGTTATAGTAGACATATCGAGTAAGCTACATACATACTTGAGTATATAAAAAGTATTCCTATTATTCATGCAAGTCTTGTGTAGTAAACCTACTTTACCCTGAGATACCCCACCATCAAAGTGATATACTCTACTCCCAGGGTATTATTGAAAATGTCAACCAATATGGCAGACGCTAAGCACACGGCCCTGTCGACGACGTATAGAGCAAACACTTTAGATGAGAGAGAACGTAAGCCAGAAGCGGAGGCGGGTCAACTGGTTGCGGGGCGAGGTTACCTGTGTATCTGTGTCCACTCGGTAATTGGTGTCGATGACGTGTAGTCCAGTGTAATCTAATTGCGATTTGGCTATTTAAAAGCTGCTTCACTGCCTCGAGCGTCTGCCAATTGTTCTTGTAAACAGCTTGGGTTCGACGGGAGGGGAATCTTATCTGTGGAAGACAAACTCTGGCTGAGATTGCTGCATGTGTCATATACATACATATGTATACATATGGTTATTACTAATCTCACCTCGGTTTCTTCTACAGATCGCCCGAGCCATAGCTTTAGTCGTCATTACTTCGATCTAGCGCAATGTCTTCCACGGTCACGGATAGCACCAAACTGGCCGACGTGGGTCTGATAGAGGTGCAGCTAGACAGCCTGGACTCAAGTCATAATTTCGCCGCCTCAAACGGTGGCACACCAAGGACCAAACACCTGTCATCCGATCAGCAACAGGATCAGCAGCAGAAAAATGTGTTCAAATCGAAGGTGTTCATCATTGCGGTCACCTTCTCCTCGGTGCTAATGATAGCCATGTGCATTGGCTTCCTGGTGCACTACGAGTTCGCTGGCGATGTGAGTGACATGGAGACCGCCTCGTATTGGCACGTCAAGCTGCCTAAGGCGCAGCAGGAGTGGTACGATCGGGGCATTGCAGAGCTAAAGTTGGCTCTGAATCGAGAGCTAAACCGTCGACGGGCCAAGAATGTGATCCTATTTGTGGGCGACGGCATGGGACCAAATACGGTGACAGCGGCACGCATCTATCGCCACAAGGAGGAGGGTCTGCTCAGCTGGGAACGCTTCCCGCACATGGGTCTGCTGAAGACATACTGTGCGGACAAGCAGGTGCCCGACTCGTTCTCCACAGCGACGGCGCTCTTCGGTGGCGTCAAAGTCAACTACGAGACGGGCGGCGTCGATGCCAATGTGCCGCTAGGCAATTGCAGTGCCTCACTGCATGCGGTGAATCATGTGCAGACTATACTCAACTGGGCACAGGTCGATGGCATGCGAACTGGTTTTGTGACAACGACACGTGTTACGCATGCCACGCCTGCGGCGCTGTACGCCCATGTGGCCGATCGCCGTTGGGAGTCCGATGGCACTTTGCCTGCCGATGCCAAGAAGGAGGGTTGCCTCGACATAGCACGCCAGCTGGTGGAGCTGTCGACGGGACAGCAAATCAATGTGAGTAGAGAAGATCAGGGATGAAGTAACACCTCATTATCAATCGCTTACCTTGCAGGTCATCATGGGCGGCGGTCGGCAGATGCTTGTCTCCAATGTCACCGGCACAGTCGAAGATCCATTGGACACCTGGGCCGGTCATTCGTCAGATGGACGCAATTTAATCGAAGATTGGAAACAATTTAAGGCCAGACAGGGTGTCTCACATGCTGTCGTACAGAACAATGGTCAGCTGGGTAAACTGGACACCGAGAATCTTGACTATGTCCTGGGCATCTTCGCCAACGGGCATCTTATGTACGATCACGAGCGGAATCATAGCGATGCCGGCATGCCGTCGCTGACGAACATGACCCTCAAGGCACTCGAAGTGCTGGGTAACAGTGATAAAAGGTTATCTGCTGGTTGTCGAGGCGGGCATGATCGATCAGGCGCATCATCGGGGCACTGCACGAAAGGCTCTCAACGAGGTGGTGGCCCTCGATGAGGCAGTACAAGCCGTGCAAGCGCATCTCAAGGCGAAGTAAGTCCAGAAATCGTTGATTTCCAGTGTGCATTGTGCTCAGTATCTTCTCTTGCAGAGATCAGCTGGACGAGACGTTGCTAATTGTCACCGCAGATCATTCGCACACCTTGACCATCAATGGGCATCCGGAGAGAGGTGCTGATATTTTGGGTATGGCGGGCAATTCGGACACCGAAGATACGCCATACACGACGCTCACGTACGGCACCAGCTACAAGGGCTTCCAGGTGGATGCCGAGCGACTGCAGCGACACAATCCTGCACTGGAGGACACCACAGATTGGGAGTACACACAGCAGGCGGCAATCAATACGAATGAGAATCTGCACGGCGGCTCCGATGTGACGTTACATGCGCGTGGTAAGTCAGATATGAATGTATATATATACTTGTATATATATCCATGTTCTCATTTAATTATAGGTGCCATGTCTCACCTGTTCCACGGCGTGCACGAGCAGAGCTATGTGGCACATGTGATCTCCTATGCGCTCCGTATCGGACGCTTCCGTGATAGCACAATCGCCGAATCCTTGGCCGACCTAATGCCTCTGTAGCATTCTATATAGAACAATTTTTATATTTAATACACTATAGTGATAAGTTGTTTTTGTTTTCTAGTAATAAGTGCTAATAAAATGCTTAAGAGCGTTAAGCGTCATTCAATTGAACGCGCCAAGCATTGTTTTGCAGCCCTGGCCATTTGGCGTTGCCAGACAATTTGCATCGTTACAATTGAAAGTGTATATGGACTTTTGTGTTATTCATAATTACTTTACTCCTAAGATATTAAACTATAATGCTACATGAATAATAACCCATGTTTAAATCGGGCCAAATGTTCTTGTTGATGATAATAAATAGAGGAGAATATCGATAAACAAGCCGAGACTTCTCTTTCCTGGGTGGCATGATTTGATGATTGATTCTTAAGAACACGACGAAATAAGACGGAATTATGTAGACAAATTATATCAGTTCTGGGATGGTTTACGTTATAGCATTAGACTCATTTTGAAAATCAATTTGGCAGCCAAAGGCATCCGTGTGACCAGGTATTAAAGTTATTAGCATGCTTTGGTATCGCAAGTATGCACGACTATGGTCACATTGCTCATCAGCTGTGTTTGTTTGCAGTTTGCTTTTGAATTTGTATAATACTTTATTTTCTTTGTTTTTTGCTTAATGCGACTTTGTAAACAAAAACAACTTCTATTTATATTATGACTGGACACCCAACTGAAGAAATTTGGCAAATTTGTAATTGCTTACTTATTATTTTGGGATGTTTTGCATATTTTTATTATTATTCAAAATTAACTCTATTGTAGATAAGATAAGATAATAGTTTAGCTAATTTTGATGAGTCTCTGAAATTCGTAAGAATGATACTTGTGTACGTTCTCCCATCATTTAACATATGCATGCAATGCGGTTATTATTAAATAACCGGGACAGAAGGGTGTGTGCCCCAAATTCTAAAACAAACATTAAATTGGTATAAGACATAGATGGGGGAGACGGATGGACGGACATGATTTTATAAACTCTGCTACTGCTCAGCAGATGTTGATTATGAAAATCTGTAGCTATATCTAGGTATGCATACATACATATGTATGTCCTTTGTGCGGTCGAAGATGACTTCTTCTGCCTGTTACATGCATTTCGGTTGACACAAAGTCATAATAGCCTTCTAATTTATTAAGACATTTGATGAAACAAAGCTATGCCAGACTGCTCAACAACCGTAGGTAAGTTGACTGATTTCGTTATCGATTAATCGATTGCGTGAACAACAGGTGACAGCTTCATGAGCACCGGTTATTAGCAGATTTCATTTAAATTGTGCGCCAAACCCATGTATCAGGCACTTCCTGCCGCATGGGAAGAGGCCTGTTGTTATGTAAACGGCTTATCGTTTATCAAATTATTAATTAAATCGCATTTGCTTGTTGTTGCTTTGTGTAGCAGGCACATATTTGAGCAACAGGCAACGGCTTGTTATGCAAAATATTCGTCGTCACTATATGGGAAAGTATGGAGCATGTTGTTAACTTTTACTTTTGCATACAATATGTTATGTTTGTTGTTTGTTTGTTTGTTGTTGTTGCTGCCTACTGTTGGAAGCATACTAACCCAATGATATGCAATTGGATTGTACATTAAGTGCACTACAATAACAACAACAGCAACGAGAGCAACAACAGAGCTACAAGCAGCAGCAGCAGCAGCAACAACAACAACAACCTGGGGAGACAACAATAAAGCAGGTACAACATTTGGCAGGCGGTTTATACTTTTAAAGCGGCTTCAAAGTTCGTCTCAAATCGACAATTTGATTTTTGGAAATTTTCGCAATTTTGAGCTGCTTCCTGAGCCAAACCGCACCATTCACTGCATGATTATCTAATCGTGCTGCATTTTAATTGCAATCGTTTTTTTCGATTTTCGATTTAATGCGCATTTAAATTGTAATTGGAGCACAAGGGAACCTTACGAACGAATGGACCCTCCAATACGAGATGTGTGTGTTGGGCCAGACAATTGGGAAAGTACGCAGTACGTAGTGATATGGGATATGCTCACTCCATCAATCAGTCAATTTGTGAGCCCACTGCCTTTCACTGCCAAGCCCTAGCGTGCATGTTGCGGCATGCTGCAAGCTGTGATGTGTGTTGCCACAACCCTTCATCATAATTAGCCCTGTCAATCTATCAGACGTGCAACAATTTCTGAAGCACTCAGAAATTTCACATTTACATTTTCTTGGGCGCGTTTTGATAAATGAACAAGGAAGCGAAAAAAGTGCAACAATCGATTGTTATCGAAGCGATTGCAAGGCAGAGAACACGCCATGCACATGCAATAACAATCAGCAGCGAAAACAACAACAGCTTACTGTAAGGGAACAGGAAGATCTGTTGAGGGAAAGCACATAACATTAACATGTCCATTTGAGTAAGAGTTACAGTTAGTCGGTACATACGATTAGTGTCTTTGCCAGAGATATCGATGTCACTTTTGCGGGCCAATTAGCGTGATTGATAAACAAAAAAAAAGTGCGCCGATTTACAAATATTTTATTTCGTTTGTTTTTTTTGTTTACCGAAAGTGCCGATATAAATTTATATATATATGTATCTTATATATCGCATCGTATAATATATATATTGTGTGTGTTTTTTTTGCTCAATTACCTTGCACTTGCTGAGCGTTTTTGTGCGCCACTCGACCGGTTAATGCTGCTACGGACTGTGTCGGCGGTGGTTAACCCGCCTGCAAGCTGCGGTGCCGCTGCTGCTGCTGCTCATGCTGCCACTGGCTTTGCCACACAACAAGTTTCTAATGCAAACGCCTGCCGTGCCGTGCCTTGTCGTGCCGCAGGTGACTGCGGCGTATACGTAATAATTTCTTTTAATTGTACGACTTTCGCACGCATGTGTGTGTGCGTGCAGCAACAGCAACAGCAATAGCAACAACAACTACAATAGACCTGGCGACAACTTGGCATACGATGCTAACGACATCGACTTCGACTTCGACTTTGCCTTCGATTTGGATTTCGTTTCTCGCTGTTGTTGCATTTGTGTTGCCCGTTTTGAAGTTCGTTGCCGCACTTGCTCAACTGTTGTTGTTGCTGTTGTTGCTGCTGCTGTTGCTGTTAATCGTGTTGCACATTTCACTTGCGCTTCGGCGCGCCGTCATCGTTTTTCGGGTATAAATCGAATCTGGTCCCAAACGCTGAGCCACATTCGGTGCGACAACGTCAAGGAGTTCACAACCAAAACAAGCGAAGGATAACAAACCCGATTTATATAGCGTATATAAGGAGATTCAAGTTTTCAATTTGCATACATATTTTTTTCGTGTTTGTGTTGTGTATAAAACGCGAAACCAAAACAAAATGTTAAAGTTTGTTGTAAGCAAAAGAAAAGCGACACTGAAAATCAAACAAAACATTAACCAAGCAAGAGGAAAAGCCAAGGATGTGCTCTAGCAGAGTATAATAATAATATATACATTCTAGCTGGATCCCTAGCTCTGACTTCACATTATTATTAATACTTCATAAACGCTAGATCCTTGTGGAATCCTTATAAGGAAAATGTTTATACCAAATGTGAATTAATTTCGATTTTTTTTTTTCTGTTTTTCCTTTTGTGTCTTTCCCGCTCTCCTCCCAAGCTGCCGTGCCTGGCGCTGTTTGCCGTTGCTGCGAGCGCACTGAAAATCCACGAATACGAGCACGAGGAGCACGCCAAATACGAGCCAGAACACGAGGAGACCGAGGTGCATCACGAGGTGGATCACAAGCACGCAACGTCGCATCAGAGTGTCAAGTTTCATCATTATCACGCCGTGCCCGTCTACATCAAGAAGGAGGATCAGCATCTGGTTAAGAAGCCCATCGAGATTGGCGGCACCAAGCAGAAGCTGAAGATACTGCATCCGAAGAGCGAGCACAATCACAACCATGGACTCGTGCTGGAGAACCACAGCGAGTCGCATCTGCACGAGCATGGACACTACGAGGAGCCAGTGCATCACTCCGAGCACTACGAGCACTATTCGCACCATGAGTAGAGAGCCGTCAAGAGTGGGCGACAACCACGCCTACACCCTAGTTCCAATTCGAGCACCCTTCAATCCTCTGCTCCCGTTTTGCCAAATAATTTTTTAATGTTTATCATCACCCCTTTTCCATATACAATATGTATAATATATTGATAAGACTTTCATTATTTTTTTCCCATCTATGTGAAATAAAGTTTCGCCCAGAGTATTATTGAACACGGATCGGCAAATGTTGTACTTCACTTTGGAAACAACTCTTACAATTGTCACAGTCTCAACTTTACTCACTTATCAAGCAATGAAAACCTCTTCGACCACATAAGAGCATAACATATGAGTATAACATAGCATGGAACAGTCGAGGGATTATCAGCGACTATCGGTGCAATTGGGGCTCGGGCTTGTCTGCTTAATATCTGAATACGATAGATAACTTTTCCCAAATTTGGGGGTTTGGCAATGGAAACTATACCTTACCCACCCCCTATGTTATGTATTCTTGATCAGAATCAATTGGGGAGTTGGTGATCTTCGATTGCCCCTCTCTTAGTTGTTAAGCTATCTTGCTGACACTTATCGCACATGCTTCTTATATATTTTATAGGAAATAAGTTGGAACGAGACGGATCGGAACGATATATGCTTTTTGTTAGCTTTCTAAATATTGTAAATAAACTAACTATAACGGTATTTTAATATGTGAGAAATATGTTTGTAAAATATTATCAAAACCGGACAACTTTAACATAGAACACGAAGTACCTATTCTTATTAATTTAATATATTGTATATAAGGGGGTTATATGTAATGTTAATCAAATATATATTTGCATACATAACCCCTAATATATCTGGGTATATTTCATTCCTATTCCTCCTTCCTATGTTAAAGTTCTCCTCTTCAGTTTCCCACATGTATTTTAAATCGGACAAATTCTTGTTTTGATTTTCATGAATTTCGTTTATTGTTTGTATTTTTCTAGCGTAACTTTTCCACTCGCTGCCCTTTCCAGCTCAGGCCCAGCTGGAATCCATGTCTCCTGGGACTCTTAATGCAAATAAATAATTCAATTAAATGACTAAGAAAAAAAAAAAAAACAGAAAAAATAACACAAGATTTTGGAGTTAACAAAATTGCGCATATAATAAACTAGTTGGGAATGGACTAATTCTTGGGCGGCGGTGGTCGCAGCGCCAGATTGGCCTCCAGATCCTTGATCAGTTTGCCGCCGCTGGTGCGTAGCAGTTTCTTGCCGGGCTGCAGGGTGCCGCCGCCACCGGAGGCCGCAGCTCCGCCACGTTTGCCACGCTTTATAGGCTGCCCATAGGGATTCCTGGTCTTGTAGGTGTGTTGATAGCCATAGCCCTCGGGATTGTTATTGAACTTGGGACTGTAGCTATCGTAGTCGAGGCTGGGATTCGCCGCCGCTGCTGATGCTACTGCGGATTTGTAGAGTACTCCGCCTCCTCCTGCGCCCGTAGCGTGCTTGGCATGCGCCAGTCGCATTGACTGCTCCCAATTGTCGCGCTCCTCCTCGTACTTGCTGGACAGCGGCTCCTTCTTGAGCACATACTGATAGGGCAGTCCTCCCGGATAGCTCCCTCCCCCCTCCTCGCTGGCCTCGCTGCTGTCCAGCAAGCTTGGCTGCTTGTCCAGCAGCTCCAGGCTGCTGCTCGGCTCGGCAAAGTAGCCCGAGTAGCCTTTGTAGTCCGGATGCATCTCGGACGAGCTGCTGCTGCTGCTGCTGCTCTTCAGCTTGTGGCGATATGTCTCCGCTGACATCGATGGCAGTGTGTGCAGCTGACTGGCCACGCGCAGCTTCTCCGGCTTGTACGGCAGCGAGTTGATGTCGTGGTAGATCTCCGAGTTGAAGTACAGTTTCTGTGGCTTACTGATCACGTGCTGCTGCTGCTGCTGCTGGGGCTGGGGCTCCTGCTCGCGCTCTGGCTGCGTCACCACATGCGATAGATCGAACTCCTCGATGTTCTTGAGCGCTGCGCCGTGATCAAAGTGCTCGGCGGTGCTCTTGAGGGGCAGCGTGTATGGCTTCGATACCGTCTTCACGGTGGCCGTTTGCAGCGGTGCTCGTGTCTTGATCTTGTAGATGAACTCGACATTGGGAGCCAATGCATCTGCAGGCAGATCGGGTGCTTGGTAGGCGGTCTCTGTCTCGGATTGATAGCGTTGTGGCTTCCCGGACGTGGGTTTGCTCAGCTGATGATGATCGACTGGGAGGTGGGATTGAGATTGAGATTGAGACTGGTACTGGCTGCAACTGTGACTGTGGTTGCGACTGCGATTGGTACTGCTGCTGCTGCTGACGCAGTGCGCCCCGTTCAGCCGACGAGGGCGCGTCTTTGTATCTGGGACGCACTGTGCTGCCGCTGTAGCGCTTCTCCTCGCCAGAGATGCCACCGCCAGAGTTGGAGAGCAGTTTGTAGTAGGTCTTTGTGGCAGGTGGCGGGCCGGCCAGCTCCTGTGGTGTGGCAATGATCTTGCCCTCTGCCTCCAGTTCGCGCATGTATTTGATAACGGATTTCTCGATCTGCTTCATTATCTCCGCCTTGGGTATCTCCGTGGAGGCGGAGACACGCACCTTCTCCTCGGCATCGGCCTCGAGATTGCGATACATATGCGATGAGTGCGAGGAGTGCGACGAGTAGTTCGGGTACTTGGTGCGATAGAGACGTTCGATATCGCTGCCTGCGGTGGCAGCTGCGGATTGAGGCGACTGCACGGACTGAGCGGACTGTGCCTGTGGCGCCTCGTAGATCTCGTAGCTGCGCGGCACCGACTCCTTCTCGTAGACGGGCGCCGGAGCGGCGGCATCAGCCGAGTGTTGCTGATGATGATGTTGTGGTTGCTGGTGTTGCTGGTGTTGTTGCTGCAGCTGTTGCTGCTGTTGCAGCGTGTTGTTGCTGCTGTCAGCTGTTGCTGCTGCTGCTGTGCTGCATCTGCTGTTGCTGCAACTGTTGTTGTTGCTGCTGCTCCGCCAACAGCAGCGCCTGCTGCTCCACCAGCTGCGCCTGCAGCGCCGCCTGCATTTGTGCCTCCAGCAGCGCTGCCTGCGCCCCGCTCCTGCGCCTGTGCCTTCAGCTGCTTGGCCTGCTCCTGCTCCTGCTTGTAATCGCTGTAGCGGCTGGCAGAACTAGAACTGGAACTGGCAATGGCACTGGCACTGGAACTGGTGCCAGCACTGCGCTGCGCCTGCAGCTTGGGCTGCTCCTTGTGCCGCGTGCCTCCTCCTGCTGCTGCACCTACTCCCGCCGTAGGCCATCTTCATGGCATTGGCCACATACTCGGCCGCCGTCTCGGAGTCCTCCAGTGCGCTGACGCTGATCGCCTTCTCGTGGTTGCTGTCCGCCACTGCCGACTCGACGGTCGTGCTGAGGCCGTAGTAGGTGCCCAGTTTGCCGTGAGGCGACAGTGAAGAGGTCTCGTGCTCGGGCCGTATCAGATTAAGTTCCAGTTGGCCGTAGCTGTAGTCTGCGAGAGGGGGAGGGTGAGAAGAAGAGAGGTGAGAAGAGAGCGTACAGTGGCAGTAGAAAGTTAAGCAGCAGGCAGAAGTTTGCAGCTTTGCCTGCAGAAGGTAACAAGTTTTGAGAGCTTTAAGTCTGAGCTTTGTGCAGTTGCAGCTCTCTTGCTGCCATGCTGCAATGCTAGAAATTTGTTACTGATCAAGCTTAAGTTTTTAATGCTTTCCTTAGATACAAAGAACTTAAAGCTCTGCAAAGTTCACTGCTGCATTATTTATTAACTTTTCGGGCATTAATCTCATTTCACAGTCTCGTTTCACTCCCAAAAAGTATTCAAGCTTTACTTTGCCGCAGCTTTATGCTACTGAAGAGAGCCTAAAGCTCACTGAGTTCAACTTGATAGTTACTCGAAAGCTCTGCACTCTGAGCGAGAAGCTTAGCACGAACTTGATCACTCACTCACCTGGCGCAGGATCCTTTGTTCTGCTGTGCATCAACGAGCCCCGACGCTGATATCCTCGCCCAGTCTGGCCAGCCTGCTCCCCCCCGCGACTCGCGGCCAGCGCCAGCTGATCAGGCACGTGTGCGCGTTCGCTGGTCTCCTCCACAGTTGCCTTTGGGGCAGCGGCACGACGAGGCCCCATGCGGGGCTGTGACTGCGCCAAGCAGAGCGTCAGCTGCGTTGTGAGCTGCAAAAGAGGCGAGAGTTGAGTAGCAGAAAGGGAGAACATACAGAGAGAGGGGAGAAGGGGAGAGAGTGAGAGAGAGAGAGATAAAGAGTGGGAGAGTCAGAGAGGAGATGTAAGGTGTAAGAAGAGAGAGACAGAGAAAGGGCAGAGAGGCAGAGTTGTTAAGAACAATTTACAACTTTAGCTTGCATAACTTGCATATATTCTAACCGATCACATTGAAGGTGTATAGGTGCATAGGTATATAGTATTTATATTAAAATATTAACTTTAATACTTTACTTAATAATCATTAACTATCAATTTGCATAGGCAACATACAAAATATAAAATTAAAGACCGAAATGTTTGGTATATAGAAATGCCTAAAATGCCAATTTGAGTAGGTGCCGAGATCTTAACTATCATATAGATAGATGAACAGACAGACGGACAGACAACAGGCAAACAGACAGATAGACAGAGAGAGAGAGAGAGGACACATACAGACAGATACATGAACAGACAGACAGACCAAAGACAGATAGATGTTCATAGCTAAACCGACTCGACTATTAAATTCCAATTAAGAATATATCGTATATGTACTTTGTGAAGTAAGACACGCCTCCTTCTGCTTGTAACTCTTTTATAAAATATATATACCAAATATATACATATCTTTAATATCAGTGATATATATCACTGATATATAGGTACCATATCTATAGCATAAATACACAAATAGAAATGCTTTGTGTTGTAATTAAGTTAATTAAAGTTAACCAAGTCGCTTTCGCTTTCGACGGGGCACCCCACTTGAGCGGGCCAATTGCCAGATGCCACGCCTCCGCCTCCGCCTCCGCCTCTGCATCTATTGCCGCCACCTTCGCCGTTGCCTTCGCCTTCACCAGCACTTGTGCCGGCACTTGCAATTTCTGATGATTGACTAGTGCTGCTGCTCTGCGTCCGCTGCAAGTTTATTGGCCCCAAAAGCAAACATAGAGTGGCAAGAGGGAAGAGGGAAACGGGTGGAGGTGGTGGATCTGCACAATCTCAACATGAAATGTTTTGAACACGCAATTCGGCTGTAATTGAACTTGTCCGATTATGAAAGCTGAAGCTCAAGCTCAAGCTCCAGCTGAGCTGAGCTGGGCGCAGCACGCTCTACGACTCCACGACTGATATCTGGAGCCATCGCCCAAAAGATAATCTAGCTAGACTTCAATTAATAGCTCAACATATTTGCGAATTTACGATTTACTTTCAATTGACATTGAGATTTCTTTTTGGTGCCGACTCTTTGTTGCCCTTTGTTACTATGGAGTCAGATGAAGCCTTGGCTAACTAAGGCGATTATATGTACCTACTTAATATGATATATAATATTAATATTATTATATAAATAATATTATATATAATATGAATATTATTATAATATTGTTATATTAATATCATATATTATATATGCACACAATCAGAATGAAGTAACTGCTGTTGTTCAGTTTTTAATGAGACGGAAGATAATCTCATTACAGACTGAAATTAAATAAATGATGTAAAACTGTTTGGGTTCAGTTTATATCTCTATATCTGTATGTTATATATGTTTATATCTTACTGCAACTCAGCTTTTAGAAAAATATGTGAAAACAACTTTCAAATGACTAACTAAGGTTTATATCTTAGATTTGCAAGCCTTTATCTTATATCGAACCGTATTACAGATTATATATGTATAGATATAGATATATTGAAGATATATATTTATCTATTTATATATTTATATATATAAAAAAAATTTGCTTTTGCTTTAAGTCCTTTAGAAATATCGTATTTCTTCTAAAGATGTCAAATAAATTGAAGTACAATCTACAAAAATATATAAAACTGTCGGAAGTTCGCTATAAAATGAAGTTTTTCTATTTAAAAGACCATTTAATGAACATTTTTAACATATGTTATATGTTTTCTATATTTATTCTTATCATAAGATTGTTCGTTATCGTTGGAGTGCTTTTACTGTTAAAACATATTTGAATTTTGTAGGTTTTTATGCACTTTTCCAGTTCTTAAAAGGATTATTTCATTGCACACACACACACACAGATCAACGCGGGAAACACACACAGTAAAAAAAAGTGAAGCGCGAGTTGTGAATGATCCTTGGGAGGGAGAATCTCTGCTGGTTCTGCTGCTACACTACTTACGATTAGCAGGGACGCGACGAGGCATAGCCCACGTAGGCGCAGGTGGCAGCTGGCGGGGCTGGGCCTGCTACTGCTGGCGGATCGCAGACGCGTTTGCATGGCTCGGATCATGTCGCGTCTGTAACTGGATGTGAATTGTTAGCGGCGTGCTGGCGCGACGAGGCTTTTATAACGATGCAGCTGCCGGTGCAGCGGAAAATTTATGCGAATGTGCAGTGCAAAAAGAAAACTGGCGAATTGTGCGCATCGCAGGCAAAGAGAGTGTGCAATAGACAGAGAGAGAGAGAGAGAGTGAGATAGAGAGGGAGAGAGAGAGAGGAGGGAGGGGGGAGAGAACGATGTGCTGTTACAGAGACATTCGCTTTCGAGGTGCAACGGTGCAACGGCGCATTGTGGCAGCAACTTCAACGCTGGACATTCAAATTGTAACGGTCATTAAGAGCACTGCGTATGCGTGATAAGTTCAGGCTGCCTCATTATGAGCCATAACGTATACGACACGTATGTCGCCGTCTCACACACAGCAAATCAATTGTCAAATACTTAGCTATCGACAGGTTTCACGCGTCAACTCCCCCACTTTTTTGCCGAGGCCAATTAAACCAAGCCATAAATTCACAGTGAAAATGCAGTTCAATGAATGTCTGTCATCACACACAATGCACGACTGCAATGCAGCCACCCCACAGTAATTTGTCTAATGGGTGTAGCCAGAGTGTTTAAGAGTTTAAGAGAGAGGGTCATCTCAAGTTAGAATGGTTAGCTATTCCTGCTTGCCCTGATCTGTTCTCTAAACTCTGCGAGACCCTCTTGCAGATCATCTACCCTCCTCTAGCTCCCCCCCTCATTCTCTCTCTCTCTCCTCTCTCTGTGTGGCCACAGTGCGCAATGCAACCACAGCAATGAATGATTTTTCTTTGCAGCATTTTCATCTAGATGCGCTTTAAGGTTTCAGTTACTTCATGGCCACTGACTAAGTGCATAGTAATTAGCTGACGGAGAGTGCGGGCAACGGAACGTGGTCGGTATGGGCGGCATGAGAGCTGCGCACAATTTACGATCCCAGCTTTATCTTCGACTCTGACTCAGACTCCGACTCCGAGTCAGACAGAGAGCGCACTTTACCGCAAACTTGACGGCGAAAATTTCTTTGCGAATGGAATTATAAAGAAAATGAAATAAGATTTTAATTTCGATTGCAGACCAATATAAATAAGCTGGCTAATTAATTTCTTACGCTCTCCTATCGCTGCAAGGTGAACTGGGTTCACTCGCTCATGGTCTGCACAGTCTGTATAGGTTTTATTTAATTTTATTTCTTATAATTATATGGATGATTCTGACGCAGTTATTTACCACAGTTAGCTATGATACAAGTGATTTACCACAGTGCGATAAATAGCAGAAAAACAAGTAATGAATAAAACTATCGAAGTACTCGACTGAGCTACACCCACTGCCCAAAGCTTAACCTCTCCGTCCAGTAAAATTGTTCTTTAACTTACTTCGATGCTTTAACAAACTATACTGAAACTATTTAAATGATAATTATTATCATTACCACTAAAAATGTAAGTTCTTACTTTCAAATTACGCTTGCAATTGAGTTTTTATCGATTTATGGAGGCGGAAGCAGGCGTGGCTAGAGTGTTATGCGTACTTTATCTGCGTGCATATATAAGACATATTGTCTTTAAATTTGGTAATCCTATACCTTATAGTCTCTGAGATATAGCTGCTCATACAGACAATCTGAGTGAGATTGTTGCTTCTCATTGTTTTACATACTTTCGCTTGATATCAAGTTAAGGGATTCTTCTATATTCAGCAGATTTGATCAGCTCAGACATGTTAATGCAACATATATAGTTATTATAAGAAGAGATATATCAAATATATGTACATGTAGTCTATATAGACAATATCTATATATTTATCGAATGACAATTTGTTGGATATTCCAGACATTCTGTAATTAATCTGCATTGCAGATTGTTTGAGCTGATATTCATGCCGCACATGAATCTATATCTGCCATATTTTATAAAGTTTAAATGGTCTGCCACGCCTGCTACGCTTTTCACCCAATTTGAACAATAATAGAGTGCAATAAAAACAGCAACTGGGGAAGCGGAAAGGCAGCGGGAGGATGGTGAGGGGATAAGAGGGAGAGTGAGAGGGGGGGAAGCATACCTGGGCTTGGGCATGCCATATGTGAAGATCAACAACCTTGCCAATGCGAATACGTGGATTCAATGCATGCGCGTTATATGGCCAAAGCCAACAACAACAACAACGACAACGCCAACAGCAACTGCAACTTGAAAAGCAACAACTTCAACAACAACAACGGCGGCAACGACCAAAGACGATAACTGCGCACAGTGTGGCATATATGTGAAGCAAGGCAGTGAATATTGCAATGTACATTGAGCTCAATTTGATATTGAATATTTTACTTGACTTTCGAGCACTTTGCACCACTGTGCAACGACTCCGTTCGCAACGCTTGGACAATGTTGGCAAATGTTACGTTTTAGTTATTAATTTGTTGCTGTTGCTGTTGTTGTTGTTGTTGCTGTTGTTGTTAGCCGTGTTTTATGGGTCCATTGTTATGCCAGCATTTAGATCATTGTACATTTTGATAAGCCTACATTCAGATTGTTGCACCCCCCTCACCCTTTCGCCTCCTTCCCACCGCACTCTGACTGTCCTCTTACTCCCTTTTGCTGTCTTCCTCGTGTAACAAAAGTGTCGCCGCTAAATGACTAAATTAGCTCGATAAGTGGCCGCATTGCCAATCGAAAGTTATGTGCATCTTCCTCAGCCCACCTGGTCAGCTGGGGCGCGGTCTTGGCCACCTGCCCAGCCCCCCCAGTCCAGTGCCAGCCCAGCAAGGCGCGTGACAACACTCTCCAAACGGGCTGTGCAAAACTTTCCTTGTCAATCTTGGCAAGCAGAGCAGAGATCTCACATCGGCATATGGCATTTGGCATGCGTCGATCTGAGGCAGATCTGATCTGATCTATAGCTGGAAGTGACGCTCTCGTTTCCGCCTCGCGTTGCAAGCTGCCGCCTCACATGTAATTTCAGTACGTGTGGCAGACGCGCGCGGGGCTGCCACTGCCGCATTTCAATGGGAAATATTATTATTGAAATTGGCACAATTTGCCGTAGCTGATTATGCTAATTGTTTTCGCTTGCATATTGCCGCCTTATGCAAGTCCGCTTAAACGATGTGGCAACAGGCTAAGCGGGCAGCACGAAATGCGCCACGAACTAGGTGAAAGTTGTGCAAAGTGCTCTCGGAACTGGGGCAGCAGACAAGACGGGGGGTGATGTAGAGCAGGATGTTCAAGGGAAGTTTCTTGGGCAAGAATAAACATTGAACTCTCTTTCTATATCGTGTTATACTCTGGAAAGATTATAATAATATTATATAGATCAGTCATGATCTTTCTTGAAGTGATATAAGCTCATTTGGCTAGTTATAATTATAGTCACACCAAACATAAACTTTTTATCACTTTTTATCGATTTAAGGCACGGAAGAGGGCGTGGCCGAAACTTGAAATCAAACTTTTTTTGTGTACAGCAATAAGATATATTGTCAGCAAATTTGGTAGCCCTAGCTCTTAAAGTCGCGGAGATAAAAGTGTTCATACGAACATGACGGAGTTGAAGATACCTATTTTTGCTTATTTAATACATTTTCGATTGACACAATGTGATAGAAAACATATTTTACATAGATTAGCGAGTCAATGAGATCTTGAATGACAATCAACAACAAGTTAACTTGCGATCAAGCAATAATATAAGTACAATACTTTATAAGTCTGACAGTACACGCCCTGGCCAACTAATTAAACAAACAGTGCCTTGCTGATACAGTTCCTGGGGGCTAAACTGAGAAAAAAAAAAAAAAAGAACTACTATACCTAAGCTCTCTCTCAGACAGTAATACTTGAGGGATTCTCTGCTGCATTTGGAATGCAAAAACAATTCGACCAATCCCAAATATCATTCTACATTTCCAGCAGTACTTTCTTCTATAAGCTACTCTAGGATTACTCATGTTGTTGAACTCGCATAGTTCGGAAGCCTTCCGCAAAATTTATATACTTAATGAACTGAATTAACTTAACTGATTTATCCCCTTTGGGAAATGCCAATGACTTTGCAAAACCAGTGCAAGCGATACCGAATGGGGTGCGAGATGAAACTGAATTTCGGAGTCGGATTCCATTTGTACGTTAATTGCGTTTCGCTTCACCTTGCCGAGTTTTCCTGTACAAGTTTGCGTGATTTGCTATTTGAGTGTTTTTATTGTTATTGTACAAGTATTTCCCTCCATTACACGTATTTGTTTCATGGGTTTCGTGTTTAACTTCTTTTTAATTTCGGGATCTTTTCGCTGTGGTATTTGAAAATCGGCAACGTTTAACACCGATGAAATTCAAATGAGAAGCACTGCATGATTATCGAATTACCAAACTACGAATTGATATTATTGTGCGCTTGTTTATTGGCCTCATGCGTGACTTCCGTGCGCCGCAAATTGCATAAGTGACTCGGATTGGGGGATTGAGGGATTGAGGATTGGGGATTGGGGGATATATTAATGTTCCGCATCAAAATGTGTTAACTGCGCCCGCGGGGCTGCCCAACGGGCTTAGTGCTTGTCTCCTTGTTACAACTCAATGCGGAGCGCCAGATACTGTTGCATGCTTTTAGGCGGCGAATTAAATTTGAACTGATCAATAGATAGGCTACAGAAATCTAGTGATTTCTTTCTCATTGAATTGATTTAGGGCAAATTTATCGTTAGACCTGCGTGAGAAAGAAATATACCTTATGCAATTTTTAGTTCACTTAGGGGTTTTAAAAATAAACTCTGTGGCGATGAAGCTCTCAAGTGAATATCATTAAACTCTTTAATTAAAAGAAGTATAAGGAAATTTTATTTAATATATATTTAATACTCAGGATTCCTCCTTAAGTTCCTTTTTTGAACAATGAAAGAAATTCCTTATAACTGGATCGTTCTCTCTCTCTTATCTGATACTTTGAAGCATAGGTACCTAATAAACCTATCCTGCAAACTGAAATCTAATCAGAGTATAGGCCGCAGTTATTCAATAAATCTTTACTTTTTCTGTAATTAATCTGTAATTCATCTGTAATTTATCTGTATTTCCTTTCAACATAAAACTTTAAAGAAAACGTTGCGATGTCGGATTTTTCATATCTTTTATTTGTGCAAAATAAACAATCGAAAGCACACAGATCATTACACACTAATTATTGCACATAAGTTTTAACACAATTTGTTGTTGTTAGCGAAATGTTGAAAACGATGAAAGAATAGCAAAAAAAAAAAATAATGAAACTAAAAATAATAAATGTAAAATGTGAAATGATAAATGAAGAAAAGATAACGATAGAAAGAAAGAGTTGCATGGAAAATGATTGATTGAAATTTGGAAATGCAAGATTGAAGTCATATCTACATAGCTGGCTCGACTTCAAAAACAGAATAAATACTAATGATATCTCTCTCGCCTCTCGCTCTGGCTCTAGCACTTTCTCTTTCTCATTAAGCTTAGCAGAAACAACAACAACAAGTACAATAAAATTAACAATAGATTCAGATTCAGCCCGGACCCCTCCTCCTCTATCCCTCGAGCAGCTGCGTCGTCTTGTACTCCACCGCTGATCCCATTTCGGCGCCAAGCTTCTCACGTACATATTCGCGTATCTGCTGGAGCTGATGATCGGCTGCATGCTCCGCATTGGCTGCCCGCTTGCCCTGCTGACGCAGCTGGCGGCGTGGCATCTTCAGTCCGTGGGCGTGGTAGTTGTAGGGCGGCTGTGTGACGCTGGATATCGATTCGGGGCTCGACTGCACAGGCTGATAGTCATCCGGCGAGGGAGCATCCACAACATGCGCAGCACTCTCCGGCTGATGCGACTGCGACTGCTCTGCTGCGGCTGCTGCCACCTCGTGGTACTGCTGCTGTATCGAGGGCAGCTCGTACATGGGCGCAGCATAGTCACCGCCTCCGCTTCCATTGAAGATTACTTTAGTGTGCGTGGCACGGGGATTGTTCTCTGTGATGGGCAGTTCGTGACCCGTTGCTGGTCCGTCCACTGCCGACGCCGTTGGTGCATCATGCTCGGGCACATAGATGGGCTGCTGCTGGTGCTGGTGCTGCTGCTCATACTGATCCTGTGGTGCCATGGCAATCAGGTAGACATGCGGCTGATAGCCGTGCTCATACGACGCCGTCTGCTGTGCCGGCTGCGCGTAGTAGAACTGTGGCTGTGGCTGGGGCTGGTAGGCACTGGGCGTGTAGTATGACTCCGGCAGGGCAGGCTGCTCGTACTGCTGCTGCTGATGGTGGCGTCCCTTGTACGTGTGATAGACATCGTCAATGGGACCATACTGCACAGGCGGGGGAGTTGGAGCTAGCTGATGGGCATAGCTGACATCGGGATGGTAATGCGCCTGTTCGTGCTGCTCTGGTGTGGCATAGGGCTGTGGTGCGAGTTGCTCCTCCTGCTGCTGCTGCAGCTGTGGCAGGTGTTGGTGCTGTGGCTGGTGCTGGTGTTGGTGTTGGTGTTGGTGCTGCTTGCGCTGCTCGGCCTCCTGCAACAGTTGCAGATACTGCGCTGCGCGTATCTCCAGATACTGCTGGAGCAGCGTCTGCAGATGCGCTGCATACTTAGCCGGTCCTGGTATGCGCAACACTATGACTGGCTCCTGATAGGCGCCTGCATCCTCACCAGACGGGCCCGTCGACTCGTGTTGCTGTTGCTGCTGTTGTGGTGGCTGCGGCAGATCGATTTGTGGCTGCTCCGCGGGATGCACCACGTCGGGGGACTGAGGCTGCGACTCGTAGCTGGTCTGTGGCTTCAGTTCGTATGAGTAGGATGGCTCGATGGTCACACTGGTCACCTGCTGCTGCAGCTGTGGCTGCGTGGTCTCGTGCGGCTGCTCGTACTCCGCTGGGGAGTAGCCTGTGTAGATGTCGGGCGACTCCGTGGCGGGTATATCGTGCTGCGAGTAGGGATAGAACATGAACTTGGGCGGCGTGTAGTCGTAACCTTGGTGCGCATAGCCATAACTGTAGGACGAGAGAGGGAGAGAGAGAGAGAGAGGGGAGAGAGAGATAGGGATAATGATTAAACTCTTTAGACTTCTGTCAGTTCCGGTTCGAAACCTGCTCCCGTTCACTTTTGACTTTGATGCGGCATTGAGCTTGTCAACTCGATTCGAAACGATTCGCGAAGATGAATATTAATATAATCGCCCCGCTACCTTATCGCTATTTAGTTGCAATAACGTTAAATTTACATTTATAATATGATTTCGCACTATCCGTTGCGACGGGGGAATGAAATGGTTAAGTAGAGCGAATGTGCTCGAAGGTTTGCATATCTGAGGAAGCCAATGCATTGCATAAATCTTTGTAGTCTCGGTGGTATTCTTTATAACAAATAAATTAAGTTAAACTTCTTAATGGTCTATGGGTTTATGCGCTTAAAGAGCTAAAGGTCTAAGAGCTTTAAGACCTTAAGGTCTAAGGGTTTTAAAACGCAAAGTTCTAAGGACTTTAAGACCTATAAGTATAAGAGGTTGCGACTCAAATAGATTAAAGGTCTAATGATCTAAGTATATAATGATCTAAGTATATAAAGACATAAGGTTGACCTAAGTGTATAAAGAGCTAACAGTACAATTGTTGTATAGAATGTCTAATAGAACAAGAACTAGGGCGCTTAATCTTAAGGGGGAATAAAGTAATAAGCGTCTAAAGAGCTAAGAGTGTTTATAAAAAAAGACCTAAGCCCCTTTCAAGTTCTAAAGATATGAGGTATATGAATTTAAAGTCTAAACTGAAATTAAAAAAGAAGAGATATGAAAATTCGTATAAAACATTGAGGGCTTATAGATTTAATACTTTACACCTCTGCAGATATAATGATTCGCATGTATAAAGTAAGTGTCTAGATCTAACGGAACAAATATCAGCACTCTCAGTCTTGTGGCAATAAAGTTGTAAGGGTCTAAAAGATCTTAAGCCATTTGAAGTCGGTAAGGTACGGATATATAGAAAGTAAATATGATATAACACCTTCAAGTATAAGCTGTACTAAATTAAAAAGTATTAAGTTAAAAGACATTGAAGATTGCTTTCCATTCCTTCTCTGATGAACAATCTCAGTGCATATAAGGAACACTTTGTACCCCTGAGCATAAACTGCCTCAGCTCCTGCCTCTCTGTTGGCTGTGTCTAAATCCACCCAAGTCTGACTAGCTCAGTATCCGAAAATCGAAAGCTCTGCAGCTGTGCGAACTGGTTGGAACAGTGCAACAAACGCAGTGCGCAGGCAGTGCAGGCACAGTCGGAGAAGAAGTCACTGACCCGAGCTCCCCGTCGATGGTGCGTTTGTTGTTGCTCTTGCCACCGCTGCTGCTGCTGGTGCTGCTGCTGGTTGAATTGTCGCGCTCCACTTTGATTTTAATTTTGTTGCCGTGCAACTTGAACTGCTTGTCCAGCTCCTTGATGAACTCCAGATCGTCGGCCGGCAAATTGCTGAAACTGGCATCAACCAACGCCGTCAATGCGGGCGCCTTAGTGGTTGCTGCTGTTGTTGTTGTTGCCGCTGTTGCCGAAGTCTTGCTGGAGATTTTGACGCGTGGCTTGCTGGGCTTCGTTGTGGTTGCCAGGGTGGCTGCTGTGCTGGGTGTTTTGGTTGGTCGCTTCTTCAGGGTGGTCACCTTTTTAGGGTAGCCGCTGGCCGATGATTTAGTCGGCGCCTCGGACTGCCCCACAGCGCTGGCCAGGCACAGCGCCGCACTCAGTGTGCCCTGCAATATGAGAGAGAGAGAGAGATAGAGATGGGGATGTGCAAGATTAGAGATATGCTTTTCATTAAAAGCACAGTTGCAAAGGGGGAAGGGGAAGGAGAGCAGAAGCGTAAGGCAGCTGCCGCCGTTTTTGGGTATTCGCTTTGTTTGGCTGCAGCTTTTGTTCGGCTCCACGTTTGGGCTCAAGGTGACGCGCAATCGAGACGAGCGTCGGTGCTTCGCTGAGCGATTGCGATTGCGCCAAAAAGCTCTTTTGTTTTTGTTTTTGCTTTTGTTTTTGTGCTCTTGGCTATCGAATGGTCTCGATACAAAAAGCCAAACCATCAAAAATCAATAAAAGCAAACGCCGCTTTCAGCGCCAATAATAAAATCACAAACGGACAGTAAAACAAACAAGCACACAGAGCAAAGAGACACTCACACACACACAGAGACACACACACAGAGAGAGTCAGACACACGCTGACACACACAAGCAGTTTACATTTGACATTTTGCATGAGCAAAGTGAATGTTCGGGGTGAACTCCATTGTCGACGGGGGTTGTGGCTTGTTTGGGGCAAACGATTCGTTCGGGTTGCTCCCCCCGGAGAGGTGCAAATATCATATAACAAGTTCGTGTCTGAAGTCAGCCGATTGCATTGCATTGCAGCTCATGTTGTTGCTAATGTCAAAGTGCTAAGTTTGTGTCCTAAGTCATTACAATTTGCCTGCCAAGTTTGTATCTTAAGTCATTACGATTTGCCTACCAAGTTTGTGTCCTAAGTCATTACGATTTGCCTATCAAGTTTGTGTCCTAAGTCATTACGATTTGCCTATCAAGTTTGTGTCCTAAGTCATTACGATTTGCCTATCAAGTTTGCATACCAAGTCATTACGTTTTGCCTACCAAGTTTGTGTCCTAAGTCATTACGATTTGCATACCAAGTTTGTGTCCTAAGTCTTTTGCCTTCATTAAGTTTGTGTCCTAAGTCTTTTGTTTTCAAATTGTAATTACATTTTTGATGTTAGTGTTGCGCAATTTACAGGGTATTTTGATACCCATTACAGCTTAGCCCCGGAAGGGGGTAGACTCGATTTGGACTTCCCTCATCTACTTCTGGCATCTCAAGCAGCCCCACCCACCTACCTCAACCTGGCCACAATTTCATCACTTTGCATGCGGCAAGCGACAACGCAAGCCACGACGCAAGTGCGGCAAGCGATGCAAGCCGCAATAATGGACAAGTTTTAATTGCATTTTGCCACTCAATTACAGCGACGATAAATCCGAAACTGGGACAGTGTGTCAAGTCGACTCTCGCGATGGATAATTTAATAGCGCACTCACATCGGATACCGTTAGTTAGTTACCATGCGCGCGCGTGTGTGTGTGACCCATCTGTGTGTATCTGCCCTGCGTGTGTCTATCTGTGTGTGTACGTGACTATGTGTGTGTGTGTGTGTTTTGTCTGTCGGCCAAGCAGGAAGACTTTTTGGCCGTTTGCTTCGTTCGTTCACTTGCTGCACGGGCGCACCTGCAAAAAATGCTCAAAAAAGCAGAAATAATTTCTGTCAAATGTTAACATTGTGGATGGTGCTGCACGCTGAGGGAGCAAAAAAAGGGGCTGTATGTATGTATGTATGTGGAGGGGGTGGGGGAGGAGGTGCGAGGAAGTTGTCGAGTTTCGCTTACAAGCGAATTTATGTGATCTTTGTTGTTATGTTTTGACGCTTTTATGTAATGCGTCCAGCAGCAAATGCCGAGTCTTTTTCACTGGACCGATGGCTGTCTCAGCGTCTGTCTGTCTGTTCCTCAGTTTGCTTGCATGTCTGCGTGTCTGCTTGTCTGTTTGCCTGTCCATCTTTCTGTCTTTCAGTCTGTCATTTCGTCTATCTTTCTGCCTGTATGTCTGTCTATTCCTCTCGCTGTCTGTTCGTCTCTATGTCTGTTTGTCTCTCTGTCTGTTCATCTTTCTGTCTGTTCGTCTTTCTGTCTGTTCATCTCCCTGTCAGTTGCTATGTGTCTATATCTCCCTGTCTGTTTGTCTATGCGTCTGACGGTTCATCCCTTTTTTAGCCTCTCTGTCTGTCTATCACTCTATCTTCCTGTCTCTTCCTCCCTTTCTCTGTCTGTCTGTCTGTCAGTCTTTCTGTGTGTCCCTGTCTCTCTGTCTTCCCTTTTTATGTCTGTATGTCACTCTGTCTCCCTGTCTCTTCCTCCCTTTGTCTGTCTCTCTGTCTGTCTATCTATCTGTCTGTCAGTCTCTCTGTCTGTCAGTCTGTCTGTTTGTCTCCCTGTCTCTCTGTCTGTTCCTCCCTTTTTATGTCTCTCTGTCTGTCTCTTTGTCTTTCTGTCCCTTCATCTTCCCGTCTGTCTCTCTATCTGCCCGTCTGTCTACCTATTTCTATCGTCTGACTGTCTGTCTCTTTGTCTCTCTGTCTCTTCCCTCTCTCCCTGTCTGTCTGCCTATCTTTTGGTCTGTTCGCTTGGCAGCTTGTCTAGCATTGATTTATATTTGGTAACAACAACAGCGCTAAAAGGCATGTGTAATAATTTAATTAAAAACATTTGTTGTTGCTGTTGCTGCTGTTGTTGTTTCTGTTGCTGCTGTTGTTGTTGTTGTTGTTGTTGTTGTTGCTGCCTTTCACTTTGCAAAATGTGTCGGGCGCATTGTCAAGCAGCTCAGGCAGAACATTGTGCAGCAATTGTCATCGCGCCCGGGAGCCCCTTACAGTCTACCCCCGCCTCCCGTCTTCCCCCCTCTCACGTCTTCCTGCTCTGATTAGCTAATCAGCATGCAATTTTCAAAAATTCCAATGAATGATATCGTGTCGTGCTGCGTGAGTCTCGTGACTCGCTGCGGGCCAGCAACTAAGCAGCAGCAACAACAACAACAGCAACAACAACAATGCAAAGAAATTGCTGTCGTTGTGCGCCACGCAACGCGTGTAAATTAGTCCGCGTCTCATCGCGCTGCTGCTGCTGCTGCGGCTACTTTACCGTTGATGCGTTTGTGTCTGCGACGACGGCGGTGGCGTCTAATCGCTAGCTGCGAGCTGCTGCTGCTGCTGCTGCTGTTGCTGCTTGTGATGCTGGCTGATGATGATGATGCAACAACAATAGCCGAGCAAAAAGCATAATAATAAAATGTAAATTAAACAACAATGAGACGAGCCGAGTCAAGCCAAGCCGAGTCAAGCTAAGCCGCAGCCGAAGCCGAAGCTCAATTGCAAATGATCCTTTTGGCTGTAATAAGTTTCTCTTCTTCTTACATAACATGCAGCTTGACAACATACAACCGCAACAGCAAACGAGTAACACCCCCCTCCCTCTCCGCTTGCCCCCCTGCACACATTTGCATAAATACTTTGGCAATCCGCAGAGATCTCGACTTGGCTGGGGGCCAATTAGCGAATAGATATGGAATCGAACTGACTCTGATAAGTGCCTGCAGCGAGGCCGCTTAGGGACAAGGGCAAGGGCGACCCCTCGCCGTGGTCGTGGTGGCACGTGGTGCGTAATGGGCAAGAGCAGGAAGGGTGAGGGGGAGGGGGGCCAAGCTACGCTAGCGAGTTAAAGATCTTTCCAAGTGCTTTCGTTTACAGTTCGTTTACATTGCGCAGTGGGGAAAAGTTGATATACAGGGTGAGCCAGTTAGGATGTGCACACAACATGCATCAAAAGAGAGGCAGATAAGTGTGGCAGTTACACACAGTTGAGCAACACGAAAGAAAGAGAGAGTTACGTTTTAAGGGGTATCTTCATCGTCGGTCATGGTTCTCTCCCCCAGGCAGCTGAGGATCAGTGAACTGAGAGCTAGTGGCTGCTGTGCAACTTGTTGTGGCACATGCAACTTCCACTGTGTGCGCCATTACGTGGCTTGCGTTCCCAACCCCATTTCCACCACAGTCCCCCCTCCCCCTTTCTCCACAGCAGGCCAAGCTGGCTGGGGCGGCTGCTGCAGTATTGGAATGCAAATTAATTTCGGCAGCCACGAACGGATGACGGCACAGCAGGAGTAGGAAGCGTTGCGCATGTGTGTGTGGTGGGCGTTGTGCCACGCCCCACAACAACAACAACACTTGCAAATCAGTTGTAGGTGCGCAAGGCAGGCCAGATAGGCGAGAAAGGGTAGGACAGGAAAGGTGAGGGTAGGTCAGGGCAGGCCAGGCGGAGGCAGGCCAGATGGAGGCAGGCCAGCTGAGGGCAGTGCAGGGGGCTTGATTGCCAGCAATGCACTTCCTGGTATTGCAGCGGAGGCATCTCCCACACAATGCACACAGTTTACTCACCAGTATCAATGCCAATCTCATGGTTGCCCTTCTGGATGCTCGTGTTGCGTGTTGCTCAGCTAGTCGCAGACAATGCACATTTAATTATCGATTTTCACATAAATAAATACCGCATATAGTATATAGACAGATATATACCATATACCATATACCGTATACTTTATTTATCGGCTCAGTCAATATAGTTTCTTGCACACTTCACTCGGACTCACAGTTGCTCGAACAGAAAAAATAGAAAAAATAAAACAGATGCTGAACGGGGGGAGAAAATTGTGGGAAATTCGCTTCAGCTCGGTGCGGATTGGTTCGGAGCAGCGCTCTGTGCAGGCGTTCAAAAGTCGCGCGACTAACTGTGGCTGGCGCTGGCGACGTGCTTGGTTTTTATGCCCGCAAAACAGACGACAACAACATCAGCAACGGCAGCAACAGCAGCAGCAACAGCAACGGCAGCGACGTCTTCGTTGCAGCAAGTCCAAGTCACTTGGCCAGTCAGTCAGCCAGGCGGGAGCGTGCGGAACGAGCGTTGGACGAGTTCACAGGCAATGACACTACACATGCCTCTGTGTATGTTTGTGTGTGTGTGTGTGTGTATGGGAGAGTGTGTAGCTGAAGGTGTAGGTTGGAGCCGTTGTGCTGTTGCAGACATTAAACTGCAACAAGTCTGCACTGAAATCCGCCTCGTTGCTATAAATAGATCTCTACGATCTCCACCAGTTCTGGAATCCAGCATATATACTATATAGATTCATGTATATGAGAGTTATGCAGCATTTATACTGTGATTTACTTGCATTAATGCGTGGGAAAGTGGGAAAGCTCTACTCGAACATTCATAAACGGGTGTAAAGCTAAACTTAAATATGAAAAAAAGAAACATTGTGATATTATTTATTTATTTGCATTTGAATAACTTAGATATAATATGATATATTTAATCTATAAGGAACAATATGTGTGTGGGAATAATAGCATCTTATTGCCTTCAACTCCATTCTTTCTACTTTAATTTTATAATTCTGTTTAGATTGTTATTATTCTGTTTAAAAAGAAAACATATTTCTTTAATAACTTGCACATTTATGATTCAATTAAAATAAATCAGATCATATGAAATCAGTTGAGCTCTTAATATTTACTGTACACATCAGAAATTAATGTTCCTTTTTTGAAATAACTCCTGTAATTGCTTTTTTCAGTGTACAGAGGCGGCAGGGGGCGTGGCGCAGTTCCTTAAGAAACCTTTATCTACCTGCAGCAATAAGATATATTTTCACAAAATTTGACACTCCTAGCACTTAATGTCCCAGAGATCAGGATGTTCATACGGACAAACGGACATGGAAGCCGATCAAGAATATCTGTGGCACATCATCTTTCAGTTAACTGCATCTTTATGACAGACACTTGGAGTTTCTGGCTAAAAATAAATCATAATCCCCGATGACCTTGTCGTGCAGCCTATTCACGCTTATTCACAAGTCATTTGAATGCATGGAATGGCCCGTCAAGTCGTCAATGTGTGTGTTTGAGCTGCGATTCCTTTCATTTTGATGAAATTTCTTTTTAGAAAGAGCACAGTTTATATTTCTGTTGTTGTTGTTGTTGTTATTGTTAAGCCAGTTCAAGTTCAAAGTCATAAAAATAAAAAATAAAACTGGCGCAACTCTTGTGGCTTGAGCACGAGATTCAATCTGGAGACCTTTCATTTTAGATGAATACATTTGATGCTTTTATTATTATGAGTGCCATTGCGCACGATGGGCCCAGAAGACTGTAGAAGGGAGAGAAGAGAAGGGAGACCGCTTACACAAAGCGGGCAGCGGACAAAGCTTGAACCAATCGAAAGCGAATTTGCATAGAAACAATTGCAGAGGCAACGCGTAGCCCAGAGAGCGCCAGCACGAACTCCACGAATCCGATCAGGTCCACCTCAAGTAGTGGCAATTTAATTGGGGCATTAAAGTCTCAGCTTGCTGGGAGAGGGACAGAGGATGGAGGAGGGGAGATGTGTGATCGGGGCTTGCGTGAAAAGAGAAATGGCATAACAAAAGGCGGACGGGCAAACGGTTCACTTTGCTCACTTTTTTGGCAGTTTTGTAATCCAGCTAAAACACAGCTAGGCAGCTAAAACAGAAACAGCTAAAACAGTCAAAACAACAGCAGCAACAACAACAACAACAACAACAACTACAACTGGCTGCTGCGATAACGATAATGGCAATAAAAATATTTGAAGCCGCGACCGCGGAAAGATGAGAAAACTGAAACTGAAAGACGAAAAGAAAAAAAAAAACTAAGCGATGATCACGCGGCAGCGTCGCAATCGACAATCCACAATCGGCAATCGGTTGCATTGTTTGAAAGTGTGTTTGTTGTTGTTGTTGTGTTTATTGTTGTTGTTCGATTTTTGGATATGTTTTATTTTTTTTTTTTATTTTGATTTTAGTTTTGCGCTTTTACAAATTCGCTTTGATCGCATCGACAGCAATTGAAATGTTGATCAGAATCCAGCGCCAGCGGAACACCCTGTTGCACAATCTCTGCCCCCTCCCCGCTCCCCCTCCCCCCCTTACGATGCCTAGCTAGTCTTTCTTCTCGTCAGCCTCGTCATCGCTGCAACAATGTCAGTCGGTCAGCGCATACTTTATTAGAGATACGTCACTAGAGTTGTTATTATTATTAACAATGCTATAAGTTAGTATATTATTTACTTTTGTGCTCCCTTCCCCCGACCCCTGACCAACACGAAGATGCGCCCATAAAATATGATATATCATAATGCTGGACAATGATAGTGCAGCTTATGCAGCAGGTTAACGTGGGCTCTGCCCCTGCAGCTGTAAATGGTCACAGTTAGAGGGGGAGAGGAAGAGGAGGCTGGGAGAAGGAAAGAGCGTCGGGCTGACCGACTTGCAGATGCACATCTATCTATAGTAGAGACTATCGATATAGATATCGATAATGCCACAGTCACTATTGCTAACTATCGTACAACATATCGAAAACTATTGGCACAACTATCGATATCGTTATCGCACCTGTCACTTTTGCTAACTATCGCACAACATATCTAAAACAATTGGAACAACTATCGATACAGTTATCAATATTGCGACAGTCACTTACTATCGCAAGAAATATCGAAAACTATTGCAACAATTATCGATTATCGTTATCGCACCTGACACTTTTGCTAACTATCGCAGACTATTGTAGCGACTATCGATAAACTTTTGTTCAACATCAGTAAGCATGAGTCAACAAATCAATTAAAGGAAACTATCGCAATTATCGAATGCACATACTATCGATAATTTAATACATGTATGTGTACATAACCTAACACTCTGCGCATTCGCCGATGGACCCAGCATCGTAGTGTATTTGAGGTAATAAACAACTTGAAAACCGACAAAAAGAAAGGAAAAGATATTCGTATTGAACAACGACAACAATCGACTTGGACATTGCATTCGATTCGATCCGAAGGTGAGTTCCCCCCATTATGCTGACGTGTCTCTATTTAAATACTGTGGAGCATCTGGAGCAAGCCCTTGGGCCACGCAAGGTCGCACTACTCAAGCAATGCCTCAATGTGGGACTGAGCAATTGTTCAGCTTACCCGGGGGGCGACCGAACTCATAATAATCAAGTAAGACTTTGTAGATTTGCTTGATTTGTTTTTGTTTTCGGGAACTAATAACAGTCTTTTAAATTCGAAAATAAGGTTTCTATATAGCAAATTGCACAATATATATAGAGTTTACTCGTATAAGAAAGCCAGCTTTTCGCTAACTGGCAACGATAAACCGTAAGTCAGTCGGAGTTGCCAGTTCCCAAAGCCTTCACTTCGAGCAATAGTCACCGCTTCTTAAGCACCTGCGACTGGGGAATATCTCGCGTATATAAATTGGGAATCAGTTGGCGATTTATTCGTCTTAAGTCCCTGGCGAACATTGAATACTTTGAGAAATAATTCAATTTACTGCAAATGAATGGGATTTTGATGAGATAATACGGGTTAGTTGGGGCTGCCGAAAAACCCGTTTCTTCTTGATTACTTTTTTATTGCACTTAGCCACAATTTACCATAGATGGTGGCTGCATGCAATTTCGATAGTGAGAATAACAATGCATTATGCAACATATTGTGGAAAGTTCGTTTGCATTTCAATTAGAGACAATCTTCTTGCCTGGCATGCAATGAAGAAGTGTAGAAGAAACTTTCATGATGTGGTTTGATTTCTTGATATAGATACGATTTGTATATATGTTCTTGATCAACTTTAAAACTCTTCTATTACATGACAACTCTCTCCTTTCTCTCTCTCCATCTCTCTCCACTTGCACAGTAATTACGTAAGGGTTACCCCAAGAACACAGCTAAAGTTAAGGTCAATAAAATCACGGTCCTTAGTCTGCATTATACGATACAGAGCGGAAACTGTGCCCCTTCATTTTTTCCCTCTCTCTGTTTTTCTTGTTTAGTTTTTTGACTTTTCGCATTTAATTGACGGCAAACAAACTGCAGTAAAACAGACAATGCAACAATTAGGCCCTCGGCGGTGGCAACTTCATCAAGAGATGCCACAGTTAATGTTGCTGTTTGTTGTTGTTGTTGATGCTGTCGTGGCTGTTGGGGGCTTTGCAACGCTTCCTACTTGCATAAATTGCCCAGTTGCCGACTTTGAGAGTAGCAAACGATACAACAAACACACTGCCACACAAATCATAACTGTGCGAGGGGGGAAATGAAGAGGAAAACTATGGAGTGAAAACTGTGGAAAAGGAGGAGAAGACTAGCTGTGGTGAAGAGGCAGCTCGAGCACTGGGATAAAGCAGGGAGACTGCAAAGAAGACTGGAGTGGAGATGGAGGGGAAGCACTAAGGAGAAGACAGTGTGGAAGTCTAGTGCAGAGACAGGATTGAGATGGGGATTGAGGAGGAGACTGAGTAAGAGACTGAGCAGAGGCAAGGCTGAGGTAAGGAGAGAGACCATGTGCTCGTCTGCATCTTCATCTTGGACTTCATCTTCGTCTTCGATGGTGCATCTGCCATTGCGGCCGGCTGGTAATTGTTTACCGTTTACTGTATATATCCAAACATTTGTGAATATCTGCGGGATGTTTGCTTTATAGACGCGATTACATCAGCAGCAGCAGCAGCCAAAGTCACATAGTGCACTCTGATTGTCGTATGATTGCATTGGCTGCGCCTCGCTTTAAATGGCCTCGCTTCGCCTCGCCTAGCATGGCAAGGCCTGGACGTGGCCTGTGTTATGTGAGCACCCGACTGCAGTTGAAGATGATGCTGACTTGGGAGGGGGACTGGGGCGGGGAACGTGCCACACGCTAATGCTGGACATAGACGCGAATTGAAAAGTCACTTGTATAATCGCTTGCTTCGTGTGGTTTTTGGCTATTTGGCTTTTTTCTTTTGCGGATGGGCTGCGAGTCATGCGCAGCGGGAGATTTCTCCTCATTTTGTTGTTGTTGTTGTTGTTGTTGTTGTTTGGTACCCCACAAGTAGACAGCGGGTCAATGGGTCTGTGGGTGAACTCGACCTCCAAAGCGAATTGGCCAGGGGTAGCTTCGTGTCTTGCATTCACTTGGACTAGGAAGTCTCTGCAGGTTCACTTGGCAGCCTTTCGAGAATGCACTTGAAGTGGCCAACGAGTTGTAGCAAGTGCAACTGCAGCAAGTACAACTGCAGCCTCGGTGCTGTGGGTACACCAAGTGCAAGTTGCAGCAAGTGCGGGTAACTTGTTTGACCTGAGCCAACACATCCATTGAGTTTATTAGTATTACTAGTAAAAAAAGAGTCTACCACAGGAGATGAAGCTGCAATCAGAGTCGCTCTTTCGTACCCGAAGGTCCCTTCCTTGCAGTTCTGCTTTCCTAATAAAATAGATTATATCTTTCTTGCAGAAGTAAGCAATCAGTGCAGATGCTTCCTCCTTATCTGCACCAAGGCTGAGCAGTTAAAGAAAACTTGCTTGCTAGTTTCGTCTTCTTCTTGCCAACCTTACTCACTACGCTTTATCAAGGAACTGAACATGTTTTCAGATTATCAGATTATGTCTTAAGTTGTATATTTACATAAAATGACTTAGGTTTTAAGACTTAAGACTTAGTAGATACTGAGAGAGCGATTCATGGCAACAAGGGCCTTCAGCTGCAATACATCAGGCTATCTGGTTAGGTTTCTAGTAGAGTCTCAAGCAGGCTGCAGGACCGTAGCGATGGTCTCGGAGGCATCTGTGCCTAGTTTACTTACTTTCCTCAAATACAAATCTGACGCATAAAAATGAATGTATTTGTTTTAACTTAGGGGTTTGAATTGTCCAAATAAATGCACTTTTAAACCCTTTTAGCCTGATTTGGTTAGTAGCCTGTGGCCTCAGTTTATTGTTGGCTCCTCCTGTCAGGAATTCACACCTTTTGCAGCACTCGTAGCTCATTCTCATTCAATTGTCTGCCTTTTTTCTCTCTCTGTGTGAACTTGTCAATTTGAGAAGATGTTATTATTATTAGTACAATATATTATTATATAATCTATTATATGTTATGTGTATTACTATATTATAGATTATTGTTTCCCAGTTAGTTTTGGATATTAAAGAAACCTGTTACTTTCATCACTCGTTTTATATTTTAGTTCGTGCGCTTTAATAAATTAAATCAGATGCGTATAAAATAACAAATATGGTTAAAAAAAAAAAGATGTTTATGCTAAGTATCTAAAGAAATGCATGGGTACTATACACAACAGCCTGCACCTGGACCTAGATCTGGCACAGCACTGAGAACCGAGAATTGAGCCTAGTTCAGCCTTGTGTCCTTCCCCGCATCCTGGGGCAGCGACTTCTTCACGATTCGACTGTGCTCGGACGCTGCCTGCTGGAGCTTGGAGTCGCGCTTGAAGAGCCTCAGGCCGGGCACGGAGTAGGCCAAAGTGTGCCGCTGCACGGCACGTGGCTGCTGATGCTGCTGGTGGCGCTGCTGCTGCTGTTGCTGTTGCTGATGCTGATGCTGCTGCTGCAGACGCAGCACCTCCCAGCTGGGTATGTAGGAGTCCAGCAGGGACTTTGACGCGCGACCGGCGAACAGATCGGGCGTCGGATCGGGCTGGGAGGGACGGAAGGGTTTGCCATAGCTGGCAGCATAGCCGGAGGCGGAGTTGGGCCTGCGGGTGGTGAAGCTGATAAAGCTGGGCGGATATGGCAGTGGGATGCGGGGGGCAGCGGCATAGGCACGTTGCGGCAGTGGGGCATAGGCGAACTGCTTGGATTGCTGCAGCACAAGGGGGGAATGGCGGTAGAGGTGGCACTGCCCAGACCCCTCCTGTGTATGGTGGACGCAGTGGGCGTGCCACTGGTCTGGGCAGTGGGCGTGGCAGTGCATTGCCACTCAGATACTGCACGCCATTCAGATGCAGGTCCAGATCATCGTAGGGCACAATGGGCTGCAGCAGTCGCGTTCCCGGTCTGATTGTTGATGTTGTTGTTGTCGCTGTCGCCGGCGTGGGCGAGCTGCAATGAAAGAGAGAGGGAGAGTGGGTGAGCGGGTGAGTGGGAGAGAGAGAGGGCGAATGAGTTGCAATTTAATAGAGCCTAACGAGCTGCTCTTATCTAATCTCGGCGATTTATTATGGCAATCATTGCTGCCATTTGTCGGAAGCCAACGGCGGCAACAATCGTGAGTGAAACTGGCGTTTCAACACCCGCCCACCTGCCTCTCTCTGCTCCCCCTGCCCCTGCCTCATCCATTACCGGAATTAACCAAGCATTACTCGGCCATTAGACGCGGCACTCGCTCCGGCATTAGCCTGGCCTAAACGTCTCGAAGGGCGCCCAAGCTCGAAGCCCCCAATTTGCACCACATCGCGGGCACTTCGCCTGCCCCGTTGATGGCGATTGAAAAATCCCCACTGCCAATTTGCCTGCCAACAAATGTCTTGGCGAGTCGCAATGAGAGCCCGTTTCCATTTCGCGCTATGCGATTAGGAATCCCGTTGGAGACTTGCCCCAAATCAGCTGTGAACATACCATATATATGCACATTTAGACTGAATCTATTAGTCAGTTCATCTTTCGGACTTGAACACTAAAGTAACCTGGAACTCTGAAACAGTTGACTTAAATAACTTTTACTACATGTTCCCAATCTATTTTTTTGGATATACAGACAATATAGTCGGATAACTGTCTGCTAAAGCAAACACTGGAACGTTAGGCAGGAGGTTGTTTACAAATGGTATTGAAATTAATATTAACATTGTATGTTATATGAACATATTTAGCGAAATGGCTGAACTACTTTTTATTTGATAATTTGAACATTTTATCTGAATCAAGATCCAAATATCGGCTCGATTTTATATGTACATATATAAGTTTTAAGTACAGCTTTGAAGCTTAAAGTATATCAAAAACTATATGTCAAATTTGGTATCTCCGACTCTTATAATAGCTGAGATCTGTAAGTTTAAGAAAGTGACAGACAGACAGACAAAGAGACAGACAGGCAGACAGACGCACATGGCTCAATCGAATCAACTAGTGTTCTTTATCATGAATATATATACTTTGTAGAGTTGGACACGCCTTCATCCACCTGAGACATGCACAAACTGAAATCAATTAACGTGAATTGATGTTGTACATTACACATGTAAACTGAATGCAGAGGGTACCCCTGAAGTATATACAGTATCAGCTTATATGTTGCTATGCAAACTTGTCGCTATTTTCTTCAGAAGTTTTGCATGATGGTGTATCTTCCAATTTAAATTCTTTTCAGGGTCTTCTTTATCAAGACTGTTCTTTGTTAGGGTGCAAAACATCTTTCTTTATTAGGTAGGGTAGCATGAGGAAACTCTTTATACCTTTCAATCAATATAAATGCTCAAGAAGTGTATACTAACTTTGTTTTATGTTACATTTAATCTGTATAGTTCCTAATGTATATTATTTCTTTAATTAAACAACAAAGTAACGCAAAAGCTATAGATCACAGCATCAAATAGATGGCATCAGCTTATGTTTTGTTTGTTTTGAGAGCTTGATTGTGGCATAAGATAAGATCAAGCTGAGATCAAGCTCGCGCTGCAGCATAAAGCTCTAAGAAACATGCAAGCTCAAGATACAACAAAAGCTCTAAGCTTAAGTGGCCAATAAAGCTCTTTGTTCAAGTTGGTACCGAAAGCTTTAAGCTCTAGCTAAGCCAATTATGTCAAAGTTTGCTCAGTCAATGCTCGAACAAAACCCCATTAAAGCTCAGTTTGGAAGCTCTCCGCAAACTTTAAGCTCGTAGGTGTTGCATACTTACGCGTCAGGGCCAGCATAGAGCAGCAGTCCAGCTGGGCCAGGCAACGCATAGCCCGCACTCAGCTGCTGATGCTGCTGCTGCAACTGCTGTAGCTGCAGCTCCTGCTGTTGCAGCTGACGCAGTTGCTCCGCCTGCTGCTCCAGTTGGGCGGCATCACGGACATAGCTAGGTGGCACGCTGGCCGCGATGCTTGGATGCCAGGCATAGTGTGTGGGCAGCAACGGAGGTCGATTGAGATCTAGATGATGCTGATGTTGCTGCTGATGGCGATGCTCTGCCTGCAGCTGCGCTTGCTCCTCCTCGCGTTCCAGATCCTCCAGACTGAGTTGCAGTGCGCTGCTATCGTCGTCGTAGATGCCTCGCGTGGGCGGCAGCGCAGCTCTTATCGCTGGCAGCACAGCCAGCAGCGCGCAGAGCAGCGGAAGTGCTGACTGCGAGAGAGAGAGAGAGACAGAGAGAGAGAGAGAGGGAGAGAGAGAGAGAGTATTAGAAGGGGGTTCCAAAATAATGTTACGAATACTGTGAGTGTGGCGAGTGAGTGTGGCGAGTGAGTGTGGCAAGTGAGTGCTGTGTTTTTGCTCTGGCAACAGTGAAAGGTTTTCGCCTTTCGCCAAAATATGTATGTGGCCATGTGGGCGTGGCAGCTGCGCCGCCCAGTGATGCGTTTAATTGGAGTTTTTTATGCGAGTTTTTCGTCAGTTTATCCCCGCAATTTGCTGGACTTGCTGCTTCAATGGCTGCACCAGCAATGGGTGGGTGACTAGGCAGTGGCAGGTGGCATGCGGCATGCAGCAGGTGGCACTGCTGGCGAAAACGGCACAAGGCCACAATATAAGCTAACTGATAAGATGATTTGCCTTTCTAAAAATACCAAAAATATATACCGAAAATACCAAAAAATAACGGCCATTTGTCACGGCACGCAGACGCACACACGCAGACGCAACGGCAAATGCAACGATTGCAACACAAATGCGAACCGCATTCAACTTGCCACATTCAACAATTCGCCAATCAGCCACAGACACAGACACAGCTAGAGCCAAGCGGAGGCAGAGCCAACCAAAGTGAGCCTCAAATTGAAGCGAAAACAAAAACAAAATCGAAAATTGCATCTTGTGTAGTAATACCAAAAATTGATGCTACTCCAAAACCAGAAACAGAAACAGAAACAGCAAAAGTATCTATAAAACTAGTTGCAATTTTAGCAACAATCACGTGACGATGCGTGCGCCAGTTTAGCTCAGCAATCTCTGCTCGGCCATGGCTAGATATGGCTAGAAATGGCTATGACCGGAGTTGAGAGCGGGGCATGCAAATGCAGTGCTTGATTGATGACACACTCGGCTCGTCTCTGTCGATCGTTGGCATCGTTAAGGTGCGTAAAAACAAAAGACTTGAGGCACAAACTCGCACGGCCGCAGTGAGTGCAATGCAAGGACGCTGCTAATCAATCATGCCTGCGTCACTTGCGAATGTCGTCGAGCTACCGGGCGGTCTGCTAATGGCCTAGCCCGCTGTCAAACATAATTTAATCTTTGTCTGTCGCCCCCTTGACGGGTAATTAGCCATACTATTGATGTTAAGTTCAAGTATAAACACACACATAATATATAATATATATATATATATATTTACATATCCGTCAGTAGTTTTCCATCCCATCAACAACTTTGCGGCGCCTCAAATTAATCTGATTTGCAATTTTGTTATTTAAAACATTTTTGGGAATAATCAAAAGTTTCTTTCTCGCTTAAGTCTAATCCAAAGTCGGGTTTTAATGGGGTTAAGCTTAGCTCAGGCAGGCAAAAAAAACTATGTTAAACCATTTTGTAATTATTTTTAGGAGCTTAAGATTCTTCAACTTTTAGCAAAATAATAGAAATGATCTTTTATATCTTTTTGGCTGCGCGGCTATAATGCTCTGTTGAGATAATTCTCATTCTGTTCTATTGTTCTTTTAAAACCTTTAAAGTATGAGAGACTATGAAGAAATTTACAAATATTATGTCACTATATTTGGTATATATGCATGATAATTATATAATTGATATGTATTTGTATATATTGGTATTTCTTAATTGTTTGTTCTAGATTTTTCACTCTTTGTAAAAAGATAACAATTGTTTTGTCCTTATTTTGAACAACTTGTTCTTTAATCATTGTTTGTACTATTATTAAATAATACTATATATGCACATAGATATATATTTAGGCATATATCATATATCCACATCATATTTGAATTAACTTCAACTGTTCTCTTCCTCTAATGAATTCCTCTAATTGAATTCATTCACTAAAATGTAAATGAACTCTTCACAAAGCTGTCCACTCTTTCGCTCAGTGTACGCACCATTGATTTAATTTTGTACACTTCAAATAACGATGAAAATTCCCTATTTGGAACACACTCCTCGATTCGTTCTCGAGATGCAGGCGATATACAAAAAAATAACACAAAAACAAATCCGAAACAGAAACCGAACAACGAAAACGAAACCGAACAACGAAGCAAATGCGACTGCGGCAGAGCGAAGCACGAACGCAGCGTTTTATACCACGAGACGCAGTGCGACCTGCGACTTGAAGCCGTCGTTCTGCAGGCCAACAAGTGGACGCATTATTACCACCTGCCCAAAACAGAGAGAGAGAGAGACAGAAAGAGAAAGAGGGGACGAGGGAGAGAGACACAGACTCACAACGTTTGATGTCTGGCGATGCAGATGAGGTAAGGAAGGATTTCAGTTGAAACCAAGTCAAAAAAAAGCTGTTGAAAGCAACGCCAAGTGCGCGCAATTAATTGAAATGGAAAGTAAATAGCTCCAGCTATGCAGGGGGGCAGACGAGGAGAGGAAGGGAGAGGAGAGGCGAGCCAGATGAGCCGCGAGGAGTTGATACAAATTGAAATTGAAATTGAAATCGTTTCGAATCAGTCATCAAAGCTAATTTACGCATTTAAAAGCGTTATAACAGCTTCAGCCAGAGGCGACCAGTTCCAGCTACATTCAAACCCCTCCCCCACCCCTCTCCTCCCTTTGCTGTTCACTACAGCCCTACACTTTACTACCCAACTGAGCTCGCCTGCCGCGACAAGCATCCAAAGTATCCCAAACATGACCATTAATTGAACTACAAGTATTACTGAAAGCACATGTAACTGTTGTTGTTGCTGCTGTTGTTGTTGCTGTTGTTGTTGTTGTTGTTGTTGTTGTTGTTGTTGTTGTAGTTGTTGTTGTTGTTGTTGCTCAGCTCGTCACAGCGTTAACCGTTCACTTCCGCCCCGCTCGTCGTCGTTGAGGCAGTCAAAAGTCACTCACCAAGTAGGCCTAATCAGGCCCATCCATATCCACATGCCCTGCCACATCCACATTCACATCTACATCTATAGTACATCCCCATCCCCATCCACATCCACATCCACTTTTCGTTGAGATGGCCCCACAAGACTAGCAAGTCGAGCAACACGCCGCAGGGCGTCGTCATCATCGCCATTAGAGCTTAAAAGTAAATTGCGGCATGAAATGGACATGAGGCATATCATTGCAAAGCAGGAAAGGGTATATCGACGGTACTTTGAATATGTGATATATATATATATAATATACATATATATATGTATGTGTTTTATAAGTACAGATATATCTTAATTTTTCTAAGCAAATCTAACATTGATAATTGCATATTTTCTTATATTGATCATTCTATTCAATTTCTATTTAATATCTGTCTATATACTATATTTACCTCGCTAGTTGTCACATCTCAATCATCTTTCTCTTAACTCATATCTATATATTTGTGTGTGTTTATATATATTCTAATTCAATATTTGCATTCGATATATTCGATTTATCTATATATTTATCCTGCCTTAAACATGTTAAAAACTTGCCTTCTCTTTTTTAAATGAATTCAATTCATAATCAAGCTTCACCTTCTTCAACCTTCTTCATAGAGTATTCGAAATTCGTTGCGTACTTTGGACTTGCCCCAATGGGAATTGCTCCACATAATGCCGCAAGTGAAAGAAGCTTTTCGACGCCTCTAATTGAGCGGAAGATCGAGTGGTAAGTGAAAAACTCTTCGTAGATAATTCGAAATGAATTTGTCAAAAAGCGACAATTAGTCGAATGAATGTGAATGTGAACATGAATATGAATATGAGCATGAACGCGAAACGATCTCCCGTTTGAGTTGGGGTTGGGCTCGGGCTGAAGTTGCGTCAACTGGCGTCAAGGTTGCCAATGCGCAATGTCAGCCATGTGTCAGTCGAGACATGTGTAAGTAGTGTGCGTATTACCCATCGCCCGTGGTTATGTTGGGCGTGAAATTGCTGTGAACTTTCACAAATCAGAAAGAGCAGAGAAAGAGAGAGAGAGAGAGAGAGAGACAGAGAGATAATAAGAGAAGACAATGGAAATGCATTCTGTGCTGGACCCACGTTGACCTTGTTGTCAACTGTTTGTTTTCTTTGTTTTCTTTCTTGGTTTTGTAATAGACACCCGCCGGGTAATACTATTTATCATACGTTGAGTAAATATTTTGACAAGTTCACACAACTTGGAGACAGTTAATTATACCAAAATTTGTTGACTTGTGGAAATATTTGTCTCAAGATCTTAAGACTCTATCAGTTCCTGTAAATATTTATTTTTCTCTTTTTTAATGGCTCTAGATAAATATAAAACTCTTGATGACACTTGTCTGATAGTTTATTTTTTTTGTAAAATATGATAATTAATAAACGATCTCAGCATTTTATTATCAAACCAGTCAAGGGAAATTAAAGAAGTATTGAATATTAGATTATATTGCTAATGAAAACGAGGACTAGGCGTGTAGAATAGGCACATTTTAAGAGACTACATACTATAGGTACTTTTTTTCGAGCATAGGTACTTTTTAGGGATATCTGTAGTTGGTTCTGCACAAATTTGATCTTTATAATGCTTAAAATTCAAACATTTTTGAATTGCATTATATATTTCCAACATAGTTAAACTTAACAATGGATAATATATACCGTATTAGTATAGATAAGAGGGTATGATGTACATTGTTTCAGATCTCACATTGATTATGCGTTTTATTGAGGTTTCAACAGTAACAGTTAACAATGTTGTTGCTTAAAATAACAAAAAAAAAAACAAGAAAGAAAGGATATCTTCGACTTGCCGAAGGTTTACACCCTTCTTCCTATTAGCAGTTATATATTGTATAATGGTACAGAGTTACGCAATGTGTTGTGATTTAATACTATACATTAAGTACCTCAGTGATAAGGTGCATGGTTTTGAAAGACAATACAGATTTTGATAAGAATTGCCCATTACGGACGATTGTTCCTATATGATATATGTTTGTTATAGTTATCCGGCTTGAAAGAACATTTTGATGGCATATTATGTATTCATGAAAGACGACAGACATGCTTTGGTGCTATGGCAGCTATACGATCTGATATATTGATCTGATTCTACTTGTTCCAAAACTGAGAGACAGACAGACTCGTCTGTTGACGCTGATTCGAAATATATATGCATATAATACATACACATATCATATATTATATTAAAGTATATATGTTACACATATATTATACCCGTAGTATATATATTGTACATTATACTGTCCGCTGCAAGGGTGTATAAAGAAGAAACCTTATATACCATGTGCAACTTTTCAATGCGTACATGGTATGCTAAACAAATGACTTAAGCAACAAACTTGGCTTTGGAGTTGAGTGGAATGAGATGCCCTCTCTAATCCTCAATCTATGGCCTGGCTCTGATGTACATCTGGGTATGCGGATGCGCTACCGTTCCCGTGGCTGCCGCATCGTGTCCCGGCAGATACTCATTGAGATTGAGGCTGAAGGTGCCTGGGAAGGGTTTGTCCTTGGCCTCACGATTGATGCGATAGCCAGTGCGATAGGCAGCCAGCGGCGAAATGGCATTCGCATAGCCTTGCAGTCCAGCGGCAGCGTAGTGCAGGCCCGCAAGTCCAGCCGAGTTGGCTGGCAGCGTGCCCAGCTGCACCGTGCCCGATGTGGCAGCAGGATTCACTGCGGGCGACAGCGCCGGCGCCGGCGCTTGAATGTTGCCAGTGGCGGCGGCCGCGGCTGCCGTCAGATAGGGACTGATCGGCACAATGATGGGACGAGTGGGTATCAGCTGCAGATACTGGACAGTGCCACCACTGCCATCCTGCAGCGTCTGTGCGGGCAGGTACTGCATCAGCATGGGCGTGCTGGGCAAGTTGGTCAAACTGGTGGCGGCATCGGCTGCCAGGCTGCCGGCTTGCATGGGCGTGAAGTTAGTCTCCATTTCGGGCAACTTGTAGGAGGGTTTGAAGCCAGCCTCGTTGCCAAGCTGCGGCTGCGCCTGCGCCGTTACCAGAGCATCGTAGTTGCCGGCATAGGCATTCAGCGAGTTAAGATGCGCATCCTGGCCACCAACTCCTCCTGCTCCGTTGGCCTTAAGCTGTTGCTGCTGCTGGGCCAGTATGTTGTTGGGCGAGTTTCCTGCCTTGTTGGCAATTTCCGGACTGGACACGGGCAGCGCTGGGAACACGGGCAACAGAGCGAGCAGCAGCAGGCAGTGCAGACGACCTTGGCGCAGCATCTGAAAGAGACGAGGAGCGAGTAAAGTGGGTGAGGCTGTCGACTGAAGCAAGTAAGAAATAGAAAGAGGAGAGAGGAAAAGGAAGTCGAGTAGGAACAACAATAATTTCTGTGTTTATTGTCCGATTGGATTCAAATTAAAAGGAAAGTTCACGACAGTGTGTGATTAGGAATATATATGTACATATCTACTTTATGTGTTCTGCCACGCCTCCATCTGCTAGTTTATCACATTTGCATACACTTGGTATACCCTCTTAGTCAAAGAAAGGGTATAACAAGTGAAGCATGCAGGTGAATTGGGGAATCCCTTTTTTTTTTTGGGATGGGCATTTCGAGCAATTCCGATCCGTTCTGCACAAAGTTTGCCCTTAATGTGCCCACACACATACACACATACACACACACACACACGCACAAAGAAGGAGTGGAAGTAGCAGAAGAAGAAGGGTCAGACACAGAGGTGAACAAGTGCCACAAAGCGCAACACAACAAAATTCCACGAAACAGTCTCGCCCAAAAAAGTTCACTTTCACTTGTTGTTGTTGTTGTTGTTGTCGTTGTTGTTGCTGCGTTTTTAATTTGTAGTTTTATAACAATTATGCTTATGCTTAGGCGCACACCAACATTTGCTTAAAACAATAACAAAAAACAAGAGAAAAAAAACAGAAGAAACATAAACATAAAACAGAAAGAGCAAAAATGAAATGAACGCTTCACCTTTTGGCACAACTTGGGCTTGTTACGTTTTTGGGTTTGGTTCGGTTTGGTTTTATTTTTAATATTTTTTTTGGGTTGCAGACACGCGTGTTTATAGCTAATATCTTGTAATTGTTGTTACTATTGTTGTTGTTGTTGTTGCTGGTGTTGCTGGCTGGAAACACTTGCACTTTTGCACACAATCCGCGACTATCAAGCAACGCGCTTTGATTAACGTAAGTGATGCCTGCAATGCGGCTTTTATACCACCACCAAGCAAAGTTGCCAGGAGCGACTGCAGCAGGAGCGGCTGCAGTCGTCAGGAAGGGGGCGGCCCGTAACGAGGGGGGACAGCGGGAACGGTGGGAAGCAGTCCGCAATTTTCCTCAATTGCCATTAAAAGCAGTTGAACCGAAGCACACAAGTTGCCACAAGTTGCAAGCAGCCGAAGCCGCAGTCGTTGCAGCTTGCGTGCAAGACAAAGCGAGACGGGTGATAAATGGTGTGGTGGGGACTGAGGCAAAACAATGCGCAACAGAGCGCATTCTGTGCACATTGTTGCATGCGCCCAATCACTTCACTTTGGGCATGTTTCAAGTTCAAGTTTAATGAAGCAACCTGCACGGGCATCCCCAGTCGTGATACCCTGTAAATTAACAGCTCTATATGAGTATATAATCTAGTAACATTTATAAGTTCCATGCATAACAATGCTAGTTCAATATTGGTAGCCCTGATAGAATTTGAATTTGCACAACAGTGTGGCAACGCTCGAATTTAATCGATAGCAGGAGATCGCAATAAATACTAAATTTAAACTTAACTTTGGTATTTAATTGATACTTTTGCTTATTTTTATCGATTCAAGTCGAATACATCTTCTCAATTGGCAAGGGGTATGCACTGCGTGCAGCATACCCACTATCCGCATGTCTGCCTACTGCTGCAGCTGATGCTGTTGTTTTTCGGTCTTCCGTCTTCCGAAACATGTTGAACGGACGCGGCAGTGGCAGCGGCAGCGGCACACCGGCCCACAATTAGGCGCTGCAGCGCCTGGCAAGTTGCAAACGAACGCCTTCCGCATTGTCTGATGGCCATGATACGCTTTAACGGGTTTCTGCCGCCGCTCTGTTGCCGCCAGTTGCCGCCAGTTGCAAGTTGTCAATGTTGTTAGTTTTCCAATTCGGTAAAGTTGCAGGAAACTGCAGGAAAAGTGTTGCAAGGTCGTCGTCAGCGACTTAAGAGATGAACTGGATGAGACATCTCAAAATAAAAACATTTTAATAATGATGCGATGTTCAGACTTAACTTGGAAATATTGCAATTTAATTTTCAAGTGTTTTGAGCATAAATCTTCTTAATTGAGGCATTGTACAAAGAAAGCCAAATACATATGTAAGTACAATTAAATGACAAATAGGAAAACAGAAAATTCCTATCTGTGAAAAGCAGCAGAATGGAAGGAGTAGATTGTCAAGTGGCTGACTGGGATGCTTGGCACGCAGGGCGTATACGTAATTCGGCTGTGATGCACCCTCGATCTGCTGCAATTACTGGCCTGCTTTGCAGGCCTGAATTAATTATTTATTTACCGAACGCATCGTGGTAGTGCACAGGCTTATCGGCAACTGTTTTGTTGCTGATTCTGGTCGTCTGTCTGCAACTGGAGGCATAAATAAATGCAGTCTGTCTTGGGGAAAGCCAAACGTTCGATAACTGGTGGGATAGACAGACATGGCTGAGGAGAAGCACCGCATGCTCTTCCAAGGCCAAGATCCCAGTCAACCCGTGCACCGTGCGAGCTCACTATCCAGCACTATCCAGCAGCTGCCACCCAGCTACGAAGAAGCCATCTCTCACAGAAACTCTTTGCGCTGCGTGAGTACCGACTACCTCGGCGACATGCAGGAGGAGGAGGATAATAGATATCACTCGTTCGTTAACGTTACTATTGCCGAGCCGCTGCGCCACAGTCGGACGGCGTCGCTGCTTGATGACGACGGCGACAACATCAGCGTTATTATTGGGAATGCAATTCAGATGCAGCCCTTGGCGGAAGTTAGCATACCAATAGTCCGCAGTGGGTACTTGAGTACGAAACAGGTCTTATGCGATACACCAGTTAAGTGATATAATACTCTCATAGATTTCTTTGCTCTGGCACCACAGCCCAAGCTGGGCACCGACACTTGCCCCCTTGTGTGCCCTGCCTGTGGATATCACGGCAATACTCAAGTGAAGCGTTCGCCCAATGTCCGCACTCATTCGTGGGCATTCTGGCTGTGCTCTATGGGGTGAGTGTACGGCCTTGAATGCAGTCTGAGAATTTATCCAAGTATCTTCAAACTAGCTGGTGCTGCTGCGCCTGTGTGTTGCCCTTACCTGACGGCCAGCTGCCTTATCACCAGCCACTACTGCGGTTCGTGTGAGACATTTCTGGGGGCGCACTATCCCGTGGATGGTTGTTTCTAAAACGAATCCTCCAAGGCTCGAGACGTTGATGTTAATTCTTTTTCTCTGTATATTCACCTTTCATAGTTGGTCAGGCTAAACTCAGAGGCAACTTTTGTGTGAGTCAGAAGTTAAACAACACATTTCATCATGAGATATATACATATTAAAAATGTACATAATATAAAAAACATATAAATAACATACATACACATGAATCAGAAATAAAACAAGCAAAGAAGCTTAAGTTAAGCGAGTTCATCAGTTCCAATACCAATACACACTATTCATATAATCGATATGAATCAGTTTTTATACCCTTCGACCATTGAAAATGGTCAAAAAAGGGTATACTAACTTTGTGCAAATGTATGTAACAGGCAGAAGGAGGCGTGGCAGACCCCATAAAGTATATATATTCTTGCTCAGGATCACAAGCCGAGTCGATTGCGCCATGTCTGTCTGCCTGTCTGTCCGTTTGTCTGTGTGAACACACAGATCTCAGCTATAATAAAAGCTAGAGTTACCAAATTTGGCAGGAAGACTCCTGTGTACTACAAGCAGATTAAGTTTATTTCAAATGTTAGGTGCCACGCTAACCGCGCCCACAAATCAATAATTTAATTTTTGAACTTAATTTGTAAGCGCTGTATAAAAGATACAACTTTCTGACTTTAACATATACTAAGCTGAATGAAATATCTACGTAGTGTCCAAATTACAATCCGATCGGACAATAATCACAGAAGTTATTTAGGAAAGTATCAGCATAAAACCAAGTGCTTCTGTCAGCTAACAAGGGAGGCGGGTGAGCGCGAAGCGCGAGCGCCATCTGTCGGGATTAATTTCAAAGCATGTGCATATGCATACGTGTATGAATTTAAGAAATTAAACTACACGGGAACATACTAGGTCGAAGGGTATCCCACTGTCGCGTGTTGCGCGACTGTTGCTTTTCTTACTGGTTTTATTTGGGCTTTGCTTTTGATTTCATACAGAGGAATATATGTACATAGATAGGTCGAAGGGTCTCCCACTGTCGCGTGCTGCGCGACTGTTGCTTTTCTTACTGGTTTTATTTTTAAACAATGACGCGGTCAAAGGGAAAGTGCTTAAAAACATCAGCAAGGGCAACATCAGGCAGCCAATCGCGGGCATCTCATCTGAGTGCTGCCTACAGCAGTCGGATTGTACATAGATCGATGTCCGATGTGACCCTCAAAGATGGTCCGAAGCCCATCCTTCTATATAGCTTTGCCGACAGGTACGATGATGATGCCGCGAGCACAGCCTGCTTACCAACGGATGGAGAAGAATCTTGCTGTAAGCCTTGCTGTACACCTAAATGTTGCAAAACTTCAAATTTTAAAAACCAGGTCCAGAATATGAGGCAACACACTATTAATTTATGGCTTCTCGTTTTAAGAATGGCAAATCTTACAAGTGCCGTATTGAGTGTCCTTTATTTTCTCCTTACGTTCTTCATCTTTAAGTGCTGCCTACAGCAGTCGGATTGTACATAGATCGATGTCCGATGTGACCCTCAAGATGGTCCGAAGCCCATCCTTCTATATAGCTTTGCCGACAGCTACGATGATGATGCCGCGAGCACAGCCTGCTTACCAACGGATGGAGAAGAATCTTGCTGTAAGCCTTGCTGTACACCTAAATGTTGCAAAACTTCAAATTTTAAAAACCAGGTCCAGAATATGAGGCAACACACTATTAATTTATGGCTTCTCGTTTTAAGGATGGCAAATCTTACAAGTGCCGTATTGAGTGTCCTTTATTTTCTCCTTACATTCTTCATCTTTAAGGCTGTAAAGGACAATATACTTCTGACTTTCATTCGGATTTGACTTATTATCGTCCTGCGCCTTCTTATCATTATCAACGGGTTGGGGGTAGACGCGATGGCTTTGTATTAAACGAGGATTACGTGCCATTTTATAGTTTTTAATTTCGTACTTTTTAATAAAAAAGGGTTTCAAAATATTAATATTTACAAAAAATACTTTTCTAGTGTGAATGTACTGACTACTAAACGAGAACTGATGAAAGTTTCGACCTAAGATTTCATCTATAGCTTCAATGTGCTTCAAAGGGCTACTTGGATCGACAAAAAAGTCAAGTGCTACTTGGATCGACAGTAAGAAGAAATATAGAGAATACGTAGATATTTCAAGAAGCTAAGTAAATGTGAAAATCAGAAAATTGTATTTTTATACCCTTCGACCATTGAAAATGGTCAAAAAAGGGTATACTAACTTTGTGCAAATGTATGTAACAGGCAGAAGGAGGCGTGGGAGACCTCATAAAGTATATACATATATTCTTGCTCAGGATCACAAGCCGAGTCGATTGCGCCATGTCTGTCTGTTTGTCTGTCCGTCTGTCTGTGTGAACGCACAGATCTCAGCTATTATAAAAGCTAGAGTTACCAAATTTGACAGGAAGACTCCTGTGTACTATAAGCAGATCAAGTTTATTTCAAATGTTAGGTGCCACGCTAACCGCGCCCACAAATCAATAATTTAATTTTTGAACTTAATTTGTAAGCGCTGTATAAAAGATACAACTTTCTGACTTTAACATATACTAAGCTGAATGAAATATCTACGTAGTGTCCAAATTACAATCCGATCGGACAATAATCACAGAAGTTATTTAGGAAAGTATCAGCATAAAACCAAGTGCTTCTGTCAGCTAACAAGGGAGGCGGGTGAGCGCGAAGCGCGAGCGCCATCTGTCGGGATTAATTTCAAAGCATGTGCATATGCATACGTGTATGAATTTAAGAAATTAAACTACACGGGAACATACTAGGTCGAAGGGTATCCCACTGTCGCGTGTTGCGCGACTGTTGCTTTTCTTACTGGTTTTATTTGGGCTTTGCTTTTGATTTCATACAGAGGAATATATGTACATAGATAGGTCGAAGGGTCTCCCACTGTCGCGTGCTGCGCGACTGTTGCTTTTCTTACTGGTTTTATTTTTAAACAATGACGCGGTCAAAGGGAAAGTGCTTAAAAACATCAGCAAGGGCAACATCAGGCAGCCAATCGCGGGCATCTCATCTGAGTGCTGCCTACAGCAGTCGGATTGTACATAGATCGATGTCCGATGTGACCCTCAAAGATGGTCCGAAGCCCATCCTTCTATATAGCTTTGCCGACAGGTACGATGATGATGCCGCGAGCACAGCCTGCTTACCAACGGATGGAGAAGAATCTTGCTGTAAGCCTTGCTGTACACCTAAATGTTGCAAAACTTCAAATTTTAAAAACCAGGTCCAGAATATGAGGCAACACACTATTAATTTATGGCTTCTCGTTTTAAGAATGGCAAATCTTACAAGTGCCGTATTGAGTGTCCTTTATTTTCTCCTTACGTTCTTCATCTTTAAGTGCTGCCTACAGCAGTCGGATTGTACATAGATCGATGTCCGATGTGACCCTCAAGATGGTCCGAAGCCCATCCTTCTATATAGCTTTGCCGACAGCTACGATGATGATGCCGCGAGCACAGCCTGCTTACCAACGGATGGAGAAGAATCTTGCTGTAAGCCTTGCTGTACACCTAAATGTTGCAAAACTTCAAATTTTAAAAACCAGGTCCAGAATATGAGGCAACACACTATTAATTTATGGCTTCTCGTTTTAAGGATGGCAAATCTTACAAGTGCCGTATTGAGTGTCCTTTATTTTCTCCTTACATTCTTCATCTTTAAGGCTGTAAAGGACAATATACTTCTGACTTTCATTCGGATTTGACTTATTATCGTCCTGCGCCTTCTTATCATTATCAACGGGTTGGGGTAGACGCGATGGCTTTGTATTAAACGAGGATTACGTGCCATTTTATAGTTTTTAATTTCGTACTTTTTCAAAATATTAATATTTACAAAAATAATTTTCTAGTGTGAATGTACTGACTACTAAACGAGAACTGATGAAAGTTTCGACCTAAGATTTCATCTATAGCTTCAATGTGCTTCAAAGGGCTACTTGGATCGACAAAAAAGTCAAGTGCTACTTGGATCGACAGTAAGAAGAAATATAGAGAATACGTAGATATTTCAAGAAGCTAAGTAAATGTGAAAATCAGAAAATTGTATTTTTATACCCTTCGACCATTGAAAATGGTCAAAAAAGGGTATACTAACTTTGTGCAAATGTATGTAACAGGCAGAAGGAGGCGTGGGAGACCCCATAAAGTATATACATATATTCTTGCTCAGGATCAGAAGCCGAGTCGATTAAGCCATGTCTGTCTGTCTGTCTGTCCGTCTGTCTGTGTGAACGCACAGATCTCAGCTATTATAAAAGCTAGAGTTAACAAATTTGACAGGAAGACTCCTGTGTACTACAAGCAGATTAAGTTTATTTCAAATGTTAGGTGCCACGCCCACCGCCGACACAAATCAATAACTTAATTTTTGAACTCAATTTGTAAGCGCTGTATAAAAGATACAACTTTCTGACATTAACATATACTAAGCTGAATGAAATATCTACGTAGTGTCCAAATTACAATCCGATCGGACAATAATCGCAGAAGTTATTTAAGAAAGTATCAGCATAAAACCAAGTGCTTCTGTCAGCTAACAAGGGAGGCGGGTGAGCGCGAAGCGCGAGCGCCATCTGTCGGGATTAATTTCAAAGCATGTGCATATGCATACGTGTATGAATTTAAGAAATTAAACTACACGGGAACATACTAGGTCGAAGGGTATCCCACTGTCGCGTGTTGCGCGACTGTTGCTTTTCTTACTGGTTTTATTTGGGCTTTGCTTTTGATTTCATACAGAGGAATATATGTACATAGATAGGTCGAAGGGTCTCCCACTGTCGCGTGCTGCGCGACTGTTGCTTTTCTTACTGGTTTTATTTTTAAACAATGACGCGGTCAAAGGGAAAGTGCTTAAAAACATCAGCAAGGGCAACATCAGGCAGCCAATCGCGGGCATCTCATCTGAGTGCTGCCTACAGCAGTCGGATTGTACATAGATCGATGTCCGATGTGACCCTCAAAGATGGTCCGAAGCCCATCCTTCTATATAGCTTTGCCGACAGGTACGATGATGATGCCGCGAGCACAGCCTGCTTACCAACGGATGGAGAAGAATCTTGCTGTAAGCCTTGCTGTACACCTAAATGTTGCAAAACTTCAAATTTTAAAAACCAGGTCCAGAATATGAGGCAACACACTATTAATTTATGGCTTCTCGTTTTAAGAATGGCAAATCTTACAAGTGCCGTATTGAGTGTCCTTTATTTTCTCCTTACGTTCTTCATCTTTAAGTGCTGCCTACAGCAGTCGGATTGTACATAGATCGATGTCCGATGTGACCCTCAAGATGGTCCGAAGCCCATCCTTCTATATAGCTTTGCCGACAGCTACGATGATGATGCCGCGAGCACAGCCTGCTTACCAACGGATGGAGAAGAATCTTGCTGTAAGCCTTGCTGTACACCTAAATGTTGCAAAACTTCAAATTTTAAAAACCAGGTCCAGAATATGAGGCAACACACTATTAATTTATGGCTTCTCGTTTTAAGGATGGCAAATCTTACAAGTGCCGTATTGAGTGTCCTTTATTTTCTCCTTACATTCTTCATCTTTAAGGCTGTAAAGGACAATATACTTCTGACTTTCATTCGGATTTGACTTATTATCGTCCTGCGCCTTCTTATCATTATCAACGGGTTGGGGGTAGACGCGATGGCTTTGTATTAAACGAGGATTACGTGCCATTTTATAGTTTTTAATTTCGTACTTTTTAATAAAAAAGGGTTTCAAAATATTAATATTTACAAAAAATACTTTTCTAGTGTGAATGTACTGACTACTAAACGAGAACTGATGAATGTTTCGACCTAAGATTTCATCTATAGCTTCAATGTGCTTCAAAGGGCTACTTGGATCGACAAAAAAGTCAAGTGCTACTTGGATCGACAGTAAGAAGAAATATAGAGAATACGTAGATATTTCAAGAAGCTAAGTAAATGTGAAAATCAGAAAATTGTATTTTTATACCCTTCGACCATTGAAAATGGTCAAAAAAGGGTATACTAACTTTGTGCAAATGTATGTAACAGGCAGAAGGAGGCGTGGGAGACCTCATAAAGTATATACATATATTCTTGCTCAGGATCACAAGCCGAGTCGATTGCGCCATGTCTGCCGTCTGTTTGTCTGTCCGTCTGTCTGTGTGAACGCACAGATCTCAGCTATTATAAAAGCTAGAGTTACCAAATTTGACAGGAAGACTCCTGTGTACTATAAGCAGATCAAGTTTATTTCAAATGTTAGGTGCCACGCTAACCGCGCCCACAAATCAATAATTTAATTTTTGAACTTAATTTGTAAGCGCTGTATAAAAGATACAACTTTCTGACTTAACATATACTAAGCTGAATGAAATATCTACGTAGTCTCCAAATTACAATCCGATCGGACAATAATCACAGAAGTTATTTAGGAAAGTATGAGCATAAAAACAAATGCTTCTGTCAGCTAACAAGGGAGGCGGGCAGCCGAGCGCCATCTGTTGGGATTAATTTCAAAGCATGTGCATATGCATATATGTATGAATTTAACAAATTAAACTACACGGGAACATACTAGGTCGAAGGGTATCCCACTGTCGCGTGTTGCGCGACTGTTGCTTTTCTTTGTGGTTTCTTCTATATTTTTCTTCATCTTTAAGTGCTGCCTACAGCAGTCGGATTGTACATAGATCGATGTCCGATGTGACCCTCAAGATGGTCCGAAGCCCATCCTTCTATATAGCTTTGCCGACAGCTACGATGATGATGCCGCGAGCACAGCCTGCTTACCAACGGATGGAGAAGAATCTTGCTGTAAGCCTTGCTGTACACCTAAATGTTGCAAAACTTCAAATTTTAAAAACCAGGTCCAGAATATGAGGCAACACACTATTAATTTATGGCTTCTCGTTTTAAGGATGGCAAATCTTACAAGTGCCGTATTGAGTGTCCTTTATTTTCTCCTTACATTCTTCATCTTTAAGGCTGTAAAGGACAATATACTTCTGACTTTCATTCGGATTTGACTTATTATCGTCCTGCGCCTTCTTATCATTATCAACGGGTTGGGGGTAGACGCGATGGCTTTGTATTAAACGAGGATTACGTGCCATTTTATAGTTTTTAATTTCGTACTTTTTCAAAATATTAATATTTACAAAAATAATTTTCTAGTGTGAATGTACTGACTACTAAACGAGAACTGATGAATGTTTCGACCTAAGATTTCATCTATAGCTTCAATGTGCTTCAAAGGGCTACTTGGATCGACAAAAAAGTCAAGTGCTACTTGGATCGACAGTAAGAAGAAATATAGAGAATACGTAGATATTTCAAGAAGCTAAGTAAATGTGAAAATCAGAAAATTGTATTTTTATACCCTTCGACCATTGAAAATGGTCAAAAAAGGGTATACTAACTTTGTGCAAATGTATGTAACAGGCAGAAGGAGGCGTGGGAGACCCCATAAAGTATATACATATATTCTTGCTCAGGATCAGAAGCCGAGTCGATTAAGCCATGTCTGTCTGTCTGTCTGTCCGTCTGTCTGTGTGAACGCACAGATCTCAGCTATTATAAAAGCTAGAGTTAACAAATTTGACAGGAAGACTCCTGTGTACTACAAGCAGATTAAGTTTATTTCAAATGTTAGGTGCCACGCCCACCGCCGACACAAATCAATAATTTAATTTTTGAACTCAATTTGTAAGCGCTGTATAAAAGATACAACTTTCTGACATTAACATATACTAAGCTGAATGAAATATCTACGTAGTGTCCAAATTACAATCCGATCGGACAATAATCGCAGAAGTTATTTAGGAAAGTATCAGCATAAAACCAAGTGCTTCTGTCAGCTAACAAGGGAGGCGGGTGAGCGCGAAGCGCGAGCGCCATCTGTCGGGATTAATTTCAAAGCATGTGCATATGCATACGTGTATGAATTTAAGAAATTAAACTACACGGGAACATACTAGGTCGAAGGGTATCCCACTGTCGCGTGTTGCGCGACTGTTGCTTTTCTTACTGGTTTTATTTGGGCTTTGCTTTTGATTTCATACAGAGGAATATATGTACATAGATAGGTCGAAGGGTCTCCCACTGTCGCGTGCTGCGCGACTGTTGCTTTTCTTACTGGTTTTATTTTTAAACAATGACGCGGTCAAAGGGAAAGTGCTTAAAAACATCAGCAAGGGCAACATCAGGCAGCCAATCGCGGGCATCTCATCTGAGTGCTGCCTACAGCAGTCGGATTGTACATAGATCGATGTCCGATGTGACCCTCAAAGATGGTCCGAAGCCCATCCTTCTATATAGCTTTGCCGACAGGTACGATGATGATGCCGCGAGCACAGCCTGCTTACCAACGGATGGAGAAGAATCTTGCTGTAAGCCTTGCTGTACACCTAAATGTTGCAAAACTTCAAATTTTAAAAACCAGGTCCAGAATATGAGGCAACACACTATTAATTTATGGCTTCTCGTTTTAAGAATGGCAAATCTTACAAGTGCCGTATTGAGTGTCCTTTATTTTCTCCTTACGTTCTTCATCTTTAAGTGCTGCCTACAGCAGTCGGATTGTACATAGATCGATGTCCGATGTGACCCTCAAGATGGTCCGAAGCCCATCCTTCTATATAGCTTTGCCGACAGCTACGATGATGATGCCGCGAGCACAGCCTGCTTACCAACGGATGGAGAAGAATCTTGCTGTAAGCCTTGCTGTACACCTAAATGTTGCAAAACTTCAAATTTTAAAAACCAGGTCCAGAATATGAGGCAACACACTATTAATTTATGGCTTCTCGTTTTAAGGATGGCAAATCTTACAAGTGCCGTATTGAGTGTCCTTTATTTTCTCCTTACATTCTTCATCTTTAAGGCTGTAAAGGACAATATACTTCTGACTTTCATTCGGATTTGACTTATTATCGTCCTGCGCCTTCTTATCATTATCAACGGGTTGGGGTAGACGCGATGGCTTTGTATTAAACGAGGATTACGTGCCATTTTATAGTTTTTAATTTCGTACTTTTTCAAAATATTAATATTTACAAAAATAATTTTCTAGTGTGAATGTACTGACTACTAAACGAGAACTGATGAAAGTTTCGACCTAAGATTTCATCTATAGCTTCAATGTGCTTCAAAGGGCTACTTGGATCGACAAAAAAAGTCAAGTGCTACTTGGATCGACAGTAAGAAGAAATATAGAGAATACGTAGATATTTCAAGAAGCTAAGTAAATGTGAAAATCAGAAAATTGTATTTTTATACCCTTCGACCATTGAAAATGGTCAAAAAAGGGTATACTAACTTTGTGCAAATGTATGTAACAGGCAGAAGGAGGCGTGGGAGACCCCATAAAGTATATACATATATTCTTGCTCAGGATCACAAGCCGAGTCGATTGCGCCATGTCTGTCTGTTTGTCTGTCCGTCTGTCTGTGTGAACGCACAGATCTCAGCTATTATAAAAGCTAGAGTTACCAAATTTGACAGGAAGACTCCTGTGTACTATAAGCAGATCAAGTTTATTTCAAATGTTAGGTGCCACGCTAACCGCGCCCACAAATCAATAATTTAATTTTTGAACTTAATTTGTAAGCGCTGTATAAAAGATACAACTTTCTGACTTTAACATATACTAAGCTGAATGAAATATCTACGTAGTGTCCAAATTACAATCCGATCGGACAATAATCACAGAAGTTATTTAGGAAAGTATCAGCATAAAACCAAGTGCTTCTGTCAGCTAACAAGGGAGGCGGGTGAGCGCGAAGCGCGAGCGCCATCTGTCGGGATTAATTTCAAAGCATGTGCATATGCATACGTGTATGAATTTAAGAAATTAAACTACACGGGAACATACTAGGTCGAAGGGTATCCCACTGTCGCGTGTTGCGCGACTGTTGCTTTTCTTACTGGTTTTATTTGGGCTTTGCTTTTGATTTCATACAGAGGAATATATGTACATAGATAGGTCGAAGGGTCTCCCACTGTCGCGTGCTGCGCGACTGTTGCTTTTCTTACTGGTTTTATTTTTAAACAATGACGCGGTCAAAGGGAAAGTGCTTAAAAACATCAGCAAGGGCAACATCAGGCAGCCAATCGCGGGCATCTCATCTGAGTGCTGCCTACAGCAGTCGGATTGTACATAGATCGATGTCCGATGTGACCCTCAAAAGATGGTCCGAAGCCCATCCTTCTATATAGCTTTGCCGACAGGTACGATGATGATGCCGCGAGCACAGCCTGCTTACCAACGGATGGAGAAGAATCTTGCTGTAAGCCTTGCTGTACACCTAAATGTTGCAAAACTTCAAATTTTAAAAACCAGGTCCAGAATATGAGGCAACACACTATTAATTTATGGCTTCTCGTTTTAAGAATGGCAAATCTTACAAGTGCCGTATTGAGTGTCCTTTATTTTCTCCTTACGTTCTTCATCTTTAAGTGCTGCCTACAGCAGTCGGATTGTACATAGATCGATGTCCGATGTGACCCTCAAGATGGTCCGAAGCCCATCCTTCTATATAGCTTTGCCGACAGCTACGATGATGATGCCGCGAGCACAGCCTGCTTACCAACGGATGGAGAAGAATCTTGCTGTAAGCCTTGCTGTACACCTAAATGTTGCAAAACTTCAAATTTTAAAAACCAGGTCCAGAATATGAGGCAACACACTATTAATTTATGGCTTCTCGTTTTAAGGATGGCAAATCTTACAAGTGCCGTATTGAGTGTCCTTTATTTTCTCCTTACATTCTTCATCTTTAAGGCTGTAAAGGACAATATACTTCTGACTTTCATTCGGATTTGACTTATTATCGTCCTGCGCCTTCTTATCATTATCAACGGGTTGGGGTAGACGCGATGGCTTTGTATTAAACGAGGATTACGTGCCATTTTATAGTTTTTAATTTCGTACTTTTTCAAAATATTAATATTTACAAAAATAATTTTCTAGTGTGAATGTACTGACTACTAAACGAGAACTGATGAAAGTTTCGACCTAAGATTTCATCTATAGCTTCAATGTGCTTCAAAGGGCTACTTGGATCGACAAAAAGTCAAGTGCTACTTGGATCGACAGTAAGAAGAAATATAGAGAATACGTAGATATTTCAAGAAGCTAAGTAAATGTGAAAATCAGAAAATTGTATTTTTATACCCTTCAACCATTGAAAATGGTCAAAAAAGGGTATACTAACTTTGTGCAAATGTATGTAACAGGCAGAAGGAGGCGTGGGAGACCCCATAAAGTATATACATATATTCTTGCTCAGGATCAGAAGCCGAGTCGATTAAGCCATGTCTGTCTGTCTGTCTGTCCGTCTGTCTGTGTGAACGCACAGATCTCAGCTATTATAAAAGCTAGAGTTAACAAATTTGACAGGAAGACTCCTGTGTACTACAAGCAGATTAAGTTTATTTCAAATGTTAGGTGCCACGCCCACCGCCGACACAAATCAATAACTTAATTTTTGAACTCAATTTGTAAGCGCTGTATAAAAGATACAACTTTCTGACATTAACATATACTAAGCTGAATGAAATATCTACGTAGTGTCCAAATTACAATCCGATCGGACAATAATCGCAGAAGTTATTTAAGAAAGTATGAGCATAAAATAAAATGCTTCTGTCAGCTAACAAAAGAGGCAGGCGAGCGCCATCTGTCGGGATTAATTTCAAAGCATGTGCATATGTATATGTGTATGAATTTAAGAAATGAAACTACACGGGAACATAGGTCGAAGGGTATCCCACTGTCGCGTTTTGCGCGACTGTTGCTCTCGTTTTATTTACTTCTACGGTATTGGAACGGGCGGACGATATTAGACAATTATTTTAAATGAAACTATAAATAATATATTTACAGCTGGCTCGAGATCAATAGTTCATAGAAATAAACCAGGATAAGAAACTTGATATATTTATATTTTCCAGCATATTCAAATATTGCGCCAATGTTTGTAATATTTTCTTATAATCACACTATGTTTATGTATCGATGTATTGGGTATTTAAAGATGCGGTCACACTGCACAAAATGCATCCCTGGTGCAAAGACCTCAACAGTATTATTCAGGCTATTTGCATTGTATATTGTGGCATTAGTTGTGCTTGGTCACACCGCGTATAGTGTTACGCGAAACACAAAGTTGAGCAAGTTCGCAACAAAATTGATAAATGATATAGAAAAAACATGAGTTGCTGCAAAACGCAACCAAAAGTGTAAAATAAGTGTTTCAAATATTTAGAATACAAATGTAAATAGTTTAAATTAATTGTGCAATTTCTGTGAGTGAGTCGGTGTTAAATCGAGTGGGTTCTCTTTGTTCACAGTCTATATCGATTAAATTGTATGTGTACCACAGAGATTGGCTGCCTCAATTGCTGGTGCATACATCCGCTCACTCATTTAGTTAATACAACAAAGCAAATACGTTTTGTATTAAACACACAAAGTCATCAATCGCGTAATCTATCGTAGTGCCCCAACATGCCTTGTACGTCGAAAAGTAGCAGCAGCAGTAGTCGCAGTAGCAACAAGATAAACAGCCATGACAGTGGGGGTGGTAAGTAAAGTGAAGGACAAAATAAATCCCCTTATTCTGAATCTGATATCTTGCCACTTTCATTCATACAGATCTCGCTGAAAGAAAAAGAAATGAAAAACACAAACCACCGACACAACAACAAGATCCACAGCAACAACAACAACAGTCTCAACAACAGCAGCAGCAGCAACAGCCAGCGACGCCGCATAAGCAGGCGATGTCTGCAGATGAGCGCAAAGCCACCAAGAAATCTCTAGTCATTGTCGTAGCAATATTCGTAGCCAGTTTGGTGGCGATGTTCTATGTTTATGCGATATTCCCCGAGCTGAATGCGTAAGTGTGATCGACTCCCCTAGGCCCTGTGTGGGAAGTGGGTAGTGCGCCCACTGTGCCCATGCCCACTGTGCCCGCCCTGTGCTGATCTGATTTCCGTGCAAGTCACGCCACCTCGCACATTCACACACACAGATGCTGGCGCCGACAAGTTGCGGCGCGCAATAACACACACACACACAGACACTTGTTAATAACTCTTTTTGTGTAATTGTTTTGTTTTTCAGCTCTGAGAAGCAACATTTGAAAATACCACGTGATATCCAAGATGCTAAAATGCTGGCCAAGGTCCTCGATCGCTACAAGGACATGTATTACTTTGAAGTAATGTTCGGCGTGGTGGTCGCCTACGTATTGTATCCTTTTACAACAGACAACGATCTTCGAATGATCAAATACCCTACACAATCCCTCCCTTCCCCTTCACTCCCCCTCAACCAATGCCACGTAAATAATTGAATTAGCGAACAGACCACGTACTTATAACCTTGACCTCATTGAAATTACGATCAAAATAGAGAAAGAGAAATTCATACACACGTATTCAAGGTCAGCACACTCATGCATACACACACACACAGCCAGACACACTGTCGTCGTCGTTACTTTTTATAATATATACAAAGTTACACGTTAATGCAAATATGAGAAGTGCCAACACTACTTGGATGTGGATGCTATCGAGCAGAACATGTTCCACGATTGTTTTTGTATTTATCTATAACAAGAAGAAAGAAAGAGACAGACTCTGCATGAACAGCTGATGGCAACGTGCAAGTGCAGTTTGCCCTCGTGTTCGTGTTGTTGTTGTGCAGACATGAAATTGGCACGTTCGAGTTGCCTCGTGCATAGTGCTGTCTCGCTCACATTTGATTTCAACGCACGTTTATAATCGAGCAAATGTGAGTGTCAATGTGTGTGTGCCTGTTTATAATCCGCTAAATCAGCAGCTACTTGAGTGATGATCAAATGTGTGTAAGTATGTATATAGTATATACATGTAAATATGTATGTATGTATCGTATGACGAACGCCTTACACATTTGTTGTTCTTTGAAATAACATGCATTCAAGCTGTTCAGGTATTCTTAAGTACTTTCATACGATATATAAATAACGCAGCCCAATTGGCAAAGTATCTGAAATCTTTTTATAGCGCCCTCTCCAGATCTGATACCAAATTCAACTTTCTGGTTTACCTTAACTTGATGCCGTCTCTCTTTCTATAGCCTGCAAACATTTGCCATTCCTGGTTCATTATTCCTTTCAATCTTGCTTGGATTTCTGTACAAATTCCCGATAGCACTGTTCCTCATATGCTTCTGCTCAGCGCTGGGCGCCACGCTGTGCTATACGCTGTCCAACCTGGTCGGACGACGACTGATTCGACACTTCTGGCCAAAGAAGACGAGTGAATGGTCGCGGCATGTGGAGGAGTACCGGGACAGTCTGTTCAACTATATGCTCTTTCTGCGCATGACACCGATCCTGCCGAATTGGTTCATCAATCTGGCATCTCCGGTAATTGGAGTGCCACTGCATACATTCGCACTTGGCACTTTTTGTGGGGTTGCTCCGCCATCGGTGATGGCCATCCAGGCGGGTAAGACGCTGCAGAAGATGAGCAGTTCGAGTGAGGCCTTCTCCTGGACCTCGATGGGTGTGTTGACCCTTTGTGCTTGTGCCTCGCTGCTGCCTGGCCTGTTGAAAAACAAGTTCAAGAAGAAGAAGGTAGAGTAAATCTCCAGCTGGATGCACAAAGAGGCGCGATTGATACGTCGAGAGAACCTAAAACGAAAACTAAATGTACCAAAAAGCGAGGGAGAACATCACCGATACGATAGCATAACTACTGATACAGATAACCACATGAATATATTTAAATCATTTTTATTATTACTTGTTTAAGTTCGTCTTTAGTTCCGATGAGTATCGTGTATATATCGAAACGCTATTGCCAAAAACCGAAAACAAGGATTGTTTCGCGGCTAGCAGCAAGAAAAGGAAAAACAACAAGAGATTAAATGTTATTGAAAAATTCAGCCAACAACAAGAAATGGAAAACTCCGAGCATCTGTTATCTAGATTTAAGAAATTTCAAGTATTCTGTCTTTTTATTTAAACTAAATAACTTTTGCATATTGTACATTGAAATATTTCCACAATTTATATTAAGTCAGTGAACAGTTTCGTTAAGTGCTATTGCAGTTTTTACTAGAATTATTATCATTAAGTAAAAAAAATTAAAAAAGCCAATTCAATGTGTGAAAATAAATACATATTTCAAAAACAAACTGGTGTGATTTCTGATACTCTTCGACCATTGAAAATCATCTAAACAGGTATTATTCGCGGACCGCAATATATCCTCGAAATTGCAATCCAATTGGAAAGAATTTACAGATTCTGCGGAAGTCAATGTGCTTGTGGTGCTTTCCTGTTTTATTCAACAATTTGGAATAATTGCATTGAGATTTTAATAAAGTAAGGTAATTTTACAAAATATAAATCATATATACATATAAATGCAGCTTAAAAATTAAATACACATACGTTTTTGATTTGGTTTACGAGCCACACGTTCCACAATCGATATAATCGGCAACATTTTTAAATCGAAATTATCGTGAGTGCCACTGTCGAGATATTCACCGACATTTATCTAACGAAACTATCGAGAGTGACCGACTCAGCTCTATTGTTTGGCACATGTGCTGCGAGTGAAAATTTAAAACAAATTGTTATTGAACAGAAATGGGTGGACATCACAAAAAGAATCTACGTGCCGAAAAGGCGAAGGTGAAGTTAAAGGGGGCCAAGCTGCCCAAGGGTTTGAATGTGACCAAGACAGACTTTAAGGTGCGCAAAATCGAGATACGAGAGCAGCTAAGGGATTCGTCGGCGTTCTCAACAATTAACGGACAGAGGCAGTTGAATCTGAAGGAGACACTTTCCCGGCTGAAGCATCACAACCTCAAGTTTCGCACAGATGCACTGCGTAATGTACGTGACGCCGTCAAGTTTGGCCAGGCGGAGCATCTGGTCGGACATCTACACGAGCTGCTGCAGGGAATTGCAGCCGGCGCACTGGATATAGAGCGCGAGGTGCGACGTGACTCATTCAAAACGCTGGATGCACTGCTTGAGGCGCTGCCATCGGATGCGATAGTGCCTTTCTTTCACATCATCGCTGCCTACTTGCGGTGCGCCATGACGCACGTGCAGCCCGCCATACAGGAGGACTCGCTGCTGCTGCTCGACGTGCTGCTGCATCGTGTACCCTCGCGTCTGCTTGCCGAACGCAGTGCCAGCGCCATCATTGGCCACTTCATTGACATGATCTCGCGCACACGCCACGACACACAGCACACAAATCGCCTGCTCACTGTGCGCCTGGGACACGGTCAGGGCCAGCAGACGACCATTAAGTGGCGCACCAAGGTGCTCCTGCGTCTGCAGCAGATACTCGACACACTCCTTCTGCAGCAGCACAATCCCAAGCAGTCAAGTGAACACGCGGCACGGGTTGTCCACTACGATGTGAGCCAGAAACAATACTTCAACGTGCTGTGCCCAATCCAAGTGGACAACCGCCCGCTGCATGCTATACTGCAGGAGCGCATGCGCAAGCCCGAGGACGAGCAGCTGCGCAGCTATGTGGAGCAACTGATGCCGCTGCTGCAGGACAACTGGCTGGAAGTGTGCCCCCCAACAGCAGCAGAAGCAGACAGTGAAGGTGCAACAGCAGCAGCTGCTTAATGCGGACGCAGCTGACAGTCTCCACGTTGTACTGAACATCATGACGCAGCTCTGGCAGCTGGTGCTGCAGTTCGAGTCCACAAAGCAGGAGGACACACACGAGCTAAGCAACTGGATGCGAGAGACATATGCGGACAACTTTGTGCGTCACTTCCTCAAGGAAAGCATCTTTCCCTATCAGCAGTTGCCGCTGCTGGCAGAGAACAAGAAGGTCAAGGGAGCAAAGAACAAGAGTGGCGAAAGTCGCGATGAGCTGTGCCGTGCACAGAACCTCTGCGTGGTCCTCCTTGCATGCCACTTCTGGCCACAGCCTGGCGAGCAGCAGCGCGAGGATTATGGCAGCCTGCTCCAATACATCAATCAGTGCCTGCGCCAGGTGCGCGCCTTGACGCCCAATCAGCAACTGCGTCTGGTGGCCGCCCTGCGTGCTCTGCTGCTGGACAATGGCGCTGTGCTGCTGCAGCTGCTGGCCCATCAAATGGGCGGCGTCATGCAGAACTGCATCGAGAAGTATGTGGAGCAGCAGTTTACCACCAAGGAAGGCGTGGCAACACGCGTCCTCAACCTGCTCTGCCAGATTGTACAGCATCCGGGACTCTATGAGGATTACGGAGCGGAGCATCAGTTTGCCCGTTTCCTGGAATATTTGCCGCAACTGCTGCTCAAGCCGAGCGTGGCTGATGCCACTCTGTTGGCCATGTCCACGTTGTGTCGGCAACGGAACAAGGTATTCTTGGCATCCCTTGCCGAAAGTGCCGTACAGGTGCTCACCAACATCGAACAGCTGCAGGTCAATACGGGTCACGACTCCAGCAGCGATGACAAACAGCGCTTCGAGCATCAGCAACGCATCCTCAACCTCTTATACTATGTCCGCCAAGTTGACGACAATGCTGCCGGAGACAGAACTGGCAAGCTGCAGGCCATACTCCAACAGCACGCAAGCGAGCGCGTTGCCAGCTACTTTAGGTGCATACTCAGCTATGATTGAAGCTGGAGAGGGATTAGGCTGGCCTCGATCGATTCCCTGATTTGATGTAGTATATGATATTCCAAATATATGTATAGAGACGAGATTGAAAACAATTTAAAAAGAATTGTGCATCAATTGTAATAATCAAATGATATCGCAAAATTCTTTGCTAGAATTTAATTGGATAGTCTTGAAAAGATCATGAGAATCTGTTAACAAGTTAACCGAACAGATCTTTGATTCTAGCCAGAGATAATCTCAAAGTGCTACTGTCCAAAACCTGTGCTGTTTCTTAAATATGAGGTATCTTTACTTAATTAGTCTAAAGATCGATGCAAATCTTAACCGATTGCCCGATTTCAGTGAGGCACATCTCAAATACATAAAGCAGATATTCTATAAATTTACAAGTTTATAAAATTAGAGCCTTTTTTTAAGCCACAAACCTTCATTTTGTCAAATTTTAAAGTTATTTTCCTAACAAATTTCCTATTCTGTTCTATTCATCTATACTGTTCATGTGTAGCTTTGCTGACAACACTGATGGGGATAGTATCGTCATCTTTAACCATATTATGACTTTCGCATTTTAAAAAGTAATGCAGAATGGTGCTTTAAAGATTTCTAGTCTTAAGTTTTTATTATTATTAACTAAGTAGATTAAATTATATCAATAGAACAACTAGTTTCGGGGCTTCTGATTCTTCGGCTTGAAGCGATCCAGAACGGTGCGTACCGGCTTTGGCTTCTTTGTCTTCTTCTCGCCCTCGACCGTCGACTCATCCGTGTGGGCAGCAATGACGCTCTGCTTGGCCTTGCGCACCTCCGAAATGAATTCCTGTCGAGCAAAAAGAGAAATGTGAATCAAACTCATATATTATATATAGTTCTGTATACTCCTTACCTTGCGTTGCTGATCCTTGACAATCTGCTTGTTGCGTGCCGCCTTGGCGGTGCCACCACGTCCCTTCATCTTGTGTCGGGGATTCATGTTGATGCGCGGCGGCTTCAGCTGGAATAGCTCTCGCTTCGCGTCGACCTTCTCTTGGAGCGTGGGCGCATCCACGCCGGTTATTTCATGTGGATCCATTGTGATCAGTTCGGGCGGAATCTTCTCGAGCAGCGCATGCACCTCATGCTCGCGACGCTGCTTCGTTGTCTCATACGGATTGTCCTCGAGTGCATCGTAGTTTGGTTCACCAGAGCCGGGGATGAGCAGCGATTGGAAACCGTTTGCCTTGGAGACACCCAAGATATCCTCGTACGGACAGAAGCGCAGGCCGTGGATGAAGGCATCGCAACGCTCGCGCAGATAGGGCAACTTGAGGTAATCCCCCGTGCCGCCGCCACTCAGCACATCCGTGTACGTCTCCAGGTAGGTACCCTGCGACAGCGCCAACATGCCGCGTTGCGAGACCTCCACCTCATTGGCCGGCAGACGCAGGCGGAATGTGGCCAGCGGCTTGTCGTGCAACTGACGCACGTCCCACACCTTCACCATGCGATCCAGGCCGGCAGTGACCAGATGAATGCCCTTTGGATCCACTGTAAGCGCTGTCATCGCTGTGGAATGGCAGAGCAGCTTGGCCAACGGTTCGCGCACTTTGGGTGACCACATGGAGACGACACCCTTGCCGCCGCCAATACAGAGCACACCGTTGCTAGGATTGTGACGCATGTGCCGTATATCACCCAATCCTGTATTGAAATTGCCCACCAGCTCACCAATGGACACGTCCAGCCACGAAGCAAAGCCAACGTGGTTGCCGGTGGCCAGCAGGAAATGATACGGTAGGGAAGTCCATGCGGTTCACCCGCGTCAAACGTTTCACGCAATGCAGCTCGGTGCCCTTCTTATCGTAGAAATAGACCCATTCCTTTTGGGCCACCGCGTACATGGTGGGAATATGAAGCCACTGCACATCGGCCACGGACTCCATGACATTGAACTCGCAGTGCAGCTTCTTGGTGACCCAATCGAAGGCGGCCACATGACCACGACGACCTCCAAGCAACAGATGCCTTCCGTTCTTTGTGTAGCGCATTGTGTAGGGACCGTGTTCCAGTTTAAGCGAGAAATGCTTGGCCGCCGACTGCAGATCCACATTGGCGACAATCTCTGACTGCCTATAGCTGGCTGTTACCTCTTCCTCGTCGGGCTCCAGCTGACCGGCCGTCTCCTGCAGCAGCAGCTCTGTGCGCGCCGCCTGCTCGGTGGCGTAGTCCAGATAGACCTCGCGGCGCTGTTGTTGACCCTTAAAGTGGCGCGTCTTAACGCCACGCGGATTGACCGCATCACCCCGCGAATATTTCTCAAGCTGTTCTTCTGATATCTTTGGCTTCTTCTCCGCCGGAGTCTTCGGCTCCTTGTGTGGTCGCTTCGTCAAATCACCCTTCTTCAGTTTGTAGTGTGTTTGCATCTTAACGAACTCTCCTGTGAAGTTTTGTTGACTCTTACGCTTCACTTTCACGGGTTTTGCAACGCCATCATCTGCAGTTGCATTGAAATAACGCGCTTGCGGCTTCTTGCGCTCTTTCGGCGCAGTTTTCACCATTTTGACGTTGTGTAGTTAAAAACAAACAAAACTCTATTTAAAGTGCGCCGAATAGAACAACGTGCTCAAGCAGTTGATGTCGTGCAATCGATAGCTTTTTTATCGAACAATCAGAATGGCGAACGGAACTGCAAACTTGTTGATGAAACAGGTGATTGGAACAAGCTGTCGACAAGCCACCACTGTGCAGTGTCGATAGACTGCAAATGGTGAAACTATCGCAATCAAAATACGCGCATTAGTTTAAAAGTAACACTTTATTACTATTGCACTGTTAAGCAAGTTTAGCACAAAAAAAAATGTATATATAATTAAATTTGAAATTAATAATATGAAAACGCATCAAAACACATTTTAGCAAGACAGAGCAAAATGCTTTCAAGGCGCTTTCCACATAAAACATTACAACTTATTTTGATATCCATGTTGAGTATTCGTTGTACGAATTCCACACACTGGCTTGTGCGCATGTGTTTTGTTATTTACGATTGAAGCCGCCACATCAGTCTATAGAGTAGTCGTTGTTGTTGTTGTTGCTGTTATAAGTAAGACTATAATTAGTTAAACTATGCGCGAACTCAATAAACACGACCATAGGGCAAGTTGGTCGGATAGTAGGGCAGCGGCATCAGGAATTTGCCCCCAAACCTCGGCGCCGATTGTGCCGATTCGCTGCTGGACGAGAACATGGAAGTGCAGATTTCGGCGCGATGCAGACGACTGCTGCTATTCGATGTGCTGGTGGTGGTGCCCAGGCCCAGCCCCAACCCACTGCTGCCGCCGCTTCGTCCCTGCTGCTGCTGGCGTTGTCGCCGTGTGCGTAACAACGAAAAAATGGCCACAATGACGGCCACCAGAAAGATGGACCCGAGCACACAGAACGAGATGGCCAGCTTGGAGATGGACAGGCACAGCGTGCCCTCGCCTGCGAGCGTACGCACATGCGGCACGTAATCTTCAGCTGAAAGGGTAAACCAGAAATAGTGAGAAAGAGCAAGGGAAAAACGTCAATGAGTGTCAGTGTTGCCAGGTCAGGTTTGTTGTCTGAAATTCTTAGATATCAAATTCAAATTCAATCACAAAGGATCAGTGCTGCCAGATCAATCTTCTAACAATCGACACACCGCCACGTAATTCGTATACAAATCGTTATCCTGGCTTATCGATTCGCCAATCGAGCTTTGATTAATTATCAAATTTAAAACAAACAAAACTATAGTATAAAAATAATTCAGGCTTAAATTTTACGATTTCAACTAGGCACATTTGAAATATGTAAAGAACTATGTAGAGAGAATAAAGACATCAAATTCGCTTTGAAAACCATATAATCATCCTTTTTTTGTGGTAACACCTGTGGCAACACTTACCGCTCATATTGTAGCGCCGATCGTAGCGAAGACGATCCATTTCGATCTGTGGAGCTGTCACTGCCAGCGAGTTGAAGACCTCAATCCGCGCCAGGTGCTGATCGGCGTTCAGCTGCACTTGCTGGTGCTGCTCAGTGGGGCGACAATTGAGCTGCAATGGAAGTTTTGTTAGTTGACATAAGTAACGGATAACGGGTGCCAGGTACTGCTAGCTATAGCTATATATAGCATATATGTTTGTGTGTGTGTGTGTGTGCAAGTAAATTTACACCCACCACTTTGGGCAATTGTTTGCTGCAGTTCGGTGCATTTTGGTGCAATAACCACATTAATTAGCGGCGCCATAACACACACTTGCACGCACAGTTGCCGCTCTGCTGCACCAACGCACACACACACACATACACCAACACACACACAAACACACATACGGCGGGCATACTTTCATTTTCATTTGCACATTTGAGGCCTTTGGTTGCTACTTGGTACATTTTGCATAAATCAAACAAGCACAAACACACACACACACATACATATGTGTACTCACATTCGGGCACTTCCCTTTGCAGAGCTGCACGCCGCAACTGACGTGCAAGCGCTCGCGATCGGGAAACTTGAAGGCGGGAAATGTTGCCATGAACGTCCGCTCGATCAGATCTTCCTCGTGCTGCTTGGACCAGCCCTCCTCGGCGGGCTTGAAGCGCGTGTGAAGTGCCGGCATTACCTGTAGATGATGAGGGTAAACATAAAGCTTTATTATGGAGAGAGGGAGATTGACTAGATATGACACCCTCTAAAGGGAGTACTGTACTTGTAGATTCATAGTACCCCTGCTAGGTCTAGATTTCCTTTGATCTTGTCTGGTACTTGCCTAGTGATGCCAAGGTCTGCCCAGCTCAGCCTACCTTCTTAAGGTAATCTTAACCAGCTCTATCAACTGCCTATTCCTTATTCCCTCCTCCTTCCCTATCATGACATTCCCTGTTACTGCTTTCGTCAGTACCCCCCTGCCTTCCCTGGCTTACCCGGTATCCACCTCAGAGTGCGGGCATTGCCTTCTTAACTAACTTGATCCCCCTATAGTCGCATAGCACACACCTTTACTATCACTATTGCACACCTATGCTGTCATACACGTAACTCGCCCATTCAGGTGTTACGCGAGTTTGGTTTCTTTGAATTCGACTGAAATTGAAAGTATATCATCCTAATAAACTTAACGAGTGTGAGCCAGTTGGCTTGGACTTGGGTAACTGTCCCCACAGTGGCCCTTTGTACTTAACTCTTTTTAGTGTCAATGGCGTTTAATGTTGGCTATACAAACTAAGTTTATGCTGACGACACATGGTAATAAAACACACACACACGCACACACAGATAGCTAATGTCATTGGCAATGACAATGACAGTCTGCACTCACTCACCCGCTCCCGCTTTCCCATAAGACCCAACAACCTGTTGCTGCTCTCCCACTTGGTTGCGCTCTCTTACTTCTCTCTCTCTCTCTCTCTCTTTGCGGGGCACTTCCGTTACGGGGCAGCGGCGCAGCAAGCAGAGCAACGGTAACAAAAGTCATGTGCCAAGTTCACGGGCAAAAACAATGCTCCCTTTGCTGATGCAAGCGTGTGTGTGAGTGGCACATGTGTGTGTGTGTGTGTGTCTCTCTATGTATGCCATATGAAAATGTATGAAATTACAGAGGGGGCCATGTGACTTACGCCTTGCCACTATTGCACCATGGAGAATTTGGCCTTTTTGCGGCTAAACAAGATTTTTAATGGGTTTGCTTTTTAAAGCTTGTTATATAAGCACTAAGAAGTATTTTGGAAAGGTGAAAATAAAGATTCCAACTTCAGGCAATGATTGCTAAGGCAAGTATATGTGATAATTGTTAGATCTTGATGAAGTGGTAAGTATATTTAAGGTTTAAGGCATTTAAAGATTGTACGAGAGCTATTCTTATAGATTTACCCGTCAGATTTTAATAAAATGGTATGCATATTGAAGATTTAAGGTATTTATAGATTGTGAGACAGCTATACTTAATATAACTTCGATCATATTCACAAAGTGCTATAAGAAGCAAGTGTAGAAGGTTTTATAATGAAATTCATTGGATTGAATAGTTTTAAAAAATTTGGCAAAATGGCCCATAGTGCATTGTTGCTGCTACTTGCTACACTTGGTACTTGGCACGTTGATTAGATGCCGCTACCTGGTTTCAATTTACACACTTAAAGCACGTGTATTGCTGCGTGTCCGGGTATGCATGTGTTTGTGTGTGTGTGAGAAACTTGCAACAATTACAACAATAATACGAAACAATTCAAATTGCTGCGGAAGTTCAAATGAGTTTACAAATGCCAACAACAACTGCAGGAGAAACAAGCAATGCACAATGCATCAGTGTTGCCAACTAAGCCTTTTTTATAGTTAGATATATCCTTTTTTCCTTTTATCCTTCACAATGAATTGCCAAAGGTATTATTATTATCCGGGAATCTATTCCAATTTAATATATGTATATTATTTGAATTAGACCAAACAAATTTAATAACAAACTTTTATGTCTATAACCTTACTCTAATAATAATATCATTTGATTAAATATTATTTTATTAAATCACGAGGGGCGCAAATTGGTGTGGCTAAATTGAAATATCAGCTTGTAGACATTGAGAGTCATAGTTTGGACAAATAATGAACTTCTTCAGCTGCACTATTTGTATAGGGAATACCCCTTTTCCTCCTGCCAACTGCCCACAAACTGTGTATGCACTTTGTTTATGCTACGAGTCGTTCTTCCATAACCGAATTTATACGACTTTTTCTTCCATTCCTTTGCGGATTCCATCGGCACTGGAGCAGAAACAGGCAAACAAACACATACATACTATGGAGAGTTCAGAGATCTATTTTGTTTTGGGCATTGTGGGTTACATTCTCATCTGCAACTATGTCGCGCACAGCCGCAAACTGTTTCACTTTCGAGCCCTAGTTTAGTTCAGCTGGGGCTGACTTTGTTCTCTGACCCAGAAGTCTTTTCTAAGACAAACAAATAATCCAACTTAGCAATGGGCGCGTGCATAAATTATTTGCATGTTGCTGCTGCTGCTGGTTAAACAATAAAACTAAACCAACTAATCGCACAACAACAACATCAGCAACAGCAACTGGAAGAGCAAGCACAGTTGACGTTTGAAGGTGAGGCGAGAGAGGCAGAAGGCGTTGGTGAGGGAAGGGGAGGTGTAGGTGTGATGGGTTGACGGAGTGATGAACAATAAAACAAACATAAAATGCAAATGGGTTTTTTTTTTTTTGTTGACTTTGCCCGCTGTCCGTTAAAGAAGAAATACAAATTAAGCCGTGAGATTTTTTCTAGCCAACGCGGGCACCTCAACCTCACAATGGTCGAGAGCAAAAGATTTGTTTGACCCATTTTCTGGCATGACATGTGCACAAAGCGGAGACGGAATCGCTGCTACTTCCACTTCCCCACATTCACTGCTAAACATCCTTCTATGTGTGTGTGTGTGACAGGGCCGTAGCGACGTTTTCGGGGGCCCTTCTGCATAACTTCTTGGGGGCCCTCTATTGTAATTGCTTTGTTTTAAATAGTAGGTTGTATTGAGTACATAAAACTTATTGCAAAATGAGGAAACCTTATTCAATTTTCTTTTCACATATTTCTTTCGATTTTATATTGGAAAATTCATCAATAGTTTTTGAGAAATCGATTGATAATATTGCCAATTTATTCAATCATTCTTGTCCCCTTCTGCTTCGCAATTTGAATTTACTCATCGAAAATATATATAATATACATACATACATATAAATATTTATTTAATTGCTCAGTATCAATAACGGTCGATTTAGCCATGTTCGCGTGACCCTCTGTGCGTCCGTTGCATGTGATATTTTTAGCCGGGCCCGCACACCCTGCACACGCCCCGCTACGGGCCTGTGTCTATGTTCACTGCTGGCTAATTGTTGTGACCTCCTAATTTACTCAAGAAGAACCGCCGCAGCAGAAGAACTGTTTAGCGCGCGGGTTGCTCTTTTTTTAATGGCCGCTTAGCTTGGCAGAGGATAAGGCAGCGACAGCAGCAGAAGCAGCGCTAACGCTAACGCGAATGTAAGCGCAGCAAACGCAAACTGTTCTAACGATGCGCGCGTAATTACGTCTAACAGTTTTACAGTCGACGCTAGTGTTGTAATAACCGTTATAATTAATGATGCACATCGGCTGCGCAGCAATTGCACAACAGTTGCAAACAGTTGCGATTGGGCTGCCAACTTGCCGAGAATACATTGCCGTTTTTTCTTTTTGTTGTTGTTGTTTCCCTTTTCACTTTCGCAGCGATAATAAAAACGAAAGTTTAACCAATTAATCGATAAACAAAGGCAACGGCAACTCAAACACACACACACATTATGATTAATTATACATAGATGAGAGCGATCAATCTGCTGCTGCTATTACTGTCTGGCAGAATCGTCTCTGAAGTTATGCAAAAAATGTTTGCTGTTGTTGTTGCTGACTCACCTGCTCATCGATGGGGCAACCGCGTGCGTCAAGCAGCTGTTGCGTGGACTCACCGAGGCCGTCGAGCGCGGCACAATCCACGACACGCACTCCAATCGTCCCGGGCACGATGGCGCGCACTGTCAAAGTGGTTGCCACGCCCACCTCTACCGAGCCGGAACCATTGGGGCCGCCCAGCTCCAGCCAGATGCGTACGCGCGGTGTTTCCATGTAATGATGCGCAGGCGCCGCTGCCGCGCCCGATTCCGACGCCGCTGCGGACGTTGCACCAGACGCCACGGCGGCCAAAGCGCGCATTCGCGCATTACTGCAAGAATCGATGAAAGCACGTGAGTTAAAGTGCGATAATTGACTAATCGATAATTGGGAACGGTGTTAATATACGTTATTTTGTCTGAGTTTGATTTCAAAAGTACTTCAAATTCGTTTTGAATGAGAGGTTGAATGAGATGAATGATGATACTTACCGATCACGCCCGGAGAGGGGGGGCAATGTCATGCCCATCGCCTTGGCGGGCAGCTGGCAGCGCACGGTGCGCAGTATGTCGCTGCTCTGGCGAAGCTTCTGTTCCATTTGCAGCATTACCCGCACTGTGTACTCCATGCCGCCGTCGGGCAGCGGCTCAGCGCGCACACCACACCCCGAGGTGGGCAGACGCAGCTGAATGTGAGCGGCATTCTGGCCACGTGAGCGACACTCCAGCGTGAAGTCCTTAGCGTAGAGCAGACCACGGAAGTTCTGACTCAAGTGTAGCTGCATGTCCAGCAGTTCCCTGGTGCAGTTCACCAGCAACGTCTGGATTCGCATGCCACTGGGGGCATCTGTGCTCAATGCAGCTGCTCTTGTTGTTGTACTCGCGGTGGCGACTGCCAGCAACACTAGCAGCGCTATTGCCGTTCTGGTTGCCCAAGCAGCGTGACACAGAAACGTCGCCGAGTGCCGCCGCCGGCGATGCAGCAGGCCGATAAGCGCGGTGGCGGCGGCGGCAACTGGCGATGGCAGGTGGCAGCTCGGGCTGGGGCTGGGGCTGGTGACGGGCTGGCGATGGCGACGCTGCAAGAACATGTTTCCGATTTTCCAATTTCCCGTTTCGCGCCCGAGAGACGCTCAGCAAACAACAAAAACAAGAGCCGCAACTCTACAACCGCAAATGATGCCACTTGGTCGCGTTGCTGTTCCTCGTCGAAGTTGGAGTTGCAGTCGACACCTGTTACAGTGTCGCGTCTTGTGGTTTCCACCTGGATGGGCGTGCCAGGGCAGGCAGAGCAAGTGGGGGTAGCTGGTCTTGAGAATCTCTGCAGCGCGGGGCAACAACAAACAAAAAAAACCAACAACAATTTTCAATGTTTTGTAATTACACAAAATTAAGGCTAAGCTGCCCACTGTGCCCGTCGATATAGACGCCACTGTCCCCCCCTTCCCACCCATTCCAAATGTCCAAAATAGCATAGATAGTGAGTGGATAGGGGAGGGGTGGCGAGGGGATGGAAGTAGGATGCGAGATAGTTGAGAGAAAGCAGGTCAAGTTTGCATTCACCCGTCGAATCGGGCCAGCTACTATTGCAGCAGCGGCTAAACAAATAAAACTGCGAGGCAAATGAAGGCAAATAAAGGCGAATAAATGTCGAACTAAAACTTAAATCAACATCAACATCGACTTGGATATCATCGGCGTTTGCAACTTTGCGTAATCCTATTTGATTTGACTGTGTCTGTGCCTGTGTGCTTCTTCTGTTTGTTTATTTATTTTTGCTGTCGCTATTTATTTATTTGTCCATCCGATGCTATAAGCCATCAAGCTGTTGTTGCTGCCATCGTAATTTGAAAGTCGATAAAGAACTGACCTTGACCCACAACAGTTGATAGGGTAGAGGGAAGCAAGTGGAATCCTGCACTTGATAGAGTTTTGCACTTAGCGAAATTTGTTTGTCTTAAGTTTCGAAAAACTACTGTTTTTTTGCATTAAAATTTTCTTAAATTTGGAAAACTACACTCCTTTTTTAATTGTATATTTCCTTTGAGTTCCTTTTTGTGATTAACTTTAATTAAGCTTTTCCTAAGCATCAGTTACACTTGTTCTATTTTTTTTGAAAATGTATCAACGATCAATATAAAAACCCCATACCCTTAAGTATGTTTTGTATCCTTGCACTATTTTTAACATTTAAAAACACTAAACAAATTATTTATTTGAATAGATTCAAATTTTATGCATATCTTTTAATTTTTAAATTTAATTTATATTTTTAAATAATACTTTATGCCACTTCCTCTTTGGAAATAGATGAGATTATATATTTATTCACATATTAATTTATTCACATACCACACAGAAAAAAAATATTTATTATAAAAAATTGCTTACACAAGAAAACAACGCAGCAATTACGAAAATTTTCAAACTACGAACAGAAATATAACCGTAAATTTAAAATATTTAACTAGCGGCAAATATGTCTATGCGCGCGCGATCACACGAAAATTAACAAGAGGAAAAACTACAGCGAAAATAAAAACAGTAAGTAATGTTTCGCGTCGAGAGGCGGCAGCGAATATCAAAACACAAACGCACGCTACCAAGTGTGCAAATCAAATAAGCCGCAAGAAATGCAATGTGTGGACTTGGACGGGCCAAGAAGTTGGCTAACCACAGCGAAGACGACACAGGGGCGAACGAAGAAGAAGAAGATAATGAGAGGAATGTTGACGGCACGCATGCGCCGTGATTTTAGCGCCATTTTATTTAAACTGTGCAGTGCTGCCAACTTGTCGCGACATCTTTCTCTTGGCTATCGATATTAATTTTCAATAGCAACGATAATTCAATATTGCATTTAAATTATTTCAAGCAATTTATGAAGTATTTGTAAATGTATTTTTAGTGTTGCTCAGCAGATTATTAATTGAAACAAACTTGTACTGTAAATATTAATTTTTATTTATTATAAAATAAAATTTGTAGACAAACAGCTGGTTGACAGTGAGACCACAATTATGCATCTGGTCACACTATGAGAGATTTAACCCCCAGGGCCCCACAAGCGAGTGAGCGGCTGCCTTTGGTGAGCAATCCAGAAGCGGCGAACAACGGCATCAACTCGGTCGCACAACGACCGCGAAAAAATGAGCATGAGCAAAATCGATGCATGGTGCATGTTAATTAACAGCGCATTTCGCGCCAATTTAATTATAATTCATATTAAAAAAATAATTTCTTATCTAAAATGATGTAACTACGCCACCGCTTCACTGTTGCTGCTCTTCTTTTTCGCTTTCTTTGCCAGTTTCTTAATGTGTTCGCTCTTGTCCAGATTGTTCTGGAAGAACGTAGTCTCCTTGCGTGCTTGCGACACCTCAGTCTGGAGACGCTGCTTGTGCACCGCCTGCTCGTAGTTCATGCGCTCCGTGAGGTGGACCCACTTGAAGCGAGGCAGATACTTCATGCTCCACAACGAGTCGTAGAACTGTGACTTCTTGCGGGTCGAGATCTGCTTGTTGTTCAGCAGGGGCACAATCTGCTTGGCGACCCGTTTCGATTCGAACTCAACCCAGCCCTCAGTGAAAGTGAATGTTATATTTCTTTCGCTTGTTCTTCTTGGCCTTGTCACCTCCTGAAAATAGAAGAAACATTTGGGTCAGTTGGTGATTCTCTTGTCTGTGTGACGCCACTTACCAGGCTTCTTCTCTGGCTGCAAATAGACACGTCCAATTTTGCCACATTCACCAAGAATTTCACGTAGACGCGTCACGTTCATGTGCTTGGGTATGTTGGATATGTAAATGATGCCCTTCTTGCGTTTCTTAACCGTTTTGCCCGGCTTGGCGCTTGCTTTGAAGTTGGCCAAGTCCATTTCGTCGTCGTCGTCATCGTCATCGTCGTCCTCATTTTCGGCGGCATCTGCGGCCTCAGTGTGTTTGTTGGAGTTGCCATTAAGCTCTGTTGATTCCACGTCCTGCTGCTCCTCCTCCTCCCCTTCGCTTTCCACGTGCATTCGCAGAGGTGCCGACTTTGTTTTCACTTTCTTCTTCATTTTTTTAATGCAAAACATGTGCGTGTCAGTGTGACCACACACACTGAATCACAATATACCTAACTGTTATCAACATAACATAAATACTCCTCAATGTTAACTACATTGACATTGTACGCTCCACTGCATAGCAATCGATAGGTCCCCCGATTACCCCAGGGCTGCCTTTTTCTTTTTCGCGCGATAAAAAGTGGCCTTGTGACGTTGATACAAACAATTGAATTCTCATGTTTAAATATTGAAACTCAGTTGATTACCACCCTTCTATAATGCCAGTAAGTAGTTGCAATTATCGCGGTACTATAAATACGCGATGATTAAGCCCACAATGACGAATAAGCGATGTTTTGAAAATTCAAATTTATATAGTGTATTACATTGCTTTTGTTTATAAATTCCCATAGGCCTATCATTCGGAAATAACAGAAATCGAGCGCAAAGTGGGGAACATGGCCATTTTGCCGCTGAGAACCAAAGTGCGAGGGCCAGCGCCCAGTGTGAATACTGATAACGACATCATCGATGAGTCACTGTATTATTTCAAAGCGAATGTTTTCTTTCGTACATACGAAGTGAAGGTAGGCACTGTGAACTCCATTTCAACACACGTATAAACAATTCGATTTACTAACATTTAATCTTTGCATGTTTGCCGTGCAGTCTGAAGTGGATCGTGTGCTTATCTATGTCACCCTGTACATAACGGAATGCCTAAAACGGCTGGCACGATGCCAGAGCAAGGAACAGGGCCAGCAGGATCTATACGCTATGGCGATATCGAAATTTGATTTACCCGGCGACGCTGGCTTCCCTTTGAACTCCGTCTATACCAAGCCGGAGAATCCTGATCTGATGCGTGAGTACCTGCTACAATTGCGCCAAGAGACGGGCAATCGTGTGCTGGAGAAGGTATTCGATACACCCGACGATAAGCCCAACAAGTGGTGGATATGCTTTGCAAAGAAGAAGTTCATGGAGAAAAAGTCTGACGGGGCCGGGAATGTATTAAATTGTTATTCCCACATCGACTGTTAAATCAATGTTAAGACTGTTGAAAGTTGTATTGCAGCCCTGTCTGCCGTTGGGCCAGTGTTGAGAAGCGTGCTAAAAACGCAGAGTTCACACCTTAAAGCGCGCTCATTTAAATTTGAAAACGCACTGTTAATTTATTTATAATCATTGATTTATAATCATTTATTAAAAATATATATTTTTTTCTCCTTTATCTTGTTTTGTTTCGATTAAACACTAGGCGCCACTTACAAACAAGTACGGCAGGTACAGCTTAAAATTAATAACAAAAAAAAGTGAAAAAAAAATAACAGTATGTAGAAATTAAACTTAAATTACGAGCACAATTATAACGTTACAAGATATTCACATGATTATCGCATATTTACAATAGACATATACATATTTATAGATAGATATACTTGGCAATCACTTTCGGAGTGGGGCGGCGCACTCGAGGAATCTCTACTCTAGTTAAACTCTTTGATAATTTCGACAATGCTCTGATAGGTGCCCGTGACGATTCCCAGCACGGCGATAGTCAGAATGAAGATATTTTTCAGATAGACAAATGTCCCCAGGCCCTTGGGCACCTGGGCGCGGATAACGAAGTCGATAAGCACCGGTATGACAAAAGCCAGCGATGTGGAGCACAGTGCGCCAATGAGGGAGATGAACAAGTTCAGTTGAGGCACTACAAGGGCGACGCAGACTGCGGGAAAGATAAACAGTTATTGCAATTGAAACGATAATATTTTGGATAGACTTACAGGTCAGCATAACCATGATAAAGCGCAAGATCACCTGTATGGTGATCGGGTACTTTTGGGCGCAACCATAGCCGCGCTTCACTGGCGGCCACAGGATCTTCATCATGACGAAAAACTGAATTGGATAACCGAAAAGACGCCCAAGGCGGCAACAACTTTCACCACCTGCGACATGCTGCAGAAATCAAGAGAAAGTGAAGAATACAAATAAATAAAAAGATAAACAGAGAATTTCTTATTGAACTTACACTTCCTCCACTTCAAGATTGAGTGTAATACTGCCAGCTACCTCATCGCCCCAACGCATGTAGCTGACAAATCCGGTGAAGATGAACAGTGCCGTAATGCAGAACATGGTCACGTTAAGGACACCAAAACGATTGGTGAACTTCTCCGGTTCGCGCATCGAGTTACGCAGCGGCAGAATCAGTGCGATGCCCTCGTATGAGAAGAGAGCGGTGCCGAAGAACAACGCCAACTGTGAGCCTCCGGTGAAGAAGTTACGCTCACCAAACGATGGCATCGGACCGTCGGAGAAGGCAATTACCAGTGTGGCAATTAGGCCAAAAAAGCAGTGCAACATTGGCCAACATCGAGACGGGCGATATGTATTTCAAATTGGTCATCAGCGAGGGTATCATGGCGGGCAGCAATGTTATCAGCATAACCTGGCTCATGCTGATATCGACACCATTTTGCTGCATTACCTGTGAATGAATTTTAGCAAAATTAGTGCTGAAAAAAGGCAACTGTTAGATCTGAAAGGATACTACAAGTTGCAAGGTTGCATTACACTTGCTCGATTGTCAGATATGCTTTGATATATATTTTTGTATTTATATGTTCCTAATTGCCATATTTGCCATTATCAGCTTAATTTAATTTAATTTAATTTTAAAAATTAAGCAGAACAAACTCTTGCAACACAGATGCTTTATATATAGTAAGCTAAATGCTTAACTGATCGACAAAATGCTCTCATCTTTTTTTTGAAATTTTATTTAATGACTCTTCATTTGATCTTTGGCAAAGAAATACGTCATGTTTCAAATGACGTAGGTACGTGATTTGAGTTTTTATAAACAATTCACACATTTTGCATTTATTTGATTTACTTTGTTTGCGACTATATCGTATAAGTTATACTGCACTGAATATTCACGAATATATTTTTTGAGAAACCTTTTTTCTCGACTCACCTGATGCAGATTCTCGGTGATGAAGACAAAATAGATGGCACAGAAACCGAATTGGGTGACGCAAAGGAACATCTCGACAATTAGCTTCATGGCGCGCGACATGCACCGCAGCGGCTTTGGCCCATACTCGAAACACTTCTCCACCGTCTCTGGGTAATCGTAGAATGTGGCGCCCGGCGTTTTGGACACGGCAAGCAGCGAACCCTTGATCAGGAGTCGTTCACAGTGGACGCACATGATGGCGATGATGGGCAGCATAATGGTGGCTCCAATGAGGCCGCCGTTCTTGAAGCAATCACCCATGGCAAAGAGCCCCGCGCCGACGCTGCCCTTGAAGAGATGTGTTGCTGCCTCCAGGTTGCTAGTCGCATGACGTCTCCTTGCCTCTCCGTCCTCCACATCCTTTTCCGTGTTTTGCTGCTGCTGCTGTTGCTGATCCTGCGACTGCTGCTGCTGCAGTTCGGGTTTGGTAATCTCCAGAGTTCTGCCCATGTCGCCAGCTTCAATTGCTTTCTCCTGGTTTCGTTGTTCTTTCTGTATTATTCAATAAATATTTGATTTTATTTCTTAAATTTCAATCATCAAATTAATTCTTTATTATGTGTATTTATTTTTTAAATTTCGAGAAAGAACGCAACACGCAGACGACGAAGCAGTGTGCGAAGAGCAATGTGTGAAACGCTTAACGGTTAATCCAGATTACAAACTTAGCGGTCGAGAGGAGAGAGAAGAGAGCGCGAGTGCAGCAGAGAGCGTGAGTGCAAATAGGGTGACCATACCATAGGATATTAGCCCTGCATTTGCGCAGCAGCGGCATTGGAGCTTAGCTAAATCAAATATGATGTGCAAATACTATATAATAATATAATTAGATCATTTGTCGTTGTAGTTGTTGCTGGTGTTAATAAAAACGAGTATTCGTTCTTACTTTTCTCCGATCTGTATTCCCACAATAATACTGGTATACATATAGAGTGTGCATCGGGAAACAGGTATTTGATGTAGTATATACTACACACAGGTACGTAATTATTGTGACTCAGTGTAACCTCTGTTAATGCATTCTCGGGCCAAATTTAAAACATTTTATAAGCCTTAAAAAAACATAGAACTTCAGCTACAAAAGCATTACAACCAATCAAAATAGAAAAAAGACCACACACGTTAAAATACCCATTCTTTCTTTTTTTTATACCATTGAAAATGGTCTAAGAAGGGTATACTAACTATGTGCAAATGTATGTAATAGGCAGAAGGAGGCGTGGCAGACCCCATAAACAAATTAAACTACACCAGAACACTGTAACGTGCGGCCCGACTGTTGCTTCTCATACTGGTTTAACTTAAAACAGTAAAAACCACTATCATTTATTTGTATTCGTTTTTTAAACTTGCCAAGAGTTAAAACAAATCCAAAATCTATTATAATAATATATTAAATAATTTTTTACAGGTATTTTTTTTAAAAGAACTCTTTTCTTTTAAACCCACTATTTACTTTTCATTTCAAGCTTGCAAGTTTATTACAGTGAACTCCCCTACTATTTCTTTTCTTTGCACTGCATAAGGGATAACTTTGTGTTTGATTTATTCACAATCAGTCAATCAATTTTATAATTCCACTATAAGATAGTGACGTTATACACAGAAATTAGAATAAATCGTGCCAGATTATTATAAATCCGTGAAGTTTCCAGTTATTTAACTATAACCGTTTATTTGGAACACAAAAAATAGGGAAAACAGTATTTGAAAAAGAGTTAGAAACCGATTACAGTTGACATTGCTTTGGTATATAGGAAATATCAAGGATATAAATCAAGCTAGAGCTGATACCAGCCAGATAAGCACAAAAAGCACCGAATTCAACAATATACAAACATAGTTTATGTATATGTACTGAGTAGTATATATTTATTATTTATTATTCAATTGAAATCACTTCGCACCTTTCCACGCAAGAAGTTAAAAAAGAAAAGAGAAAAAAAAGAACACAAGATAATTGCACAAATATTCAGCGGGTTTCTTTCGTATATATTCTGTAATATTCTTTCGGTTTTTTCGAAATCGTTTCGAAGAGCTGCGCGTGCGTTCAATACGTTTTTCGGTTTTCGATTTTCGGCGTGTCGCGTGTGTTGACGCGTCAAGAACTCAAACCAGACTCAATTCTCGATATTCGAATTGGCCAAGAGCAGCGTGTGAAGCTCGGCGACTGCGACAGTTGTTGTAATTGTCGACTCTGTGCTTTTCTGTGTGTGTGTATGTGTGTCGAGTGTGCAAGTGGATGAGTGAGTGTATGTGTGTGTCAGGTCCGTAGTACTGGGGCCGTCGCCAGTCGTGGGGCCCTCTACCTCGTTGCATTTATGCAAAAGTTTGGTATATACGATAGAGACTTAATTTATTCAGAAACAATATACTTGTATATTAATTATTATTATTTTTTAAAATCGAACTATGGTCAGTCAGTCGACTATATCGAATTAGGTTTGAATTTTTTGTAGGAATTAGGTTTTAATTTTTTGCATAAATGTGAGTTAAAGGTTTTCTAGCAACTCTGCATTAAAATCTTATTGTCGCTAAAAAGCGACATATGAGAGTTTCGATGATGAATGCGATGATATACTTTGTGCAGTCGCCCCTTATGGCTGTAACATTATACGCTCTGGGTAGTACGTATTCTACATAATTGCTCAATTGTGCACGAATGATTAAATAGATTGGCAATATTATCAATAGAAAATAAGAGTCTGTGAAGTATAAATTTCTCAAAAACTGTTCATGATTTTGCCAATATAAAATTGAAAAATAAGTCTATCTAATTAGTATTAAAGGAAATGTTATATGAACTAAATTAAATAAATAAATAAAAATAAATAAATATTGACATATTCTAGACTATACCAAGAAGTTTTGCACAAGGGCCCCTGAGATCGTCGAGGCGGCCCTGGTGCACACGCTCATAAGCAGAAACGGTCAACGGCATTTTACATGCATACCTTGATTCATTTACTGCGCTCACTCATCGTCTTGCCGCCCTCCCTCTCACTCTCCCTTCATCACACTCTCTCTCTCTCTGCATATATTATTATTTTAATTTTCTTCTGTTTTTCTTTTTTAATTGCCGCCAACGCTGATAACTAATTGGTAGCATTTTTTGGTTCTCTCTTGGTTTCTTATCGCTGCAAAATGTTGCTCATTTTTGGGCAATTTTTAAGTCTTATCGTTGCACAACTCTGTACCTCTCGCAACGTTGCAGGTGCAACAGTGAAACAATTGGATTATCTTCAGCTTTGCCCAGGAATGCATTGCAATAATGTGCATACTTATGTAGATATACAATATAAATATTGTAAGCAGTGTAACAAATTGGCAATTTTCTATTATTATTTTGCAGAATTTCAGACTCATGTAGCGCAGTTGCATACCATGTAAGCGTAAAGCGATTGCAAGAAGTTAAAAAAATACTTAAATTTGCGCTGTAGAGGCCGATGAATAACGGTAGAATAAATCTCAGTGCGCAATGAGATTGTTTACCGTTGCGACGCGCAGCGGGCAATAAAGATGGATGACATAAGCTGCGAATGCAGTTCAGAATTCGCCGTGAAATGACGCGTTACTTTGTAACCGTTATGTCAGCACTTGCGTGCCAAAGCGAGAAGAATCGATAGAGTAAGAGAGGGAGAGAGAGAGAGACGTGTAAGGTGGGGCAAACTGAAAGAAACTGGTGCATACTTTACGTAAGAGGAAGGAAGTGGTTCGAATCGAGGCGGGCTTGGAATTACAATTTGAGTTCCAATGCAATTTCAAATGTGTAAAGCACGAATTCGCGCAAGGTTTGCACGTAGCAAGTTCAAGGATTTGCTGAACAATGCGGCGTATGCGCAATCAGTGCACGTGCTCGCCTAAGCAAACGATGAACGGACGGATGGATGCACGCGCGGACAGACGGATGGAACTACGAAATTCTTGTGCAAAGCATGAATATCAAAGCGCAGCCGAGTTCGTGATTGACCGCGCAGAACGATTCGTTATACCTGCAGCGCCCTTCGCCCATCTCTCCCGCCACGCCCACTACGCAATTCTTGATTGATTGTTGTTGTTCTTGTTGTTGTTTATGTTTGTGTAGCGCCAGTTAAGTGAATTGAATAATGCCCCTCACCCCAGCACCCGGCTGTGCAATGAATGAGCAGTACAATCGATCTGTGGGTCGCTCGATCGATCGATAGATAGATGAATGTTTACAGCAGCGCTCAATTGGATTATGCAAGTCAATAATAATGCATGAAATGCTTAACGGAAGCCAATTTCACGTGCCTCCATATCAAGTTCCCATTTCTTTCTACCCTTCTATCTACTACTGTGATACTTTCCTAATCGCATTCAAGGCCGATCCTCCGATCAATGGCACAAGCCATTTTTTGATTAGCTTGATATCGATTCGTATTAGGTTAATCAAACGATTGCCTGTATATGTTTTGTGTGTATGTATGCATATCATAAATAACATACATCTATAAAAGAAGGAATTCCGGGAAAGTAACCGATCGATCGATTGATTTCTATCTGCTTAGTGGCGATTTATTGTTGTGGAAGTTATTATACCCTGTATTGCATTTAAAGGCATATGCGACAAAGGTAAGTGTATTGGCATATATAGTGTAGTATATTTATATAGATATATATATATATATATATATATATATATATATATATATATATTTTTTTTTCCTGGCCAACGTCCTTCAATCTGTATGTTATTTTAAATCTTCAACGAGTTTTTGTTAGTTTGTTATAATTATTTATTCATGTCTTCAGCTCTTTACGATTTTCCATAAATTATATTGTCCATATGTGAATTACTTTTTATAGTTTCCTTTGTTCCATTTCCGATATATATAATGTTATTGGCATTATAAAGTTGCAAGATATTTATAGCATCCATTAGGCCTCTCCATTTGTAGCTTGTTGAAAGATATTGATTGTTTATCAATGGGAATATCTGGTTAAGATTGGTTTTAGTTTAGTTGTTCGTTTGTAAGACGATTAATGGTTAAATTATAGACCAAACTGAAGATATTTGACAGTGTTGCAATAACACGAAACGTGCGTCAACTGTTTAAACCAGTGTTGCCAAAAAGATAATAGCTAAAAAATCACCCTTTACTTGAAGGGGAGTTACGATATAACAAAAAAGTGCATTACTTAATATTTTTGGTACTTACAGGGACAGATATTATATATATATAGCTATAAATCATTCGAATGCTGAACACGTTGTGTAGAATACAAACGAGAAGTTTATTGCGGGTTAAGAAGACGTCGCAAGATTTATTTACACTTACAAAAATAAATATGTAAAAAAAATTGGGCAAAAAAAAACCGGCTTAATCAATTCAACTAGGCGCATACGTAATTACAACTAAGTTGCAGACTACATAAATGATATGCTAGATATACGTATATATAGGCACACTATATTGAGTATGTCTGGGGGGATCAGTGAAGCTCCTCCTCGCCAAAGTGCTTGACAATCTGCTTGAGACTCTCGTAGGAACCAGTGAAGAAGCCCAACAGTGCCAGCACCAGAATGATCAGATTCTTCAGACAGATCCATACGCCGGGTCCCTTGTTGGGTTCGCTCCGTGCGATCAGCTCGATGACCGGCGGAAACACCAGCGCCAATGCCGTGGAACAGAGTGCGCCAATCAGTGAGATGAACAGTCCCAGTGCAGGCACCAGTTCCGCAATGGCCACTGCAGGAGAGTCGCAAGTTGAGATCGGAATCAATCGATCTTCATTGATGTTACTTACGCGTCACGATGACCAGCAGAGTGCGGAAGACAAGTTCACCGGTCAGGGAACGTCCCTGAATGTTGCACATCTGTTTGACGCTGGGCCACATCACTTGGATGACGACAAAGAACTGCAGCGGATAGCCAAGCAGGACGCCCATGGAGACCATCAGTTTGACCGACTGTGCCAAGCTGATAAAGGTGAAGGAGGAGGTGGAAGTTGGGGTTCGTTCAAAGGTTCGTACAAAGGAAATAGAGTTGCTCACATGGAATCGCCAAGATTGAGGGTCAGACTGCCGCCGACCTGCTCGCCCCACTTGAGATAGCCAACGCAGCCGGCGAACATGAACATGACAGAGACGAGAAACATGCCCACATTGAGCACGCCGAGGGTGCTCTCAAACTGGAGCGGCTTGCGCATGGCATTCTTCAGCGGCATCACCAGGGCAATGCCTTCGAAGGCAAAGATGGCGGTGCCAAAGAACAGTGCCAGCTGGGAGCCATTTGTCCAGTAGGCGCGTTCCCCAATCTCTGGCAGACCATCGCGCAGCGCATAATACAGTGTGATGGCCAGGCCGAGGATCATGCAGACGTTCGCGAACAGCGAGACGGGCGTCAACCACTTGAGGTTCGTGATCAGTGAGCTGAGCAGGACGGGCACCAATGCCAGCAGCATGACCAGATGTACGTCCATCTCAATGCCGTAGGCTTGCAGGATCTGGGATGATGATGTTGATGATCATTGATACTGGGTTTGCTTCTAATCCTTGTGTGGTATTCCTTGCACCGCACTCACCTGCTTCACATTGCTGCTAATGAACACAAAGTAGATGCAGCAGAAACCCAACTGGGTGACGCATATAAAGATGTCCACCAGTCGCCCCATGGTGCGTGACCAGCCGCGTAGCTTGAGTGGTCCGTTCTCGAAGCACTGTTCCACGGTCACCGCGTAGTCGGCACAGACCGCATCGCCGCGCAAGTCACGCATCTTCTTGGAGCAGGCGACCAGCACGTGCTGGCAATGGATGCAGATCGCTGCAATCAGTACCGTCAGCAGTGGCGCCACCACCAGGCCGCCGTTCTTGAATGCATCACCCATGGCGAAGAGCCCTGGTCCGATGTTGCCCTTGAACAGATGCACTATGGTCTCCAGATAGCTGCCAGATAGTTTGGTAAAGGCATCGGGGGATTAGACATACAATGTGTGTGAGGAGGAGGAGTGCAGTGGAGTGGATTGCGCGTGGTGGGACACAGAGGGTGCCTGGTGGGAGTAGCAAGCAAGTGTTTAGCGTATCACAGCCCCAAATCATCTTGGAGTGGTTTAGTTGGCTGGATTCAAGGTTGGTTGGATTAAAGCTGGGTTAATTTCAAATTTGAACTGATTGTCCAATTACAATTGTTAGATTACTTTGGTTTCTCGGGATTTTAATTTGTTTTCACTTGAATTTCCGCATAGAATGAGGTTAGTTTGAACTCAAGCTGGGAAGGGGGGTTTGATTTTTGACTGAATGGTTAAGCAGATTATAGAACACCAGACTTAAAATTGAAGTTAGACAAGCATTAAGTATACAGAAGCAATGCACTCGGCAAAGGTATTGGGGTAATCGTCTGCTTATAGGATAAAATTAGAGGCAAAAGGAGATGTAAACAGTTAGTAAAGGGAGGTTCGATGGAGGTTCCACGGGATAAGGAGTAAATTACACTTATAGGATAAATCTTAATATAATCTTATAGAAGGAGAGATTAGTTCTTGGGAGTAACTTGAGTTAGGTTAGTTACTTAGGTTTGTTAGGAAGGTTTCATAAGGGAAGGGGTTTGATTTTTGACAAGCAGATTATGTAACTCCAGACTTAAAATTAGATTAGACAAGCATTAAGTCTACAGAAGTACAGCAACGTATAACAAATGCACTGAGGAAAGGTATTGGGGGTAACTTCTTATGGGTCTAAGGATCTTACATATTTAAACTTATATGATACAACTTTAAGCAAAGGGAGAGGTAAGCAGTTAGTAAAGGGAGGTTCCACGGGATAAGGAGTAAATAAGCAGATTATGTAACACCAGACTTAAAATTAGATTAGACAAGCATTAAGTCTACAGAAGCAACGCATAAGCAGTCGGGAAAGATTTTGGGGTAATTTCTTTGGGTCTAAGGGTCTTACATATTTAAACCTTCTGCTTATAGGTTTAAACTTTAAGCAAAGGGAGAATCAAGCAGTTAGTAAAGGGAGGTTCGACGGAGGTTCATGGGATAAGGAGTAAATGTCATTTATAGGATAAATCTTATGGCGATAAAAGGGAAGAAAAGGAGAAGGTTTCATAAGGGATATGGTAAAATATATATGGTAAATCGATTCCAGTACTTCATGCAGTTAGAATTTTGATAGTTTTTGAAGAAGTTCTGTTAGTTAAGCAAAGATTTCGATGCAGTTCCAAACCTCATTAAAGCAAAGGGCATTCCAGGCAGTTAGTTTGGATTGGACGCAAGCAGGAAGAAGTTTTTTCAAGGGTTTGTTAGTTTAGCTTTTTATTCATTGCAGATTTAGGTGTAGGTTAGGTTGAGGTATTTGGAATTCAGGTAATTAAGATTATCAGCCATGCAGGTAGTTGGGATAGTTGGATAGTTTGGTTAGTTGAGCCGTTTTTAGGGAGGGGGTTGTCCATATTTCCATACCTTGTAGGCGGATGATAATCCACGTCGGCTTGTTCAGCCTGCTTTGGCGAGTTTGTGGCTTCATTCGTCTCGTTGACAGTCTTTGCATTGTTGGAGCTGTTGACGGTACTGGAGCTCTGTGTGGGTGCTTTGTGGGCTACTGCTTCATTTGCCTGCGAGAAGTTTGCTGCCTTTGGTGTTGGGCGGGGAAGTGTAGGGGAAATTTGTTTGGACGAGTAAAAAGATAAAATAATTTTATAGATCTTTTCGGTTTGATGAACTCGTCCGTCCGTCAGTTCAATTGAACTCAATTGCGGCACTTTTTGGTTGAAAGTTCCGCATTCTGTATTTTATTGACTCTTTTGGGAATCGAGAACCGTATAATATTGGCTTATACTTAAGGGGGTAATTAAATAAATGCAATAAAATTTATGTGTATAGTACAATTCAATTTAAATAGGCCACGATCTATCAGACAATCAGCTGTATTATTAATGCTCTATATAATATTAAAATGTTTAAGGATTTAGTTAACGTAAAGTATGAAATATATTCAACTTGTTGTCTTCTAAGTAATTCGAGTGACTCAAATGATTCGAATCGGGTACTTCACGGGTACATCTAATACATATGTAGTAAATAAAAGGAAATTAAATACCTCGTTGTTATCTCTGCTCTATGGTAAGTGCTGTGATAAATAAAAGACTACGCGGGGAATCACGCGGTGGGGCCAATTAAATCGATGCTCGGTGACTACAGTGAAGCTTGCCGGGCAGAGATAAAGTGGAAGGGAGAGCTTGCGATAGCCGATAAGGGTTTACAATATTCGGTCATGATTTACGAGTTGCCTAACCAGCGTAACGCCGCATAGCCCGATTTATATAGCGGGTTTTAGTCGATCGTAAATGGAAATAAACTCAATGAAGCAACTCATAAAAACCAACGCGAAGTTTGTGCCAATTAATTAACTATCGTATCTACGATATACTATATACGGATAGTTATATCAGACATATGTGCATGTTGTATATCAGATCGTGCAAGCCGAGCCACAACATGAGAGCAACAACAATGACTTTCAGTCGCAGAGGAAAAACCCAAAACAATCAATAATTTTATGTGGCATGTAAATGCATTCTACCGTTCATTATAGAGACAATTATTCTAACGTCATTTCAAGCGGTAGTGCTACGAAAGTTAGTCAATATATTTATATAACAAACATCGGATTAAGACTAAACAAAGAAATTTTACATAAAAAGTTAAAAACAGAATGGAAACTTTTCTTAGATGATTAAAAAACTTGCGCTTTATAATCCTGTTGTTGTTTTTAATTAGTTTTTATTGGTTTTATTATGTTTAAGCAATGACGATTATACATTATGATTTCTATGCCACGCTCGTGCGATAACCCAGCTTGATATAGTAACGTGACGCATATACTACGTTTGTTGTATGGCTGAATTACTCTGTCAATATGGGTCCAAAGAGAACTCTCTATCATCTTTGTAGACCAGCTACTACTATGTTATATGGTATTATGTCTGATATCAAAAACTGAATATACCAGAAGAATACCAGTTTTGTAGATTTCCATCAAGTGTATTTCCCAGAAGTTATTTTTGTCCTCCGCTTGTAAAGCTAGTCTACAGATATCCCAAATAGAGACTGCTATTTATGAGGTTGTATATAAATGAAAGATATCAGCAGATGGCAAATCTACTACGCATATTTCCGCATAGGAAAGTAACACAGCACAGATAAGGCTAGTGAGGACATAAACTATACAAGAACATACATAGATTTATGCATGTGTAGAAGGTCTTGCGGATCTTGAAGATCTAAAGAAACCATATTACATATGTAGAGGATTAATTAAGGTATCTAGAGTATCTACTAGTCGTACTAAAGTTGGCTACGTTTACAAATTGATTCAGTCTGATTTGCCAAGCAATTGTCGATTGTTATTTATAACGGGATATGGCCGTGAAACAGCTAAACGCCGGAAACCATTGTCAAGTGAGCGACTAGTCTGCACTTCTACACACTTCTACATTTGTATATGCATGTTTTATAATCGATTGTAAATTTGTTGGGACCTCACCGAGCGTAAGATCGCGTAATAAATTAACGAAATTATTAGTGAATTATCATAAACAATTGTCACTACTCGAGATAAGTGCAATGTGGGGAATGAGAATGAGAAGAAGTAGAAGTGAAGGAGGAAGATTTACAAATGGTGGTGGCAGAGAAGTGACGACAGACGCCATAACACATTGAAGTGGTCTGGCGATAGGGCAGCGAACGACAGCGAATAGTCTAGGAGGTGGAGAGGTAGGGCTAGCCTAGTACCAGAACTGGGTCTTCGAGCTTTATGGTCATCTTGTGTAAATCTAGACAACGTTTTTGTGACGCTTATCGAAGTAATTCAACGAGTGTATAAATTGTTGTTGTTGTTGTCGCACGTTTATTGGCAACAGCTGTGGGGAGGGTACCGGGCGAGGGTGCTGGGGTAGAGACGTAGGTGTGCGCCATAAGTGTTGGCCAAACAATAGTGATGAAAAAATCGCCTTGATAAGCGAAATTTACTTCCTACCATGGGCGCCACTTTCCTTTCCTTTCCCTCTCTCGCTCTTTCACTCTCTCTCTCTCTCTCTCTCTCTCTCTGTCTGTCTCTCTTGCTCTCTCTTCTCTCTCATTCAAGATACCCCGTGGAGATCTCGGCATTAAATTTTAATTGACATTCCGCAATATATCACAGATTCGAAGGGGCCACACTTGATTCTCTGACCATCCCCCCGTTCTCCCTCTCCCCACTCCTCTCCTCTGCCTTCGACAAGGCAATTCTGATTCTCTGCGTCGGAATTTTCCATGCATGTCCAAGGTTCTCGCCACTCGACACGCTGCTGTCGCCTTCATTGTCGCTCTTCAATGGGGATGACGTCCCAGCGCAATTAGCCAGCACAAGTGGAGAAGGCGTAATGCAGAAGAGCAGCAGAGAGGCGCAGTGCGCAGACAGGGGTGCACTGGGGGCTATCCACTATTGGTTCAATGCACGCTTATTTGCTTTTCTTATCGTGTGAACCTATTGCCGAAAGTTGAAATTAGTTATTAATGAAAGTGTGTAAGACCCCTTGTAAGATCAACTATGATATCATTATTATTACTATATTATTATCCTGCTAAGTTGTTTACATATTGTGCATACATATGTACATGTATGTATATGTAGCTTATTATGTTCTATTTATACCTCTGTTGTACATCACTTTAAGTGCTGTCCATGTTTTTATGGCCTACCCCAAAATTTGCATACACTTTGCATGCTCAGACTGGGAAATAAGTATTGTTTGTCTTGGCAATTAAGTCTAGTTGGGTTTCTTATACGACCTTCAAGCGTAAGTGAAAGTTGTGTATTCTACCTAAACTACCTGGAGATACATACAGAGGTAGAGGTATTATAGTTGCAAACTATTGTAGTTGACATTAAATGCATACTAACTACTTTATAAAGGATGTAACTATATAAAGTATTTATTATATACATATTTAAGGTAATTATTATGGTTCAAATCAATTCTGTAAGGTTGATTAGTTACAAAATAATGGCGTTGCAACTTCAGTGTTCTTCACAACTTAATATTTGGAAACTTTAACAACTTAATAGCAGTTAAATTTCTGTACAGTTAACGATGTCAACTTTATACGCTATTTCGACGCAATCTGCATCCTTTGACTCTAGCTACTCTCTTTGTAACAATCTTCCTTTGTATGGGATGCCATCTAAATTAAATATCATAAGAGATGTGCAACAGCATCTTGAAAATAAAGAAATAAGCTCAATTATTGTAGGAAAGCTCTTAGAACTCATTACAAACACTGGACTGTTAATGGAGGAGTACAATATTTTGTATCTTATATTATATATAGGAGTATAGATCCTTTTATATAAGAATAATATATATTGTATGTATTTACGTATATACAAGCATTTGTACATATTTAGTACGTACTGTATATACTATCTTAATGAATAATTAAATATTTAGTGAAGGTATATTCATACATATATCCCAATGTCATATAGACGACTGATTGAGTATGTACCCTTAAGCCAAGTATAGACATTTAAGTAACATACATACATATGCTCTTCTTTCATCTGAAAAAAGAGTATGCACAATTCGTCAAACGTGGTGGAAGTAAGTTGCATACTACGTAAGCTATGCGAATGTGTGAATGTTTTGCAAATACGTTTCAACTCAGTTGTTTCTAATTCATCTACACTTACTACCACCCCCCCTCACTCCATCCCCCTCTGACAGCTATGCTAACGTGTGCAACAGCTGCAAATGTTTCTTGCACGTTGTTGTTGTTGCTATAGCTGGGCCTTGTTGTTGTTGCTATTGTTGTGGCTGGCTTTGTTTCACTTGATTTTGGTGTTTGGAAAACGTGTACGAATAATAAAACGAAAACAAAAGAGAAAACGAAGTCGCTTTTGAAGATTTTCTTAGCGTCGCAAGTGAAACGGGTTGTGGATAATTATGTAAATATTTACGATATTTAACGATACGCAATACGTAATATGTACGTTAAACGAGACTACGTCAAAACGTAAGAGGCAAAGTAAGCCAAAGTCAATTGCAGATAAAATTGAAATTGACAGAGGCGACAAGAAGTAAAAAGCAAATACACTTATAATAAAAAACGAGCTGCAACAGAAATGTTTTGCTAATGTATAAGATATGTATCTAACTGTACGTGTGTGTGTGTGTGTGTGGGGGGTATATGTTATAAGTATAGTAAGTATTTAGTCTACACACCTCTGCATCCATATTGTTGCTGTTGTTGTTGTTGCTGCTGCTGCTAGAACTCGGTCAATGCACGAGACGGCGAGCTATAAACGTGCCTGTGTGTGTTCAGTGCCTGTGCGTGTGTGTGCAAATCGACGCGTAATTTGTTGAATTCTTTGGCGCGTTTTTATTTTTAAAAGGTTTCTGCTTTCGCTTTAATTATTGTTGGCTCCTCTCGCTGCACTTGTTCCGCACCTCCTCTTCCGTTCTGCTTCTTCTGTAGCTGCTGCTGCTTCAGCTTCTTAATTTGTGTCATGTATTTCTCTATTTCTCCTTCTGTTGTTGTCGTTTTGGACACGGTTTCGCTGGCCGTTTGTATTGTCGATGGGCTCAGAACGCAGCGCGTGTTAATCGCTTCACGAAATCATCAAGACTGACGGACCGCCGACGCCGCCGCAGCTGGCTGGGCTCTCATTCGCTGCCGTCGCTGCCGGTGACGCTGCTGCCGTCGCTGCTGCTGGCGCTGCCGCCTGTTGCTTCTGCCTGCGGCATTTGACACTTGGCACTGCTGCCTGCTGTAAGTTTAAGTTGGCGCTACGCCTGCCCCTCCTCTGCCTTCCCCTCGTACTCCACACGTTACACCATCTCTGCTCTCTCTTTCTCTTCCTCTCTCTCTCTCCCCACTCTCACCTTACTCTCACGCTGCCTCATCTGCGTTTCTTATTACAGCAACATTTGTGACGTCACACACACTTGCTGGCATCCGTTCTAATGGCCCGGACCGGTTTGCCTCTGTTGCCACTACACCCACTGTCCCTCACACATGCCGCCTTCCCCCCCTGCCCCCGCACCCTGTGCCCAAGTGTCGTGCCGGCTTGTGCCAATTGAATGCCTGTCCAACAGGTTGTCACTCAAGTCGAAATCGGCAGGGCATCAGCTGAGCCAATTGCCCAGGTTACACAGCAACCCCTCAACTTCCCCCCTCTTACTTTCTATCCCTCTCTCTCTCTCCTCCCAAAAGGTTAGGGTATTGTGGGGTAAATGTAATGTTTATTACTCTCATCACCTTCACTGTTCTATATTCCCATGACATGCACACATGTTATCTTCATGACCTTTATGTTTAAGACCTTTACATATTTAAGTTTTTATTGCTTTATCTATTTTTAAACGCATTACACAATGTTGTAAAATTAATTTTCGAATTTATTTACGATTTCCATACAATTATTTAGTTACTCTACACTGAACTAATAAATATAGTGCACAATATTATATTATATTATAGAGTAATTCTTCACACAATAGTTTCACAAGTTCTGCACAATATTATACTATAGTAGGGTAGCTGCTAGTCAGCAAGCTGTGCTACTAATCTTTTTGGCATTCATTAATCACACTCTGTATTTCTACCCATAGCAGGTAGAAGAGTATTTTAACTTTGTGTCATACGAAAATGTATGCAATAGACTGAAGAAGACGCCCACACCACACAAGGTTTATATACATAAATATGTATACACGTGTATGCCTGATCAGCTTCAACAGCCAAGTCGATATATCCATATATCCCAAAGACTGAGCATAAGAATTAAGGCTACCAAGTTTGGGGACGATATGTCTTCTTACTGCACGCAGATCCAGTCTGTTTTAGAATGGAAACAAGCCTCGTAATCGATAAAAAAAGAATCAAAAGCATAATTTTACAGCTAGAAAGTTTATAATAAATGATTTCTAAATTTTGGTTACAGACCGATAATTAACATAGAAGTTATTAAAGAAATAAATAATAAATAATTGTAATAATTGTTATCAAAGTACCGCCAGCAAGTATGCAATTAAAAATACGCAAAATACAGAAGTTAAATATTAAAGAAAAAGTTTTGTTGCTGGATCATGTGGCTTAGTGGCTATATAAAAGTCAATCATACTCAACTGATATTTGCAAACTATAGCTTGACTCTCATAGTTGCTATTCGCAGGGTATCTGCTAGTCGTTGCATTAGATTTAACTCTATTCGAATGTTACCGAACAGTTCTTTTGATTAACCATTTCACTTCATTTGTATTTGTATTTTATTCATTTTATTTTTAAAGAAGAGGCCGCACGGGTTTGGATGAAATTGCATGCATTCATCGCGTTCCATGCTGGCACATACATACACACACACACAAGTACATACATACACATACACCTCACACAGACGCGACGGCACTTAAGACTTGTGTTTCCTTCAGCTTGCGACTTTAATTGAAAGTGAACAGACAAATTGCTGACAGTTATTGCCTCTCTTTCTTTCACTGCTGTCTCTTTTCCTCTACTTCCTCTTTCCTCGCAGGAGGGCGATAGACGGACCTATGAACAAATCGCAGTCCCTGACCTTGGTTTTTGATGCAGCTTTCTATCAAAATAAAGAGATAAACTAACATATATTATAGTAGCTACTGGATACGAGTGTGATCCAGTTAATGTTAATATGTTCCTTTTAAACTGGATATATTACTTAACATAGTGGTATATTATGTAGAAGAGGGTTTAAAAAAAGTAATCCCTTAGTAAATTAAAAATAAACGCTTTATATTTTTAATATAATTTATTTTACTTGAAATGCGTAGCATATTGAGTGACAAAATCATCATACCCTCACAACAGCCCTTCACAGTCGCCGACTAGTGATCGTATATAATAGCATTACTACAATTCATACGATTAAATCATAATGTCCAAATGAATTAAAGCCAATAAAATCTTTCCTCAATGGAAGGCGTGTTTTTCTTTCTGGTTTTATCTCTTGCATTCAATGTCAACAACCCTACATTCAACATTTTGATATTGACAGATAATGGAAGCGAATACGAACAAAATAAATCACAATCCCCATTGAGCTTAGCATAGTAACCGAGTTTCTTTGTGGATGCAGAAAGTTTCCATCGCAAATAATATCTGATTATCGCGACATTCGGAATTATTTATTGACGCACTGGAGAATGTGTTTACTTCTATTAACTAACACTCAATTGACTCGATGTAGACAAAAGCTACAGCTACAGATAGATTAATTGAAATGTGTTTAGTCCACTAACGACATTACATTGTAATTAACTAGATAAATATAGATCGAAATTATATCGACAGGAGCTGTAACAAGTATTGAGTATTATTATTAATTATATATATATTTATTAATTATTATTAATATTGTGTTGAAAGTCAACATTGTTACAGTTCTATACAGCTGATGATTTACAGCTTATCATGTTTTTGTGACTAAATGGAAGAAACCTTTGAAACATACAGAATTTATAGTCAGCACTTGCACGGTGATAAGTCACGTCTCAGCTAGCAAGTCGACAATACTTGTACTCAAGTATTTACTTGTCAAATGACAGCTGGAACCCTTCGACACCCCTTAAATACTACTACTACTATATACAATGACGGTGCTCCCCGTCATCGATAGAATCGAGACATTCGATCCCCTCCGAATCTGAAGTGTGGAACGTGCTCTTTTGACTCTCCCCAAGCGTTGGTAATTGTTATTATATATAAACATGATTTGTACTTCAATATATAGTACACAATATATAGATTAAATAGTAATTATCTTAGTATTAGCTTGACAACGTGTCCCTCCTTTGAAATCAAAAAGAAAACATGCAATTAAAAAGTGTCGCTTTTCGCTTTTGTCTATAAGTATTGCCCGATGCGATATGTGGCGCTGGGATTATTGTTATTAACTCTTGCTCACCCGTAAATACTGTACAACGAGGTACACTCCCTCTCTCCCCTCTCTCCCTCTGCCTCTCTATTTCCCGCTACGGCCTAACCGCCATGGGAGATGGGCACGTGACACACACACTTGAAGAGGCTGAAACATGGAAAAAAACGAGAAAACAACAAGCTCCAGCGACTATCTGAGATTTCAGTCGCCTCGCAGATAACATGCACCTTATATAATATGATATAGTACATCTGTACTTCGATTTTGTTATATTGAATTTGATACAGAGTTCAATTACTAACACTCTCGACTCTCGATTGACGACACTCCAAAAAATACAAAGTGATTTTCATTATGAAATTTAATTTGTTCTGTATCGTGTCAGTGATAGTAATGTTTCGATTTCGTTTCGAATTTCAAGTGTATACACTTGAATTATTGTAGATTAGCCTGAGTAATAAAAAAACGTAAGATTAATGAAAGAAAGCAAACAGATTACTCTTTATACTGATTATCTCTGTTTTCCATTTTGATATACTGGTTTCTTTGTGGAAATCGTTTTCCCATAACTCTATATACCCAACAATTTCTAAAGGGTGATTTTTTAAGAGCTATAGAAAAGTTTTTCAAAATAAAAGCACATAAAATACAGAGAATTGCATGAATTCTTTATTTGAATCGATGGTACGGTCCATATAATTTAATATTTGAAGATATGGTTATGGAATATTAATTAAACCTTTCTTTAAACAGTCGCTACAGATGTATTTCTCGCTTCAATCAACTCTACCTCGTGTCTCGTTGGTCGTGTCACAATCATCGTTGCACGCTGTCATCACTAAGCTAAGTACTCTTGCACGGGGAGGGGGGACAAACTGCCGTTGCCTTAAACGTTTTATAGTGACGCTCGAGTTATAACGGCGCATTAACTGGCAGTGTCTCGTTTGTTTTAGCTACCTTAGTTGCTGTTTTTGTACTTACTTGCTAGTCGTACGCACTACACTGTTATTGTTATTGCTTTTTGTTGTTTTACCCAGTAGAAATTTGAAGAAGTTGCAGTAGGGCATATTAAGTAGGTAGCTGGCTAAGGTACTACTTTAATAATATCAGTACTCAGTATTCTAGAGGACCTCAAATGACACTTCGGACAGGAATGAGTTATGTATAGTTAGGTATAGTATATATATGTAGATCGTATATATATAGTACTTTAAATTTCCCACGAATGATGATCGCATCAGGCGAGATTTCAATAATATTTAGTTAGATCTCATTGGAGTTGTTTGGATCAGCTAATTCTTTACTATGCCTGACTTTTCATTTATACTGAATTGACGTCAAATAAATAATAAATATTTATAAATAAATATTAAAAATATACTAAATAATGAAACAAGTATAAAATATATACATTTAATGGCTTAATAACTTTTGCCGTACCTGTAGTTTTCTAACGTGTATGTGGTATCTAACAGTCGAGCAGCTTTGCTCACATGCCAACTGGTGTCAGCAACTTCTTTGTCATGTTTTCTAAATTGAGCCACGCCTCGCCTGTGCCTGTGCCCGTGCCTTACCTTCTGCCCAGGGCGGTTTCTTGTTGGGGAGAGGACGGTGGGGGACAGGTGTAACGGGGACTGGCGCAACGGCGAAAGTCAAAGGCGCCCCCGTGGCGGCGATTGCAACAGCAGAATGAATGTGTAGAAAGTGAAAGAAAGATCTTTTGTCAGGCACCCAAAATGGCATTTCTCTAATAAGATGCAAAGCAACTGATTAACTTGCTGTCTGTGTATGTGTATGTGTGTGTGAGCACCTATGATGTGACATTGTATGTTTGTACTGCCAGGTCTTATAGCACTTTAGGATGCTGATTTACAGCCTAACCCTACATCCTCATTCTATCTGTAATATGCCTGTCAAACTCTAGCGGTACCTTAAGAAGAGCTGTTTGAGTCCCCCCCAAGCACTTACGCAAACTTTTTACAATGTCACCCTGGTCCCTTCTCCTACCTGTTGTTGGGCAGTCTCTCTAACCAAACTTCTAAGAACCCTTCCTTTGCGACTGTTCCATCAACATTGCGTGCACATTCCAAACAGCTCAAAAGCCTAAGTCCCTTTTCCTTTCGTCCCACTTGGCTGTACAGTGGGTACAAAAGTTGGACGACTTATTCAAAATGATATCAGTAACATTAAATCTGCTTATAATTCTTAAATCTAATTTAATGCTAGAAATTCTTAAAATATCTCAATATTACGAGGGTTTCCTTTTGTATTTCGGGATTATAGAACACAAAAAACAAATATTCATCATTGAAAATTGCTTAATTTTTTTTTAAATATTCCTAATTAAGATCTATACACTTTTGCATGCTGTTTTGAACCAAATGTCGTAGCACATTTGCCACTGAAAGAGATATATATCTCTTACTAGTAATTGACTACATACCATAGTATATCTTATGTACATACAGATCTCAATATAATAACAAGAGAAACAGTCGCGCAAAACGCGACAGTGGGACACCCTTCGACCTATGTTCCCGTGTAGTTTAATTTGTTAAATTCATACATATATGCATATGCACATGCTTTGAAATTAATCCCGACAGATGGCGCTCGCGCTTCGCGCTCGCCCGCCACCCTTGTTAGCTGACAGAAGCACTTGATTTTATACTTTCTTAAATAACTTCTGTGATTATTGTGCGATCGGATTGTAATTTGGACACTACGTATATATTTCATTCAGCTTAGTATATGTTAAAGTCAGAAAGTTGTATCTTTTATACAGCGCTTACAAATTAAGTTCAAAAATTAAATTATTGATTTGTGGGCGCGGTTAGCGTGGCACCTAACATTTGAAATAAACTTAATCTGCTTGTAGTACACAGGAGTCTTCCTGTCAAATTTGGTAACTCTAGCTTTTATAATAGCTGAGATCTGTGCGTTCACACAGACAGACAGACAGACAGGCAGACATGGCTCAATCGACTCGGCTTGTGATCCTGAGCAAGAATATATATACTTTATGGGGTCTGCCACGCCTCCTTCTGCCTGTTACATACATTTGCACAAAGTTAGTATACCCTTTTTTGACCATTTTCAATGGTCGAAGGGTATAAAAATACAATTTTCTGATTTTCACATTTACTTAGCTTCTTGAAATATCTACGTATTCTCTATATTTCTTCTTACTGTCGATCCAAGTAGCACTTGACTTTTTTGTCGATCCAAGTAGCCCTTTGAAGCACATTGAAGCTATAGATGAAATCTTAGGTCGAAACATTCATCAGTTCTCGTTTAGTAGTCAGTACATTCACACTAGAAAATTATTTTTGTAAATATTAATATTTTGAAACCCTTTTTTATTAAAAAGTACGAAATTAAAAACTATAAAATGGTACGTAATCCTCGTTTAATACAATGCCATCGCGTCTACCCCCAACCCGTTGATAATGATAAGAAGGCGCAGGACGATAATAAGTCAAATCCGAATGAAAGTCAGAAGTATATTGTCCTTTACAGCCTCAAAGATGAAGAATGTAAGGAGAAAATAAAGGACACTCAATACGGCACTTGTAAGATTTGCCATCCTTAAAACGAGAAGCCATAAATTAATAGTGTGTTGCCTCATATTCTGGACCTGGTTTTTAAAATTTGAAGTTTTGCAACATTTAGGTGTACAGCAAGGCTTACAGCAAGATTCTTCTCCATCCGTTGGTAAGCAGGCTGTGCTCGCGGGATCATCATCGTAGCTGTCGGCAAAGCTATATAGAAGGATGGGCTTCGGACCATCTTTGAGGGTCACATCGCACATCGATCTATGTACAATCCGACTGCTGTAGGCAGCACTCAGATGAGATGCCCGCGATTGGCTGCCTGATGTTGCCCTTGCTGATGTTTTTAAGCACTTTCCCTTTGACCGCGTCATTGTTTGAAAATAAAAAAAAAAAATTGATCGAAATGTAAAAAAATTATTAAAAATTCGTAAGAAATCTAAGTATATCTAAAATTTTGTCACTATTAATAAAACTTAAACTTTTTATTTTTTGGTGTTTTGAAATTAATCCCGACAGATGGCGCTCGCGCTTCCCGCTCGCCCGCCTCCTTTGGTAGCTGACAGAAGCACTTGGTTTTATGCTTATACTTTCTTAAATAACTTTTGTATTTATTGTCCTATCGGATTGTAATTTGTAATTTGAGACTACGTAGATATTTCATTCAGCTTAGTACATGTTGAAGCCAGAAAGTTGTATCTTTTAAACAGCGCTTACAAATTAAGTTCAAAAATTAAATTATTGATTTGTGGGCGCGGTTAGCGTGGCACCTAACATTTGAAATAAACTTAATCTGCTTGTAGTACACAGGAGTCTTCCTGTCAAATTTGGTAACTCTAGCTTTTATAATAGCTGAGATCTGTGCGTTCACACAGACAGACAGACAGACAGGCAGACATGGCTCAATCGACTCGGCTTGTGATCCTGAGCAAGAATATATATACTTTATGGGGTCTGCCACGCCTCCTTCTGCCTGTTACATACATTTGCACAAAGTTAGTATACCCTTTTTTGACCATTTTCAATGGTCGAAGGGTATAAAAATACAATTTTCTGATTTTCACATTTACTTAGCTTCTTGAAATATCTACGTATTCTCTATATTTCTTCTTACTGTCGATCCAAGTAGCACTTGACTTTTTTTGTCGATCCAAGTAGCCCTTTGAAGCACATTGAAGCTATAGATGAAATCTTAGGTCGAAACATTCATCAGTTCTCGTTTAGTAGTCAGTACATTCACACTAGAAAATTATTTTTTGTAAATATTAATATTTTGAAACCCTTTTTTATTAAAAAGTACGAAATTAAAAACTATAAAATGGTACGTAATCCTCGTTTAATACAATGCCATCGCGTCTACCCCCAACCCGTTGATAATGATAAGAAGGCGCAGGACGATAATAAGTCAAATCCGAATGAAAGTCAGAAGTATATTGTCCTTTACAGCCTCAAAGATGAAGAATGTAAGGAGAAAATAAAGGACACTCAATACGGCACTTGTAAGATTTGCCATCCTTAAAACGAGAAGCCATAAATTAATAGTGTGTTGCCTCATATTCTGGACCTGGTTTTTAAAATTTGAAGTTTTGCAACATTTAGGTGTACAGCAAGGCTTACAGCAAGATTCTTCTCCATCCGTTGGTAAGCAGGCTGTGCTCGCGGCATCATCATCGTAGCTGTCGGCAAAGCTATATAGAAGGATGGGCTTCGGACCATCTTTGAGGGTCACATCGCACCTCGATCTATGTACAATCCACTGCTGTAGAGCACCCCGCGATTGGCGGGGTGGTTTTTAAGCACTTTCCTTTGACCGCGTCATTGTTTGAAAATAAAAAAAACCCTGCCCCCTTGATCGAAATGTAAAAAAATTTATTAAAAATTCGTAAGAAATCTAAGTATATCTAAAATTTTGTCACTATTAATAAAACTTAAACTTTTTATTTTTTGGTGTTTTGAAATTAATCCCGACAGATGGCGCTCGCGCTTCCCGCTCGCCCGCCTCCTTTGGTAGCTGACAGAAGCACTTGGTTTTATGCTTATACTTTCTTAAATAACTTTTGTATTTATTGTCCTATCGGATTGTAATTTGTAATTTGAGACTACGTAGATATTTCATTCAGCTTAGTACATGTTGAAGCCAGAAAGTTGTATCTTTTAAACAGCGCTTACAAATTAAGTTCAAAAATTAAATTATTGATTTGTGGGCGCGGTTAGCGTGGCACCTAACATTTGAAATAAACTTAATCTGCTTGTAGTACACAGGAGTCTTCCTGTCAAATTTGGTAACTCTAGCTTTTATAATAGCTGAGATCTGTGCGTTCACACAGACAGACAGACAGACAGGCAGACATGGCTCAATCGACTCGGCTTGTGATCCTGAGCAAGAATATATTATACTTTATGGGGTCTGCCACGCCTCCTTCTGCCTGTTACATACATTTGCACAAAGTTAGTATACCCTTTTTTGACCATTTTCAATGGTCGAAGGGTATAAAAATACAATTTTCTGATTTTCACATTTACTTAGCTTCTTGAAATATCTACGTATTCTCTATATTTCTTCTTACTGTCGATCCAAGTAGCACTTGACTTTTTTTGTCGATCCAAGTAGCCCTTTGAAGCACATTGAAGCTATAGATGAAATCTTAGGTCGAAACATTCATCAGTTCTCGTTTAGTAGTCAGTACATTCACACTAGAAAATTATTTTTGTAAATATTAATATTTTGAAACCCTTTTTTATTAAAAAGTACGAAATTAAAAACTATAAAATGGTACGTAATCCTCGTTTAATACAATGCCATCGCGTCTACCCCCAACCCGTTGATAATGATAAGAAGGCGCAGGACGATAATAAGTCAAATCCGAATGAAAGTCAGAAGTATATTGTCCTTTACAGCCTTAAAGATGAAGAATGTAAGGAGAAAATAAAGGACACTCAATACGGCACTTGTAAGATTTGCCATCCTTAAAACGAGAAGCCATAAATTAATAGTGTGTTGCCTCATATTCTGGACCTGGTTTTTAAAATTTGAAGTTTTGCAACATTTAGGTGTACAGCAAGGCTTACAGCAAGATTCTTCTCCATCCGTTGGTAAGCAGGCTGTGCTCGCGGGATCATCATCGTAGCTGTCGGCAAAGCTATATAGAAGGATGGGCTTCGGACCATCTTTGAGGGCACATGAATGCCCGCGATTGGCTGCCTGATGTTGCCCTTGCTGATGTTTTTAAGCACTTTCCCTTTGACCGCGTCATTGTTTGAAAATAAAAAAAAAATTGATCGAAATGTAAAAAAATTATTAAAAAATTCGTAAGAAATCTAAGTATATCTAAAATTTTGTCACTATTAATAAAACTTAAACTTTTTATTTTTTTGGTGTTTTGAAATTAATCCCGACAGATGGCGCTCGCGCTTCCCGCTCGCCCGCCTCCTTTGGTAGCTGACAGAAGCACTTGGTTTTATGCTTATACTTTCTTAAATAACTTTTGTATTTATTGTCCTATCGGATTGTAATTTGTAATTTGAGACTACGTAGATATTTCATTCAGCTTAGTACATGTTGAAGCCAGAAAGTTGTATCTTTTAAACAGCGCTTACAAATTAAGTTCAAAAATTAAATTATTGATTTGTGGGCGCGGTTAGCGTGGCACCTAACATTTGAAATAAACTTAATCTGCTTGTAGTACACAGGAGTCTTCCTGTCAAATTTGGTAACTCTAGCTTTTATAATAGCTGAGATCTGTGCGTTCACACAGATAGACGGACAGACAGACAGACAGACATGGCTCAATCGACTCGGCTTCTGATCCTGAGCAAGAATATATGTATATACTTTATGGGGTCTCCCACGCCTCCTTCTGCCTGTTACATACATTTGCACAAAGTTAGTATACCCTTTTTTGACCATTTTCAATGGTCGAAGGGTATAAAAATACAATTTTCTGATTTTCACATTTACTTAGCTTCTTGAAATATCTACGTATTCTCTATATTTCTTCTTACTGTCGATCCAAGTAGCACTTGACTTTTTTGTCGATCCAAGTAGCCCTTTGAAGCACATTGAAGCTATAGATGAAATCTTAGGTCGAAACTTTCATCAGTTCTCGTTTAGTAGTCAGTACATTCACACTAGAAAATTATTTTTGTAAATATTAATATTTTGAAACCCTTTTTTATTAAAAAGTACAAATTAAAAACTATAAAATGGCAAGTAATCCTCGTTTAATACAATGCCATCCGCTACCCCCAACCCGTTGATAATGATAAGAAGGCGCAGGACGATAATAAGTCAAATCCGAATGAAAGTCAGAAGTATATGTCCTTTACAGCCTCAAAGTGAAGAATGTAAGGAGAAAATAAAGGACACTCAATACGGCACTTGTAAGATTTGCCATCCTTAAAACGAGAAGCCATAAATTAATAGTGTGTTGCCTCATATTCTGGACCTGGTTTTTAAAATTTGAAGTTTTGCAACATTTAGGTGTACAGCAAGGCTTACAGCAAGATTCTTCTCCATCCGTTGGTAAGCAGGCTGTGCTCGCGGCATCATCATCGTAGCTGTCGGCAAAGCTATATAGAAGGATGGGCTTCGGACCATCTTTGAGGGTCACATCGGACATCGATCTATGTACAATCCGACTGCTGTAGGCAGCACTCAGCTAATTGAAATATCTACGTATTCTCCAAATTACAATCCGATCGGACAATAAACACAAGTTATTTATGAAAGTATGAGCATAAAACCAACTGCTTCTGTCAGCTAACAAGGGAGGCGGGCGAGCGCGAAGCGCGAGCGCCATCTGTTGGGAATAATTGTAAAGCATGTGCATATGCATATGTGTATGAATTTAACAAAGTGAACTACACGGGGACATAGACTGTTGCTTTTCTTTCTGGTTTGATATAACTTTAACTTTAAAAGAACTGTAGAAGAAATTGGTATGATCGTGCTTGACCGAGTTTGTTTTTTTTCTCTAGTTTCCTTTCTTATGTTGGCGTTCTGTAAAGCAACCAACTGAAGAAATGTATCAAATTGTCCGTTAAGCGAGCAGAACTCACATGCACAGTGAGGCAAATTGGAATAGTCGTAAGTCACTGAATGAGATTTTGTGCATGTCATGATTTACAAGTACTGTACTACACATGAGTCGGTAAATGAACATATTAAGTTGCTTAAATAAATTTTGATTATATACTTAACCTTAGCAGGAAGGCGTTACAGCATGCTTTATCCCAACCCAGAGAGAGTTAACAACTTGCCCAAAACATATTATTTAACGCACGATCGGTCATTGATAATCAGGCAATATATATAGTACATAAACCTATAGTACAGAAGTGTATTCCAGACATACAAAATAAAGATGTAAATATATAATTATTTGTTTATACCTTCTGTCAACTAGAGACACGCCAAAAATAAATTATGAAGTTAAGTGATGAATTTATTATATTTTATATTATAGATTAGAGTTTGTATTATATTATTTATACGCTGAAAATTTTGTATTTCATTTAAGTTTAATTTTATAAATTTAATTTAATCTAATTTCAGTTAATTTAGCGTGGAAAAAACTAAAAATAATCGGTAGATTTATGTTTTTTTATATTTTGTACTAAGTCGTTATTTATTTTGGTAATTAAACTTGTGTTCTTTTGAAAATTGCAGCATATTTATCAGCATGAGAAATAAGCTCAACTGAAACTGCAATGTTTTATTTGGTTTTTTGTCGTCCACACCCACTGTGCTGTGAACTGTGATTAGATCGACAATTTGCAATGCTTCGATGACTGTCGCGGGGCAACTAAACGGACCGATATAAAGATACATACGAGTAGTGTCTACTGCCACATGGCAGCACACGCGACTGCCACCACAATGACTTGGCCAGAACGTTAGACGGTGACAGCGACTGCGACTGCGACTGTGACTGCCTTGGGGGTACGGTTCGGGGCGACATCTTCACTGAAACGTTACGGCCAAAAGTCAAGCAGCCGAAACTGGCATATAGTCGTAGTTGGAAGTATTAGTAGACGGATCTTCTTACTGGGTGGAGTTGGGGAAACTTGAGCTGGGGGAGGGGGGGGAGCGGGGACTGGGCGTTTTGAGAGTTTCACCAAGTTCGCTGGTTGGCTGTGCCGGGTCGTTGTTTCATTTGGTAACGAGACTCGCAGTGAACTGGTCGCGTACGCGTTTAATTCCAAGAATCCGTGGCCAAGAAATCCAGTTATTACTCCTCAACTGGCCCGCGTCGACCAAATGCCCGCGTTCCACATAGTCGTCAAGGTGCTAATGCTGCGCCTGCTGCTGGCCAATCTGGCAGGCCTCGCAGTCTTTGGCTATGACTTTGGCTATCATCCCAGTGCCGAGGAGTTTGACAGCCTGCTGCGCGAGACGCGTGGCTGGACGCGGGATCTGCTGGCCAATGAGCAGAGGCGCAGCGATAACTTTGTGCCGCGCTATCGCTACAAACAGCAGGCACCCAAATCCGAGCTAGACTTCCAGCTATTCAGCGATGACCAGGAGCAGTTGGAGCAGCAACCGTTTGTCTATGAATCTGTTGCACCTTCTCAACCAGAGCAGCAGCAGGAGCATCAGCAGGAGCATCAGCAGGAGCATCAGCAGACGATGCACGTGCAGGGTCAACTGCTGCAAATAGCGGACAATCTGACGCCGCCGCCAGCTGCCACAGTTGCAAGCTCTGCTGGTGGCAACTTTCCCATATTCTTCACTAATCCTGCCACTGGCATTGTCTATGCCATCAGCGAAGTGGGTCGCAATACCAAGTCGCAACCTTGGCCAGGCACAGGCAATGCCAACGACAGCGACAGCGACGCCATTGCCATCTATGTGACCAAGCAGCAATACGACAGCGATCTACAAGCGCTGCGCCAGCAATACGAGCAGCAGTGTTCCATTGTCCCATCAGATCATCCAAGTGAATCCCCATCGCAGTCTCCCTCGGTCTTATCGACCTCCAATGTGCGGCCTCCGCTGGCGCAGAGCTCGAGCACGGCGCGGCCACAGATCATTCGCCTGCAGAAGCCCAAGAGACCCGCGATGCCATCAAAGCTGCCCCACAAGCCGCCGCCCGTGATGGTGCCCAGTGGCCTGGCAGGCACTATCAGTGATCAGCTGCTGAAGCTGCCTACCACGACAGCCAGACCCCGTGGTGGACCCAAGAAGACGCAGAAGCCGAAGCGCAACAAGCGAAAGAAGAAAAAGAAAACGCCCAAAAGACGACCAGGACACAAGGTGACCACAACCAGGACCACAACAACAACAGCGGGGCCACAGATAGTTTTGGGTAGACGAACCACCACCACCAGTCGACCGCCGACGCCCACGCAGCTGGCCACACAGCTGGAGAAGCCACACATGCCGCCACAGCCGACGGCAACAATGGGAGGCAGTGCGAGTCAGACCATCTTTAGCGAGCATCCTTTTGTCGTCTCGAATGGATTCATTGAGGTGCCGCATCATTTGATACGTCGCTCTCTGGACACGCCACGCTCGGCGGCTGCTCGACCCATCAGCAGTGGACGACGCAGGCCCAGCGGCAGCAGCGGAGGCAAGCGCCGCACGAGCAGCACAAGTCGAGCTGGAGGCCGCAGACGGCCAGGAGACAATGCGATACCAACGAAAGCGACGGGAAATGTGCAGACTGGAGAATCTGGTTACCATGTGCCACGCGCTGTCCATCTGCTGCATGCCAAGCACAATGGCAGCGAGGAAAGGAACGTGAACGGGATGGGGAACGGGATGGGGAACGGGATGGGGAACGGGAACGGGAACGGGAACGGGAGGGAGTACGGGAGCAGGACAGGCAGTACGTAAAGAAGAAGAAGCAGGCCAGACGACGCAGCGCTGAAGTGGATTTTGATCTATTCGAGCTGATGACAGGCAGCGATTATGAGGACAATGACGATAATGATGAGGATGCCTATTATGACAGCGAGAGGGAGCATAAGAAATCCTCCAGTGCAGTGCAGCTGCAGGAGAACAGCAGCTCAGCGGAGGAGGGTGCCGACTTTGGTGCCATGGAAGAGGAGCCCAGCAGCAGCACCACCACCACCACTACCAGCACCACAGCAGCAGCAGCTGAAACCTCGTCGGAGCAGGAGGAGCAACAGGATCAGGTATCCAGCAGCAAGCAGAGTGCGGCAAAGAAGCGCATCAAACGACGTCCAAATGGCGACAAAAACCAATCAGACGAATACTACGATGAAGACGAAGAGGACGAGGATGAGGATGACAAGGATTCCGACTCTGATTCGGATTCGTTTCCCGCCAGCTTTGGCAGCTTCTTTCGCATGGTCTTCTATCCCGTGCAGCTGGCAATGACGCGAATCTTTGACGGCTTTACGGGCACCTCGGATGAGCAGTCAGATGTGGAGGCCACTGCGAAACCTAAATATCCCACCTACACACTCTACCACAGCGCACACAGCAACAATGCGCTGGCAGACGATGCGGATGCAGACGAGGACGACGATGAGGGCAGCTCCCTGGGCAGCTGGTTTAGCTCGTGGTTTGGCCTGCGTAGGCGCACCAAAAAGATTGGCAGCACCACAGCCATGCCCCTGCCGTTGCCCACACCAGCACCCCCACAAGTGGAGGAGCCCGAGCCAGGTTGGCTTGAATCCTGGTTTGGCTTTGGCAAGACAACAACACAAGCCTCAAGTGAGGAGGATGACTACGACAGTGAGTACATGATAAAGTTCCTTAAAGGCAGAGGATATGTCAGCAACAATTCTTCTATTTATAATTTAATGAATTATAATATTTATTTTATTTTTCACTTATTTATTTTCAACTTTTCTGTGTTTTTCTTTCCTTTTGCTTTCGCGCTTTGATAAATTAATCGATTTTTAGTCAAGACACAAACCAAAAGCATGCAATGTTGCCAACTGTTTGCAAACAAAAATGTTTTCAACACAGATTTCTTTCAAATGGAATTTGAAAATAGCATAAAGATGATGAAAACTGCAAAACAGATTAAGCAATCATATAAGATTTATGCACTGCTGTCAGTATACCCTGTAAAGTACAAAAAGGAATAAGCTGAGCTTACCTTACTTGCTAAGCTAATATAAGAATGCTTAACCCTTATTCCCTTAGGCATCGATTTCAACTTAAATATGTGCAGGCAAGTTGGTTTATCAGATCCTCGCCGTAGGTATATTAATACATATATATTCAAGTATATATTATAATATATTCATTTATAGATATAATTCATTTCGAAGGTAACATTTATTACTTGTTTCTCTTATTCTTCTTCAATAAATCTTTATGCTTTATGCCTACTGATTACAGGGTAGAACATAGTTAATCACTTCATCGAGCTTTGCACTCGTTATTCTGTCTACTTGATAAGTAGAACTCACTTGAAAGTTAATAGGCTTTGCGAAGTAAACTGCCTGCCATAAGTGTGTGCACGGCAACAAATTGTGCGGCGACACACTGACCTCCGTCGCAGTTTTAACGGTTTCTCTTCTCTCTCTCAGTCACTTGATCCCCATTTTGTTACGCTTTCTGCGCAATAAACCAATCTGACCCTCTTGGCCTGGTCTGGCCCGACCCAGCCTAAGATTAACGCACTCCTCCTTCCCCCTTGCAGAGTGGTTTTCCGGCTGGTTTGAGGGGACTCCAAGGCCCAAGGCACAACGTCGCCAAACGAGCTCCACAACAAGCCCGACCACAACGACGCCGTCGACGACCAGCTCAATGCCCCAGGTACCCATACTGACCATTGTGGATCCGCTGCGTAATCCGCAGAACTGGATTGGCATATTGGCCCATCACATAGTCAATGCCACGGGCAATGCGGCTGGTGCCGCTGCCAGCGCAGCCGCCGCTGGGGCAGCTGCCGCCGTCTCGAGCAGCACCAGCAATCCGCTGCTGCAGGCACTGGTGACGCGTGCCGGCGGCACTACAACAACAACTGCCCAGCCGGAGACGCCGCCACGTCCCATCAGCTACGATAAGTATCAAATCTGGCGCCTGCGACCGCAGGATGAGCCGCAGGTGCGTGCATTGGAGCAGTTCAAGCGTGGCGAGGATGGAAACAAGCTGCAGTGGCTCAAGGGACCCAGTCTTAGGTAGGTATCCAAGGTAATTAACTCACTTCTACTTCTACTTCTACTTCTACTTTTACTTCTACCTTCTATCTTTTACCTTCTACATTCTACCTTATACTTATAGCTTCTTATACTTCTACTTTTTCTTGTGCCTTCAGGGGACTGACCGATGTGCTTGTGCCGCCCAAAATGCTGGTCGACTTCCAGGGCACACTTAATTTCGAGGGCATTGCACACGAGGTGCTCATCTTTGATGTGGGAAAAGCCATTGCCTATGAGCGCACCAAGGAGCACTATCTCTACACGACGCCCCCCTCCGCCAAGCGACCCACCAAGCAGCCGCAAATGACGCCAGCGATGACATGGAACAAGTACTACGAGCACGACGACATCTTGCACTATCTGGAGACAATGCGTATGCGGCACACACAACTCATCGAGCTCATCCACATCGGACGCTCGTACGAGGGACGTCCGCTGATTGTGGTCAAGATCGAGTCGAAGCAAACGGCAGTAGCAGCTGCCACAGCAGCAGCCGCCGCTAGCCAGAAGCTCAAGCACAAGCACAAAAGGCGCTCAGGACAGGCGAACGCTGTCTTCATTGAGGCCGGCGCGCAGGGCCTGGCCTGGATTGGGCCCGCTTCCGCCACGTGGATGATCAGCGAGCTGCTGCGGCACATGCGTGCGAACAGTGAGTATAGTCAGGGAGGAAGGGAGAGGTGGCGATATCATATACGATACTATTGCATAAATATTGTAAGGATGGGAAGGGATGCAAGCAAGCACTTATCGTATAAGCATACAATAGTATCGCTTAAATAGGGATGGTGTATCCTATTGCTAACAGTTCATGTTAACACTGTTATCAACTTTTAAGTGGGGTAAGCACTACTCGATGTGCGATGACACAATGACGATAAGTTCGATATATTGACGATAACCATAAAATCTTTAGTTTCGATGGTATTTTATTTATGTTGATCGAAGAATGGCACGGCATAGAATAGTTATTTGTAGTGCGAAAGTATCGCCGATGGTATCGTTTACTTTGCCTCCACATTTCATTGAATTTGACTGACTGCTGACGAAAGTGGACACTCTTCACCTATTCTGGCAGGGGGAAGCTTAGCGCAATAGAGTCGGGTTGGGAGCAATGGTAGAAGTGGAATTGATGGAAGATGAGGGAAAGACTGTCATCATTAGCGACTGTTCATGAAGTGGTTAAGTAGTCATTCAACCAGACGAGCCACGTGGGCGGCTGCTTCATCTCGATGACAACTGAGTTGCGACGTGCGGTGTTATAGATAGCTCTGCCCTGGCAGTCGGTGTACTTGCGCGTCATCTTGGCCGCCAACTTCGGCTTCATCCTTGGCAGTGCCATTGGCATTGCCTTGGGCTTGTGTCTTTGAGCGACGACTCTATGTCCAGGTAGGTGCGAGGCAAGACTCTTGCCTGACGACTTGGACCGCTGATGGGTGAACCGCTGGCCATGCGTGACCATGGTGATGGCAAACATTAGCATGAGCATGCCAAGTACTATACTGATGGCCACATGCACATTGCGATCGGCCTTCTTCAGATTCACCACCATCTGGGCCATGTAGTAGCCCAGCGCCACCCAGAACGTGATGGTGCAGACGGCAAAGAAACTGCGGAATGTGGTGAATAAGCAAGGAAACCAATTCGACCTAATTCAACTTAACCTAACTTAACTTTAACTCAACTAAAATCAAACTAACTTAACCTAACTTAACTTAACTTGAGCACTTTTAATCGAACTTATTATTTTACATGACTTTACTTAACTTATCTAAACTTCAATTCCACTCGAACTCAACTTGACTACTTATAATTCAACTCAGCTCAGATTGACTCAACTTTACCTAATTCAACTTGATTTTAACTCAACTCGAACTCAACTTGATTGCACCTGACTCAACTCAATTTAAGTGAACTCAACTACACCTAACCTAACTAAACGTAGCTCAACTCACCTCAGCTTAACTCAAGTTTACCTAATTTAACTTCATTTTAACTCAACTCGAACTCAACTTGGCTACACCTAATTAAACTCAGCTCAGATTCACTCAACTCAAGTACACCTAACCTAACTGAACGTAGCTCAACTCACCTCAGTTTAACTCAATTTAACATAATTTTAACTCAACTCGAACTCAATTTGACTGCACCTTATTCAACTCACCTCAGCTTAACTCAACTCAACTGAGCTACTTACACGAGAATGCCAACGCCTTCTAGGAGAAAAGAGACCATCGTGTTGACCATCTCGTTCTTGCATATACGCACACCAGCCTTACCAGTTAGTTTCGTCCTGCACTCTTTGCCACAGCCGGTATCGAAGCCACAATTAACCTCGCACGTCATGTTGCGGGGGCAGCGGCCGCCCTTGTCTGATTTGAGTAGGGCAGTACGCATAGAAATCGGGGAACCCAGTGTATCCCGCCCAGTAGTACCGATCTCGTCATATTCAAGGCCTTGGCAACCGATACGGGGTTTACCCAGTGGGGACATTGTTTGCTTAATAGGTTCGTTTACGCTCGACTTGCGACCAAAAGTGGTTGCACCGTAGGTAATGCGAATTTTCCCGCTGCCGTTGTTACTGTCATTGTCCTTGTTTGCACCTGTACTTGGTGCATTCCCGTGGCCGCAACTGGTGCCGTCCTTCGACTCGTTGTCTCCCAAGGCACGCCCAGCTCTGGCAGTCTCACAGTCGCAAGGCTCGTTGTTTTGCTCCGCCAAGCACTTGGCACATTGACATTTTCTCTCCCTGAAATCACGCGTCGCCTTGTTCAGATCCATCGCCACTTCGTAGGTGCCCTGACTTGAGAACGCATAAAGACTGCGCTAAGCTTCCGACCAACTAACCAAAAATTTTGAACAAAATTTTGACTGCGGTCGAAATTCCAATTTGGAGTAGGGACTGACACGAAACTGTTCTGCGTCCGTCCAGTGCCTACGTGGATCGAACAAACGAATCGAGAGTGAAGTTGAGAAGGGGAAGAGTAAGAGAGAGGTTGGGAGAAGGAAATAAGGGAGTCAAACTTCCAGTGAATCACATCAACTCATGATTCGTTCATTTTCTATCCAGAGAGCGATACGGAGCACGAGTTCATACGGAACACCACATGGTACATCATGCCCGTGCTCAATCCGGACGGGTATGTCTACAGCCACGAGTACGATCGCTTTTGGAAGAAGTCGCGCTCACTGCACGTGGCTAAGGCATCGGGCGGACTGCTGGACTCGGCGATGACGTGGCTGCAGCAGAAGAGAACCGGCGGGGATAAGATCTGCTGTGGTGTGGACTTGGATCGCAATTGGTTATATCACTGGGGCAAGCGGGGCAGCTCCAAGGCGCCATGCAATGAGTTCTATGCCGGACCTGCGCCCTTCTCCGAGCCCGAAACGAAAGCGGTCTCCGACTTCCTCATGGACTATCGCACACAGATCAAGGTAGTAGGAAGAGTGTAGATAGGTATAAGGTCAAGGTATAGTACGTGAGAGAGAGATTCCTTCTTCTTTGCAGCTCTACATATCACTGCAGGCCTATGGGCAGGTGCTATCCTATCCGGTCAAGGCCAACTCCACCTTCAACACGGAGCGCATGGATGACTTTCTAGATGTGGCAATGGTGGGCACCGATAAGTTGCGCAAGAAGGGCAGCAAGACGCGCTACAAAGTGGACTCGGCCAACGATCTGATTGAACAGCGTTCGGGTAGGTAACAGAGCAAGAAAGAAGACAAAGAGAGAGAGAGAGAACAGACAGACGGACATATCTCAATCGACTTTGCTAGAGATGCTATATGTACCTTTTGGGGTCTTTGCCACGCCTTCTTCTGCAGTTAACATACATTGTACCATTTAAATGGTTACTCACTCTTTTCCCTTCCCCCTGCTTCCTCCTGCAGGCTGTGCTGACGCTTTTGCCGCCTACGAGATCGGCATACCATTCAGCTATACCCTGCAGCTGGCCGACAACGGCGTGCATGGCTATCTACTGCCCAGCAGTGCCATCGAGCAGACGGCGCGGGATGCCTTTGAGATAATAAGCGGCATGTTGGACTACATCTAAGTCCGGCTCGGATCAACTCAAACGTTAGTTCCTTTTCTTCATCATACAGACGACGATCCCAGTATAATATTTACAGCGTTTTTTTTTTTTTTTTTTTTTTTTTAAATATCTTTATATAAATCAATCTTTATATTTCAGCTTAGTCTTAATATTTATGAGCGTGTGTGCAAATTAGCAAATAATAAATAATACATATGTAATTGTAAACGTACAAAGAGAAAGAAGGAAGTAATTAATGATTTGTCGCTTATTCTGAACGCGATTTCAACATAGGCCCGATTAGATTCTAATTACTGATTACTTTGCATGGATGCCACGAATACAAAACTTACACGAATATATAGTATATATATATATATAGTAGCTCCAATTTTGATATACTTAGGAGATATCAAAGAGAGAAACTTAAGCAACATAAGTCGAAGAAGGAACAAACACTATTAACTCAAAGACTCTCATTAACAGATGATGAGATGATCTTATATTACAACTAGTGGACAGGCGCTGAAGGTATTACTTATATAGGAACAGTACGATCCTAACACAGGCCCTGCGAGAGGCGAATGCGCTCCGAGAGATCGGCGAAACTCGTGTATAGCTCGTTGCCACAAAAATACAGGCCAATGAGTAGCTTGAACTGTGCCTGGGTCAGGGGATATGCCTCGCTGGGCAGCACAACAACGGTGTCGAGGACACTCTGCTTGCCCGTCTTTCTGCTCTGCTCCAGCTTGGACATGTGCACCATTTCGCGGTAGTTGCAAAATGCGGCTGCACACTTGGCTATGTGACGCACCAGCGTCTCCCTGGAGCACTGCTGCAGCACGGGGCGACTTATGAGTTCGGCGACTACTGATTGCATGTCGAATATAATAAGATCTGGACGGGGGAGCACAGTCGTATAGCTCGATAATGCGACGCGGTGCACTCTCAATGTCCTTGAACACAATGTGCAGCCAGTGTTCCAGGTGTAGCAACGAGAGTGGCTTATCCAACATGCTGGACATTTTATGTTGGGTCATCAGCAGCACCTTCTTTTCACGCTGCACGCAACGTTCGCATAACTGCAACGGAATCGAGAAAATATACATATAAATGATGAGTTGGCTACCTTTTCTTTTATTGCCGGCGACAAATTTCAAAGCCGGCTTGGGACTTACCTTTACCAAGTGACGACTGTAGTCGCCGTTGTGGGCCAAGTAAATGTGATTTCTACTAATCTGCAAACGTATTTAAATAAATGGAATACAAACATTAATTTGCCAAGTGGATGGTTTTTAGTTTTTATTATGATACTCACGTCGTCCTGTGGAATGTGGAGCATATCCGCGGGCTTTTGTGTAGAGTTGTGTTTCTTCGTCCAGAACAGGACTATCGATATATCGCTATGGTGTGTTTTGCATGATTATTTAACATATTTGTGCTTGCCGTTAAAGAAAAATATCGATATTTCATATTAAAATAAAAAGCGCGCTGAATAAAACATTTTATTTTTCATTAAAAAACTACAACTTATCATAAGCTTTGTTTTTTTAATGATTACTCTTAATATTTAATCATATATTAATATAGTCTCATAAGAAATGGAGTTTGTTATGTATATTTATTGTTCTAAAACCAATCGATTCTTAAGCACAGTAATAGTTTAAATAAATTGCGGATAATTTGGCATTCAGATGTTTCTTTTTATATAAAAAAAATAGATTTTTTACAAATTTTAATGTAAGCCTCGCAGGATTTTTACAAAGCATTGCTTTTGTTTTTGCGTTAACATTAAATGTGGGCAAATTTATCGAGCTGCGAGTTCATTTGAGCAACAACATTGCTTTTTGAGTATAACATATGACTTTTTCACCACTTCGATAAATTGGTGCTGTTAATGGCCGGCAGACGTTTATATTTGTTCTCAATGAGTGTAAACGAGATAAATATATTCAACATATGTAGAGCGAGAGAAAACTAGTGACTATCGGTATAAATTCAACACAGCCGTGCCGTGCCGACCAACGAAAGAGCGCACAAAGCGTAATGTAAAAAGAATTGAAAAAAATCATCAAGTATAGAGGCCAAAAGCAAACGCAGCAGTTGGGCGAATTATAAATTTTTTGATTAATAACTAAAAGCATCTCACACTAGCTGCATAAGCAAGTAAGTGAATGCTAGCTGCCAACAAATTTTGGTAAGATAAACAGCCAAACTAAACAGCAAATAGCCAAAAAAAAAATCAGAGGAAGCGACGACGACCAACCAACACTTACATATGCACGTACATACACACACACACACATACTCCAGTGAAAAAGTGCAAGCCGCGAGCGCTTTTGAAGGCGTGAAACGCAGAGCAGCCTTTAAGAAAAGTCAGTCAAACGCACTGAGAGTATAAAAACTATGCAAATTTGGTTACAAATCTTGCTGGAGTCACAGATGCTGATGTTTGCAAACACATTTCCGTGTTTTTAGGACGGACGAAAACATCGAACGGCAACGGCACTTGCCGACGACGGCCTGCTACCGCGATAGAGCCCACATTCACACACATACATACAGATATATAAAAACCCCAACACATCGGCAACATACAGTGAGACACGCACACAACAGCAGCGCCACAAGACACTGATCCACACACGCAAACACACACCCGAGAGGGGAGTAGAGGAGTGCCACAGGAGGAGGACACCGAGTCTCAAGAGGAGCAGGCCCGGCAGCAGTTTCTTGAAGGAGAGAAGAGGGAAACAGCGCGGGTCGTCCACAAGTTGATGCCACGGCTGATTCCTGACATCGTCGTCCTTAAGCGTGCCTTAAGCGGAACACATCTGCAGAGTCATCAACACAACAACAATAAAAACAAGAGAAGCGTATTGGCGAAAACTTTGCATTGATGGTAATGCATGCTAGAAAACCGCAGCGTATGAACGATGGGTAAATTACAATAACAATTTCTATTTCACATTTCACCACACATATTTAACATAATTCAGTCATTCCCTAACCATATCCCCCCTCCTACACCTTATATACCTGTGCAGTGTGTGCATATGTTGGGGACAAAAACCCTGCGACGATAACCAAACGCCAACTTTTGTTTACATATACATATGTATATGTACGCACGTTCCGTTTCTGGTTGATGCACACACATACACAACACACACAGGCACACACATATGTACGTAACATAAACGACGTCCCCGCCCGCTTATTGGCATTAAATATGTGTGTATGCATGTTTGCCACAGCGAACGTTAGTTGCAAGTGATCGAAAGTGTCGGAAAATGATTTAATAATATTACATTTAATATTGTCATCTTGAAATATTTGGATTTCTCTGCTTTGTGTGTGTTCCATTGCGTTGCTCTCGTTTAGCGCGTTTTGGCTCATTCTCCAAACGTTCGTTCCGTTCGTCTACATTCCGTTTATTCACCACACTCGATTGCCCTCTCGCTCGCACGTTCACAAATGCACAGCTGTATTTCGCTCTCTGTCATCTCTCAGCCATTTACCGCTTGCATTTATCGGCCTTACAAAAAGAAAACTACAAATCAAACCTTCAATTCTATTTAATGACAAAAAGATCTTCAATATAAAGCCTTAAATTGTTAAATCATAATTTAGTTTGGGCATACATATGTCTATATATATATATATATTCTGTTACACTGTGCATATGTTCTGCTCTCGTGGCCGATAAAAGAGAATTAACCCTTTTCATATCGAAACTTGCATTCTTTGTTATTGTTTTCGTGTGTAAATACTCTCTCGACCACGCGCAATATTTGATGTCTCTCTCTGCAATTAGAAGAAACATTTAATGGGCACATGTTGACTACGCGGAGGAGCTGGCTGTGCTGGTCCTGGATTCTAATTGGAAGTACAACAGAACATCATCGGGAAACACCAACGACGATGTCCAAAAGGCAAATGAATGTTTCAAGTGACACTGTCCGAGTTATATTCTCCGGGGATGTGTAGTATACGTATACGGATTATCCTATGGTCAGCACGTGTTAAAGAGCTGACATTCCTTCAGGACTGTCCTAAGTTAAACCACGCTCCACCCTGCTGTGAGTGTGTCGATAATAATGATGCAGACGTCGCTTCTTGGTGCATTTCGATTCATGTCCAAACTCAATTCAAGATGACATTTAAATGTGTTTTTTGTTGTTGTTACTCATTACTTGTTGCTTCAAGCACGTGTGTGGCTGTGTGTGTGTGTGTGTGTGTGTGCTGCTTAACCAATTATTTGTTACCTCATCTAACACTTAAGCCTTATTCATTGACTATCAACTAATGTTCTCTTCTTTTCTCTCTCTCTCTCCTCGCTCTCCAAATTTGCAGGTACTTTGAGAAGCATACCAGTCACACATCCTACCAGGTGAGCCATGAGCCATGAGAGCGGATCACATACTCTCAGATAGTACCAGTACCAGCCCGATAGCGCCTAAACGAGCCTGAGTCAGCCCCCAATTGTCTCTCCCACTAAACCAATCAAACTTTTAGTACTAATCCCTCGTACAATCGTGTGTCGTTTAGATATGATTCCATATACATTATATGCCATAAGCTTCTTTTCTGTTATGTTCTGTTCTGTTCGGTTCTGTTCTGTTCTGTGTATCCTAGAGTGGCCCAGCCCAGATCATTGTGCATGAATATCTCTCAATATATATATGACATTCCATTTGCCATATGCCATCAATCGGATCCTTGTCAGTGTGTGTTGTGTGTGTTCAATCTTTATTTCTGTGTGCGTGTGTGCGTGTGTGAGTCATACAATCATATATGTAGCATATATGTATCTGTATTTGTCTGGTCTGTTTGTAGTACTGACGCAAGTTTCATTTGTACCCCCCTCTCCACCCACTCTCCGCATTTTTGGGCACGCGGCATTGCAGCGAATCAAACGAACTGATCTAACTAATGTACACGTAATTAGAGTAACACTTGGATAAAGCAACAACATAACACTGGATTCCACGACAACAACTACAACAACAACAACAAAACAACAACAACAACTGCAACTCATTTTAAAATCAATTCTAAAAGCCAAAAAAAAACAAAACAAAAACAACGTTAACAAATGCACAAAGAACAACAACAATTATATTAAACGCGTTAAACAAAAATCGAATCGAATCAAATAGCTAACAATCTATATAGAGCCATATATGGATATATATAGATATATATCATATATCTGTTTATACACATCTTTAGCAAAATAGCAAACAATTTTATTATCAAATTAATGACCAAACAAAGCTAAGCAATAATCAATTATTAAAAATATATATATATACAATTAATATATATTAATGCACAATAAGTTAACAACAACAAAGTAAAATATATAAACAACCACAACACTGCGCAAATTCGAAAGTAAAGTAGCCTTAAAAACCAACAACAAAACGAACATAAAACTCGCCTATAAACAGCAACAACAACAACAACACAAAACGTGCCTAAGCCATAAACAGCAACAACAACAACGAGAAGGATAAAGATAAATACGAAGAGGAGGAGTTCATCAACTAGAACAACAACAACAACAACTACCATTGGAAAGGGATCTTCATTGCAAAAGGAGCACACGCCTTTTGCAGCCATTGGATTGAATACATTCGATTTCAGACTGCATTGCCTCAGCAACATTCACGTGTTGCTGCTGCTGCAGTCCCAACAACAACAGCAACAACGACGGCGACAACGCGGCAATTAAGGAAGACGTCTACGACGACGCGGTCACGTGGCAGCAGGACAACACTGACGCCATCAATGACGAGTGGCGGCAGCAGCAACAGTAGCAGAAGCAACAGCAACATGGCTGTTGATTTGTCGCTACTCACCAGCAACAGCAGCAGCAACAGCAGCAACAACAATAGCGGAAGCAGTAGTGCCGGCAGCAGCAGCAACAGTAACAATATAAGCAACAGCAACATGTGCAGCAACAGTCACCACAGCAGCAGCAACAGCAGTGGCAGTGGCAGCAGCAGCAACAGTCACCACAGCAGCAACAGCAGTAACAACAATAAGATTGCAGCTGCAGCAATTAACTCGGCAGCTGTTGGAATTTGTCGCGTAGACGTAAGTAAAATAGGGATAGCAAATCAAAGAACGATAAACAAGAAGATAAAGGACACAAAGAATGGCTCTAGAGAGAGAGAGAGAGAAAGAGGAGCTGAATGAAATGGCGCAAGTGCAATAGACGGCGATAAATATGCGTGTGTGGTGAATGTAAATAAAAATAATAATCAACAACAATTTGTGCAACAGCAACAGTAATTCACAATTTGCAGCAGCAATCACTGCGCGACACTGACACAGACAGAGAGACAGACAAACAGAGAGAGACAGACAAGGCACACACACACACACACAGAATGACTGAGCTACACAGCGAGACAGATGCAGCAACAAGAACAATGTGCATTGTGTTAATTAACAGAGGCAGCAGCTGAAGAATAACAGCAGCAACAACAACCACAATAACAGCAATTGCAAAATGCAACAACGAAATAGAAAGAAAACAACAACAACAACAACAGCAAAAACATTATCACTTTAATTACGTTTTGATTGTGTTTCGTGTGTTTTATGTTCGTTTTGTGTTCGTTACGTGTCGCCCACTACAACCCACACCCGTTTCGGCCCAGCTTTATAAGCACACACACACGCACACACACACACACACATTGGCACACGCATCCCTCACCCACCCCAGCCCACACCACTCCACTGTACACACACGCACTTTTAAAATTCACAATGGGCACAATGGGTAACAAAATCGATTGGCAAATTAAATATCATATTGTAGATTGTTTGTATTTGTTTCTAATGTAGTTTTAGTTCACTTACTAACCTCAGCTCCAGCTCCAGCTCCTGTCCCCACCCCACCCCTCCCTGTCCTATGTCTACTCCTTATTAAACAAGCAATTGGAACTATCAGACTAACTAACTAATGATATCAACAAATATATCGATAACAATCAAACAACGCAACAACAACAATAACAATAAGTATAACCTCAGTTTGTCTGCGAGTTTGTGTATGTGTGTGTGTGTGTATCTGATTTAATGAACTCAAATCAAATGGAAACACTTTCTTCTTCGACAGAGCTCAAAGTACAGTTCAAAGCGCGATTATGAACGCGATCGTTCCTCCAACTATCGTGATCGTGACATCTCACCTGGCGCTGGCGGCGGCGGCGGCGGTGGAGGCGGTAGTGGTGGAGGAGGCGGCGGCGGCGGCGGTGGTCCTTTGAATAATGGCAACAGCTATCGTTCACAATCTCCGGACATAGATTCACCATCATCACGCTCGCATGATCTACGCGATCGCAGCGATCATCGCAGTGGAGGAGGCGGCGGCAGCAGTGAGCGCTTTTTATACAAAAGATGCGCGATCGGGATCGCGATGTCTACAAGAAGGATAAATATTCTGGTAACTAACAAATGAACACAAATTCATTAACATTGATCGCTAATCTGACTCTCTCTCTCTCTCTCTCATCTCTGTAGATAAACGTGATCGACGGGGCAATGATCGTGATTCGGAGTCGTCGTATCGCACGAATCATGACAGGGATCGTCGTGGCGGCGGTGGCAGCGCCAAACTGTGCTCATCACGGGACAACGATAAGCGCTCTGGATCGGATGATCGGGATCGGGAGCGTGAGCGTGATATGCGTGACAAGCGAGACAGAGGTGCCGATCGGGATCGGGACATGTACAAGAAGGACAAATACGCAGGTGTGTGTGTGTGTGTGTGAGACCTTAACCAATGTCAATAGGTCTATTTATCATTTATTCCTTCTATTCTCCTGCAGATAAACGCGACCGCAGCGATCGTGGAGAGCGTGTGGCACGCTATGGCGACTGGAGCGAGCATGTGAGCTCGTCCGGTAAGTGGACTCCTCGCAGATATACAATATATAGTTGCTATAATACTTCTTTTCTTACTCCCACAGGCAAAATGTATTACTATAACTGCAAAACTGAAGTCTCCCAATGGGAGAAGCCTAAGGAATGGGTGGATAGAGAGAGGTAAGTCTAAGGCTCAAGCAAGGAGTGCGTATAGATAAAGAAAGAATACCAAGTCTAGTTAGAGTTCACTTTCCTTTTATGATCATACGCACTGGGAGTATAATATACGTTATGCTGATCATTGATCTCTTACTAACTTTCTCGCAACTTATTTTAGAAATATGCCGCGTGATCAGCATCGTGAGAAGGATTATCGTGACAAGGACCGTGACAGGGATCGCGATGATCGCTTCTCAAGATCATGTAAGTATCAGCCTACTACAGCAATCAATATAAGATTCAAAACTGACTTGAAGATCACTTCTATTTGCAGTATACAAACATTCCAATTCATCGCGCGACAGTTCACGACTGAGATGGAATTACGACAATGATGGCGGCCCGCCCAGTCATCGGAGGCGTTTGGATGGTAAGCAATTGATGATGATGACGACCAACTTGAGGAATGGAGCTCACTAATTGATATACCTTTTCATTTTTATATAGGTCGACATAACGATAATGCTGACATGGATATCAGCGGCGACTCGACGCCCACTTCGGAGGCCAGTTACTCGCTAAGCGGCACGCCCACAACACATGGTGGCAGCGGAGGCGGTGGTGGCAACGGCGGCAGTGGAAGTGGCGGTGCACAGTCAAGCGGAGAGTCATCAATTATGCCACAAGGCGCCTTAGGTAGCGCATTGGGCAATGCCCTGCCCAGACTGGCCTCCCATCCCAATCCCAGCGCAGTGGTAACCCCAATGGGAGCGCACTATGGTGCCGTCTCAGTGGGAGCCACAGGTGCTGGTGGTGGTGGTGGTGGTCCAGTAAGCGGCGCCACAATGCTACCCACCAGCGGATTGGCATCGGTCCCAGCCAGCATTGCCAACAGTAGCAACAGCCTTAGAAACTCAGTTGTCGGTATCATTGGCTCCACATCCAGCGTAAGTTTTGTCCTTCTTTCTCTCTCTCTCTATGCATTGCCTTTCTCAACAACAAGAACAACTCTTGCAGACGACTGTGCCCACGCTGGTGAATCAGGAGCATCATCTAAATTCGAATGCGCCTGGACCACCTGGCAGCAAGCTACTCAACTGCAGCAAGGAGCAATCGAGTCTGATGATGCGCCAGAAGCTACATTTGGGTCTAAGCGGCCTCGATGTGCCTCATCATCATATGATGGTTGTCGGCGCCAATGCCAGCGGAGTGGGCCCAACGGGCGCCGGCAGTGGAGCGTCAGTCGGGGATGGCGTTAATCATGCCTACAACTCGGTCAACAATGTGACTGCCAGCAGCCTAAGCAGCTTAAGGTAAGACAATGTCAAGTTGAGATGTGTCTCTCAAGGAACGTATCCTAATATATCCCCCACTATCTCTCTTGATCTTGCAGAGACAACAGCCAACTCAACTCACCACTGTGCATGCCACATGCTCATCATAGTCTATCGCCATCGCTGAGCTACACAAAGAGTCCGATACCAACGATTGTGGGACACACGAACAATGTGAATGCCAGCAACGCCTACACCTGCAATGCACCTTTCGGCCTGAAACCTGTGGGAGATAGTGGCGGAGTTGGTATCGGCGTGGGCGTGGGCGTCTCCTCCTCACCGGCAACAAATGCGATTGGCAGCAGCAGCAGCGGCAATTCAGTCGTTAGCAGCAGCAGCAGTAGCTGCAGCGTACCCGGCCTGGGCACTGTTAGCGGCATCAGCGTCATCACCTCCATGGGTAGCAACAGTCTTCAATGCGCCAGTGTATCAACTGGTGGCGAGGGACCGCCAACGCCTACCCAGGAATTAGATTTAAGTGGCACAGCTTTAGAACAACACCAACAGCAACAGGCGGCGGTTGCAGCTGCCTCAGCAGCAGCAGCACTCGCCGTGGCACAGGCAGCTGCGCAGCAACAACAGGCACCGCAGCAGTCGCAACAGCAGCGTAAGAGTAAGTGCATCATACCTCCTCCCTCCTCCTTTACGACTATAATGTGCTATCGATGCTAATCTAATCTATTGTTGCACTTACAGTGGATGGCAACAGTTCTTCTGCCTCAATCAGCAGTCTACAGAGCTGTGTGAGCTCGGTGCAGGCGTCTAATTTGCGCGGTCCCGAAATATCACCCAAACTGGCAAAGTACTTCCGCGCTGATCTAATTGCCCATGTGACCAATTGGCATGCGGATGTATTGGAGCGTCAGGTAGGCAATATCAAAGCAGATCTGTGCAGATCTGTGTGCAATTTGTATTTATTCGTATTTGTATTCATTGTGCAGGCGCAGAAATGCTGCGAGGATACACATCTATTTGGGGACCTCACCTGCACCAGGATATGCGCAGAACTGAAATGTGCACGTAGCTTAGTACGCAGCACAGAGATCAATGCCACGTTGCAAGAACAAAAGTGAGTCCATTGTAATCTCCATTCGTTTCCCTTTACTTTACATTCTTCTCATACATTTCAATTCCTTTACAGAGTCATGTATTTGCGACACCAAATCCGCCGCATTGAGGAGTCGAAGACTCAGAACGCGTTCATGTCTGACGATACTTAGGATCAGGAGCAATTTAGGCTGCGCGTGCATCGCAAGCTGTCTGTCAGGCTCAAAAAGAGCACACTCTGGCGCAGCTGATGATGATGATAATAATGCCCAATTGCCAATGTCGATGCCGATGCCGATGTGGCCCCCCTCTCATCGTCTAAACGATGATAATGATCTCTTACTGGATATCAACTATAGATGAGGCCACACAGACCGGCACTGGGCTATGGGCAATGGGCAACAACAATGTTAACGCGTGCATCCTTTTTTGCTTTGTTCGTGGGCGGCGGGCAGTGTGCAGGCTCAGTGATCGTGTTAGCATCTTTGCTGGTGGCAGAGGCAAAAGATGCTGCCACAGTTGATCGCTGGGCGGGTAACAACAACAACAACAACAACGGTGGGCAGCTGCAGCAGCACACGACAACAACAATAACAACAAAGAGCAACAACAGCAACAATAACAATAACTAGAGCGACAACAGAAAACACCTGTTGATCATGATGATAAAAAATGCAGAAAACACACACACACACACACACCCAACAAATAAAACATAATTTATAATTAGCAAAGCATAATTAAAATAACTTAAAATTAGCGGCAATGTTGGGCCTATGCTGCCGTTATCTAAACAAAAGAATAAAACAATAATAATATAAATAAATAAATACCAACAAGGAGAAGAAGTTAAAAACACCAATTACAACAATTAGCAACAAACAGAGACTACAGACAAATTGAGTCGATCAAGAAGAAGATGAAGATACCTAAAGAGAGAACAGAGAGCAAAAGGATAACCAATTCAAGAAGCAATAAAAAAATAAACAACAAAACAAACTTCATGATAATTGAAAAGAAAACACCAAGCAAGCAAAAAGCAGAAATAAGAAAGCGAAACAAAACAAAAAAGGAATACAAATACAAATACAAATGCAAATACAAAATGAAAAGGAAAAACAAAAGTAAAACAAGTCAACCTAGTATACTCAACTGCAATAAAATGCTAATTTAACTATATACAAATAATATATATAGAGTATATGAAAATGTATATTTACAACAACAAAACAAACAAACAAAGTGTGGTAGCCGAACCTCCCCTCGCCTCCCCCGAAAGGAAAGAGAAGCAAAGAACAGATCGGAAAAGCAACAGAGTTAGAAATAGAGAAAGAGAGAGAGGTGAGCCGATTAGATAGTTAGATAGAGAGAGAGAGAGAGCGAATGGGAGAGGGAGAGGTCGACACGCTTTAGCCTTCAAACTAGCCGCATAAAATTCATTAGGGGTATTCAATGTGCGACAGTCTCGAAAGTCTTTTTTTTGTATGCACACACGCGTTGTTTAACTTTCGCGCTGTCGCCTTGTCGTCGTTATACCGAGATGAGTTTTCATCTGGTTGTTTTATATACCACACATTGTGTGTGTCCCACATGTGTCTACAAACCATACAAACCAAGGGACTTGCGTTGCCTTGCGAGAGTGTTTCATTACTAATATTATCATTATCATTATTATTATTTCTTTTTTTTTTTTTTTGTTTTTCTGGAATTTAAATTTAACAAACATTTTGTGTGTGTACAACAATAACTTGTAGTTAACACATACATTTATACACAGAGCCACACACTCACCTATATACACCACCCCACATATATAGAGATCTGGCCGATCTGGGCTTCACCTGTAGCTTCTCTCTAGTTCTAATGCGAAAATGTATTTATTTGTTCTTGAAATTGAGTTTGCATACACTTGTTTTTATTTACGCATTATTTTATAATTTGCATTATTTAAAGCATATATATATATATATATATATATATATGCATATATATTTAACAGAACATGTGTATGTGTATTTAACATAAATTTATTCTTATTTAAGAGCTTAAAACATTAGATCGTCGGGCCTGAAAACCAACCTAACACACACACACACAACACATGTTTGTATGTGTATTTGAGTTTTGTCATTTAAGTTGTCAAAATCGAAAGCGAAACGGAAGATGATACAACAAAATATAGAAAACAAAGCAGAAAAATTTATAAAATATAAATAAATTTAAATAATAATAATAACTACTGTAGATATACATATAATTAAATACAAGCGTATATATAAATATATTTAAATACAAACAGGAGGTAAAATAAAAACTTTATATTATATAGCTAAGCGTCAAAATCGAAAAATATAAACAAACTTTTATGATTAAACACGATTTTCCTTGGGAGATTCCATCTTATCCTTTTCGTTGGGACCGACAATCATTCGGATTGAGTAAAGCAAAACTAGATTAAAAAATATTTCTGCAGAATTATCTGTTTGCCATAAAATAACATACATACATACATATTACTGAAACAAATTATGAATAGTAAAAGCAATAGTTAAAAGTGGTAAATTGCGTTTGTTTTGTAGCATATTTTAGGTATTATTGTCTTTTGACAAGGATTGTAAGATTCATTTGGAATCGGGGTACCATAGAAATAAGCCAATTCGAATTAATTGTAGTTATTTCATAAAAATCTTGTTTATACCGCATTGTTTACACATGCTCAATATATAAAGAACAAAACTTTTTTACACTATTTATACATTGAATTTTGAGGCCGGCTCACATTTTATTTGCGACAAATTCCTTCTTTTTACCCGCCTTACAATTCGATTACAAAATTAATCGACAATGTTGCCACACTGCTATCGAAATGTATTTTCCAGCACTGATTACTAGCAAAACATTATATTTCGTTTTTTATCTTTTATTTGAATGTTATATTTACAACTAAAAATTTTGATTTGAATTTAAAAATCCACTGTTTGTAATTTACATGTTAGATTAAAGTATAAGGAATTTTACAAAGTGTGATAAAATTCAACATAAACATATTATAGCTTTCTAAGCCTTAGTGAAATTATATATTAAGTGTACAAATTGACTGTATAAAACGAAGTACTTTGTCAAGCTTTTAAGCGATATTAAAGATCATACGAACGGTCATTGGGGTTTATGTCTGTGATATTTTCATCGAAAAATTTCGAAAAATAATCATCGTCTGACCTTGCCCGTGTGCGATGACTCGAGGTACTCGGAAAACCGTCATTGGCACTTTCAGAATCAACTTCCATTGAGATTTGAGACGATGGAAGATCAGTGTCTTTTCCAATATCATCTTGCCCTTGGCTATTCTCATATCCAAAAATATGTTCAAAGCTATGTTTAGCCATGGCTTTTTTCCAATCAAACTCGTCAGTGTCGTGGACAATATCCTTGATTGTAGATAATTCCAATGGGGGCAAGAGTTCGACTTTTGCACAACAGCACGCTCAGGTAGTTCGCTCCGCATCTCAGGCATATTATCTGGCAAAAATTTATCTGCACCTTTAAATAGTTGCTTCATTTTTGCTGCAAGTTCTTCGGTGTTTTGGATCTCACTATCCAAGGAGTCAGTCATATTAATTGGCGGTGGAAGGGGGCAAAGGAGACTTGTTTAGTTGGACTTGGTATGCGTTCGATCTGACTTGGGTCTTCTTGTGATCGATTATGTGCCAAAATGGAGCGAGGAGCTTGATCATTAATATTGATTTCTACTTTGGAGATGTTGTTAAGAAAAGCCAATGGTGATTCCACTGTCGGCAGATCAGGCTTGCCCAGTAGACGACTCGGGCAATTTTCAGACCGTGCCCTTTTTGGCATGGAAGATCTGTTATCGTCGGCAGTTTCTATCTATAATAATAAAATAAATATATTGTAGTAAAAGCAGAGCTCCTATGTTTCTAAATATATAATATATTGTAGTAAAAGCAGAGCTCCCATGTTTCAAATATATTGCTTACTGTAAGCATTTCGGCAATCTCTTTACGAATCAGAACTAATGAGACAATCTTCTTGTTTCGCAGCTCTCTGGCTCGATCTATTTTAACTGTCCACTGGCGATCAAGCTCCTGACCCTCAAGTTTAACTGCCTGATGCTCTTCTTCTTCTTCTTGCAGCAGTCTTTGGGACTCACGAAACTTTTTGACTAAAATAAACGAATACATATTATGTATATTGATAATACACTTGACTTATTATTAACTACCAATCGAGCGATTTTCCATCATAGTATTATGTTCCATTTTGAGAGTTTGCATCTCGTGTATCCTTTTTAGCTCCTCCTGTACTTCGTTCTGTTTGCGCAGCGCTGCATTTTGCATTATGTTTGTAAACATATCTTGACTTAGCAGATTAAACATTTCGGATATATTCTCAAATAATGACATTATAATTTTCTCACTAGCTTTGTTCTCCTCACGTTGTGCTTGCATTATGGTATTTGCTCTCCTTAGCATGAGTAGTTCAGCTCGCAGATTGAGCATATCCTGCTGCAACTCTTTAAAGAATATGCATACATACAGTCTGTCAAGTGAAGCTTTACACAAATGTACATTACATTAACATGTACATTTGAGTAGTGTTAACATGTGCATTTCAGTAAAGTGGTACTTGACTGTCTGTATGTAGTTTCATATAGCGTGCAGGCTCTTATAACGGTTAACTTACTTTGGCAGGATGGCTGCTGATCCTCGTTTTGTTGCAGCACATTGTCAAGCTTTTCAAATAACTCACGTAACTCCCCATTGTTATCGACCATTGCAGCAATTAAGCCAAGCACACGCGGATAATTTTTATTCGACATCTTATTTGCAGCTTCACTTGGCGCAAAGACTTGTCACGCAACCAAAACACCAGTTACGATTATGAAAGCGATACATGTGTGTAGTTATTTTTGAATATCAATATTCGATAAGTTTTGTTATAACACCAATTGGTATTTGTTTAGAATTCATTGGTGAACACTGATTACAAAAAATTTAAATATTTTATATTTTTAAAAATGAATAATTTTTTGTAAACATTTATTGCTTGAATCGAAGCAGACTTAATATAATTAATACTAATACTTAATTCAAATGTATTTATCGTTAAACAATAGAGCAACAGTGACATCGATATAAAGGTATGATTATCGATTGCCAAAGATACTTAATATAAAATTCAAATGTATTTATCGTTAAACAACAGAACAGTGACATCGATATAAGGGAATCCTTATCGATAGCCAAAGGCATATCGATAGGTGGGTACCTAATGTCACAGATTAATCGATGGTCGATAATAATCTGATTGACACAGATAAACACAACAAAAGTACTTAGTATGCCTTTTTCTAACAGTGAATAGTGTAAATAAAACATTAAAAAACCAACTTAAATAAACGCAACAAAGAATTAAGCACTACTCTCTCCTAGCCAGCCAGAAGAGCAAGAAGAGACGTAAACAACTGCAACGCAACGAGCAAAGCAGAAGAGTGACAGCCAAACAATAATGTGCAACTAGTGGCGGGCGTCTATATCAGGATCTATTATCTCAAGAGAACGCAAGCACAGACAAAGAGAAAGACAAGAAAAGCTGAGACAGCACGATAAACGCTGCAGGCCCCGTATCCTCGCCGAGGGACAATGAATCTGGAATCATTATTTCGTGACTTCAATCCATGGTAAGCATCCACCATGGCACTGCCCCACCTGGGCAACTGTCCACTCCGAACTTATATGACAATCTCATTACAGTAAATTCATAGTGCACTGCAGTCTGTTTACGTTCGTGACTTTGTTTGCTTTGCGTCTCGATGGCTACATAGGTAAACAAGAAACAGAGAAAAAGAGAGAGAGAGAGATAGAACAAAGGGCAAGCCTATAAATAAATCGGATTTCCTTCTTTGTACCACACAGATTGGCCCTATTGGGCGATATTCACGCCCTTATGGATCTGGAAATGCACAGCTATACTGGGCGCCATTGTGGGTGCCATTGTGTGGTGCCGCTACCCGCACTATCGTCTCGAAGGCGACGCCTACACGCAATTCAAGGCGATGCTCATCTCGCTGTCGTTGCACCTCATCTTGCTCATGTTCGAGCTGCTCGCCTGCGACAAGTTGACATCGGAGCGTCATTTGTGGGTGCTCGTCTTCATACCTCTCATATTTGGCTCTGTGGTCAGTGTCGGTGCCTGCGTGTGGGCGGTTAAGCATGATCGTTCCTTTGAGCTGGAGCTCTTCTTGGCTGTGAATGCATTGCAGTTTGTCTCGCTGCCACTGAAGCTGGACAAGTTCGTCTACTGGAATTGGGATGTGGTCTTTGTGCCCATGTGGATTGTCATTTGCCTTAGCCTTGTCAGTGTGCTCTACAACATCATCTTCTGTGGCATTATGATGCGCACACCCGAGGTATCGCTGCAGCAGAAGAAGGCGGCACTCAATGCGGCTGTGGGCAACATCTGCACCGTGCTGCCGCTCCTATGTTTTCAGGTAAGCAACCACTTGCTGCACCTCGAGGAGCTCTGTCTAAACCTGCAATTGCATCTATTCCAGGTGCTTATATGCGATAAACTGGACGGCGAGATTAAGTTCCCGTACATTGGGGTGTTTGCCCCACTGCTGGTCTCCATACTGGCGTTGATCATCCTTAGCTTTACCGCCAAGGGCGGCAACATGTGGTGGTTTGGCATACGCAAGTCCTTCAGTCAGTTCCTTTTGTCCGCAATGCCATTCCTGCAGGAGTACGGAAACATAAGCTACCATGCGGAGACGCAAAGCAATGCCGGCCAATCGGTGCCTCTAGATGGTTCATCATCCTCGACAAGCAACATGGCAGCCACGGAACCGCTCCATGAGTTCAGCAAGCACGAGAAGAAGAGCAAGAAGGCGGCCAAGAATGATATTATGAAGCCGGTGGTGCCATTCATTAGCATTGATTTGCCTGATTAGACAGAGACAGATACTGAGAGAAAGAGAGAGAGAGAGAGAGAGAGCTATATAGATAAAAAGAAAGCTGGCAAGAGTTTTTGCAGGAGAGAGAGACAAATAGTGCTGGAAGATGGATCAACATGGTTACATGTACTTCGCACAACACAACAACAACAACAACATACTAATAACAACCCGCGTTGTTATCTGCGTAATCAGACGCGCATTCATGCACTCACCCACACACACACACACACATACACATATGCACACCTAATGTTAGGTGTTTAGCTTAAGGCATACTCGCATATAACGATACATACATACGCATACTACATACTTATTACCCCCACCCATTCACAAACCATTATTGGCCCGTAGCTAATTCGTACTGAATTTAATTTATAAGCCACCAATACTTACCATCCCCCTCTCCCCCTCACTACACAGATGCATAGATAATATCTGTACATACATATATATGCGGCTCTATACTATGTATGTTAAGCAATTCGATTATTATTTAAATCGTGGGAATTGCTTGATGATTGCAATATACATATATATAGAATGTAACATATTTTTAGCTAGTCGAACAAATTAATATTGATCGCGGCCAAATTGGCACTTTATTCTGAGGAAATATACACAAAATACCCAATATATTTTAATATTAACTTGCTTTGTACGTTAATTTTATATATTCGATCAACCCCGATATGCATATATATGTAAGGAAATATATATATATATATATATATATATGTGCAAGTATTATATGCTGTCTCTGTGTATGCTGATGTTTTTTGTTTTATATTAAACGCTGTGAGGATTTTTGAGTTTTAATCAACATCTTGTAAATAATTAACAATACATCATTAAAAACCTCTCAAGTGCTTCCAATTGATAATGCTTATTGATAGATACATACATACATAGATCGGGCTGGTACTGGGCTGGGTGTGCGATCAAACAACGATCAACTGCTGGCATTTTTGGATACTATGTGTTTATATAGTCATAGCCAGGCAGGCGACATTGAAATTCAATATTGCGCACGACATCCACATACAAAGATGTAATACATACATACATATATAATATTTGTAATATTGTACATACATCGTGCAGCTTCTATATCAAGTACTTTGGACTCGTCAACCATACGTATTGTTTATTTGTTTGAACATTTACAAACTGGCAAATAATTGTTTTTCATTTGCAATTTGTGATTTTATAATCTACTATACTATGCCAAGCTATATAGCCAGATATATACACATATAAATGGAATGCCATACATCCTCACTTTTCGCATATAAGTAAAGCTCGATCTTAATTTGATTTTTTATCTTTTGGCTATATGAAGATAAGAGGCATGCCGCCTGGCTGTTATCAATTCACTTTTAATATCTCTCTAAACATGTCTAGATAATTCAGTTAGCCGCAGATGCATAGATAACCCATACATACAACATATATCAGAGCCTCCATGATCGTTTAGAATAAAGAAAACAGTTAACATACATTTTTGATACGATTTGTTTTTTTTAAGATTCATATACTTTTTTATACATATGTATGTATATATGTATATGACATGTGGTTCTTTAATTGTATACATAGTAAGTGTGTGTGTGTGTGCGTGTGAGTGCCATGCTGACTTCTTGTGTGTATGTGTGTGTGTGTGTATAAGGTATACCTATTATATACCAACAAAATCTGTAGCCAAATAGATGTTTTTACCGCAATTTGCTTAAGTTTATTCTGTGTTTTGTTTTTGTTTATTCTTATTGTTAATCGTTTCGTTTTTGCTAAGGTTTCTTCTAACCATTTGATTGGGGATATGCCTACATGCAATACATATGCACCATATACATATGCACAGTATACATACATATCTAAATATGTATCCTGTATATATAAGCAAGTAAACGTTTGCTTTGCTTGGGGAAAAGGTATACAAAATAGTTGCATTAGGGTGTTACATTAAAATGGCAGACAAAGTGTTACAAAAAATTAAAAAAACTATAAGAAGAATTATCGAAAAATTAAAAAGAATCTACTAAAAAAGTTAGATAAAAGTGATAAGCGCTCGCCGCTGTCAATAAAAATAAGATTGCATATGCCACGTGGCAGTTACCACACATTCTTTCCATACATCATTTGGTAACATATTTCCATATTCTCATGATGATGTGCGATCAGTGTGTGTGTGTCTATTGCTGCACCATTCTCATGCACAAATATGTTTAGCTGTCTTCCTGTGGTCTCTCTTTCCCCAAACCCCCCGTCCCCCATCCCACTATGCCCTCCCGTTTCAGTGACTCGTGACTTGTTGCCCCCTCAGCCATCCCCCATTCCATAGCCCGCATCGCCCGTCCCGTTCCGTCCCGTATTTCGACCCTGACTGCCTCCTCTCATTCCACACACGCCGCCGCCTTCTTGCTATTCCATTCCATCTACGTCATTCTCATTCTCATTCTCACGTCATCGTCATCGTCGTCATTGTTCATTGTCCTATTTTCATTCATTCTTGCGATCCTCGATGACGGCCTTGACTTGACTCAGATGTGCAGGCATTTCCCGCTTTGTTCGCTTTGTATCGATGGCGTCATCTCCAAAGCACAGCATTCGCTTCCCTGTGCCGAGCACCTTTTTGTTCATATCCTCCAATTTCTGCAAGACAACAAAAGAAGCAAAGAAGGTTAACGCATATCCATATTATTTATACTTTATGCCTTGCATACCTTGGCCGGACTGCAGCTGATGATATAGACAAGCTGATCTGGCGATTGCTGTATCTCGTTCTTGGGCATCTGAGTTACGAACAGCGAATGGTTATGTATAAGCTTCTTGGGCAACACTGTGCGCTCAATGGGATGTGGCGAGAGCAGCAGATCCACGTTCTATATATATAAATGCATGGCAATATTATTAGAGTTAGCAGTCAAATCAGTCTGCACTTCACACTTACGTCAGCGTCCCTATTCAGATAGTTAATGCAGACCAAGTTCTGCATTTCCGGCACGTATGTATAATTATAGAAGTATATAATATCTTTGAATTGGCGCTCGCCATCCTGGATAACCAACACCTCTCTATAGACACTATTAACCGCCTGCGGCTGATTGCGATAGGCACGCATAATGTCGCTAAATTTGGGCTCGAGCATTTTAGTAACCTGGAGAGGAGACGAGAGGAGTGGAAAGAAATGACAAATGCTGTCTATATATATGAGAAGCGAGACTTACTCTTATGTAAATATATATTGCACACATTATTATTTGGTCGAGATGGCGATCCTGCAACAAGTGAATCTTGTGTGTGATCGAATGCTCGAATATGGTCCAGATTTTGTCGGGCTTCTTCTCGCACAGATTGAGCTCGGTACACAGCTTGGAGATGCGCAGCCAGCCGAGTAGATATACCTTGCGAAGAAAGATTTGCATTGGTCCAGCCCCCTTGGCGTTGTGTACCTCATTGAAGGTGGGCAATGGTTTTGAGGCTCTGCTTATCAAATCCCACACGGGCGATGTACGCTGCCAGGCCAAACGCTCGAGACATGTCTCCTCAATCGAATTTAGATGCTTCACCAGGCTGCGGGTAAGGCAGCCGCCCTCATGACTGCCATGGCGAACGACAATTTCAATGATTTTGAAAAACTCGAATGCATTAATACTGAAACAGTCGAGAATCCATGGGAACTTCAGTTCCGTATTGTAGGCCTCGAGGACCAGCTCCAAGCAGCAGGCCAGTAGTGTCACATTGAACAGTTCCAATGAGATCTTGTTAACAATTTGCGGTTTATTCTTGATCTCAGCCCGCAATATGTGATCCATTAGAAAGAAGTAGAGCGACTTGGCCAAGCGGAATCTATTCTCGGCCTCGCTGCGCATCGGGTATGCAGCGAGAAAGTCTTGCCTCTTTTGTTCAATGATTGCTTGCATCTTAGCAATCGCCTCGGGGCCAGCTTTTCTGCAAGAGAGAGAGAATGAAGAATGGAGGAAAATATAACAACAGTGGGCAAAGAATAACTATAACTATAACCGTACTTGACAAGATCGGATGGCTCTGTAATGCGGCTGATGTTGGCACTCAGTTTCTTCACATTGTTGGTGGCATTCTCGACCGGCTCGAATCTCTGCTCCGACATGACCGGCTGTGCGGGCAATTCCTGTTTGCGTGTCAGTGGCGTTACAGGCGGCCGTAGAGCTTGCTCGTTTAAGTTGATGTGGTCGCTAACATCCAATGGATACGCGGCCAGAATGCGTTCATCGAACTCACCCACACTCAGCACATACTGCTCGTAGCTGATGTTGAGAGATTTGAGATTGCGCTCGAATGTCTCGTTGGCAACCAGGCCGAGAAGCGTGTCCTTCTTACCGAAGATTGTCTGCAAATGAACGACAAATGACAATGTTAACAATGTGCATACAATGTGAGCTATGGTTGCTTGGCTTACATTCGTCTGGAAAAAGCTGTTCATGATCTTGCTGAAGACAGTCGCCTTCATTGCTTTGGCCTCATCGGTCATGTCGCAGAAGTACTTGAGTATACAATGATTGCGGGCTTGCGTTTCGTCAAAGTCCGGTGAATTCCAATTCAATGGGAGGCCCTTAAAGTTCGGATTGATGAGATCAGTACGTTTCTCAGCCAACACATTGGCGAAGATGAGATCAATGCAGCACATCATCAGGTTATACGATGTGACCAGATCGAGCGTGGTTGTTGGCTTTTGATTCTTGGCACACAAGAAGAGGCGCCAACAGATATCGTCCAATTTGATATACGTGCATTTAACACTGCAAAACAATCAATCACTATAGATAACAAGACAACATGGAGTAGAAGAGATTCCAGATTTATACCTAAATTTTGAGTGCTTCTTCTCGTTGGGCGGACAGATGAACAGTTGCTCAATGATGACGCGATACTTCTTGTAGAGCGTGAATGTGATGCTGAATTTGCGCTCCAGTTCGGCAATCTGTTGGATAAAGTTCTGCGATAGATTGGCCATATCACACCATAGTTTGATCTTCTTCTTGAACTCGTAGATGCTACAAAAACGGATTGAACACATTACAAAGTGCAATCATATTGGAATTCGTTATGATACTCACCTCATTTGACAGCTGCGCAGCAGGTTGTTTAATGGCACACAATTGCCCATGACCACCGTATCCTGGCCACCCACTGTGGGCGTTGTGGATTGGCGGCATGCCGCGAAGAGAGCGCAGCAGAACCAATGCAATATCTCTCCCTGCAGCAGAGATGCAATAGATGAATGTAAAATAGTATACAAACTGCATACAAACGCACAGATACATGCATCTCAAGTGTAACACACACGAACATATGGAACATAGATACATACGTGCATGTATGTGTGTGTGCGCGTGTGGGTTACGTCGTACTCACCTCTAGAGAATAGTGCTGCAGCACCTTGTTAAGCATATCAAAAGCCTCATCCTCCGTCTGTCGATCCATATTCAGATCCCGGCAAAGATTTTCAAATTTACACCGCATACTCTCGAGGCCATCGTCGACAGAGGCGCTAGTGGCGTTGGTAACCACCTCGGCCCCGAGCTCCTGCTCCTGCACATCGTTGCTCATGTTTACGTCGTTGTGTTGTGAGTGCAACCGATTGATGCACAATACAAGAAAATTCTATTTGCACTAGAATTTCGGCTAGAATTATAAACGTTGCTGCCGTCAGCAGCAGCGGCGGCGGCAGCGGGCGCGGCCGCAAATGTTCAGCTCGGCAAATGTGCGCGCGGCTGCAGCAGCAACAACAATGACGAAACGTTGACTGAACTTATTACTTTTTCACAGCGCAGCGAGCGCATTGAGTTTGTTGAATTTCTGTTTGGCGTGATTTGTTTTTATTTCTTGCACGTAACTGTGTTTTCCCTTTGTTATTTCAGTTTTTCTGTTCGCCTTGTTATTATCTTTAATGAAAAGCATGCACGGCAAAGACTACGACGTATTAATTAATTGTGTAGCTCAATTGTTTCTCGCAATAAAAAGGCGGGAAGCATAGAGTAGGGATGTAAAATAACATCGATGCATCGATACATTTTTTTCTCAATACGATGCATCGGGGGGGAAACGATGTTTCATCGTTTTAGTTATAGTTTAGAAAACACACATGTCATAGAGCTCTGAAGGCATAACTACAATCTCATGAATGTCAATTGAATGCCAAAAAGTTGAGTTCTTAAATCATGGAAATAGGTACAAAGTTCATACTTACATGTTGGGTAAACATCTACACACACACATACTTTTTACTCGATGATTTAGCTGAATAACGATTGCGATAGTTTCCTCCCCATCTTAAAGTTGCCAGACTGTTCAACTCGGTGTATGTAGGGGAAATTTTCTTTTTTGGCGCCAAAAGTAATATGCAGGAAAACAAGAAGAACTTACTTTAATAATTCTTTTACAGTAAATATTTATGTACTTTATTTGATAAAATGCTAGTTATCATGATATTATACGCTTTTTTACTAAACAAAAATTCGGTCAACACATACGGCAACAATACCATGGTATGTTAGCTGACAGCTGCTGCGAACAGCTGTGCATTGTGCACGTCATCTTATACACTTTGCTACCCCCTTGCCCAGGATTGTAGCCAAGTCAAAGAATCTATGTTTTAAGATCTTCGGTTTGTTTATCCGACAAGGCGGAATATTTTCTCTTAGTTTTCCATTCCGTCAACTATTAATCAAGCTGGCTAGTTTATTGAATAATATTCAATATACATATATTATTCCATATACTTGATACTTTCCACTTTTTAAAGTAAAGAAAGACAAACAATGTTAGTTACATTTATAGCATTTAACTTTTATGAAAATGCTTTTTGTTTACATTATTTCTATATTTTTTTTCTTGTTTTGCTGGTTGTTTTTTTTTTTTTAGTTTTTGGCAACATGTTAACAAAAATATCCTGTTTAAATAATCATGTGTATGTTATTATTTTTAATGCGTTTGTGAGTGTATGAAATTTGATATATTCCTTGAATTTTCCTATATGTTTTTGCATAGTATATTAATTTTGGTGGGTTTTCATAATGCGGGCGTCAATTGTTCAGCAGTCGTTGTGCATTTGATATGGTTAGAGTTTGCTTCAAGCCTTTAGATAACTTCAACCAGTGCATGGGGGACATTCCATTAAAGTTACCAGTTGCACATAAATTAGCACATGCTTGCGTGTATAGTTATAGTTTTATATAGGTAAATATATAGAGTAGATTGCATTGCAGCATCTTGTAAAACACATATCAAACACATTCACATCTACCTGTGTATGTGTTATGTTTGTGTGTGTCTGCTGTAGCTACATATAAAAGTAAAGGATCTTGCCGACACTTGTCAAGTATAATCGATACATTCCAGGACTATCGATAGCATCGAGATGCACCTCCTGCACTGTAACGTTCTCCTCGGAAACCAATCGAATTTTAAATATTTTATCTTGCTCATATTTAGTTGTTTTATTGTTTACAAAAATTGTAAATGCATGTGCTTTTGATTTACATACAATTGTAAATGTGTGTGTGTTTGTTTGTTTGTTTTAATTTCTTTACAGATTGGTTATTGTAGTGTGTGTGTTTTTGTTTGAAAATAGATAATTGCAGCTCAAAGCTTGCTTTCTTCGTTTCAGTATGTGTGTGTGTGTGTTGTAATGTACAGTTAAATATAATTGTGTGTGTATGTGTGTGTGTTTCATTATTATTAAGATAATATACATTTAAAAGGTACAAATAAAAAAAAATGATTTCTTTATAATTAAGCAACAAATACAAGCGTACAACAATAAATTAATTAACTTTTGCCGTTTACTTGGGTTCCTTTCGTTTTGCCCTTTCTTCTTTGCTTTTCATCAATGAATATATATATGTATATATAGTATATATAATATATGCATGTATATGTATATTGTATATAATATATTTATGTTTAGTTAGATTTAGATAGTTGTATATCGTTCACTTTACTCTCAAATTTAGCCGCTTTCTCTGTGCGTTTCGTTCGCTTTTTCAGCTTTCTTCTTCTTTTCTATTCTCTTATCAAAGCAAACTTTTAGCAAATGCTTTCATATTTCTTTTAGTTTTCCATTTTTCTTGTTTTTACAATTTCATCTAACAAAATATATATATATATATTTTTTTTTTATATATATGTATGTATAGTATATGTATATTTAATTTGAAATCTGCGACACATCGCGAAACTAACTAAAAAGTTGTTGCTATTTCATAGTGGGGGAATACGTTGTACATATCGATAGACGATAGACACATCGATAGATCGAAAGTTACATGTAACTACTAATGCGTGTATCTGGCTTCCATTTCAACATTCTTCTTCTCTTTATTTCTTTTCCTACTCACTCTTCTTTCATTTCTTCTTTATTTTCATGTTATTGTTGTTGTTGTTCTTCTTGTTCTTGTTGTTGTTGTGTGTTTGCAGTACATACTAAAGTAAACTGGTGGCTTTTATGGCTTAGACTTAACACTTCACATATAGAGCTTACAACTAGCATTAAAAGTATAAATAAAATTAGCAAAACTATGTATGGTATGTACATATATGTATATATATATGTAGTATATGTATGTATGTATTAGAAGCATTAGTTAATTCTTGTTGCGCTCTTCTCTCACTTTCCTCCACTTGCGCCTCTTCGCCTTTCATTTCCTTCACTTTTGTACAATTTTACAGTTTACAATTCTTGCAATTTTCAATGGCGTAGAGCCCTAGGCCTATCCGACTTAATTTAGAGAGAAAGACAGAGAGATGGAGAGAGAGACATAGGGATAGATATATATATAGAGAGAGAGAGAAAGAGAGTGGGAGACAGGAAGAGAAAGAGAGAGATAGAGAGGCATAGAGAGTGCACACTCTAGTGGTATGGCTTCAAATGCTCCACGTAGTTCTCCGGTATAAGACCCGTCTTGCCATTCAGCGTGCCCTGCAGCCAGCCGGGTTCATGCGAGAAGCGCACTGCAAAGTGAGAGAAGGAGAGAATAGTTAAGAGACTTATAAATATAAACAATAATTGCATTTGATTACTCACCATTTGTTATTATCTGATTAGGCTCGAAGGATAGCTCGCCCTCGCTTTCGCCCATGCAGGCATATAAAGTGCGAACTCGCCTGAAAAGCAGCAACAGAAGGTAGAGTGCAAATTATTATCATTATGTTATTGATATAATAGAGAAACAAACTTTCATTCAATCCGATTTCAATTGAGATATATACAAGAAGATATGCGTATATTTAAGAGAGGTCTTCTAAGGATGATACCTTGATAACCTTTTTTACATTTTATAAAATCGGATTGATTGGAGTATAACTTACGCAGTGCCCGCAGACAGATCCCGCTTGATTTGGTTAATATCTCGATTGCGATGCATTTTGGTAGGTGCATAGTCGGCGCTCTCATTCGTTGAACCGCTGCCACTAAGGCTTCCAATACCGCCAGCGCCGCCGATCATCGATGGCGCTGCTGTGGCAGTCACAATATCATCGCAGGTGGAGCCCAGGAGAGTCGAAAGCGACGATGTTTGCGATGTGATTGGCGGATAATCGATTGAACTGCGCGCGTTTAATAGACGCGTCACATTGGCACTGCTACCACCAGAGATGAGACCACCTACACCTCCACCACCGACACCGCCACCGCCGCCTGCACCAACAACAGCAGCACCACCAGCACCACCGCCCAGCCCGTTGTTTGAGGAGAGCGAATCGCAGACACTCTCATTGGAGCTTGACGTGGAGGCGGCTGCCACCGGTGAATAATGTTTCGCCTGTCCGTAGCCAAAGTGACTGCGTTGCACGGGCGGATGCTGCTGTGGACCGGTGGCAACGATGGCGCTGCTGCTGCCCGAACTCTGCAGCAGGCGCTCCTTGCGCATGGCGGCCGTGGGCGGGGAGACGTTGTTCATGCTGTGACGAGTGCTGCCTGCATTTGTATAGATGTGGCTGCTTGAGGCGGATTGGGCCACCGGTGTGGCCGTTGCCATAAGATAGTCAGCATGCCGCAGACTGCCGCTGCTGCTATTGCCTGCCGTTGCTGGTGTGGCATGATGAGCCTGCAGGGCAACTCCACCGCCACCGCCGCCACCACCGCCACCACCATTCGTGCTGGCACTACCTCCACCTGGACCTCCTCCAGGCCCGCTAGTGCCCGTCAAAATGCCATAAACTGCAGCAGCATCCGAGCTGGCGCCACTGCGTCTCCCTCCAATATCGCTTTGGGTCATGGTCAGCAAATTCTTCATGCTGCCCATCTGTGCAGGCCTTGAAGCACCGTTTGTGGCATGCGACGAGACAGTCAATGTGGACCCACTAATGCCACCATTTGTGTTGCTCGGATTGCCGACGCCACCTCCAGCGCCAGCGCCAGCCTCCACCAGGTGGCGTACTGTTGGTTACACTGGCCGGGCCATGGGCATAAATCATGCCATTTGGAATATTCTGCAAGCTTGATGACATGGTGGGATCTGTATAATTAGATTTGGTCACCACGCGGTAAACCTTCTGTTGCTGTGAATAGATTGAGTTGCGTCCCACGCTGCCACCGCCACCACCACCAGTGCCGCCACTGCCACTGCCAGCGCCTGCAGAGCCGACAGCAGAGTTCGCCTTGCTCACTTGTGAGGCACGGGGCATTCGTGTGGGCGGACTGGTGCTACTCGCATGCAGTCCCGGAGCTGTTGCTGTAACGGCGCTGCTGGGATCGTTCTTGAATATGCGCTCATAGTTCTCAATGAGTATGTTAATGACAATGTTGTTAAACTTAATGTCCAGTATGGCGGCAACTGTCTCCTCCAACGGACGCAGCAGTGTCGGACCAAACACCACGCCCAGATTGAAGACAGACATTTTATTCTTCTCGTATTTGCGTGACACTCTATAAGCAAACAAGATTAATTAGAGAGAGAGGAATAAAGAGAGATATATGCGGGTATATAAAGGCTTATCTGATTCTGACTTACTCAGTCAAGTGCCTTATGACCATATCCAGCATTTCAAAGTTTGGTTGCGGCAGTTTGTAGACCAGTTTGTGCACCTCGTTGACGCGCTGATTAAGACTTTCTTTTTCTGTGGCAGACAGAGACAAATAGTTATTGAAAGTAGTTAAGATATCAAGTGTGAATACTTTACAACTGTTAATGCTAGATTATTAATTTATAGTGTGCACAATAATTATTATTGTCCAAATGATTTCTGATAATTTAGTTGCAAACAGATAATTAACATGGAAGTTATTTACGAAATAATTTTACTGAGATTTTGCAAGCCCTACCCCTGTAAGTATGCAACAAAAAAGTACGTAAAAGTTGCATATTTACGCAATTTTGAAGGAGATACTTGTGTATACTGTATGTATTTAACAATAGAGCAACACTGTACTGACGTATTCTTACTTGTTAAAACTAATTTAAAGTACTTTTATGACATTACTCATTAATCATTTAAGACGTTCTTATGCGACCTATTTTTATGTTTATAATCACTTTGGCAATTCGAGAGTACTTTTTTGAACATTAAACAAATTGATTTACAGATCCGAATTGTTATTAAAATTTGCGAAATATTTTTCCAATTAGTACTGAAGAATATCTAAGATTAATTTCACTTTCTCATTCGTATATCTATAAAATATGAAACAAGTTTGTATGAACTTTTATAGAGTTAAGAACTAGATAACTTAAAAGTAAGCTGTTGACTTACTGGCTGCCTCTATAAAGCCGCTGTGATAGTGATAGGTCATTAGGGGCTCGTTCAGATTGCGCAGATACATTTTGAGGGCGCTGGCAATGGTGTTGCTCTCCATGAGGTCCCGATACTTTTCGTCACTGAAGACATCCTCTGTCTCCTTGCGCTCCATGCCGAGCGAGAGGAGCTTATTGATTTTGGTGCCCACACCGCTTTTGCGATAAATGCCCTCGTCCTCGAGCCCTCGACTCTCCAGTACCTTAATGCAGCGACGAACGAAAATGAAGCCGGTCTCGTCCAGCTGATAGGCTTCGTTAGCCTTCATTTTGCCGGGTGCCAGATATGTCTACAACGAGAATCAACGAGAGATTGGTGAGTGGATGAGCAAGAAAGAGAGAGGAAGTTTTTTATTTGCTTACCGGCTCCGTGCCATCCATGGCACTTAACCAGGAGCGATGATCCTTCTCGCTAAGTGCCTGAAATGTGTAGACAATGCCGGGTTTCTCCTTGAATGTCAGATCGAAGCAGAAGCGCTTCTCAAACTCCGACGCACGACGTTGGCACGAGAAGAGTGTCAACTTCTCGTCTTCACGCGCCTCGGGTCGCGTAAAGCTGTGGTTCATCTGATTGAACTGGAGCATGGTGAACTCGCGCTTCTGTTTCTTGAATGTGCAATAGTATTTCGTCCATGTTGCTTTGAAAGGCTCTAGAAGTGAGATTTTCAGAAGGGAACCTAAGAATCGTTTTGCAGTTGTCATCGTCATGGTGATCGGATCGAGGTACAGAGTGATCGTGATCGTGATCGTGATCATGGTTGTAAACACAATCGTGTGGTCGTGTGTTTCAGTGTGTGTGAGTTTGGTTTTGTTTTGTTTTGTTTTGTTTTGTTTCGTTGCACAGGTTGCACAGTCACAAAGCGAACGGGGAACAGATCACAGAATACGCCCCAAAATCGAAGTAGGTAGAATTTTTTGTGGTTGTTTTGGTTTTGGGAGTACAGAGAAATAAATAAATCAAAAACGAAGGAAGAAACAAAAACACAAAATACACACAAATTGGCAATTGGGTGGAGGAGGCGGGGGAGGAAGGGTAGGGGGGCGTGGTGTATTAGTGCGGAGTGAGTGTAAGCGATAGTTGCGAAGTAACGGATATTTATATAGTAGTAGGGGAGGTAGTGATAGTGGTAGTTACAAAGGTAGAGGTAGAGCAGACGGAGAGGAGAGAGAGCAAAAAACACATTGAACGTTAGATTTTGAAAGCATTAGGAGCATTTAGACAACATTTAACATTTAAATTACTTTAGGCTAATCATATTGGCAATCGAGGACTAACTACGAATGAAGGAAGTAATCGAGAACTAAGCTGCTTTACAATTAAGCTCCATTACGGGTATATGAATAAGTTTATTTTGAATTAGTGCTCAAAAAACATTGATAACATCGATAATATTGATAACAGTATATGAATATCATATTGGCATTGTTCTTAAAACGAACTTATTATCGTATTTGTTCTCAGTTCATTATCAAAATTCTTAAAAGGCTTTGTTATAACTAAAAGGTGATTTTTTAGCTATTATCTTTTTTGGCAACACTGGTTTAAACAGCTGACGCACGTTTTGTGTTTTGGCAATACTGTCAAACATCTTCAGTTTGTTCTATAATTTAACTATGAAGTGTCTTCGGGACTAGATCGTGCGACTTAACGCCTTTAGACTATTTTTTGTGGGGCTATGTTAAATGTAATGTCTATACAGACAAGCTCGCTTCAATTGAGGCAACATTGAAGCATTTATTCGTGAGATACTGGTCGAAATGTTGGAAAGAGTATGCCACAAAATTGCACTAAGCGGATGGAGCATTTGAGGCGCAGTCACGCTTAACATTCTCATGAAATATTCTTCAAAAAATCAATTAGATGGACCGTACTATTGATGCAAATAAATTTTTCATTCATATCTCTGTATTCGAAGTGGTTTGTTCTTATAAAACTTTCTTGTAGTTCTTAAAAAATCACCCTTTATATTGTGTTGGTTTTATTCACTGCGCACCAGCAATATTACTATTTGTACAGCGCTTTCTTAAACCTTTTGAAAATACTTTGCCAATTTTAATCGATGAATTGTATTCAACTTGTAGCTGCCTTCGCGTTGCCAACTCATTAGACTTAAGCTCGATTTCCTTATGCGATAAACAACAATGAACTTACTCTTTTCCATTAAAAACAAATAGCCGCGTTTGGTGAAAACCTCCTCGGACTTCTGTTAAGGACAGAGAGGGATAGATTAATATTAATTATTAATTATTAGTATTTATGTTCCGTTCCGTTGCATTTACCGTTCGCTTTTCCATGTACTTGGTTTTCAGTTCGGTGACCTTTTCGCGAGCTTCCTCGAAATTTTCGCGCGTCTGTAAAGAAAGGCAAACGAAATGTCAGCAGATGCAGTACTAATTATACAAGTATTTGACTATATATGAATGACTCACCTTTTGCACCTTATGCCTCAGCTCCTGCAAATAGTTGTGATGATCCTCGGCCTGCTCGTGGGCCGTGTGATAGAAGACCAGCCAGCCGGAAATAAAGGCCAGCAGAATTTCAACAAACTCGAACTTGATGCGTTCCTGCACCTCCTGAATGCGCAGCACATAGCTCAGTGATTCCTGGATGTATTCACGCTCGTGCATGCCCAAACTGGCATCGGCCTGGCAACAATATATATATAGAGAGAGGGAGAGAGATAGAGAGAGAGAGAAATTAATACGAATCGTAAATGGCATCGGAATCCAATTCTATTCGAATGCGGCGAAATGAAAACTGATTTTGAAGCGAATTTCCACTTTGACCTTTAGTCGGCATTTATGTATATGTTTTAAGGTTCCCTCTTTCCCTCTGTGTGCACACACACACACACGCACACCTTTTTAATTACGCCTACGCACACAACACTCACACACACACACACACACACACACACAGACATAAGTATGCGGCATATGCTGCCAAAAACTTTTCATTTGCCCAAATTCGTTGAACAATACAAAAAACAAAACTAGTTGTGGGCACGACTGTAAGCTACCCTGTGTATAACAGCTTGCATAACGTGTTTACAGTTTGTGTATACCCAACTATAAAGGCTACAGGGTATCTGTAATATATGTTGCAGCGCATTTTACATTCTGCACCGTCTGATATTCCCTGCACTCCCTCTATATCTCTCTCCCTCTGTCTGTCTGTCATTAATGCTTGCGAGGGTTGCCAACAAAGTTGTGTGCATAAATTATCGCATTGGAATGCGAGCAAGGCACAGAGAATTCCCTTTCTTTAATGCAGCAATAGAGTTGAACTTCTACCAAATAAAAACTCTATTCAAAATGTATTGCATACTTCGTGGAGTGTCATAAAACAGAGAAAACACCTGTTGACACAGATATACATACGTACATACATGCATAGGCTATACACATATAAACAGACTTAACCTAAATACGATCATGCTATGCGTTTGAGGGGAAACTTACCACAAATGCAAATTGCCGTCTCGCAGTGCATCTTCAATTATTTATGCACAACACGAGGAAGAGTTAAACAAAAGGAACACAAAAGACCACACACTAACCTAATTACGAAATGAAATCAAGTCAAGAAGAAGAAACCACAATAACAAAAACAACAACAGCAAATCTTAAAACGTTGCAAGTGCGGCAGAGAGGAAGTAAGGAAGTTTAAAAGAGAAACGCGAACGTGCGCGACCTACACTCGCGTATATATGTAGCCTGCTTTTCGGCGGCACAAATATATTGTATTGTATATTCTGTCAATTGTCACTGCGCGATTTGCTTTTGATTTATTTGCGATTATTTATTTATCTCGTCTGTCTGTCTGTCTGTCTGTCTCTGCTTTGCCATCAATCGGCAAGATAAACACAGCAGAAGAAACAGAAGCAGCAGCTCACAAAGCAAAACAATAATATTTATTTACAATAACAACAACAACAAGAACATATGATGATGAAGAACGACGAGCACAATTCCTATATAGGAAGTATTCTTAATTGTTACTGCATAATTTTTTTGCAATTTTTTATGCAATTTTTACTAAATTATTTTTAAACTTTTTGTGCATCTTTTTGCTGCTGCGTGTCGATTTGATTTAGTTTTTATTTAATTTTTGTAGTTTTCCACGCACTTTTGCCATTTGCCAGTGGCACGCACACACACACACGCACTGTGGCAGCTGTGTGCGCGACGCGCATATCAAAATGCTGCGCGAATTCCATTGTTGTTCTTGTTATTGTTGTTGTTCTTGAGCATTTTCCCATTTGGTTGCCAAAAAAGGCAACGACGTTAAACCAACAATAACAACAACAACAATAGGAACAGGAGCTGAAGCAGTAGCAGCGACAGCAGCTCCAGCTCCAGTTCCAGTTCCTATAATAGCAACAACACAGCGCCAGCAGAGGCAGCAACTGAGGCAGCGACTGAGGCAGCGGCAGCGGCAGCTGTGTCCTCAAGTGCGTGGGTCAGCGCCTGCGCCTTTTCTAGCTTCCTCAAAATACCCTGCATACAAAGAGAATGAGCAGCATACTCGTATGTATAATACTGATTATATATATAGAGATAATCAAAAACAGCTACAGGGTATGCAAGAGTCGCATACATTGAAGTGTTTCAACGAATTACAATGGAGAGGAGATGCAAATGTATTGTTGTTTTGTAGCAGGAGATTCGTAGCAAACAGTAGCAAGGGATGTGCGACAGGAAGGGGGGAACGGGGGAGGGGGAAGGAGGAAGGAGGTGCTCTCCAAGTGGGTGCTACTACGGCAATTACTTTGTGATGATTTCCTATATACATGCAGTATATAAATTAGATATTTATGCATATATGCATGTCTGTGTGTGTGCATATATGTATGTGTGTGTATTTTAACTGTGTGTGTGTGTGCCGCCTACGCTGCTGTACCTTTTCAATCAACCCACGCCACACGACGGGGCAGGCGTGGGGCAGGGCGTACACTTCATGGAGTTGCAAATTACATGCTCTGCTTGCACTGGTTGTTGTTGTTATTGTTGTTGCTGCTGCTGCTGCTGCCACAAGTTGTAGTTAGTGCAACAAACGACATTAAGTGACGCTTGTGTCAACAATAACAAAGAGGCACACACACACACACACAAGCACGCACACAAGCAAACACTCAACGTAGCATACTTTTGTGCGCGGAAGGAGCGCTGCTGCTTTCTTTCTCTTCTCTCACTCTCACTCTCCCTTGTTCTGGGACTCACATTCTCTCTCTCTCTCTCTCTCTCTTGCAAAAAATCTCAGCCACCGCAACTATCGATTGTGCGAACTGTCCTCGTCATGCGATAGATGTTTGTGTGTGTGTGTCTGTGTGTGTCCTTCCTCGTATCGATAGTTAGCTACATTTTTTAGATCATTCCGCCAAAACCTAGAGTTGTCACACAGCATAAATATACGTACATATGTACGTGCCTGTGTATGTGTGTGTGTGTGTGTGTACCACACTTCCCCCCTCCCAGCTCTTTTCACAACACCTTTCCTTCCCCCCAGAGCCTGGGAAAGCGGCACATCATTTTGGCATTTTGCGTAGGCCAAACTTTTATTTACTGCCTCAACTTTTCGCCCACATTTCGCTGAGTCCCCGTGTCCTTCCGTCCGTCTGTGTGTGTCTGTCCAACATTTTGTCGTAACTAAATTTAGCAGATTCTAATGTGCGAAAACACTTATACAAAGGGCGATATATAAAGCTATGCAAAAGTGCGTTCTTAGTTACAAATTCAACTGAAATTTGCGAAGTGAAACTGAAATTTGAATATGGAATTCTTAGAATTACTACGATATTTATAAATTATAACATAGGTTATATCGGCAGGCCCCCCAAGGGGGGGGAAATTATAACATAACTTTATACACATTTTTCCCTTTTATTTATTTACTTATTAAATTATTTATTAATGAGACATGTAATCTTAATATTGATGTATAATAATCACTCACACTTGTGTAACGTTTTACAAATGTTTATATATAAAGTTTAAATACAAAATAACAATAATATAATGTAATAATAATATAATGATAATAATATAACATCAAGTCAAGATCAAGTTGAAGTTAAATTTTAGATTCCACTTGCTTAAAATTCTTTACGAGTTAAATTGTTAATTTGTTTAGCTGACGAATTCGGGAACACTCCCCACGCAGTTACCACAGTGGCACTAAAAGATACAACAGGCTACCGTTATGCTTGCAGATACAGATACATTCTTGGCCGCCGGCAATGGCGTTGTTGTCGCTCTGCTGTTGTTGTGGCATGTGTTGTTAAAATTAGCCAACGGCCTGGCCTGTCCTGAACCACGACTAGGAGGAGCAAGAGCAAGAGCAGGACCAGGGCCAGCACCGAGACCGGTGCAGGGAACGGTGCTGGGGCTAACGCGTGCCAATTCAGATGCTGCGTGGGTGGACACACACAAAAAGGTATCCGCAAAGCCGACACACGCTTTTGCGTTTCGTTTGCTTTTGCTTCTTCTTGTTTGTTTGCCATCAATTTCCATTTAAACGGAAATTGCCAGCAGCAGCAGTGAGAGACAGAGAGAGAGAGAGACAAGAGCAAGCGCAAGAGAGAGAGAGAGAGAGATGTAGCTTCGCATCCCTCAAAGGTTTGCACCTGCATAGAGATGCCAGGAGAACCACCCGAGGGCGAAGACAAACTCGCGCCGCGGCGTAACGCATTCTTCACACCCTACGCAAGCGGCAAAGCCGGAAAAACTGCAACAGTAAATTTGATAAGGCACACAGCATGGCGCCCCCAATGAATAAGATGGAAATTGGGGGCGGGGGGTGGGGGGGTGGGGGTAGATAGCATCGCTCTACGGGGGTTGAAGTTGCCGAGAGCTGAAGCTAAAGCTGTAGCCTGTTCAATCTGCCGCCTTCGCAATCAATTCGACGCAAATGGAAGCATAGCATACTTTCAGGCATAATCCCGAAATCCTTCATCGAAATTAGCTGAAAGTCAAGGAATTTAGTTAAATTGAACTTGATGGCAAGGACACACACACACAAACACACACACACACACACACACACAGACACAGACACATATATACACACACACATACATAGGCCGGGTTTGAGGAGATACCATCAGACTCGAAACAATGGCGAGATAAATACTCTACAACAAGTTGATTCGTTGTCCGTCGTCCGATGTTGCCAAGACTATCGCATTAACTATTGTCTAATGACTATTATCTAACATATATGATCTACGACATTCACAATGTTCTAAGTTAACTATAGTTTAAGAGGTAAATCAAACTCTTCTATTGTATTTTCCTCGTTCTATAAATTAGAATTGATTTGATAGCAACTAATCGAAAACAAGAGCAATACTATCACAATTACTATCGTCTAATGACAACTATCTAATACATAATTAATGATATTCACAATGTTTGCAATTAACTATTGTAAATACTATCATTTAAAATGAAAATCATAATATTCTCTTGTATTTTCTTGTACATAATTTATGAAATTGTCGAAAGTTCCCTTCGAGTTACTGTCCTATTCCCCTTCCTTCCAATCAAAAGGCAGTTAATGTTACTCTGACATTAACGAGTTAAAAGCCTCACGGTGGAAGTTGATGATGAAATTCCAATAATATTAAGGAAAAATAAGCAAAGCTATGGCTAAAGCCAAAAACCAAAAGCAAAAATGTTCTAAGCCCATAACCATCTTTAAGCCTGCGGAGGCGCCGCTTTAGTGGCTGCACCAGCTGCTGCTGCCGGAAGGAGCGAGCGGCTCAGCCTGTAGTCCCTAATAGGCTTAGGCAGCAAGCCGAAGACCCTTTGAGACGCGTCGGAAAAGCGCATTAGCAACAAACAAACGAACCAACGAACAAACAGGAAGGGGGGCGATGAAAAACAGGTTGAAAAATGTTTTAAAACATCGGAAAAAGCCAAGCAAAATATTAGAGCTTACAGGCAGACTGCTGCTGGTGGGGCAAGAGGGAGGCGGGTGGGTTTTGGTTGCCAACAGAGGCGTTGGGGGCGCTGTTGCAGCGACGAACAATCGAGAGCAACAACAACAACAACAAGAACGACAACAACGAGGCGTGACTGATAACAAATTGCGGTGCTTAGGCTGGCCCCGTGCTAGCCGGCCGGCATGGAAACCGTTACAAAAGAGCTGGCAGAGAGAGGGAGGAGAGGGAGGGAGGGAGGGGAATGGGAGCCAGGATATGTCAACAGCAGCAGCAGCAGCAGGTACAACATGTCTGGGCGGACGTGCAGCAGGACACACAACGTGACACGCATGTCAAAGCGGAAAATCAATATGACAGACGCGCCACATTGCAGACATACACACACACACAACACACACACACACACACAACACACACACACACACACACACACATACGTAATGCAGCACAGTTAGACAGTGTCCACGCCCACCCAGTTTCCCCCTTTCTGCCGTCTGTCTGTCTTTTTCGCTCCAACCATCAACTCCAATTTGAAGTTTATCATTTCAACTTCTGGACAAACGATGCCAATTAGGCAGAGGAACGAATGGAATGGAACGCCGTAACGAACGTACGTTTGATTGATTTTCATTCCGTTTATAGTTTCCGACTTGTCTGCATTATTGATATGAAAACGATATCGGTTACTTCAGTGAGACCACAGACATCAGCAATGCAATCAAATGACATCGATTATGCTTGAATATTTCATATATATGTCATGTCCAAGTTTATCTATTGATCATATAGGCTGATATAGAGGTAATATCTATATCGCAAGAGTTTAAATATAAATTTCTCACTTCCTCTGGCATTTGATATTTATATTGAATATTTCTGCATTGATTCATCAGTAATCCACAATCATCATCAGCAATATCATCATCCACATCCTATTTGAGTCGTGAATGAATCAAATAAAAAGTTGAAGAAAAAAAAGCAACGACCTGATTTGTTGCACATACAAATCAATATCTGCGTCTGCATCTGCATCTGTATCTGTATCTTTGTCTGTTCTTGTATCTGTGCCTGTATCTGTAGCCGTACCTGCATCTGTATCTGTATCTGTTCCTGCATCTGTATCTACATTGGAGTCTGCAGCATCCGCTGCTTCCTTTGTATCTGCAACTGCATCTGCTTGTGCTTTCCAAGAACGCGTGGCAATTACATTAATATGCAATTGACCTCCGGCCTGTTCAACAGGCTACTCTAGGTTGGGGTTGCCTGCGACTGTGACTGTGACTGCGACTGCGACTGGGATTGGGGGCTGAGAATGGTGCTGTGGTGCTGTGGCTGCTACTGAGGTCGGGTTGAATGCCTCATTAGTTTATAGAACTTACTGGGGCGGCAGCCTGTTTACATTGGCCGCAATTTCGTGTGTGTAGCAAAAAATTTAACTGTGTTTACTTTCACAAGAGTTGTCTGTATGGGTGTGTGTGTGTGAGTGTGAGTGTGCTAGTATGTGTGTGTGTGCGTGGTCAGCGTGAAGCAGTTCTGCTTGCCTGCAGTTTATTGACCCACAAAAGATTTTGAGGTCAAAAGGCACTCGAGAGTGCATTAAATATTTATGATGAAAAGTCAACCCCACACCCCCTGCTGCTCCCCAACAGATTGTGGCATAAAGCTACTGTCTGTACTACAAACCGGAAGACATATAACTTTAAATACTTCCAGTTCTCCAACAAGAAATATTGTCAAGTTGTGCATGTTCTTCAAGGAATTCCAAATTCCTCATTGCACTCTCTCTCTCTCTAGTCGCATATACCCTGTTTATAGTGTTTGCAGACTATGTTTATTTCTCCTTCTTGTCTCTTGTTTTTTTTTTGCATTAGGTATTACTGTAAATTGCATGACCGGAAACGTGTTTGGCCACAAAATGGCGGCCAGGCGCAAGGTAATGTTCGTGTTGCCCGACAGTCTTTTTTTTTTCATTCAGGATTTTGCAGGCGCAGCTCAGGGCGGGCAATCTGGCCAAAAAGTAAACTTTTTTACTATTCACACACACATACACACTCGAGCATACTCCCACACACACACAGCAACAAAGTTGGGCTGTGCTATTTAAAGTTTGCAGCCACCATCGAGGGACATCGAGGAAGGCAACTAGAGTACTGAGTAAATAGCAGTAAATGCAACCGACATCGTAGAGCACATAAAGCCCACATAACGGTACATAACAGAGAGAAGTACAGTGGAGTAACATGATGTTAGAAGCATTAACAGTACATATATAGAAGAGAGAGAGAGAGAGAGAGAGAGAGAGAGAGAGAGAGAGAGGAACATAAATGCCTGATGCAAGAAATATAATGAAAGTTCTGTGATAATATTTGGCATATGTAGATTGCTAAAGACTGTTGAGCTGCAATTATCACAGTGTGGCAGCATGGCAGCATTGCCAGACAGTTTTACAATTTAAATTTAACATGCAGTTTAATTGCAAGTTCAAATTTAAACTTTAAGTATTGATCTAGAGTTGCCAACTGTCAATTAATTTAAAAAAAACATTTCTTAGATTAATTCACTTGATTTCTCTTTCTCTATCTCTCTCTCTCCCTCTCTCTTTTCGCTATCTGTCTCTTAACAGAGCAGAACCATGCTTTATGCTCTTAGCGAGTGCATACTGTATGTGGCCGTATCGTGCAGTAAATACCACAGTACATGCACTGTGGGGCATGTCCTCACCCAACTTGCTACTCAATATTGATGCAATTTGACGTAGGTCATGGAACTTTGCAGACTTTTCTCTCTATATGCATTGTACAAGTTGTGAAAAATGCCAGCAGACGAAAAACCAAAGAGAGAGAGAGAGAGAGAGAGAAAAAAAACAGAGTAAAATAAGGACAAAAACGCCAAAATCAATTGCCAACAGTTGGGCAAGTTGCACAAGGATTTGCACGCTAGTTTCTAGTTGAAAGAGAGAGAGAGAAAAGGAAAGAGAAAGATAGAGAGAGTGTGAGTGTCCCTACAACTTTTCTCTTGCTTTCTTTCTCTCTCTCTCTCTCTCTCTTGGTCTTTTCTGGCACAACTTCAATAGTAATTTGGCTAAAAGCAAAGCGCAATTTGATTGCATTCTGTCTGCCATCAAAGTTGCATTTGTCGTTGCTGCTGGCCTTATTATTATTAGTTTTACTATTGTATCCGCTACCCATAAGGTGCAAGGGTATTCTTAAGCGCATTGCAAGTGCTATTTCCTTATGTTCTTTTTCTTAATCACTATTCAAATGATTCCAGAGAGTTTCATTGCGTTCGCATAATGAATAAGGAAGTTATTTAAGATATTATTTGAGTGGAGGCAAAGATTTCTGAGGAACCTAGTAAGTATGCAACACTAAATGCACAAGTTACTTATTTAAGAAGTAATTGTCATGTATAATTAGATAGCAGTTGTATAACAGTCGAGTATACTCAACTCTGGCTTTCATAATTGTTCCTATTTACATTATTATTCTTCTTATTATTATTCTTCTTATATTGTTGTTCTCATTTTCATTTTCACTCACCTCTTGTATCGTATTCTCTGGCTTTTTGGTTGACATATTGAGGAAACGTTCCTGCGACTGACAGAACTTCTCTGTCTTCTTATCAAACTTCTTTTTGTTCTCCTTAACGCCGCCAATTTGTTTCTTGCGAAAATCCTCCAGCGATTCAATAATGTGTTTATCGGCGAGAGTGAGCTGTGGGCACCATCATTATATAGTTATATATGTATATTAAAGTATTCCAACTCACCATTTTTTCGCGTTCATCCTCGATGGTGCCAATGATAGCGCCAAAGCGTTTGAGGCTCTCACAGATGACGTTCTCATCATCGGTTTGTGCGGTGCCGATGCACTCGAAGTTGAAATCGTTTAGCAGAATCGCCAACTGTTTCATTCGTGTGGAGAGTACTGTAAATACAGAGAGAGAAAAAGAATTTCAAAATAAGTTCAAATGTTATATAATATTTTAACAAAAGATTGTTGTAGAGTTGTCTATCATATATCTTCTAACGATATCATGCAAAGTAGCTGGAATGGCTCTTTAGTTCTATTCTATTACTTCTAAAAATCTATACCAAATACTTTCACATTTATTTTCAATCTTTATCATCATGTGTTGATCAGTCACTCACTTTCTCACCTCAGTGCAGTAATATTACTTGCAAATTTGATCTTTCGTATGTATATAAAATATCATTTCAATAACCCATTAAATCCGCCTATAGTCTTAATTCAGCAAAGTCCAATGAGGCCTCAACAAAGTTATGGTATGTGGCTTCTACTTTATAGTCTTGTCAGCATTTTTTGATGGGCATACGATTGTTTAATACTCTTGTCTTTTGATTAAAAGCCATAAAAAATAGTTTAATAAGCCATAAAACGTTCGTTGCTCATCTTCCCTCCCCCTCTCACGTCTTTAAACTTCTAAGCTTTCTTTGTGTGTGTGTGTGTGTGTGTTATTTATACACATCATTTTGTGTCCGATTTGTAGGTGAAAGTTTTATCGCTTGGAACATTTACGATAAAGAAAAAAAGACGATGAAAGAAAAATACAAAATAAAAACCAAATTTAAAGTCTTCGTTCGTTCTTCATGCATATTTATAAGCATTATTATTAACTATTATGTATTCTAGCGATTATAATTATGAGTCTGTGTGCTTCAGCGTGCGTTTTCACATTTCAAATTTCACGTTCACGTTCACTTGGCACCGATTAATCGGCAAGGCATACGATTAATCGCATTGCATTTGCTGTTTAGTCGATACGTTTCCATTGTTGTCGTTGTTGTTGTTGTTGTTGTTGCTCTCTGTCGTGTAAATCAATTCAAGGTCATTGAAAATTACAACTGTTAAACCGCGTCAAACTGTAAATCGTATGCACAGTTTGTTGCAAATTAGCCGCAAAAACGATTTTGCATTTGTATGTTGTTGTTATATAAACAATCGGTATTATTTTTATACCCTTCGACCATTGAAAATGGTCAAAAAAGGGTATACTAGACCCCATAAAGTATATAAATTCTTGCTCAAGATCAGTAGCCGAGTCTAGCCATATCTGTCTGTCTGTCTGTCTGTCTGTCTGTCTGTGTGTCTATCTCTATCTTCTGTCTGTCTGTCTGTATATCTGTCTGTCTATCTGTCTGTCTATCTGTCTGTCTATCTGTCTGTCCGTCTATCTGTCTGTCTGTCTCTATCTCTCTGTCTGTCTGTCTGTCTGTCTGTCTGTCTGTCTGTCTATCTGTCTGTCTACCTATCTGTCTGTCTGTCTGTCTATCTGTCTGTCCGTCCGTCTGTCCGTCTGTTTGTCTATCTATCTGTCTGTGTGTCTGTCTGCCTGTCTCTCTGTCTGTCTATCTGTCTTTCTGTCTGTCGATCTGTCTATCTGTCTATCTCTCTGACTGTCTGTCTGTCTATCTGTCTCTCTGTCTGTCTATCTGTCTGTCTGTCTCTCTGTCTGTCTGACTGTCTGTCTGTCCTTCTATTTTCAATTTGATCAGACAATAAACAGCAGTTATTCAAGAGAGCATAACACCAACTGTTTGTGGCAACTAACAAGGGAGGCAGGCGAGCGCCATCTGGCGAGCATAACTTGCAAGCATACACATGTACATACATATGTATGAATTTAACAAATTAAACTAAAACGGAACATAGGTCGAAGGGTATCCCACTGTCGCGTGCCGCTCGACTGTTGCTCTGGTTTTTATTTTTTTTTTTTTTTTTTCATTTTTGCTTTTGTGGCTCGCGCAGTCAAGCGTTTCTATTGTCATGGCTATGCATGTAAAAAGGTGTTCGATAGAAAGTATTTGCAATATAGTCGCTATATATCACTGTGGGGCGACAGCAGATAAGAGAAACACACAGAGAGAGAGAGAGGAGATGAGAGATGAAAGAAATATCATAATAGTAGAAGAAGGTTAAGATAGATAGATATAATATACGATTCACTTTGAGTATGTTAAATAGATCATGTCATGTGCTGTATATAAAGTTTGAACAGATAAAGTTGAGCTAAGAATGGATTCATGAGGTTTGCGATTACTCAGAACTTGCGTGACGATGCGTTCTTTGTGCTATATAGATACTAATTCGTAAATAACGATTTTCACTTTGGCTTAAACAATTTTATTATTATTATTCGATAACTATTCATTTCACAAGAGTCTGCTAATTCGACTGTCGTTTTAAAGCTATCTTATATGTTGCATTATCATCGACCTGTTCAACATTTGTTTTCCTTTGTATACATTTTATATTATATATACATACATATATTTCTTATAGAGATTATAGTTTATTATAAATGTTGTTGGTGTCTCTTTTCAATTTGCCAATTTGATGTTCAATATTAACTAAGATTGATTTATTTAATGCCGCCCCCAATGAATCTCTTGCGACTTTAGATGTCTGGAGAAAGATAGTGAGAGAGGGGCAGAGAGAGAGAGATGTAGAGAGAGATGTAGAGACTTTGCTGCACTTAAATGGGTCACACACACACACACACATGATTGTATACATATATCGAGCTTGAATAAAAACCTTTAATAAAGAAAGAGATTCTTTTGGCAATTAACTAAATTCACTGCAAGAGTATCAACTACAAATATACCCTGTTGCTGTTGATTTATGAGCATTTCAGTTGAGATTTGTTGCACAGCTTTAAGTACGACTATATAGTACTCGATTCTAGGCTTGTGTCATAGTAGTAATCGCTCATGTCAAGTGAGTCAGTCAGTTCAACGTGTCGTGATTAACATCTCAAGTAGATAATTAGTTGGTGTACATACAGTGTTGGAAATAATAATAGAAACAGCACTTGTTCCTTATGTACAAACACTATAAGCATAAAGAAAAGTTTAACATGCCCCTCTGTCTCTGCCTCATTCGTACAGGGTATTATGACGCAAAAGAATCGCAGCCGCAGCTTCCCACTGTTTGCTGCCGCTGCCTTTGTCGATGATTTTGCGCATGCGCAGCCACAGTCAGCGCAGTGTGAGCGTTGTGCGCGTGCGTCTGTGTCTGTGTGTGTGTGTGTGTGTGTGTGTGTGTGGGGTGTGTGGGGAGTGTGTGTTGCTTTTTTGTTGCTTTGCTTCATATTCTGTTTTTGGCATGGTACAAATCTTTCGATATGGCTAAGGTCATTTCTCTTATTTTGGCCTACATTTTGGCTTGTGTATTTTTGCTGCTGTTGTTGTTTGCTGTGTTGTTGTTGCTGCTGTTGTTGTTGTTGTTGTTGTTGTTGTTGTTGTTGTTGCTGCTTTCTTGTATTCGTTATACGTATGTTGCACGCTGCTGTGGTAGCAACGGCAACAAGAATAAACCACTAAGAGAGGCCTCTCTCTCTCTAGCTCTCGTTTATGGAAGTTTTATGACATCAGACAGTGGGGACATGGATGGATGAGCTGCTGATGCTGTTGTTGTTGCTGCTCTTGTTGTTGTTCTTGTTGTTGTTACTCCCTGTTTTTGTTGTTGTTGCTCCCTGTTGTTACTGTTGTTGTTGATGTTAAGTTCTGCTGCTAGCCTGGCAATTGGTAAAATTAATTGCATAATTTCAGTTGAAATTACACAAATCATTAAATGAAATTCATTTAATTTCAATACCAAGGCACAACAAGGCTGCCATGCGCAAGTATATACCCTGTAGCTGTACAATAACAGCAACAATAACAACAAATATATATGCGCCTCTTTAATCTTTATTGATTATAAACAAAATTAATCTGGCTTTAGTTCGGTCTCTCTGTTTGTCTCTTTAAGTGGATTTTGACATGATTTCTATTCTACAATGGCTCTGTAACTGGGTATCTGTTCTTCGAGTTAGTTTAACAAGTGCATTCTTATTGCTCACTTAATTGACTGTACATTATTTTGGGCTACTTATCAGACAGTCACACACACACACACACACACATGCACAAACACACAGTGTTCGATGATGGCAGCTAATCAATTGAGGCATTTTGTCGGCGCTAAGCCGGGGAGAAAGTATTGGTCACACACACACACACTGCACATACATACACACACACACACACATGTAAATAGTGATATTAATATGCACAATATTTTGTAATAAACTGCCAATCGATTAAGCAATCAATAATTACTGTAATTGCAATCGATTACGAGAGCAGAGCGTATCGACGCGTTTAATTAGCAATAATAACACCGTTAGTTGGCTTGGCTCTTACATCATCATCATCATCATTATTATCATCATCAGCTGATTAGCCCACGATTGATAGATAGACTGATAGATAGATAGATAGTGCAATAACTAGCATACATATGTCCTCATCAACAAGTCAAGGAAATACCGAGAGGGAACCCCAGAAAAAAGTGAGTGTTCAATTAAGAATCGAGAATATATATAGAAGAAAGTTTTATATAGCTGTTTTATACAAACGAAATTGAACATTGCATGCTGTATATACAGAAATACCTCTTAGCATATATCGAATGATTAAGGGGTATGCAGGTGGAACAGGATTAACTGTTTAACAACCTTTATCTTCTGGAATTGCTCCTGAAGAGATGCTTCAGTTGAATTAGCCATTTTTTCTTTACATTTAGCAGGAATTTCTTCAATTTTAGGGACACTACACTCTCATAGATATCGTTACTAACCTATGGTATAACTATGTGTAGCTCTATGACATTCATGCATTTACAGGGTATATGCACATGCAATTTTATTGTTTAATTTTCTAAGATTATTTGCACTTTTTTCAGTTTGTTATTGATGCTGATTAATCAGCTTATACTCATTGATTTCAGTGTGTGTGTGTGTGTGTGTGTGTAGAGAGAGTGCAACTGCTGCTTGTTGCAACTGATGTTGATGCCACATTCCCTGCTTCTCACTTAATCCACCTCTCTCTCTCTCTCTCTCTATCTGTCTCTCTACACATCCCCCCCCTCTTCTTCTCTCTGCCTGTCTTTACACCTATGCTCTTTGTAAATTACCACGCCCATCGTCAGCCCATTTGCCTCTTTCTTGTTTGTTGATTTCCATCATGTTTCTTTTGTTTTGCTTTGGCTCCTTCGCTTTGCTTTTGATTTTGTCTTTGCGGCTGCTTAACGCATCGCTGCATCGTCGTCGTCGTCGTCGTTGTCTGATAAACCGTTAGCCAGCCGCTGTCGCTGTCGGTGTCGTTGCAAAAGTGCAGCGGCCCTCGGGGCTGGGCCCAACTTTCTGCAACGTCAGCCAAGTCCAACGTCAACCGTCATTGTCATTTGTCAAACGCCACGCGGCGTTTTATGGAATGTACACTAAAATACACAAGCACACGCACATACACATACACACACACATGCACAAACAGGCAGGCACACATCGAGGCTCGTGTGGCACACAATGCATCATGCAGGCAGACGAAGGAGGAGCAGACGATGAAGCAAATAAGCAAAGCGAACCCTACAAAAAACAGATATCAGCACAAAACAGTTCAAGCTAAACTGTTGCCGCGCAGCTACCCTGTAATAACCAGTTTGCAATACTAACTGTCGATAAGAGCAATCGTTTATCGAAACATATATTGTTTGCTTTATTTTATTATTTGATATTCACGTCAATTTGTCTGGCGCTTTCTCGAGGGAGTCAAAAGAATAAAAAATTAGCGAAGATCGAGTAACAAGTTCTTTTCATGTAACATCAATAATTTATCGATATTTATCGATAACTCATATATACATATTATATTATATATTGAAATGTGTTGCATTACTCAAGTACTTTTATTGTGCTATCATGCCCTGCTGCTTAACCTGACATCTACAGGGTATTTGAGCATGCAACAACAATCATTTTAGCGGTACCTTAATGCAAAAGGGGCGTTGCCGCAATGCCAAAGTGATTATGAAAAATGCACAACACGCGCAGCGAACTCTGCGCAGCATCAACAACAACAACAACAACAACAGCAACAACAACTTGTATAAATTATACCCAAAAACTCGTCGAACGAGGGCGAAGCGCAACCTTAAAAGATCCTTTTGAACGACGACAACGACGATCCTGACGTCAACTCGAATTTCCCCGCAAATTATTAAAATGATTTCAAGTGAATAATGCACAAATAAAACCACCAAAATGAACGGGCTGTATTCATTATTCATTGGCCATAAAGTATTCGAGAGGTAAACAACAGTGTATAACAAAAAAAAATTGCAGTCAAATTTTAAACTGTTTTTATTCGCTCGTATACCCTGCATACACACAGCTTACATAAGAATAAACTGAATTATATATAGGTTTATATTTTCTTGTTCTATTAACACATTCTAACCGATTAAGTCTTCTTCAAAAGTTAACTGTGTTGTGATCAAATCTCTTGGCTAATGTAAATCGAATTCAAACATAGAAGAATGACAATTTCCAATGTATATATTCTTGTTCTATCAGAGTAACATATAATAAGTTCTCTTCTAAATACTATCATCAGCTTTCTTTATATGGTAACAATTATCTAGAAGATATAAGATATTCATAGAATATTACTTACAGTTGACAGAACGTTCAATATGTGATTTGAGATACATCATAAATATCTGTCTCTCACACTTCAAATAAGACGCTTAAATACAATTGCAAAATGCCAAAAGTACTCATAATTCTAGGCACATGCCCCCGCTATATGTGCATTGCTTTCATTGATACAACAAAGCGACAACTACAACAACAACAAAGCGACAACAACATCGACGACAAATTGTAAAGTTTCATTGAACTTCTGTTTAAGAGATATTTCGCTTGAATGTTTCGGCCAAACGAAGAAGACTATCTTTAGATTCCGTTTGTCGCCTCACTGCTCTCTCTGTGTCTCTCCTCTCTCTCAGTGTGTGTGTGTGTGTGTGTGTAAATCACAAGTGCACAACATGTCAAAAATAATAAACGAAAATAACTTGTCACTTCTTGGCCGGGCGCAGAGTGAAAGAGCGACAGTTAGGACAGCTCAGACAAATGGACAGATAGATGTATAGATAGAAGAGGGCGGGCCGGGCGGAACCTGTGTATTGGCGTATGTGTGTGTGTGTGCCGTCCCAGCATGATGTCCATATGTCATTGCTCCCGGTATTTAATGTCTGTGTGTGTGTGTGCGAGAGTGTGTTGTGTGTGGCGCTTGTAAATTTGTAGTCTACATTTGATTTTTGTTTATCTGCCTTGTTTGTTGTTCTTGTTGTTGCTGTTGTTGCTGTTGTTCTTGCTGCGTGCGTGCGTGTGCTTGTGCATTTGATTGACGCGTGTAAATTGACACCAAAAATTAGATAGAATTCAATGTCTATCTGTATCTCTCGGAGCAGCGGCAACAGCTCGACGGACGGATCACACAATTGTGCGGCCAGTCGAAAATTCCACTTGTTTGCCCCTGCCTCCTCCGCCCCTCGAATACAATTCTCGGAAACTTTATTATCATCAATATACCCAGTAATGGCTCAAGTTAATATGGTATACTTTTTATCAAGTTATAAAAGTGATTAAACGCATCAATTCCTTTATCTTAATTGGTATATATCTTTAACTATATTCTATATAGTTTGACTTTACTCTAATTATTTGTAACACTTCGTAAACAAGAGAAAATATCGCATTTCTTGGCCGTAAATATATGGAATGTGCATCAATATAAGATAATTCAAATATGCATATACCAATATATTAAATATATATAAAAATATCAAAATCAAATATATATAAAAATATCAATATTTATCTTATATCAATATATCAAATTTATATAAATATATCAAATATATATAAATATATCAAATATGTATAAATATATCAAATATATATAAATATATCAAATATATATCAAAATATCAAATTTATATATATCAATATATAAAAATCAAATTAGTATATATATCAAATATATCAATATATCAAATCATCAAATATAAATATATCACTATATCAAATATACATCACTATCAATATATCAAATATAATATAAAACATAACAAATATACATTAATATATCAAATATATACTATCAATATATCAAATATACTCTATAAATATATAGAATATTAAGGCCAAGTACAGGGTATTCCTGCAGCACACTGCACTCGATTCTTTAACTTGACTTGTTGTTTTTCCGCTCTTTTCATAATTATCATTATTACGATAGAGCTGACGAATCAACGGTTCTTTTGTAATCGACTTACATTAGCGGTCACTTTTTGGGTTCAACTGAGCACATCTTTCTGTCTCTCACTCTTTCACTCTCTCTCTCTGTCTCTTTCTCTCTCTCTCTCTCTCCCTTCCAGCTGGTTTTCACTGCAGTCAAAACTTTAATGATCTTTTCATTTTGCTGCAGCTTCTGTAATTCTGTGCGGTGTCTTTTTTTTTCGTTTTTCGTTTTTAAAGAACTTTTAATTGGATTTACCTATTAAGCGTCTAGCGCCGCACAACCCGCGCACAATTGATGAAAATTGTTAAGCTCTGCTCTAATTGCTTTCGGCTACCTACCGTTGAGAGGGGGCGCCTCGGCTAGGCATAGCTAATTAGGCGTAATTAAGTACAGCACGATGTTGTTTTTGTTGAACCTAAAAGCTTTGCCGCAAGTACAAAAGTCTGACAAGCCAAAAAAAAAAAAAAAAAAAAAAAAAAAGAAGGAAAGAGAGAAGAGAACGTAGGGAATCGAAATAATTCCCAAGTGGAATGCAAAGGGAATATATCAAGAAAATTGAATATTTATTGCAAAACGAGAACAGCTTCAGTAACAGAATACAAGTGTTGTTTGGAAGAACAATGCATAACAACTTCTTCTTGTGGTGCTCCACTTAACCAACATAAGAATAAACCATAGTATATATGTATATATTCTTGTTCTTTAAGGAAATCAAGACCGATTGAGTCTACTTCAAACGTTATCTATCTCAAATCTTTTGGCTAATTTCACTTGCATCAAATTAAACGACTTGAAAAACAAAAATAATATTCTGTATCTATGCTCTTTTTCTATATGAATAATCAAGCTGATTGTTGTCATTGTAATTCCTTGCAGGGTATCTGCCTGATCTGCTCATCTTAGCTACTAAAGTTTGCAGCAAATTCGGATCAGAATTAATGCTTCATTTGTAAAAATTATGCTTATTGCTTGCTTGACAAGCCAATCGAAGTGGGAAGTACTGGCACAATATTTTTCTAATTGCGCTTTCCAAGTACATCACAAACACACACACAGACACACACGCATATCTAGTATGCAAGTACATACTATAAATATACTATATACCATACTGCTGGTACTAAGTCTATTTCAACATATCTAATATATATAGCATATATTTATACTATATACACTATACGAGTATATGATTTGGTGTGTGGTTGTGTTCTGGCGCTTCTTCTGTCGGTCCGATGGGGCGTATACGTGTTATTTATTGGTTCCGGATAAATACATTGCTCGACTTGGCGGCTACTTAATTTCTGTAATTGCCGTGCACTCCCAATGAGGCCAACGGCGTCCCAGAGCACCGCCAGCCCAAGCCCGAGCAGACAGAGCAGCCCACGGTGCCAGACGGTTGTTCGCGATCCACTTTCTGTGCCGTTTTATTTCCCTCCCTCTCTCTCTCTCTCTGATGCTCTTGTCTCTTCTTGCTTGGTTCAAGTCGTCGTCGTCGGCATCTCGTCATCAGTGTCAGAGCTAGTGACAGTCATGAGTGACACACACACACACACACAAGGCAGAGCAAGAGTGAGAGAGATGAAGAAGAGAAGCGAGAAAAGTCATCGAAAGCTGTCACTGACTGTCAACTGTTGACAGCAGCGGCAGAGGGAGAGGAGAAGAAGAAGCAGGCGAAACACCCACTTTTGAGTATAAGCTAGGGTATACATATGTACATGGCTATACCACACTTAACTTAAGATACCATTTTATTTATATATTCCTGCCATTATAATGTATTTTGAATGTTATTTAATATTGTATAATATTTTATAATTGTTTATCAATTATATCTCCTATATTACCTATATTTCTATATCTCCTATATAACCTATATATCTATGTCTTTATATCTCTTATATAAACTATATCTCTATACCTTATATATTTCCTATATCTCTATATCTCTGTATCTCCTATATAACTTATATTACATATATTTCCCTATTTATTTATCTTCTATATCTCTCTAACTTCTACATCTCATACATCTTTTCTATCTCTATCTCCTTATCAATACTCGCATCTATAACCATATAACGAGCGTATATAACTATCTCTATTCTCTATTCTATGCTCAGCTCTACTCTATTTCTCAGCTTCCGTTATGAAGAACTCTTGCGAGCTTCAGTTCAACTGAAATGAACTCAACTTTGAGGTTGCCCATGTGTATAGGCGCAGACGGGCAGACATGGACAAAGTAGAAGAAGAAGAAGAAGAAGAAGCAGACGTGGAAGATGAGAATAAAAGCACAGAAATTAAATATACAGCAGCACGTTGATTGGGGACAGACGCCAACGCTGATGCTGACTTGGGTTAACTTGATGACGATGAAAATTATGCTGCAGATATGCAGAGAACGAATGAAATAGGACAACCAGAGTTGCCAATTTGTGCCAAAACTTTTGTGTTGGGCTTTGATCAAATCGAAAATATGTAAATGCATAAATAATGGATTATACATTTGTCTATATATAGTATATATGGATATGCATATTAAACATAACATATGTATGTGTATTTTCTTTATAAGAGCAGAGTTACTTTTCCATTACTAATGACTTTGATTAATGCATTCGAATATGATGAAGATGCCACTGATTATACATATTTCGCTTAACTTTTAATGTGTTAATGTTTTCCATGTAATTCTTTCTTTTGATATGCAAAAAGAGTTGCCAACTTGCAGAATAATGAATGAATGAATGCTAAAGATGATGACGACAGGCTGCAGAAGGTAAAGGAGGCCGGCACTTTGTGGATGCCTGAGTATATAGTACAAGTACATAGATAATGTAAGTAATATATGTTTAAAGCTACAGTTGGGCGTAGGTCGAATAAAACACACCTCTCTTTCTCTTTACTGTTACTGTTACTACCATGCCTGTTGTTGTTGTTGTTGCTGTTGTTGCTGCTGTTGTCGTCGTCTATCTGCGCGCAACTCAATTAAAATGTGTCATATATCTCTCAATGGGTTTGTGCACTGGGCGAGTGTTCTGATCAAGGTGGGGATGGGTATGGGCATGGGGGGGGTGAAGATGGAGATGGGTGTATGGGCATGGTCTGTGTGCAATAAATACTGATGACAATTATGGCAAATAATGGAGTGCGGATTAGGTCATGCGTGGCAAGTTGTGGACAGCAGCAGCAACAGCGACAGCGACTCTAACGGTGCCGAGTTGTCAAAGTAATAGCAGCAACAGCAACAACAATACTGCAACAACAACAACAGCAGCAACAACAGCAACTAACATTGCAATAAGTACTGCAACAGCAGAAGAAGGAAAGAGGCTACTGCCAATGACACAAACGTGCTACTACTATAACAACAACAACTATTACTACTAAACCTACTACTACTAAACCTACTACTACTACTACTACTTCAACAACACCTACAACAACAACAGTCACAACAACAACAGCCAAAACTACAACTACAGTTAGCAGTAGCCATTGACATTGACGCAGTTGCGTAAAATAAAACACAATATACATTTAAAAAACGGCTAAAAAAAGGCTTAAAAACAGCTAAAATGTGCAAGCGAAATCATCAAGCGTCGCATTGCACTGCATTTTCATTTGCCAGCGAATGTCAAAGCCAAAGCCGGCCTCAGTCTACACAACAATCCGCACCACGCCTCCTCCCACATGAAATTGAACCTATGTTAATCCTACTTCTCTGCTGCTGCCCCTACGTGTCTCTCTCTCTCTCTCTCTTTCTCTCCCTTGGCATTCTCCCTGCTCCCCAGCAGCCATTGAAGCGAGCAATTCCCTCTCCATCTGCACCTCATCCTCTCTTACATTCATACGTTCGAAGTGCGCCAATGTGGAAAATCGTTTTCCGATCGCTAAATGTGATAAACGATAAAAAGAGGGCGAGTTTTAGTTGTTGTTGTTGTTGTTGTAGCATGTGTGGCAGTTGTAGTTGTTGATATTGCAGTTGCATGTGTGTTAGTTGTTGTTGTTCTTGTTTTCTTCATTTGCTTATTTTGAATGTCTTCCTCATTAACGAGTTTGTTTGCTTCCCCTTGGAAAGTCTCATTCACTTTCATATTCTTTACTCTGTCTCACTCTTTTGTTTCCCTTTCTATTCTGTTTTTTCATTAGCTCTCTCTCTCTTTCTTTGTTTTCTTTATCAATGCTAATATTTGCATTCTGTTTATTCCCCTCTCTTCTCTTTCTCTCTCTCTCTCTCTCTCTCTCTCTCTCTCTCTCTCTCTCTCTCTGCGATCTTCAAATCTTTCAAACATTGTCAATTTCATTTGTTTGCGACAAAAGTGAAATTTTAACACACAAACAAACACACGCACACACACACACACACACAGAACGGGAAAACAACAAGACAAGAAAACACAGCAACAACAACAACAACAAATAAAAGCCATAGAAATTGTCAACGCTTCTAAGCTTCTTTCAACCTAAAGCAACAAATAAAAAGTGAAATTATTACACAAACACAAGTCAGAGATAATTGTTGCTGCTGCTGTTCTTGTGCTTATTGTTGTTGTTGTGCATCTAATTTGAATATTAAATCTAAACAATCAATAACCAGACAAATACCCTGTAAATAAACTAAACAAAGAGAGAGAGAGAGAGGAGTGAGAGCGTGAGAGAGGGAAAGATAGCGCAGGCAGCTAGAGGGATAAGCTTGCAATTTTTATGCGCTCTCATTCGGTTTTCTTAGCTTGACTTGACCCCCTCCCCTCGCCTCCTCGGCACCACCCTCCCCTGCACCCTTTACTGTTACTCTCTCTTATTGGAGCCCAACATGACACCCTCCCTTCGTAATCTCCCTCTCTCATGTACATATATGTACATACGCATCTTGCAGATACTTTTGCTGCCTCGGCTCAGCTCTCAGCAAACGTTCGACCATTTCACTTGGCAATTAGTCGGCCATTTTCATTCGCAATTGCCACATGACACGCATAAGTAGTTGCCGCAATTGGCAATGTCGGCGGCGATGCGTCTCATCATCATCATCATCATCATCATCATCATCATCATCATCGTCATCGTTCGTAGCCAATTCCACACAAGACAACTGTTTGCCTCATTTTCGTATCTCATTTTTGTTTACCACTCGTCGTCATTCTCATCTCGTTTCCATCCCAGTCCCATCATCTATGCAGCGCGCAACCTGACTGTCCTCATTATGATCATTAGCAGCTCATCTAATGCCACCGCTTGGTCTCACTCTGTCTGTCTGCCGCTCTGTCTCATCTGTCTGTTTCTCTGTCTGTCTCTCAGTCTGTCTGTCTGTCTCTTAGTCTGTCTCTCAGTCTGTCCCTCTGTCTGTCTGTCTACCAGTCTGTCTGTCCCTCTGTCTGTCTGTCCATCGCCCTGTCTGACATCTAGATGACTCAATTCGAATGTATATGTAGCTTATGTATCTTCATCTGTTACTGTATCTTTAGACGGCAATTAAGGTTTTTGTACCTGCACAATTAGTAAAGATATCAGTAGCTGCATCTGTATGTATCTTAAATTGAAACTACAGCAGTATCTTGTATATTTCTTGCAAATGTCTCTGCAGTCCAGATATTTACCAAGTATCTATAGAACTAACACATGTGTTTGTTAATCTTTATCTAAGTATCTGTAGCAGAAAAACCATGTAAGTATCTCTGTCTCTCTCTTTAATCTATGAATACAAATGTAACTTAGCATGTATCTTTATCTAATTAGTTATCTACATTTCAAAGTATATCTGATATCTGCTAACATATTCTCATAAGTATTTGCAAATGTATCTGTACAAGATTTGACTGTAGCTTTCAAATGTATAACTACACAAAAACTCAATCTTACTGCATACTTGTTGAATTACGCTTCTCTCTGTCTCTCTCTCTCTCTAATTTGCTAATTATCATAATTATTTCGATTGCATTTGTTGAGCTCATTTTAACCAATTAGTTTTTTCCATTTCAATGTTCTTTTCTCGCCTCGTTTTTTGTTCGTTTTTCTGCTCCTCGTTCTTTACCTTGACGATCGCAAGAACGAAACAGTCAAGGCTTATAGCTCAATTAGAGCGTAATCTGCGCTAATGATAAATAAAGAATATAATATATATATGTATATAATAATAATATATACAGATACACTAAAGTGTAATCCTAAGCTGCGACTGCTGCAGTTGGAAAACATCTATGCAATTTATGTTGCATGTATGTCTGTCTGCGTGTTTCTCTTTTAACGTTTTGACACCTGCCTGCCTGCTTCGGGTTTGCCTTAGGCCAAGGTTAACTGTTGTTGTTCTTCTTCTTCATCTTCTCTTTAATATTTTTCCTAGACATAACCCTCGATCCCCCTCGACATCTTATTGCATTTGCGCGACCCTAGTGAAGAAAAAAAAGTTGCAAAATTAATTGCTGATTTTTGCATGGCAATTGCCAGCGAGGAGAGTACGAGGGGGGGGGGGGATTGCGATTTCTCTGTGCGTGAGATGTTTACTTAGGCTCTGCACTGTAAGAAATTACACCCGCGTTCTTAACAAGAGAACCTTGTGTGAGTTGCTGCGTTCTAATTGCTCCTACCAAGGGAAAGGGAACTTCTTCTGATTCTATTGTTTTTTTTTTATACTTCGACTGAAGGCAAGCAAGGTAACAGGCGAGGTGGGACCCCAAAGTGGGCTGCTCTCTGCGTCCTAAAAGTACCAATTTGAGGAAACTCTCAACAATCAATTTTCAAATACCCCCCCACAAACTAATTCTTTACTCACATAAAGTAACAATTCAAACAATTTTCAACCCCACCCCCCACACTTTTTCAAAAATATAACTACTAACTCTTCCAAAACACAATTACAACCTCCAACAAACAAATAAACTCACGCATCCGTATCTAATTGTGCATAATTTTCTCTCAGTGTATACGCTCTTCATCGTATGTTTTTGCCTACACCTTGACAACTGTGACCGCGTAGCTGCAGCCCCTCTACACTCTACACTTCCCCTCCGTGCCCGCCCTTTTATTGACGTCGTGTGGGAAATTGAAATCCAAGCCTGGCCAATGTTTTCCATTGTTCGTTGCTGTTGTCGAGTGTTGTTGTTGTTGTTGCTGCTGTTGTGTTGTTGTTGCATTTTAATTAACAATTGCAGCTCGCACGACACACAGCTTCAAATAAAAGCAGTTCCCAATGCAAACGCACACAGATACACACACACGAACACACACGCAGATACACGTACTAACAAATACTTAGAAGAGTTTTTGTTTTTAACAATTGTTGTTGTACATTGAACTTTAAATTATGCGCCATGTGAGAGAGAGACAGAGAGAAAGACAGAGAGAGAGAGATAGAGACGCAGTCAGTGGCAGCAGCATGTTGCGATCAACGCGCATTCAACGCTGGCAACATGTTGTCGTCTGTGTCTTGGCCAAAACGCGCGCCAAGAAAAACGCGAATGTAAATGAAAATGAGCTTGTAATTTAGCAGGAAAGCAGGAAAAAACAGCGAAATGCAAACACGTAAAATGCCGAAATCAATTAAAAAAGAAAATTGCGTAAACATTGCGCAACAAAATTAAAGACGCAAAAGGCGGGACAGTCGGACAGGCCTCGTTTCGAACTCTAGTCAAATTTCATCCTGCTGTGTACGGAGAGGAGACGTATGTAACTCTAAAGAGAGTTCATCAAAGTGCGGACTGAAGAAGACAAGTATCAAGGAGGGTAGGCTGATATATAGATAGATGTCAATATGTACATAGATAAATCAATAGATTGTTAAAGAAAACCTAGAAAGAAAGGCTAAGTTTCTATACTTTTGCAGGTTCCTATATCTTTCGAGCATTCCTATACTTGTGATATATGATAGTAATGAATTAAATAATATTGTGAGTGTTCAATATTAAGTCTAACTTTGATGGGCACTGATAAGTTAATTTATTTTTTATATATATCGTATCTACCTATTCAATCTTTTATTTCCATATACTCTGTCTAGTCTATACATTCAATATACAGTATAAATAAAATAAATAGACATACAGATTCATTGATTAACTGATTCCTGTTTGCCACATACATATATCATCCATATACGAGTACACATGCCACAAACTACGTCTATATAGCTCACTTTGTATCATTGTAGCTATAAAATAGTGTCTACATTAACCGGACTTCAGCTTAGACTGGATCGAGGCACTGAGACTCTACTCTGAGATCATTTGCATGCAAGTAGCGCGGATAATGTCTAGAATTTGTAGTATTGTATTGTAGTATTTGTAATGTATTCTATGTATTGTAGATACTCAAGGCGTATTCGCACTCGCACTCGCATTCATAATCGTATTTAAATGCGCATTAAATTGTATGCAAAGAAGCGGAACAAAGGAGAACCACTGCAAAACCTTTAAGGGGGGAGGGAGGACGAGGTGCAACCCCTTCTTGGAGTATACCCTAGGCTGAGATCAGTCAGTCAGTTGATATGTGTTGACAAACGTTATCAACGCCGTCTCGCTATGAATAGCACAGCATCTCTGGTGCTGACTTCACTTACTACATTGTGCTTATCAGCTGCCAGAAGGCGCCGGCGCTGCAGCCACACAAATATGACGCAAAGTTCATATATTTATTTATATTTTTAGTTGGAAAAAACCAACCATAAGAATGTGGAGTAAATGGAGATAAAACTAATTAAGTCATCAAGTAATTACTATATGTATTTATATTTATAAATCTATATAAAGTATTTACAGTAATCAGCAGTGGAAGTATGAGTTATATGATTGGTCATATTGAAAAAACGAACTAAGCACATTTAAAACATATTATATTATTATATGTATAGTATATTATAATACTAAATATACATTATAATACTATATGCTATATATATAAACTATATGCTTGCAGTTAGCTCTTCTCCCTTTCGCTTTCCCTTTCTTATGCCTAAGTTCATTTTATTGTTGACATATTTTCAATATTATTCTGTCTGTCTGTCCGTCTGTCTGTCCATCTGCCACAATGTCTGACTATTTGTCTGCTTGGCATTCCGACAGCACGTCGCATTACGCAGATAAAGAAACAAACAAATATGAAGATGAAGAAAACAAGAGGAAGAAGAAGAAGAATAAGAAGAATGTGAGGCGCTGATATAGTCAACAAGAAGAGATCACTCAGTCTCTGCAGTTTGTACAAGTCTGACTAGCTGTGCCTATAATAAATCCACACAGACGTGTTACTCGCTGTGTGCACTGCTTGTGTATACCCTGTAAAGTCAATATAAGTTATAATCAACTATTCTGCAGTTTATTTTTATGCAAAGCACTCTCACTTTTTGATAAACATATAAACGATTAGAAGATTGTACTAAGCGAAGCCAGTTTCCAGTTCATAGAGAGAAAGAGAGAGAGAGAGAGAGAGAGAGAGAGGGATTGGTTGTGAGGCAAGAGCAGGCACTTGCCTAGCAACCTGTTGATCGTTTGGCTCCACCAAAGACAAACACACTGTCTTCCCTTTGCACTCTTTCTCTGCCCCCCTCTCTTCCTCTCTCTTTTGCATGCTAATTACTTGTTAGAGTCGCAATAGTTAGCCTAGACAAACTGTGCCGACTGTCGAATACCCTGTATATACTTATACTTGCTTATATTGTTCATATGGCATGGCATAATTCCAAAAAGTTCATCATCATCTTACCTGCAATGAAAGAAATAAAGAATATATATTATTTTTTAATGTCGTTATCAATTGAAAGAAAAGAAAATCTGTGGAAAGTATAGACAGGCTAAGAATTATTTTGACCAAGTCATACACATTAATAGAGGCTCAAATGATTTTCCCTTTTGCTCTCATAATTCTCCAAAATCATTGCAGCGAAAGTTTCATGCATTTTTTCATAGTTTTTATGCTTAAGATTCCCAACTTGTTTCGGTGAGAAATAAAACGAAAATTCAGTGACACTCTCAACACATTCCCTCTCTTTACTCTATCTTTCTCTATATCTGCAGCTTGCTCTCTCTCTCTCTCTCTCTATCTCTTTGCACTATTCTTTCTTTCTGCTACTTCACCGTTTCTTTTTCAATTTATGTCTCTTAATCTCTCAATTTCTGCCTTAATAGAATCAAACTTAATCTCTTTTCATCTCTTTCCCACAGTTCACTCACTTTTCCCACAGTTTTGGCCCCATTTTTCCCTCTCTCTTCTTGCTTTCCTAGAGCTTTGCCTCATTCTTCCTTGTGATTCGTCATGATTTCGAAACTTCCTACAAATCCAACGACCTTGACAATGCCTGTATATATACATATATATATATATATATATATATATGGTTTATACACATATTCATGCACAGTCTCATAACATTTTTTAAGGCGATGCATTGTTTTATGTCTGTGCTCTGTTGATAATCGCCAGCAAACAACAATAATTGATATGCCTCGCTGTCTGTGTATCAGTGTGTGTGTGTGTGTGCGTGTGCGTGTTGTGTGTGTGTGTAGGGACTGCGTCACCGGATGTTTTATACGAAAATGTCAGCAAGTTGTGGCGGCAACTGTTGCTGATATTGGATGCCCATAAAGAAATCGAGCGGCTTTTATAGAATGCATCTCGTATTTTAAGCCCGAATGAAAACGAAAAGAAATTAGTAAGCATGACGCTACATATACAGTGTATACACACTCGTCAGGGTCACACTGTGATATCTATTAGCAGTGTCTGTGTGTACGATCTACAATTTCTTATCCATAGTGCGAGAGGTGCACAGAAGAACTGCCAAATGAGCTATAGATACATTTGTATCTGTAAGTTCAGGAGACACCCGCCTTAAACTCTCTCACCTTTGGGTCCACACTAAGCAGCAAACGAAACGAAACGAATCGAAAAGAGAAATAGCAATAATTTACAAAGGAAAATACAAAAAAAAAAAATCAAGAAATATAAAAAAAAATCCCAAAACGATCAAAAGAAAGTAAGAAATTACAAATTTATGGCGCGTTCATTGTCATCGATCGGCGACTGCTTTTTATGCCAGCTCTCCATCTCCCCCTCTCCCCTCTCTATATCTCCCTCTCTCTGTCTCTTGCGCTGTCTCTCTCACTCATACTAGTATTTCTCAGCGAGTCTCGCTGTCTGTTTTCTGTTGGCATTCGAATGACTCACAGCAACAACAGCAACGACTAAACAATTGTTTGCAACGTCGTCGAGTCGCGCTGTTGAATTTCAAGCTAGTTTTGCATACACTGCCTCCGGTTAGGGTATTGCACATTTCTCATTGCATATGTAACGCTTAAAGTTATAGCACTACATGTATATGTTATATACTTATAACGTACAGTTTATATGGAAATAAATAACTTTTTTTTACATATCCTCTTCAGTTTGTAGAGTATACAATATTCAGTGTCGTTTGATAAAAACATAGCACACTTTCTGTCTCTCTTTCTGGTCAATTGCTGATCCCCCAACCCCCCCTTTCCCGTTCGGCGCGATCAACCTTTGCAAATGACCCAAATTTGGCGCAAATCGAAACGTTTCGTCTTTTTTTTTCTTATTGTTTTTTGGCTTTGATTTCCACCTCGACTCAAAGTTGACTTCGACTTCGGCTGCGACTTCGACTTCGACTTGCCACTTGGCGCGCACTTGTCGTGCGGCAGTTGAACGATAAAGTGCAGGGGCACGGAAGAGCGGGGGTGCAGGGGCAAGCAGTGCAATGCATAAACAGAGCAATGAGCAGGTGAGCGAGGGGGGGGGGGGGGGGGATTTGGGTGGCTTTTTGCTGTGCTTTTTTTGTTGGTTTTCTTTTTATATTTTTGGTGTGGTTTTTTTTTATGCCCCACGGCACATACGATATTCTGTTATAGTTACGACTTCGTGTTGCTGCTGTTGCTGTTGCTGTTGTCGCTGCTTTTGTTGTAAACTAATTGAAAGTTAATTTGCACATCGAAGGCTCGTTTTGAATGCCAAGTTTGCCCCTGGTTTTTCTTCACCTCACTTTTACTTTTTATACAATTTCATTTGCAATTACTTGCAGCACTTCCTACCGTACTCCCCGTACTCCCTCTCTCTCTCTATCTCCCACCCTTGTAAAATTTCACCTGATGTTGCCTATCTATAGAGATGCACAGTCTAGAATAGTTGGGGGAATAGACACACGTTAAAAGGAAAAAATAGCAATACAATATAATACTAACTACATATATCTATATCCACTAAGTATAGCAGATATACATATATATAGCTTATATAGTGTATAGTGCATATATAAGTTGCAAAAGAGAAAGTCAGTTGAAGAACTTGCTTGATAACGTCAAGCTAACTTGAATAATAACTCCAAAGTTTATATAATTTTCGGCATTACCAACTTTGGCTGGCTGCACACAGTGACAACAGCAACAGCAACAGGGCAAGGAGGGTGGCAACGAGGGGAACCAACAATAGTGACAAAAAAGCATAGCAACCATTAACAAAAAAAGAACGATCACACAGTCACAAATCTGCCCTAGTTTGGTCATGACGCTGATGTCACGGCAGTTGAAAATGCCCATGACTTTTATAGCATAAAAATAGAAACATTATTAACCGATGATCGTATATAGATAGAACGATTTACAGCACAAATATCTCTTGTAAGTTTCGGGTAAAGAAATCGATGGGGAAAAGTATGAAAGTAAGAAGTATAAAAGTGAGAGTTCATTGATCCTTGACAAACAGACAGAACAACTTGTTGTACGCTTCAACCTTTGAAAATGATAACATTCTACAAATATCAAATAGAATTATATCAAATATATTATATCAAATTCAGTACTTTACGATTATCAAGCAAACTATTTAACTCATTACTTTCAGCTTCAGAATATACATATTTAGATACATATTATATACAGTTATTATCCAAATTTCAGTGGATCAGTTAATAAACACGGTTATTCAAGTTAATATTTTTTCATTTGCACACAATTTGCTGTTGGGAATTATAAGTGTTAAAAGTGAAAATATGGTTAGAGGGTATCTGTAGCTTTGGTCTCTGGTTATTTCATTTTTTGGTGGTCAAAACAAGTCTTTATTTGTACACACACTCATGGAGTATCTTTCCGAATCGGTAATGCGTAGGTAATGTCAACTGTGATATTCAATCTTCGCCTAATAAAGACAAGCTCAATTAAAAAAATGAAAAAGAAACAACAACTCGAAACAAACAAGTTTTCAGTTTCGTTTAGATAAACAAAAAAAAAAGGAAAAAAACCAAAATGTATAAATAGTTATGTTGATAGTCGAGAATGTCATCGTCTTGCCGGTTATGGGCTCACACAGACGTTGGTACTATTAACCTACTAACTGTTTAGCATAGGCCAAAGGCAACAGGGAACTGTCAGAACCGATCAGAACTGTATACGGAATTCCCAATTCCCATTGAGAGAAGAATCTCGTAAAAAGGGAATGAAATCTACAATATAGAGAATTTGCATAATATGCCAAGAAGTAACGAGAAGTATCTTTTGGGGCATTACCCAACACTCTCTTGTCTTGCTTAAGACATTTCCGTTTTCACAGCAAACCAAGAAAGAGTTCTACAATTTCGGAATTTACATTGTATTAATCATCATGCAAGCACATTCTTTGCGCGCCTCAAGATTGCAGAATCGACCAGTTCCGGTGCTGATAATGAGATATAGTATACAAACATATACCATGTATGTATGTATGTATAAGTAGCCTGGTACATAGTTTATGGGGTTGAAAAGATATCTTGTGAGTCTGAGGCATCTTTGCTGCGCGCCCCGCTATAAATGTGGCAAACTCTTTTTATGGTTTGTCGATTAAAAATAGCATTAAATACCCGAACTGCCCAGTTTGCTTGCGCCTGCTTTGCTGGCCCATTCCTCAATGGCCACCTGGGAGACACACAGTGCTCTCGGTACCCAAGTACCAAGTGCCTAACCTATCCCGCTCCCTTCCTCCCCCCCCCTCTGTGAACAATGAACAATATTATGTTTTTTTTTTTGTTAATTTTTTGTTGGCCCAATGTGTGATAAAAAGAATGCCGCCAAACACTAAAACGAAATCTGGCAAAAGAGGGAATAGAACATCGACTGAGAGAGAGAGAGATGAAATGGTAGACAGACGGTGCTGTTAAGGGGTATATCAACGCAGCAGATCGCCACACACACTTTATACGCATTGGAAAAATCTTTAAAAGTGAAAAAAGAAACCGAATTTTCACGTCTGCCGCACAAAAAGTATTTGGCATAAGGGACGGGCGGGGCGAGCGAGCGACACAGACATAAAGACGGCTGCACCACTCCTGTGGAATACCCTATAGGAAGTGCAAGGGCAGCGCATCATATCAATTGTATATTGATGTTTGCTCAGTTCAGACGATTCAAGTAGTGTCTGTCGTTTAGTTTGGAAATAGTGAACACTTTTGACAGTACTTTAAAAACTCTACTCCACCCTGCAGGGTACCTTGATAAGCGACAAAGCTCTGCTGTAACTTTTACTACTGCAGACGCTGTTGTTGTTTTTGTTCTTGTTGAGTTGAAGACACATGCAGGCAGTACAGCGCATTTTATAACCTGTAAAACACAGTACGGCGTATGTCATTATTTATGAACAATTAAGATACAGAAAGATTCATAAAGCCTTATCAAACAATTTTCACAAATAACAGGGTATCCCTAAAGGCACTACTGTCCGTTTGTTTGCCCACTATACTTGCTGTGGGGAAATTTTTAAGAAGATCAGCAACAAAAATTAAATAAAATATCTATTTAAAAAAACAACACCAAATTTTAATTTCATTTAATATTGTTATTGTTGTTGTTGCTGTTGTTGTTGCTGCTGCTGTTCTTGCTGTGTGTTGTTGCTGCTGAGTTGGTTCCCGAAAAGAGATGGAATATACATTGTTGTTGCTGTCGATCGTTGAGTTTTCCTCTCTGTCTTCTTTTGCACTAAATTGTTAACTAAATTGTTTGGGCTTCTTCTTCTTGTTCTTCTTTCTCCTGCTTGTTCTTCTTGCTTCTCTGCTTTGGCTATTGTGCATAAGATTTTACTCTCTGTTTTCATTTGGGCTTTGCTTTTGATTTCTCTTCTAGTGGAGCTAAGGCGAAGGCCGTGAAGGCCAGAAAATCAACACGATTCGGGCGGCAGCTCCACTTGAATTGTGTGTTAATTGTTAAAACACTCTATTTTATTTTATTTGCATGTACAAACATGCACAGCACGTGCATGTGCGTGTGTGTGTGTGTATGATTTTTCCCTACTGACGTCAATTGCCCAGCGGATTTGTTTAACTTGAACAGTTGCCACAGATTTTCAAAGCACTTCAGTTATAACATAAATGAAATACAATAATAAATCGTCTTAATTGTTGATACAGATCATGAATAGCATGAATATATATATAGATACCTATAAACTCTGTCTATGCCAGAGCATATGTAAAGGGTTAAAGGGGATTCTAGCCCAACAAATCTAATTGCTTATTTGAACTTTGTCCGACTTCTTGTGGCTGATAAGCAAAGAGCAATGAAACAAATGAATAAAAGTATAAAAAGAGTATAAATAAAGAGCGAGTGAGTCATGCCAATCATCTCTGTTGACTAGACAATAGTTGGAGAACCAGTAAAAGAGAACCGAGAGAGAAGACTCTAGAGACTTTCTCAGATAAGACAACAAAGTTGAAGATGCGGATGATAACAACAAGTTGGCAAGGGGAAATAACGCTTTCACGCAATAATAAATCCGCGATTCGAATGCAACGGCGACATCGGCCAAGAGTTTGTACATATATATACATATATATATACATATATATATACACATGTATGCATATGAATAATATGGAAAAGCTTAACAAAAAAAAAAAATATAAAAAAGAAACAAATAAAGAAAACGGTGAAAACTTTGCATTTTGTGCAATGGCACGTATTGGGGTACAACAGTGCCACAATGGAGGGAGTGCGGGGGGGGCACGGCAAGGTACTCAGTACGTAGGGGGTAAGGGGGAGAGGGTCGCCGCACCCACGTCGCGATGCTGTGGCTGTGGCGAAGACGTGTTGGTATTGTGTACTGCCGCCTTGCGTGTTGTGTGTGCTGTGTGTGTAGGCAACAACACTAGCGATTATCAAGCACACACACACACACAAACACTACACATGGAGAGAGTGTCTGAGTTGCGTGATAAAAGCAAGCAGAGAAATAAACAGCAAATCCAACAGAAAATGCACTGTCAACAGAAGAGTTTGAATATGGTAGATTATTTTTTGAGTACACATACTATATAGTATGCATATAGTACACATATGTATACACATGTACATTACATATACAAGAAATAAAGTATAAAGTCAAAACAACTTTAGACATGCATCTATTAATACAACTGATCAAGCCTTAATTTTCATCACGCTGTTCGCAGCTCGCGCAGATAATTGAAAACAAACCTGATATAGATAAAGATATATCATATAGATAACTATACCTTGAATTTAATATTTCCCGTAATTGATTTATCTCTTTGAAACTGTTCTATCATTATTATTTAACGACATGAATACCACACACTTGGGTGAGCACAGACTTCAATCGATCGCATGACGTTATATCTACATATCAATCGAGGCAATTGTCATGTTATCACCTTATTGCGTCAATGGAAACATGATAACGTGATGATCTATGGCAACGTGCACATGAAATAAAAAGAGCCCCACGTATCTTGATAGAGAATATCTCAAGTTGAGCATAGAAATGATAATGATAAATCGAATTGTGCTAAATCACAGCTATAAATATGTTACGATCGAGTTGGAGTATCAAAGAGATTCGTCTTCTTTGTCAACATCTCACGCCAGGCGCCTCTGCATCTTGTGCGCCTCCTTAAATTGATTACCCCCAAGCGCAGGCAGTTTCTCCTTCAGATATTGCAGGAATCTACAGCTGAGTTTCCCCCATTTCTGCTGGCTTTGTTTGTAGCGAATCAAAAAGATTAGAGTTGCCTTATAGATACAATTTAATAGATAGATATTGAAGGGATCTACAGACGAGTTCCCCTCCTTCTGCTGGCATTGTTTACAGGGTGCTGCTGCTCACTCTCTCCTCTCTCTTCTCTCTCTCTTCAAGTGTTTCATCTTTAGCTTTTGTGCTAAATGTGATTTATTTTTAATCCGATTATAGCATTATCCGATTGCATTTGCGTCAGCGCCCTTTATCGGCATATTGCGGAATGTGTGTGTGTGTGTTTGTTGTTCTTACAAACGATTCATGATTTTTGAATTCTATATACGAATCCCACCCAGGGGCAAGGCAAAGAATGATGCGAGACGAGGCGAGGCGAGGCGTGGCGAAGTCCGCCTCGTGTTGTTGTTGTTGTTGTTATTCTTTATCTTCATGTTGTTTGGCTTCGTCTCATGTGCTGAAACATTCATTCGTTCCATTCATATTCATTCATATTTGGCACGAACTGCACGCATCTGTTGTTCGACTGCTTCAATATCAAATTATTATTTACCAATTTGATCTTTATTTCCCATACAAATATTTTAAATTTGAGAGAAAACACAATTTCGTATTCAGAAATCGAAAAATGTAGAATTCACAAATTTCAATAGAGAGGAGGAAGAGGAAGTGGGGGGAGGGGGTTGATTTGGCTTTACAAATATGCCGTATGACCATAACAATAATAATAACCATAACAATAAAAACACAACTGCAACAACCGCAACTACAACAAGAAGAAGAAGAAAAAGAAGGAGAAACATACACAACAACATCGAGTAAGTTTTACAAGCAACAAAACGTTCAGCTTACAACTTACAACAAGAAAGTTGTAAGTACAAATTCCCAGAGTTGCCCATGTGTGTGTGTGTGCGTGTGTGTGTATCTCATGCGGAAATGTTGTTCGTTGTTTACAAGAAAATTGTTTTAAACTTTGATACCCATTGCTCAGACCACACAGAAGAGTCTTTAAGACTAAGCAGCAAGCAAAGTATAAAGTAATTCTGCATAAGAAATCTGAATCAATATTCAATTGATAAGTCACCAAAAATACCGTGTACCGCACTCCACACTCCACCCGCACCTGAGGTCACACACACACATATGTACATATGATTAAGCAAAGCTGTCATTATATTAATAATATCGATAACTCACTCCGCTCGATGACGCTGTTTTACAGTTGATTTCTTTGTATTTAATGTGTGAAATATACAATTAAATAAATATGAATTTATTGTTTTCTTATCATGAACTTTTTGCCAACACAGCAGTTACTGTATAAACACACACATGCCAAGGGTATTCAAGTGTCGGTTACTTTGTTGCTGCTGCTCTTGTTGTTGTTGTTGTACTAGCACTGGGTATTTGATTTTCAGGAAATTTTGTACCCTTTTTTTCGGGTTAACTGAAGCGACCGACTAGACGAGACCGAGTGACTGACAAACCTTAGCAGTTCGCACGACAGTTTAGGCTAACACACCACTCGACACACCCTCTCATGTCATAATTAGCTGTCCTATCTGTCTGTGTGTCTGTCTGTCTGTATGTCGGTTCACCTGTATGTCTGTATGTCTTCCTGTCTCCCTTTGTTGTCACTATGTCTATTCTGCCTGACTGTCCGTCTGTCTGCCTGTCTGGCTGTCTGTCTGTCTGTCTGTCTGTCTGTCTGTCTGTCTGTCTGTCTGTCTGTCTGTCTGTCTGTCTGTCTGTCTGTCTGCCAGTCTGTCTGTCTGTATGTCTGTCTATCTGTCTGTTTGTATGTCTATCCATCTGTCTATCCATCTGTTTTTAGGTCTGCCTGTCTGTCTGTCTGCCTCTCTTACTGTCTGTCGCTCTGTCTCCCTGGCAGTCTGTCTCTCTGCCTGTCTATCTCTCTATCAGTCTGTCCTCTATTTATCTGTCTGTCTGTTGCAACAGTTTTGACTCCGCTCTAGCTAAGCCAATGCCAACTACGAAATTAAATTGTTAAAAACAAATTGAAAATAAACTGAGTCTCTTTTTGGCTAATCAGACAGTTTAGTTTAGTTTAGTTTCCAGTCTAGTTTCAGTAGCCACTCAGTTAGTTAGTTAGGTTAGTTAGTCAGTTAGTAAATTAGTTGTAATTTGTTTGCCTTGTTGATTGCACTGTGAAACTTGGTCTAATTGCTATTAAAGTCGAGGCCAAAACGTTCGCCCCGGCCAGGCCCAAAATGGGAAAAGAATAATCGAAGAAAATACGAGTAAGTCGATTAAACTATGTACATACATACATACATGCACACACATTGCGAGGGTTGTTCAAAGTGTTGTATACATACTTATGATATTCAATAGCTAAAGAAGCTTTTAACCCACTCTCATTCTGACATGTCGAAACCTTTGAAACGCCACTCGTTGAACTCTCATGCCGATCATCAGCAACTGAACTGGCACTCTCCAGGGTATAGGGCTAACGGGGCGTGGCACAATATAGTGGACGGGCTAATGCTGACACGCCCCAAGTGTTGTTTGGGTCACGATAATAAACAAATATTTCATACGTTTTAATTGCAACAAATCGGCTTAAGGTGGCTCCCTCTAGCTGCTACCTTCCCCTCCCATCTCTCTCTCTCTCTGGGTCTGAACAGGGCAGGGCATGGCAACCAAGGACAGTCAAAGGCAAAAGGGTTTCTTTGATGTTATTGACATTGCTTTGGCTCTTTATCGCTTTGCTTCTTCTTCTCTTCTCTACTCTCTGCTTCTGCCTTTTCTTTCTCATTTTTTATCACTGGCCCGTGCATTGTTCATCGCCTTTTTGTGTTTTCATCCCAGATTGCAGCGGAGTCATATGTTTTTCTTGTTATTTGGCTTTCAATATTTATGGGCCAGACCCCGACCCCGACCCCCCCGACCCCAACAAAGATGATTATCTCGCGATGAGGCTGGTGTAAACGGTGACTAACACCCGATCATCAAAAGCTTTATCGTCTCGAGATAATGATCATTGCTGGCGGAGCTCGTCACGTAGCAGGTGAAGCTATGCTATGCCCGACTAGGCTCATCTTCCCTCCATTCGATTATATACATAATCTACCATCTCTCCCGCTCCCTCTCTCTCGCTGTCTGTGTCTGTCTCCCCAAAGTATTTGTCACTTTCACATTAGCAAAAGTTGTCGCTTCTTCTGTCTCTCTTTCCACTCTATGGGATTATCAAGCGAGAGAGAAAGCAAGCGAGAGATTATCATAAACTAAACGATCGATTATATGCATCTTATATATCTGCTGATAATAATATCATCAAATGTTTCAATTACTTTTAATAATATTCAATATTTAACTCTGAATTCTTGCTCCCATTTACGCCTCTTTCGACCTATTCATTATAATCAATCTCTTGATCTTTCTTAGGGATCCCACATCCCAAGTGGCTCTAGGTTTACAGGGTATACAGTCACAGTGCAGTTTGCAGTTCACAGTGTATACACACATCTTACTTGTTTCTAGGATATATCATTGTCTATCACTCAAGATCTTTTTCATTGTTTCCATGGCATTTCAAATTGATTTTCTTCTTTTTTTTTTTTATTTTTTCTAGCAATATATAATAGCATTATTGATGATGCGTGATCGATGCATGAATCGCCACAACGGCGGCCAGCCGGAGTGGTCGGAAAAATCAATTTTCCAATGTTGCACCACACACATATTTTCCTTATTTTCGCCGACAACAATTTGACAACGATTCGCTACAAAGAAAGTGAGAGCACAAAAGTATTAAAAAAACAAAAAGAAATCTCTTTCGTTTCGTTTGCAATCACAAATTGCAAAAGCAAGCCCGATCGGATCATGATCATATTATAATATTTGTCCAAATGTTTCAAGTTGCCAGTTCATTGACATTTCGAAAACGAAAAAACATAAATAAATAAAAGAAGAAACAAAAAAAAAACAAAACCAGGCAAAAATAAAAACGAAAAGTCAACAGTTTTCGCTTCGCTGGACAGACAGCTCGGCACAAATACCGAATACCGAATATATAATATATAAATACTACAGTATTTTATTTACATATGATTTAACTCTAAAAAATAAAGCTATGTATGTATATACTCAAAAATACTTAATTAATATACATTTTCTACTGTTTTCTATGTGTTCTTGTAATCGCTCTGTAAATCTTATAATTCTATTCAGTTTTTTGACACTTCTCCACAATTAAAACCTTTTAGTGTTGAAAACAACTGATTATCTATAGTTTTAACACATGATTTAACTAAGAAAAATAACCTAATATACAAAAATAATTATATACTACAAATTTCGCACTGTTTTTTGTGTGTTCTTGTAAACGTTTAGTAATTTCTATTAAATACTATTAAATTTTATGTTACTTCACCACACTGAAGCCTTCTAGTATTAAAAACAATGACTATTCACCCTTCAACTTCTTATATATCGATCATCTTGTCATCTAATCAAACAGATTTCATCTGTGGGAAGATCTGTCTCTCTTTCTCTCTCTCTCTCTCTTTAATACTTGTAGTTCCTGGTACGAAAGAACAACTTGAAAAGGGTTGGGCAAATACAACTTAGCTTTTATCGCTTCGTAGAATTAAGTTCTTGGTTCTAGCGGCATGTACTTCACTTTCGTTGGAATTAGGTTTGGCCAAATTCCGTTTGGTTAGTTGGCAACTTTGTAGACTTCTCAAGATAGTATTCTTATCTTATCTTACTCGCTATAGTATAGTATACTATATATGTTTAATTATTCGGCTTTTCTCTGCACTCACAATAAGGCTGCGGCCATTAGACACATTAAGTATTTGTGTGTATACATGTGTGTTGGTGTCTGTGTATGTGTATGTTAGTGTTTGTGTTTGTGTTTGTAAAACAAAAAAGGCTTTTCGGACTTGACATTCGAGTAAAGAGTTTCTTTCGGGGTTTGAAAGAATCATAAATAATTCTGCTGTTGCAAGGCAAATGAAACTTTAAGTTCGAGTGAGCCAAGTGCGCAAGTGCGAAATTCGATAAGTGCAAAAATTAAATATATACACACACACAGCGACACACACACGGGACTTGCATTCGAAAATGTTCGAGTGTGTAGATCAAAATCGTTTGGGTAAATATTTAACTTGGTTTTTTTTGGCTGTTGGACAGAATTTCAACAGCTTTGCCATTCCGCTTTGATGGCTCTGCCTTGGCCCGCGCTGTCTCTCTCTCTCTCTCTCCCGTTCCCAGCTCTCTCTATCTGTTGAGTGGCTTATGGTCGATAAACCGTTAAATTGCTGACTGAGACATACCTTTTCCAAAAGCGATATTTAATGAGCGATATCACTACAGAAGCAATCGTTACGTAATCGATATATAATCCATATGTAATCGACCCACAAACCATATGTAATCAAAATATAATCGATATATTGTGAAATATGTATTTATGCATACAATCGATTTGTAATTGTTTTATAATCGATATTTATCGGCATGTAGTCGACTTTTCGCATATTTCATGGCTTTACAGCACACGTTTATCGATAACCATGGACTCGATACGTAATCGCATGTTATCGGCATGTAATCGATATGTTATCGGCATGTAATCGATATGCAATTGATATGCAATCAATAGAAAAGTAATAATAAATATTGATGATCATACATTGAATGTCTTTACTGTCTGTTAAAGTTTATCGATAGCCCTACTTGCATGCAACTATCGATATCATCGATATCATTGCACAGCCCAATAAGTTTCTATTGACACGCAAAACATAAACCCACAAATGGCAAATCCAATGTGCCAAAAGCAAAAACAAACAAAACACACACACATCGAACTTGGAGAGTTGGAACTCTCGGGGATTCGGATTTGGATACGAGTCGCAAGTCGAAATCGCACCTTAAAAAATTACCAATTGAAAAAAAACTAGACAGCAGGCAAACAATCGTTGACCTGCTCACACCCTCCCTCCCTCGCTCGCTTCCCTCACACTCTCCCTCTGCCTCGATCGCTTTGCGTGCCTGTCGCGCACTTTAAATAGCTGCTCCCAAAAAACAGAAGAGACCGAAGTAGAATAAGAAGAAGAAGCAGACGAAAAAAGAGCGAAAAAAGTAAACAAGAAACGTTTAAAGAGGAAAGAAACGCAACAATGTCAGGTGTGTGTGGGTTCGAAAACAAAAATCTGCCAGAAATTGCTAAATAAATACAAAAAAGGTAGAAGAAGAGAATAAAGAAAAAGAGAATGCCGAAGAATCATAATGATAATGCTAATGATAATGATAACAGTAATAATAATAGTTAAAAGTAATGAAATAAAAGCAACAAAACATAATTATCATAATAATAATACATATAATAAATAACCAGTGAGTGAGAGAGAGAGAAACGACATTTGAGAGCGTCAACGAATGTTATATACTCTTTAATTGACAATGAAAGGAGACTGTTGCTCTCGTTCCAGTCTAAGAACTTGATAAACCATAAAGTTCACAGTGCAATACTTTATATATTCGCATATTATAAGCATATATTTATATTAGAAGTGTTATATAAGTATTTCATATTATATAAGGGTATTAAAACTACGTACACGTGTTCGTCTTTGCTTTTACATCTAGTTAATTAGCTTGTTCCACGAACTGGCCATATGACAAATCAGCTAAAGCTCTACACAAAAGATCTCCGAGTTCGAGCATACCATAAACTCCACAGTTTCTCAGTCTCAATGGGTTAAGAGCTTGTAATAGTTAATTAACTAATACGCCGATTAGCTACGTAAGCCCTGCGTATAGGGTTCAGATTTGATATAAATATATATACATATATAAATGTGTGTATGTATGTTTATATTCATGGGGGCCCCCGGTCGACATGACGATCAGCCCGCACGGGAGACAGGCCAACGGGTGCGTCATCTATCGCAGTGGCTCTGATGGTCTCTATGTGCTATTAGGTGGGGCAGTTGCCTGGTAATGGTGGTGGTGGGGTAGTGTTGGTTGGGCCTGTCAATCAACAAGCAACGCCGCCACTTCTAGGGCTTATCTTAAGTAACTAACGCGCCGCTAATCGATCATTCTGTATCTGCGCCTGTCCTCTTCTCTATGTCAAGAAGCGTACAAAGAAAAGAGAAAGATATAGAAAGAGAGTAACTGAGAGAGAAATAGAGAGATGAAGAATGCGACTGATAAGCTGCGTTTTCGACCCAAACTGGTTTCTCTTCTCGCGCCAAGGGAGTGAAGAGGGCGGCAAACAATTTATCAAGCTGAAAGCCGAAAAACAAAAGAGAGAGAGAAAAAAAAAAACAACAAACCAAAACAAAAATCAAATGATTCATACGAAATTCAAACGTAAAAACGATGCGTTGTTTAGTTCAGCTCACAAGAGCGCCGGATACACTCACACACACACACACATACACACACGCATACATATAGAGTTGAAAATTGTTGCTTCTGTTGGCCGAAAGATTGATCGCATTTCAAACACAGCCAGACGATCAAATTTTATGCAAACCGTTAACATTTTGCATACAGTACAGATCCTCACACACACATATGCATACTATATATGTAGCATATATACAAATATAATGTTTACATTCATATTAGATTGCTTCGTCAGCTTCGTCAGCGTAAAATCTTTTCTTTTCGGGGTTTATGATTACACTTCGAGTCGGAGAGCCCAAAGTTGTTACTCACTTCTTTTGCAGGGTATGAGCAAATTAAGACAAGATTTAACTTTAAAACGAGCAAGAAAAGCAACAGTCGAGAGGCACACGACTGTGGGATAACCTTCGTTCTGTTCCATTGTAGTTTAATTTGTTTAATTCATACATACATGTGCATGCTTACAAATAACAAATATATTGTAGCCCTACACTCTCTCTCTCTCTCTCTGGTGTGTTATCGAATACCTTAGCAGAGTGCAATAAATTTTAAATTGAACTTGAACAGCAAAATAATAGCAACCATATCTTATCGCCCCCCAACCCAACTGGATATCTTGACTAACAAAATGCGAAAGATAAGAGGTAGCTGGACTAGCAACCTAATACGACATTAGAAATGTACACAGATTATCTTCGAAATGTTTAGGTTGAACAAACAACAAGATAGTTAAGGAATTTCCTTAAACATTTGCTAGCTGATATCGATACAATACATAAGATACTAGATTATAACGTAAGATATGATTTAAAAAAAAAAAAAGAAAGAAAATGTTTTCAAGTTAGTAAACATGTTTGGCGTTCGCCTCAATGAATCCGAGATCGAGACCGATCAACATCTTTTATTCTTATGCAAATATACTCGCAACATTGTATTTGTCGACATCCTCCAACTAGAACACTTTCCAGAACTGGTATAAGTCTGATGCCACGCCTCGACTCGGATTAAGAATAACAATAGTATTTTTCAAGGTCGTCCCAGCTGCTTTTTCTATTCTATTTCTTTTTGGGCATTTGCATTTGATAAGTATGATAGTTTTGCTTACGGTTCGCTGTCGCCCTTCAATCAGGTTCGTCACATTGACCTATATATGGTATACAACGACGACGACGACACGACGACGACGCTAGAGAATCGCTGCGTAATCCGAAAACGCGTAGAACGAGTATTCATTCTCTTTCCGATTACAAAGTACAGATAGTACCGCTAGTAAAGGTTTTGTGAAGGTTTATAACACTTTAATTGGCCTCAGCAAGTGTAAATAACAGGGTATTTTTGAGTTGACAACCAACAAATTAAGTATTCAACGAAATTTATCGATGTGTAAATGATGACAAGTGAAATTGATAAGTTTTTATTTGTATTTGCATGCAAATGAAGGGGTGTGCTGTCATAAGCTCGTAATACATATGCATAATATATATGTATATACAGGGTATTAGTCAGTCGACTAGCGGGCTGTTGGTAGCTCCTCCCGATACGTAGCGTCTGTTTGCCGTGCACAAACATGGGAAAGGTGACAAACCTTATGAAGCTAATGAATCTGACAAAGCCCCAAACAGCGCACAACGAGTACCTGCACGAATATCTCAGTCTCTCAGTGTGACTGTGTGAGAATGTATGTAAGTGTGTATGTGTGCGTGTGTGTGTGTGTGTGTGGAGACTGCGAGTGTTTTCAGTGCCATGGCAAACTTGGACTTGCACTATAAGTTTTTGACGTTTTTGGTGAATGCGTTCAATGGCAACCAAATGTATCTGCGCCTCCCCCTTCCCTCCCCGCCTCTGCCACCCCTCTCATATTGCCACGCTCATTGCCCTTACCAGCTTTAGTTGCAACTACTTAACAATCGATCAGCAGTAAGTAGGCTTAGCACGCAGCAGATAACAGTCAATCAATCAGTCAGTCTGTTCGTCAGTCACTCTCCCAATCCGCTCGGCTTGTATCGGACTATTTATGGCTGACAACTATGCGACCAGTTGCCATATGCGCGATTATTGAAATTGAAATTGAACAGAAATCTCGAATCCGATGCCCACAGTCCGATTTCGATTACATAATTAGTCGTCAAGGTTAGCTTAGTTAACCAAATGGTCAAGTGCTTATCATGCCAACAGACGAACATACGAGCAGACGAACGGACGAACGTGTTCGTGTTTGATTGCGATAAGCACACACACCGTGCATACTCTCATCGATAAGATTGTACCAAGACTATCGATACACATACCTACATATACATATAGTTATGCATGTGTGTGTATGTGTGCCTGCATATCGTATACATAAGTTAGTAAGTTATTTATTGATCAACTTGAACTTGACTTGGGTGTGGTCAATGGGTCATAAATTAGTGAATCACCAAAGTCAACGAAGCATGCGTTGAGTTTCGTTCAAGATTCGTTTAGTTTTGCCAATTGTTATCCGTTATACGATATATCGACATGCCACATTTGCGACTTATTTGAGGTTATGTTGTACAGTCAAACTGTTAGATGTACCCTGTACCAATACTGTTTATCTGGCCTGCCACGCCTACCTCTGCCATTCACCTCAGCAAGAGAGCAAACATGCATGTACATACATGCAAATCTTTATAGATCTTTATGGATATAGGCAGGTAAACACCTGCATGCACCTGTTGCTGTTGTTGTTTCTTTTGTTTTCGTTGTGTTTATCGCGCTGCAATTCTTGACTAATGATTGCTAAAACGATTTCTATTACACACACACACATACATACATAACTACCTTTGTATGTGGTTATTAACGAGAACAACAACAACAACAACGACAACATCTGCAGCAGAGCATAAAGCAGTTTGTAACGGCCGTTAGAAGGGGCAACACATTGCCAGCAAATTGACTCTATGCAAACATGGCTCTCTTTACTCTTTACTGCCTCTCCACGCTGCTCTCTGCACACCACTCTCTGCTCTCCACTCTCATAGTCCATAAATTGTTTTTGTTGGTTTTATTTGTGCTACTGGTTGACCTTGACGGGCATCAACACACAAACACACACACACACTATAAGAAAGAATGAGCGCGCTCTTCTCACGCACTCAAGTATGCGTGCGAGCGAGACAGAGAGAGAGAGAGAGAGTCGAGGTGCAATTGCACGAGAGAAGGAGGTGAATTAGGAGAATATATACATAGTTGAAATGTGTGTTGTACTCACCTTTTGCAGCACTCATTAGATCCTTAACCTCTTTGATAATGCGCTTGATCTGATGACTAGTGTGATCCAATTCCTTTTCGTGACGATTTAAATTATCACGAAATTCTGGACTATCGACAATGCATTCCTCAAATTCCAATGGCTCCAGGCCGCGGCGAAATTCTTTACCGCCGCCCATTTTCGTTTTTGTTTTGCTGTTGTTTTGTATGGTTGTTTGTTGCTGCTGCTGCTGCGGCGGCTGCAGCGGCGGCGGCTGCTGCTGCTGCGGCTCCGACTGCGGCTAATGTAGTTGTTGTTTTTGCTTTCGATGTTAATTTTGCTGCTGAGCTGCTGAAATTTGTTTTATGCTTTACTTTAGTATTACTGTTGCTGTTGTTGGTATTGTTGTTGTTGTTGTTATTGTGGTTGTTGATATTGATTTGAGAGGCGTTTGAATTGTTGCGCCGAAAGCGACGACGCACAAAGTAAATATGTTTGTTTTTTAATTTGCCTTTTGCAGCTGCACTTGCTGCTGCTGCTGTTGTTGTTGTTGCTGTTGCGGCTGTTGTTGTTGTCGCCGTTGTATTGTAGCTGTAACTCTGTTGCGGTATTCGGTTAGTAGCTGTTGTTGTTGTTGCTGCTGCGTTGTTGATATTGTTGTAATATTTCTTTCGATTAGTATTCGCTTGCTGCGGCTCATTAGTATTAGTATTAGTTGTTGCTGTTGTTGACGTTTGATTTGTATTTAAATTAATATTATTAATATTGTTGTTATTGTAATTATAATTGTAATTATTTTTTGTGTTGCGTCTGCTTCATAATTTCAAGCAATACAAAAGGAACAAACAAAATATTATTAATTTATTATAATTGATTTATTTTTTGTTTTGTTTTTGTTGTATTTGTTGTGTTTTTTGTGTGGCTGTTGTTGTTGTTGTGCATAAATATAAATATATTTAATACGTGAGGGGTGTGTACACACTTGCACTTTTTTTTTTATTTGGCGTAACGAAAACAAATGCAAAAACACTGCAAAAACAAAAGGAATTTCGATTAATTAAAACACACGAAAACAAATCCAAAGCAAAAGGCGGGTAAATATATCGATAAATGTATTGATGTGTGCACATAAATTTGTGTGTTTATGTGTGTGTGTGTACAATGAGACAATGCGATTTGTTGTAATTACAATTTGAAAAACAATAAAAATGCAAGCGAAAATCACAAATAATTATTTAATGACTGTTTTGTTTGTGTGTGTTCTCTGTGTGTGTGTGTGTTTAATGATCACATGAATTATGGCTAAAGGAAACGAGAGAAAAACATACGAAAAATATTCGCAATATAAAACAATAACAAATAACATTAATGAACAGCTGCAGCTTTTATTATTGTAATACACAAATTGAACAAATGCAAAGCAAAATAAAAAAAATAAAAAAAAAACAAAAACACAAAAAAGAGAAGCGAAACAAGCACACGCACGCACAGTAAGCAGTAATGGTAAAAATAATTACTTGTAGTACTAACTTTTTTCTCAAATGCATTCTCTCTCTCTCTCTCTCGCTTACACACACTGTGTCTCGAAGAGAGTTCAAAATGCAGGCAACAAACAGCAACGACAACAACAAACAGGCCAGAGCAGACGAGAAGGAACAGCAAGAGAGGCTCGCGCGTTCACTTGCTCGCTCGCTCACTCCCCTCACGCACTGGATGCTGCAGCTGAAGCAGCAGCAGCGACGACAGCAGCACGGCGCAGGCACGTTTATGCGTGCAAACAATTCGAAATTTGTACAAAAACGCATTCAAATTGTATTTATGATTATTTTTAATGAATTTACATTAAATGCACAAATTTTGCACTATAACAGACTATATAAATATGCAGTCAACAATAGCCGAAATTTATGTGACGGCGCGTCGCTGTCGCTGCGGTGCTGTTGCTGCTACTGCCGCTGTTTCACTGCTGCTGCATTGCTTTCATTATTGTTGTTTTTGTTACTGTTGCAATTTCATTTTGGTTTGCAGTTACTTTTTTGTTTCCGTTTGCTGCAACTAATTTCATTTGCTAAAAATCAAATTTCGCTCAGCCACAAATACAGACACACACACACACACATACAACACATCACACACACACACAGAGACTTAAAGTCGCGGTCGTTTGTAGCAGAAACTTGTTGAATAAGTACGTAAAAAACTGGTTGCGCGACATCAACTACAAAGGCGCGTTCAGTTCAGCACATACATAACACACATACACATGCACGTTCACACTTGCACACACATACACACACAAACAGCACAGGCAGGCAGGCGCACACATGCACAACAATTGAAACTGCACTGCATTGTTTATATTTGTATTTTTTTATTTTGTGTTATTAACTTCGCGCTGTTAGTTTTTGCAACACAAAACAAACACAGACACGCACATACACGCATCAAACACTCGCACACACACACTCACAGCACACTCTCTCGCGAGAGAAGTGCGAACTTTAGATGAACTTTTAGATTTTCCCACATGTGTTTTTCCAAAAACAAAAACAAAAAAAAAAAAGAGGAACAAGAAACGAAACGGGAAAATACAATCTTTGGAGAAATAACTAAATTACACACTTCATTGCATAATTTCAGCTGCTGCGGCGGCTATTGTGGCGGCTGCTGCTGCTGCCATTTTGATACGCGCGATCAAGTAAATACGCGTATTTCAAACGCAACACCGCGGCGCACACACGAAAAAAAAAAACAACAAAATGCAATTGTCGGCCGTCGGTCTCGCGCGACGTCGTTGTCCGTTCACGGCAAAAATCCAACAAGACAAAACCGAAAAACAAAAAATAACAACAGCACGCGCGATGAAAGTTTGTACGAGATAACGTCATGCTAACCGTCTGGCACTATGCTGCTCTCTGAGAGCATTTCTACATGCGTTTGTGACGTCATACTGTTTGAAATTTCAACGCGCGCATTAGAGAAATACAATAAATGCGTAAATGCTTTAGAAAATTTATTGTTAATGTTAAATTGGGGATATAATTTTTCATTTCATTTATATAGCTGCAATTATTTACTTTTCTGCAGTGCCAACAAATACACAATCTGTATTTTTATGCAAGTACTTATGACGTGCAACTTGTTTCTGTTACTCTCCTGTTAATGCGCTGTTTCCTGCTGTATTTATAATCCCTGCTGTTAACGATGCAATGTTGTTGTTGCATTTAAAAATTTATTTATAGAATTGATAACCTAATTTTTTTTGGTTTTAGTGCAGGTTTTGCTACGCTTAATATTAATAATTGATGTATTCTTAATTTATTTTATTTCATGAGGCCATTAAGTGCTATCGATATTGAACTAGTTCCTTGCATAAATATTTGACTTGCAGCCAAATTTTGCTTTGAATGAATATGTATTATTCATTGACGATTTGTAATTACATTTATGACTCTTATTATTATTATTCAGAATTGCCGGCTGAGTAAGACTTAACTCTTCTAAATTATCTTAAGATGAGATATTTACAAGCTGAGAGTACTTAAAACGCTACCAAATGCTTTCGCATTTTAAAAACAGTAACATTATAATCCCCATTACAAGTTGACTATTTAGCAAAACTATATATTTTAATAATTTATCCAATTTATTAAACCGAACCAGCTCCCTTTCAGAACAACTTTAAGCAAATTTGTACTTAACAGTCAGTTTACAGAGCTGTTAATAAGCTATCGATAGGCATAACGTACTCATTTCAATACACATAGCGAACTTCTGCTTTATTCCGCCAGATGGCAGCACATTTCTTTGTTGCCGCAATTTCGAATTGCAAACTGCCGTTATTACAAATAAAGCCCTGCTTGATTTATACCAACAGAGCTCTGTTATGTAAGCAGTGAACTGCTTGGGATCTCCCCGAACAAGTAAAAAGGCTAGTTTTTCGAGTAAGCCAAGATGGTACTTGGAAAATAGCTAGATTTGACGAGAAAAAAGCAATGTTGATTCACAAAACCCCCACAAAAAAATCAGTGAGCTCAATCGAGTTTTAAATGTAATTTATATTTTGTATATTTTCAATATGTATATAATAATAGCAATTACACAAAATAATATTAATAGACAATAATATAATAATAATAATCATAATAGTACAATAATGATCAGTATATAGTTATTCATTCATCATCATATTCATAATCATCGGTTTTCAATCGAAAATGAAATCATCATACATTCAACATGCAACATGCATACAAAAACAAAAAAAAAACCAACAAAATTATTAAGAAAAATGAAAAATATTACAGAAAACAAAAATAAATACGTATATTTCATAAGAAACGAAATTTCACGAGACGCTTCTTAGTTTTGATTTGAATAGCAATAGAAGGAAGTAAGGTCGTATCAAGGTCATGGGGAAACAAAGAGAAACAGTACTAGATGTTAACTAATAATGGTTAAAGAAGGATTTATAACTGTTCTTGCAGTGTGGCATGTTTTGAATATTTTCTATATACGATTATATATTCTTTCTCTTCGACTCTCTCTCTCTATCTCAATCTGTTAGCATATAATATAGTATCGAATTGGATTTCGCTTCTTGCTTGGAAAGTTTACTAGAGTGTGTGTGTGTGTGTTTGTGTGTGTGTGTGGATTGTGTGTTATGGAACGCAAAAATGTCTAAATTTAAAATTATGTATTAACGTTGCATTTATATTTAATATATATGTACTTTTTAATTATTTTTCAACGTGCGACGTTAATGGATTCTTTTCCTTGTTTTTCCTTATCTTTTTTTCTTCGATTTCGTTTTGTTTTACTCGCTCTTTTCTTGTTTTTTTTAATATAATTTGCATTAAGTTAAAATCTTTACTTCTTTAAGTAGTAGAATGTTTCGTGAGTGTGTGTATTCTTTTTTTTTTTTATACAAACAATTACAATTTTATTAGACGTATTTTTTCTTTCCAGCTCTTCTTTTTTGTTTAGTGTATTTTAATGAAAAGAGTTGGAGCGATCAGTGATTCACATTTATGTATGATTCGTCGATGATTCACTTGTCATTCACTTCAATATACGCGCTGTGGAAATTTCAATTCAATTTTTAATTTAATACATTTAAAACATAAACTGTGCCTGCCTTCTTCTTTTCGTTTTTGTATCGTTTTCGTTTTTTGCTAACTCCAAAATGGTTTTTTCTTTCTCTCATTCTTTCTTTCGTTTTTTATCTCATTTTCTTTCTTTAGCATTTTACTTTTATTTGTATTATATTAATTCATAAATTGTATTTATTTAACACATGTATTTGTCTGTGTTTGGTTTGCTTTTTTTTGTTTACTTGTTTTTTTTTTTGTTGTTCTGTTTTGTTTTTTAATGCTTAAAATGTAATAAATTTAATAATAATAATAAACTACGACCATTTCTGCTGAACACTAGTTTTGTTGTTGTTGTTGTTGTTGTTATCTTTATCTTCATCTTCATCTTGCTCTCTTTGCTGTTGGTGTTTGTTGTTGCTGTCGCTTGTTGTTGTTGTTGGGGGTTCGTGATGTTGTCATCTTCAAGCCCGATTGCGCTTAGTTGCTTTTGTAGCTGTTAGAAAGAGAAGGCGCTTGTGTTAGAAAAAGTGAGACAGATGATACTCAGCAGATCGTTAAAGAGACAGAGACAGAAATAGAGAGGGAGAGAGAAAAGAGTAGAGCAAGCAAGCAAGAAATCATTCAACTTTTGAAATAACAAACATAGATTGCAATAGTAATACTATAGATAGATAGATAGATTAACTGTATATACATATATATACACTATACCATATATAGTCATACTATACTTCATATAGACAGCCTACAGTACAACTAGTTATGCTACTATATGTATATAGACAGTATAGATATACTACAGTATATATAGTGTCATAATATACCATATAATTATATACGTATACGTGTTGTTTTTGGTTAAATATATATATATATTTTCATTTATTAATCGAATAAAGATCGTTGTTGTTGTTGTTGTTGTTGTTTGTGTGTCATTTTCAAAAGTTGAAAAACGATAATAAACTAAAGAATAATAACTTATGCGGATTTATATAAAGAGGAATTTCAAAAGTACAAGCAACTAACCGAATTATCAATATTAATCATAAACAAATGCAACAATTTTCTTGTGTCTGGGTGTTTGTGTGTGTATGTAAGATATATAGATAAATATATAGTGCAGTTGCTGATGTTGTTGTTGTTGTTGTTGCTGCTGTTGTTGTTGTGTAGCTTGTGTTGCTGTTGTATTGGTCGATTTTCATTTGTTTTTGGCGCTCATGCAAAAATTTACTGAATTGTTGTTGTTGTTTGTAGTGTTGCTGCTGTTTTGTTGTTGTTGCTGCTGACTACTTAGTTGTTGTTGTGGTTACAGCTACATTGTGTTGTTGTTGTTGTTGATTGGTTGTTTGTTGTGGTTGTTGTTGTTGTTGTTTTTGTTGTGGTTGTTGTGCCTACATATAGGATAACCCATGTTGCGGCCAGCAGCTGCTGCAGCTGCTGCCGCAGCGCCAGGTGGATAATTTGTTGCATATTGCGGCGGTATTCCCATTGCTGGACCCGCTGTGATCATCAGCTGTGGCTCCATTTGAATGATATTCTTGTGCTCCGTGGTATCATCCTCCTTCTCGCGCTGCGCCTCATTCTGCTCCAGTTTATCCACCTTGCTGGTGTATTCGCGCAGCACCTGATCAAACATCATAATATGATTAGCATATATATAGTAGATATAATCATCTATATATTATATGTGTCTACCTGTATCAAGTAGGGCATGGCAAAGTCCATGATTTTGTGTTTCCATGCCAGTTCCAGTATAACATCGGGACGCAGCAAATCGTAGCACTGCAAAGGGAGCAAGATAAACGCATTAGTTTCTAACATACACACACCCCTTACTATAATAATAGATGGTAGATCCTTTTCATACCTGATATAGACATGCTGCAAAGCAATCGTGCGCATTGCGTTCCAGGAACCAACCCAGAAGCTCCTCGGCAATCTCCTGTTTACCAGACTCGGCAGCATACTCCATGGCATCCTTATACAGTTTATCCTTTTTGCACAGCTCAACACTCTGTTTCCAGCGATTGTTGCCTGGTGTAGAAAGACATTAAAGTAAATTTAGAAAAGGTATACTATACATTTATATATAAATATATTTACCCTTGTAGAGATAGGCTGCAATGCGACGGAATTCGGTAAGCTCGTGCTTCTCGAGCTTTTGCGCCAGCGCAATGGTATCAAAGTTATCGAAGCCATCAATGGAATTACGCAGACCCTGATAGTCCTCTTCGTCGATAAGCAGTCCATTGAGTGCCTCATTGATTGCCTTGTTGTTCAGCGACTGTACGGAACGTAGATAGGGCTTAACCAGCGGCAGATAGCCCGTCTTGGAGAAGTAGCTGACGGCCCGTGTATGATCCATGCGGGGAGCAAGCACCAACAACATATCGTTGAGCAGCAACGGTTTAAACTCCAAATAAAACTCAATTGCCTTGTAATAGAGCTCAATGTTCGCCACCTTTGTGATAATGTCCTTGAAGTGCCCCTCACGCCACGCCTCTGTGGGATGTGCCATCATCGCCAGCACAGCGTTATCATATTCCTCATACTTGTCATACAGGAAGACCAGCTCGGACCACAGATGCGCCGATTCGGCGGCACGCAATACCTTCGGTATATTGACACGCGACCAGAACAGCTCCAAATGTTCGCGCATTTTCGATGGCTTGAACTTTGAATAGAGTATTGCCAGCTCACTGAACATGCCCATGTGGGCACGCTCCAGTCCGAGTGCGGATTCAAGCAGGGCAATCAATTCATCGAAATAACCACGATTCTGATAGTAATTGATCAAATCCTCCAGCTCATCGGCATGCACAACAATATGCAGACCGCACATTTGGGCCAAACGAAACTCTTCGGCATCGACGCAGGCAAAGCACACCTCCTTCCAGGTGCGTGTCGAGTTGGCTTTGCGCGCTGAGTCTACAGCACCCTGGAATTCCTTCAGATACACCAGTGTGATTGCCAAGCGGGCGAAATTGCTGACATTATTGTACAGCAGCTTGGCGGCATCGTACATGCCATCGCTGAAGCAACGATCACCGATCTTTTGGATATCTGCATGATTCGGTCCCGATATGAACTCCTCCAGATCGGCCAGACGTCCAGTGCGTGCATACGCATAGATCAGTTCACTCTCAATGTACGATTCACGTGCCTTCTTGCGTGCCATTTGTAGATAACGCACCAGATCATCCCATGATTCCACTTTGCTGGCGACATCCACAACATCCATATAGGCACTGGGATCATCGGCCTTAATATACGAATCGATTGCTTCTTTAACCAGTCCCTGCTGCAGCTGTGCCTTGGCCAGCTGTGACCACACTGCGGGCTCATTGCAACGTTCGGCAAATTCATTGGCACGCTCTAAATTGTTCACCTGATCGATTAGCACCTGTATAGCAGAAGTGTTCACGTCGAATTTCTTGAAAATTGCGAATGCCTCCTCGTACAATTGATTACTGATCGCAATGTTGGCAATATCCGGTGCATCATAGTTATCCAGACGATTGATGTAGTCCATGACACGTGTACGATCCGCTTTGATTGCCGTCAAGATGAGCAGATTCTGTAGATTGCGATGATCACTGAATACGGATGAATCGAGAATGATTTTCTCCAACAATTCGATCAGTTCATTTGGCAAATCGGCTGTCATGAATGCCTTCACAGTCACAGATATATCATCGGGATCTTGAGTCTCTGAGAGTGCTGTCTGCACAACCTGATCGATAAGCTGACGCTTATAGGGATTAGCTTCGGAGAGTACCTCGGCCCACAGATCAGCATCACGGCGACCGACCAGATAGCGAGCCTCACTCTTGAACAACGAATTCTCATTGCATACAGCGATCAATTCACGATCGCATTGACCACGTTCGTAGGCAACGCATGCCAAGTGAGGATCACGTTTTTCGCAATAGCGACCGACAACACGACTATCATAGTATTGATTCTCCTTGAGGAAACGTTCGGGATTATTGTTTGAATCAATGTAGATCTTGGCCAGTGCATTGTGAGTCGCTGGCTCAACGCAACCCTCATGGACACGCGACTCCAGCCACGGCAGAAGCAATTTCAAGCGATTACGCTTCTCTACCTCCTCAACAAGTTCATCCGTGGAGAATTGTCCCTTCACCACCAAAATTAGATTCTTGATAATATCCTCACTGCAATCGACATCTAGCAGACCACCCACAACGACAGGCAGACGCGATGGATTCACCTTCTGCACATAGATCTCAATGTATTTTTGCAGATTATTACGATACAGATATAGGACAAGATCGTGCACAAAATCGAAACGATCACAGACAATTATCAACGGCAATTGATCGGTCAGCTTGGCCTCCTTCAGGAAGTTCTTAACACGTTCGGGACTATAGCAATTTGATTCGCGACAAATGCGTTCAACTTCCTTGATTTGATTCGTTTTGCATGCGGCCTGAATGTACTTGAAGTGCACCTCAGGATCCTGTGAGAAGTTCACAATGCTGCTAAGGAAATAGAACAAACCATCGTAGCTCTTGAAACTCTCGAATAGATCAATCAATGCCTTCGTGGTCAATTGCTCATGATATTTGGTAGCGATCTGCACACATATTTGTAGATTTTGTCTCAAATTGGCCGTCAACATGGCCTTAAGGCACTCCAGTGAATCCTCCACCGAGAGTGTGCCAAAGAAGCTAACCAACCATTCGGCATTCAGCATATGGGTATGAACAACGGCACGCTTGATATCATACAGATCCGTATAGTGCTCCAGGGCACGCTGCAGCAGACCAGCCTTCTCACACAGCTGGGCAATGTGTGCCCGATCGTAGTGGGTGAACATGGCGTTGCCCAGTATAGCATCAGCGACTTGCGGTGCCGATAGCAAATTCATTTCAAGCAGACGCGTCTGCAGTGCACCCTCAGCGGGACGATTATGCTTGAGGGCATCCAACAGAAAGGCGGTACACTGTTGCACCATTGAGTGTTCCATGAAGATGTCAACAATCTGATTGATGTCCGCCAGCGGCTCCTCTTCGGCTACCAGCATTGAGGCAAAGCCAGCACCCTGTTCGGGATTGCTGCGCATAACCGAACGCAAAAGGAATATATAATCGGGTGTATAGTTAACCTTCTTGGCGTACAGCACTATCTTCTGGAATTGTCCGGTTTCGGCAAAGCATTGTATCACTTTGTTGGGCACATTGGCGCGTAAATAGATGGATAATGCAAGCGTTGGATCCGCCGTCTTCACCAGATCACCAAGCTCCTCGCTGCACTCAAGCTTCTCCTCCTTAAGCCACTTCTCACACAATTGCTTCTTGCCCTGCAACAGTACGGGACGGCATAGCTCCAAGGATTCAAACTTATTAAGTTTACCCTGATCGAGCAGAATGCCAAAATATTGCAGCAATGGAGGCGTAGTGGAGCCGGCCGGAGTCTGCACCTTGCTGGAAACGTTGAATCGTTTGGGGAGTACGCAATATTGCTTTGGGCGCCAATGCTGCAACCTTAGCCGCCTCAGCATATTGTCCGGCCGTAAAGAGTTTATTAAACTTGCGCACAAACAAATCCTCAGCACCGGCCAAATTGTTACGCACTGCCATACGTAGAGCCAAATCGGGATTCTGGAGTACCGTATTAATGTACGGAATGATCTGCTCCTCATCGACAGTCACAGAGAGCACTTGTCCCTTGCGATTGACACCGATAATGCCACCACTTGCCTCGTGCGGTGCTGTCACAAAAATCGTATCGGCCGATATGCGATTCATGTAGATGCACGTGGCCGTCTCCATGTCGTACAGATGAATGTATCCATATTTGGTTATCAAATAGATTGTATCGTACTTGGCGGAAACCTGCATGGCCACCGGGAAGTCATTTTGTGCCTCTGGCGGAAAGAATACATCGACTGCCTTCTTTGGGAACGGTTGATTGCCATTCGGTGGTGTTCCCACCTCAATAATGTGCAACTTGCCGCCGGTGGAAGTGCGTACGGCAAAGCAGAACAATGTCGTTGGCTCCTTGTTGCCCTCAATCTTAAAGGTGGCAAAGCTAGCCGCATGTCCTTCAATTGCCTGCGATACCTTACGCTCCACCGAATACAATTGCATGGCACCAGCGACACGACTCGGCAACGCTGAGATGCCAACCAATAGGAGCCATTGCTGTGAGGCATTGCAGCGATAATTGATTATCTGACATCCATTGAGGGAGGAATGACGATCGAACATCTTTTGTGGCATCGAATCACCCTCCATCGACCAATGGAAGACGCTTGTTTCGGTAACCAGTGCCAGTGTATTCAATGAGATCCATTTCCAGAATACAACATCTTCGCTCATTGTGTGAGCCTTCATTTTCGATTTCATTTCAATGTTGAAGATCTGCAGCGTCTTTTGCGCTACACGTAGCGAAGAAAGAAGAGAGAGAGAGAGAGAAGGTTTTCATTAAGATCATCCAACTTAGCTTGCCTCTTTTTATAAGAGTTATCTGTGAACTTGTACTTACCTTTCAGAGCAATCACCTTGCTGGCCGGATTCATAATGGCCGAATCCGCCGATATGGGACGTCGAGTTGGATTCGATGAATCGTTCATATCAATGATAACCACTTGAGCGGTATCATTGGACTTCTCACGCACACAAATGAACTTGTCCGACTCCATTGTGAGCGTACTGAACGAAAACGAATTCGGATTGATGCCGACATTTGTGAGCTAAGAAGAGAAAGAAAGATGCATGACATGATGGGGTTAATGATCATTATAAGATCGATAAAGAATACATGTTTATTATATTGTATAATCCCCCCCCCTTTTGATCACGTTTTGCTTTTGTCTAGACAGATAATGAACTCCCGCCCCCCAACTAGGGTTAAGATCAGTCAGCTATCAGCAAAATCGATTCGCGTATCTCTTGACTAAATCACAAAATATAAAACGCAATTATCATCCCCTCCCCCCACCCAACAACCGCCACCACCCGCTTAGTCATGGCTACTCTACACAGTGATCTGTATGGTAAACACAGAGACGAGAGAAAAGTTCAAGGTTTTGTGATCGATTAAACACATACACTCTCTCTCTCTCACACACACACTTACTCTTGCCCTCTCTCTCTCTCTATTGCATAGAATATACCAAAAATATATTTCCTGTGTGTGTGCGTGTGAGTATTTTCGACAGTGTGTAATTGTATTAATGCAATGCACTTGAGAACAAAGCATACCACGCGGCCTATGAGTGAAACAAAGAGAAAGATATAGAGAAAGCGTCAATAGAAACAATGGCAATATTTTGTTTTTAGCCGAAAATGGCGTATTGCCATTTTAATTTAATTATTATGATTATGCCCCGCACTTGAATTTACAACAAAAACAACAATGACGATGATAACGACGATAACACACGCTAAAATGTTCGAAAAGTTAACAAAAACATGTCTTTATTGGAAAGTAAAACACTTACTAATATAAACAGATTGACAGAGGGAAGGAGAGTGGGAGTGAAGGAAAAAGAGGAAAAGATAGAATATATAAAGCATATTCAATGGTTTTATTTATAACCCAAACTTCCTCATATTTGTCACTTTGCAAAATTCGTTATTCATGTTTTGCAACAATGTTGATAAGAAAGAACAAAACAGCGACACCCAAACAGCGAGAAAATATTTCTTATCAGTTAAGAGTTGAGCTGAAGCTGTGCCTGGTACATCATACACCCCATAAAAATAATAAAAGAGAGAAAGTAAAATGTACTTATTTTTCAACTCTACAATGCAATGCGAAGCGCACACAGATTATCCAGTTAATTGAGGCGACTCCATAATGAATAATATAATACAAAAATAAAACTCTGCAACAATTTCAATTCCATTTTACTTGGAACGTTAATCTACAACACTTTCTAATGATATTTCTTCACGCAATGCCACACATTAGGGGGCGTCTGCTATCTATTAAATAGTAAAAAACATTATGTACATACATATATACAAAAAATACATTTATCGATTTATTGTCAACATTTTTGTTTTTTGGCGTGACTGAGTAAACGTTGTCTATATAGTGTGTGTGTGTAAGTATATGTACTGAATATATGTATATAGTTGACACGCGTCATACGCGTCATTATTGATCAAATGCGACCTTTTACATTGTGAGAGAGTGAAATGGGGACAAATGGAAAACCTCTGGAATGCAGCTTAGATTTTTTACTATATATACATGAATATGTATATACCATATATAATCTCATCTTAAGCGAGTTTAACTCGCCTTTTCATATTATTTGTGTCAATTACAAATTAACATATGGTCATTTCGCACTTAGTGCGACGACGATACGACGACGGAGACGACACACACACACACATAAAAGACGTTCTAAGTTGGTCGGTCCATAATCAAATTTTGTTTATACGCCCCGCTTGTCATTTGGGGGCCTCCCATTTCCTATTTTGAGCAGGGTGTCTCGTATTTTTTGATAGAGAACAACACAAAGTAAATGTACAAATAATAAACATACATGTATGTATATATATATTTTTGGTGTTATCATTTATGCATTTGTTACATTTTTATGATATTGTCAATCAAGCTGTTTATATATTATATACATAGAGAGATATGCATATGCATGTATATAATATTAAATGTGCTGCTGACTATAGATAAGATAAAACCGTCGCCTACAGAGTGAATCGCCCTAACCGACAATCTGACATGGATACAAGTGAAATTAACAATGACGCTCGCTTCGCTGCTGACGACAACAACAAAGTTGATAATATGGACAGCATCAATTCTACACACACACACGCAGCATAGATTGTAACTGTAAATCTCTGCCTACAAGTTGTGCATCTCGCAAAGAAAACGAGAACGGTTTAAGCAAATCTTTCATTTCATTTATTCAATCAAAACGAAAGCAACAACAACTGAACAAAGAGCGAAGAAGAGAAGCAAGGCAGCTAAGCTTAAATTACAACATGCTAAAACGAGGTGAATACGCCTGCGTGCATGTGTGTCTGTGTGTTCCTGTGGTGCATGACGTTTATTTCACCACAGTGAACTAACATACAGTAGTAGTAGTTGTAGAAGAAATGGGAGTAGAAATTGTGAAAACGATTACATGTTGCCAATGAACTCAGCCAATGAACTTCTCTTCTCCTATACTCATCCAAACATACATACAATTTTATGTAGTATTATAAATATAACATAATATAAAATAAAATCTACGCTGCATTTCCTTATGAAGAGCAGGAAAAAACCCAAAACCTATCTAGCGTAATTACACAGAGAAACCGGTTTGGCAATACAAAACACACACACACATACAATCGGACAATACACAGGTTAACATCACCTCATGCATGTCTTACAAATACACATGCAACTGCTTAAAACACGTGTGTATGTGTGTGTGTGTGCATGCCTGCGAGCCGGCATTTGTCACCGGCAGGTGTTTCCCCCCTACTTTTTGATTTACATACATACATATGTGCAGCCTGCGTGAGTGTGCGTGTGAGTATTTTCATTTATTACTGTTGCATTTCGGCATGGCAGCTAACAGTAAAATAACAGCAAAATAACATTGAGAGAAACTCGAGAACTCCTGTTTCCGTTTCAACAACAAGCACATAAAGATAAAAACACTGAGAGCGATATAGAGAGCAAAAACAAATGGAGAAGCGCAGCAGCGAAGGTCGGCGGCTTGGCTGAGTCACATTTTCGTAAGCCCGAAAATAATCGCAAATCGTTGCGACTAGTTTTATATGCCGGGGAAACGTCATTGTTTTTTTTTCAGTGTGATTCACCATGCCGTAGCTTTTTCTCATGAATGTGCATAAATTATGCAGAGAAACAGGCGATGAATTTATGAAAATTGGCGCGTTTTATTAAATTTATTATATAGATATATGTATATATATAATATATACATATATATATATCTTATATAGTATCTCAGTCATTTGGTATATTATTTATATCATCTACTTTATTCTGGACCCATAAAAATTCAACTTAACTTTAATGCTGTTTAAGCTAGTTACACTTCACCACAGTGTGCACTGTGTAGAGTTTTTTTATAAGAATGGATGCTCTATTATGCGAAAGAGAGGGGGAATAAGGGGAGGGCCCAACAACAAGTGGTTTTTTCTCTTGCACACACACACACACGCACATTGAACCTGCCATACCCAATTTCCCCCCATCATAAATTTTAAATCATTCCACCCTCTTTACCAGTGAAAGCAATAAATAAATAAAAACAAAAACAACTAATATTACTACTTTACTCACCTGTAAATGCTCTTGAAAGCGTATGGGTAGCGGTTGCGTCATCTTGACTGGCTATTGTGGCTCTCCCTCTCTCTCTATCACTTGCTCTCTTTTTTGCGGCTGAAGTTTTAAGTTGTTGCTGCTCCTGTTCTTCGTGTTGGAGAGATTACACACCACGCACTTTTATTGTTGTTGTTGTTTTCGATAAGTGTAAGTTATAACGGAAAATGAGAATTCGAATACTGTTGTTGTTGTCTGCGTCAACGACGTTGACGTTGACTTTTTGTGGTTTTTTTTTTAAATTTGCTGTTTTGAATTTTCTTTTCTTTTGGTCGTTCGTTGATGTTGTTGTTGTTTTATATTTAGTTGATTCGTCTCGTTTCGGATTTAATAGCAATTTCGTTACGCGTTGCTAGTGAGAAGACACACCAAAAACTGCACAAGAGAAATCGAAGAATTTAACATTTAAGAGCACATCGAGAAGAAAGTTTCAATAACAAAACAAAAACAAACACAAACGGAAGCGCAACACGATAGAAATATACTATATGAACATGTAATTGCGCTCTCAAGTATTTGTTTCAGTTAATACATTATTATTTTTTCCGATTATTATTAAAAAGTGAGTGGCGCGTCAGCGTCACCGCCTCTCAAACCACACGCAAAATAAAAAAAAAGCCAGTAGTAAAAGGGAACCATTTTCCCCTCACTCTCGCACACACAGACACACACATTCACGCACTCAAGCTTTATCACAATCGAAATTTTAGAGAACATTTTATTTTAAACTTATTAACTAAGTGCTTGTTAAATTCGACAATAATTATGATATAATTGTTTTAATTCATTCACATTAATTTTAACAAAAAATAACTGCTCACTATCGGTTGTCGGCAAATACAAAATAAATTCATGAATCGGCATAGGCGACAACACTGACAGACATAATAACAAGTACGAAAGTCAGTAACACATCACGGTGGCCCCTATGGTGTGTTACAACAAAATACACCACAGCTGCTAGTTGCTGTATGTGTAAAATTTACTGTGTGCGTTTGTGTTGGTGCATGACAAAGTCAAATATTGAAATGTCAAAATGCGCGCCGTACAATATGGGTGACCATATTTAAAAGAAAAATAATGTAACAAACTATTTCTATATTACGTTAAGCATTACATAAAGTTCTTATGATAATAAATTCATATTTTATTGAGTTTTCATATGCTAAGAATATGTTTTAATGTGAGGCAACACTGCTGCTTCCTCATTGCCCACCACACTGTCAGCCATGTTGAGTTGCGCTCCGACACACTTACTCACGCACACACATTTGCACAGAGACAAACACACACATACGCTTCGTACTCATCCACACACAGACAAACTTGCATTGACATATGTACGTGTGAGAGCAGTGGAAAAAAATTGCTTTGTATAAAAAAAAAACACTTTTTGCATTGATTTTTGCCACGCAGCCAAGTTTGCAAGAACTTCAATGCAAGATCTGCATAAAATTTAATCGAAAGAGCTCCCTTAATGCACGCACTTCGAAGGATAAAAAAAGCTCAAATGTTTCGAATACGTATGCCACATAAACAAAAAAGAAAATGGTAACATGAAAAACACCGCCCACTAACACTTTGACTTAGGCCATAAAGGGCCGTGGCGAAAGCGCAGTTTTTCCTTTTTTTTTGATTGTGGCCTATTGTTTAACTTGTTGGGATTGATGGCATCACGATCGGTGAATGTTCATATAATTATGTGTAATTCGCTATTAGAACCCTCAACGATATGGCGATGGCAAAATTGTTATACTTCTGCTGTATTTGTGGGGGAGGCAGGGTAAGCGTACCAGTTTATTGCTGTAGATATTAACAATTGCACGTCTGCACGAACACACGACGATACGATTCACATTGAACTCTTAACACATTATTCTTATTCGTTAAAAAATACACGAAAGAGCAAAAATTACATCGAAAAAAAAGTTATGAATGAGACTATGTCGGCCACTGCAAGTTAGGGATGCACGTAAAGATTATATCGAAACCGATATAAGCGCGATACATAGGCCATTTAATCGAATGGGTATACTCGCTCTTTCGATTGCCTACCAGAAATACGAACAGTCAATTGATAAAAAACTGTTTTTGTAACATGTAATTTCTTTTTCCATTGATAGTAAAACACTAAATTTTTATTTCTTTAATCTTCAAGTCATTAGAAATTAAATCATTATGTTTAATTGTTGAAAAAGTGCCCAAAAACATTAAATTAGTTAACAGAATTACTCCTCACGCAATAACTGACTCCTCATTGAAATCATCTATTGTTACGCTACGCAAAATATCGGTCATCTCTAAAGTCTACAAACCGAACAGAGCATTAAGTTGGCAGTGCGCAAAGTAAATTATACTTTAATTTTCGATTCAAAAGCGCATTTAAACATTTAGTTTCGAATGAAGGGCCCGAGAACGCGACGGCATTTAATGAATGACATTTTTTTTTCGTTGTATTAATGTTATTGATGAGGCCCTCGCACTGACCGTGCTCTTGCATTGCAACTCGTTGATGTTTAAAAAAACACGCGCGTTGCGCGTCGTACGAAACATATTCAAAAGTTGTTTGCTGTGTCTATGTGTATATATATATGTGTGTGTATGTGTTTGAGTGCTGGCTTTATTAAACATTAACATTGCGAAAAATCAATACACATTTTCGGTGTAAGAGTGTGTGTGGTTGTTCATGTGTGTTTGTTTGTGTATGTATGTGCGCACACCGCAAGGCTTTGCCTTTACTGTAAGATTTTTGTTAAACAAAAACGACGCATTGCAAGCGCGCACAGGACACAAAGCATTGCGGCCCAAAAGGTGGTAGAAGGTGGGGGCAAACACGCGCCCAACGCATCCAACACCACGACTGGCAATACGAGGTAATAACAAGGTAAATACATATGCATAAGCATATGAATATGTGTATTTGTGTGTGTGTGTATGTATGTATGTACATCCTTGCAACTAAATATAAACAGTGGACGCGATGTCTCGGTGGCACAAATAAATAAATCGCAACAAACAGAACTAATTATTATATGTGCATGTGTGTGTGTGCTGAACTCATGCTTATATTTTGTTGTTGTTTAATTGATGCCTTTGTCTCCTCTCCCTCTCCAACTTCATACTATGCATAATTTCTTGCCTGACGCCTCTGCTGATGCTCTCCCGGCTTCTTTTTAGTTTAGAGTTTCGTTTTTTGCAGCATTTCTTGCGATTTATTTTGCCACACAGCACGCACAGCCAGACGCAAACACACACACAGAGATACATCCGTAGACACGCACACACAGGCAATCAGGCACACACACACATACGAACTCTGTTTGTGCTTCCTTTTTTGTGCTTCAACTTTGTTGTTGTTGCTGCTGCTGCTTTTTGTTTGCTATTTCGACATGGTCGTTCCTTTAACGCACTGTACAGTGCCAAGCGATGGTCGAGTGAGAAGGAGAGAGAGAGGGAAAGAGCAAGAAAGAGCGTTCATTTTCTCTCTTTTTCTTTTAAATTTGAGTTAGCTCTCCTGCAGCGGTTTTGCATGAGTTTTGTTTTTGTTTTTGCTTTTGCATTTCTTGTTATTGGCATGTGGAGCATAAAAATAGTGGTATTCCTTGCTGTTATCCCCTTGTACAATCGATGAATTTGTTCTGATTTCTTATATATAAATTGAGATTATATGTACAGTGTACACGAAGTTTATAAACATTAAGTTTTTCCAATAAATCAATAATAACAACAAAATTGCATTCCTACAAATGTACATAATTATTTTTCAACGTTTATCCAGTTGGGATTTCCCCACTGCATTTGGAAAAAAACGTATTTTTAGCAGCTTTGAAAAGCTAATTGCTATGACTACAGAAGTGTATCGATAATTTGCATTTTTGGCATAGCGTTCAGTCAATTGTCAGTGTCAATTGCTTTTTGACTTCTTCTTTAGTCCCTGCTGTGGCGCGACAAACACACACACATGTTCGTGCAAATGAACATGTATGTTATGTGTGTGTGTATATGAATGAATGTTGCACTAGTTCTGCACATTGATTTTATTTGCTGTCATTTCATTGATGGTTGTTTTAACAGCTGACGATCATTCAAAGGCAAACAGGGATGCGGCAAATGTATTCAAACACACACGCACGCACAGTCAAACAGAGAGGGGAGGGAAAGAGACATTTATGCAAACACGAAGCGTATTGTGATTTTTTTAGTGGAACGTCGGTTTTTCCTAATTTAAATTACTGTGAAATTGTATTCAACTCTCACAATAGAAATATTAATTTAAATATTTGTTTTTACATATATATATACGTATGTACTTGTACGTTACGTCAAAATAAGAACAAGTTTTCATCCCCCAATTATTAATATTGTGCTGCGAAATATTACAACATTTTTTTCGCGTCTCTTTTCTCTGCCTTTTCCTCTGCTGCGGTAATTTTTGTTGTCAAACTTTTGCGCATACATAGTTCTTCTTTTTGTTGTTGTCTCTGCTCCCGCTTTTAATGCTATTTTTGTGTTACAGTCTCCTTTGTGTTGCCGCTGCAGCGTCGTCTTCTCACACATGCACACACACAGATAAACGTGTACGTATGTATGTAACTCAGTTTTATTGTTGTTTCCTTTTGCTGGAAAATTTGTTGTTTTCATTGCTGCTGCCAATTTTACGATAGCCTCCTTAAGTAAGTGCGACAAAGACGGAGGGAGACAGAAAGAGTGAATGCGAGAGATCGCTAGGGTTGTTGTTGTTGTTGGTGTTAATGCTCAATTGACTCTAGTTCTCTCTCTTGTAAGAAAAGGGAGTGTGTTGCGGAGACACTAAATTGCAAATATGCAACGTGAAATTTGAAATTAAGTGAAAAAAGTAAAGAAAAAAAATTTAAAATAAGAATTTTTTTATTTGTTTTTCAATTAAAGTTGTTATTTATTTATCGTGTTGCAGTGTATTTCCAATTGGGATTGCGATTACTTTGCTCACCCTCTCTCTTTCACAACAAAAACATCTTTTTGTGTCTTTGCTGCATGCGTTTTGCCGTTTGTTTAGCATATTTTGTATTCCCTTAGAATGAGAACCAAACAGGTGTAATTACACTGGTCACTTTGATAGAATTTAGCATTCATATATTAAATTCAATAAAGTTTTGAATAGAAAATTTAATAATAACAAAAGTTATTTATCATCTCTAATTAAAACATATATATTTTTATAAATCAGCCATGTATATTTAATATTTCACTAATATTGCTCTTTATTACTCGACCCACTGTGCAGCTTTATTTAACTTCCTTTGCTCAATTCCTTGCGCACTGCGCAAATGCGCTCACGCCATCTCGCTCTTTTTCTCTCTCAGACTGCTTTGCACACTCAATATGCGCGTGTGTGTGTGTGCCATGCTCCCTTGTTTTTTGTTGTTCCTGCTTTGCTCGCTGCTTCCTTTCTGCCTTTGTATAATTCGAAAATGCTAAAGTAAAGTGCTCAAAATTGCTGTGCTCTGCAGCCGCCGCAGCAGCAGCATATTTTTGCGCCTCTCTCTTTCTCTCTGTCTTTCTCACTCTGTCTTCTTTTCATGCTGCCAACCGCAGCAGCAGAGCAGCAGCAGCAGCAACAAGAACACTTCCAACAACAACAATAATAAGAGCGACAGCAGCCTGTGTGCTTTCCTGGCTCCGGTTCGCTTCGTCGTCGTCGTCGTCGTCTTCGACGGCGGCGTCGTTGCTTGTTGTTATGCTTGATTTTTATTACTTTACTTTTTCAGTATAATTCTTTGTCTTTTGGCGTTTGTTTAATGCAAAAAAAAAGGAAGAAAATGCCAAGAGAAGAACAAGGCGAGCACACGTACACGGACACACACACACACCTACACATACACAAGCACAAGCAAGCAAGCAAGCAAAGAAACATGCACACAAGCACAGACAACATACAAAACAGACACACACACGCACGTACGTAGACGAGCACACACACACGCACGCACACATGGAAAGACGGAGATACCAAAAAGGAAGAAGCACAAACTACATTTTTAAGCACTGACAGGAGTCTGTACGAAATATAATTTTTGCGCCACGCGCGTTGTCGCATTGCAAAAAGGAGAGACGAGTCTTGTAGCGCATTTAAAACAGAAAACACAGTTGAAACACAAACGAAGGAAACAAGTGAAGCGAAAATTGTTCACGGAGAGGGGGAAGAAGGAAAACTGTATGTGGACCGTAGTGCAGTGCAGTGTAGCGCAGCAGCAGCCGTCGCCGCCTCCAAGGAAAATCGATTTTGTTTTTTGATTAAAAATTTTTAATAATTTTAAAAAAAAAAAGAAATACGTACGTGCGTTGTAAACTATTTGTGCGTGTGCGTTTGCGTGCGTGCGTGTGTCAGTGTTTGTGTTGTTGTTGTTGTTCTCGCAGAAGCAGATGAAGCGACAACAACAAAGAAAAAACGCGTTCATTTGCAAGTTTTAACAATCCTTGTGCCTTTTTTGGGTAATTAAAGTGTTAGTGAAACTATTTAACTGTGTGTATGTGTGTCTCCGCCTGTATGCGAACATGTCTCTGCATGTGTGTGTGTGTGTGTAAATGTCCTTGAGATATGCTGCTGCGTGCTTTGTTTCGAGTGAATCAAGTGAATGCAAGTGAACTGCATGCAATGAAGTGTCTTTGAAGTATTCACATTGATTCACACTTACTGTGAGTCTTCGCTTGTTATGCGAATAGAGCGAATGAAGTTAGACTTGTAAAATAACTCGTCTCCTCGTGTGAATCATTTGAATAACTCGGAGCTTGTTGTGCATGTGAATGGATACTGTGCTTGAATAATGATTCAAAGTGATCAAATATATATAGGCTAAACAAATAACTTGCACTCACACGTTAGAATCATTCGAATAACTCATATCTTGTTGTGAGTGTGAAAGACTTTGCAGACTAAATGGTTCAATTTTGTTTAAATACTGATTCGAATGGATCAAATACATTTAGGTTGTTCAAATAACTTGCTACTCATTTGAATCACTCGAATAACTCGTTTCTTGTTGTCCATGTGAGTGGCTATGCAGAGTGAATGATTACTGTGCTTTAATGGTCATTCGAATTGTTCAATTACATTCAGGTTGTTCAAATAACTTGCTACTCATTTGAATCACTCGAATAACTCGTTTCATTTCTTTCTTTTTGCAGCACAATACCACACGCTTTGGGCTTCCGTTTAAGCTTCCTAGCGAAAGTGGAAACTAGAACGTGTTCAGCGAGATCGAGAGAGAGAGAGAGAGAGAGAGGAAGAGAAGGTGAAGATTGGCTGCAACAGCAGGAGGAGGAGGAGGAGCAGCAGACGCAGTTTGAAAATGAGCGCCGCCACGCAGGAGTTCTGCGTGCGCTGGAACAGCCACCTGGGCAGCATTGGAGCGGCCTTTCCACAGCTCTTGGCCGGCCAGAGGTTCGTCGATGTGACGTTGGCCTGCGAGGGTCATCAGGTGCATTGCCATCGGCTTGTGCTTGCCGCCTGCTCGACATATTTCGAAGCGATACTCGCTGAGAATCCTTGCAAGCATCCGGTGATCATATTGCCCAGCGAGATCAAGCTATGGGAGATTCAGGCCCTGGTCGACTTCATGTACAAGGGCGAGGTGAATGTGACGCAGGCGGGTCTCGGCCAGCTACTGCGTTGTGCCGAACAGCTGCGCATACGCGGACTCTACGGCTCCGAGGCGGCGATCAACTACAAGCAGCTGCAGCAGATGCGACTGGAGGCCAATGCGGCAGCAACGGCAGCGTCAGCATCAACGCAGCAGCAGCCACAAGGCACAGCGACGGCACAGACGCAGTCACAGGACGCGTTGCCAGTGAAGCAGGAGTTGCAGCAGCAGCAGCAGGCCCACTTGGACAGCACTGAAACAGATGACACGGCCACCAACTCGACAACATCGACAACCACAAGCACAACGGCAATGTCCGCCAAGCTGCAACAGCTGCATTGTAAGCAGCAATTGTTGCTGCAAAAGGAGCAACGTGTGCAGCAGCGCCAGCAGACGAACGGCAACAATGCCTCCTTGCAACTGCAACTATTGCAGCAACAGCAGCAGCAGCAGCAGCAACAGTTAACAAATGCCGGCTCCTCGGCAGCTGCCTCCAACAATTCGAATGAACCCACTGAGGATGACTCGGCAGATGATGCGAGCAACAATTGGAACGCGTACAGTGAGCACTACAGTGATGACTTTGCCCCCAATAACAACAAGCTGAATGTGCAGTTGCTGCAACAGCAACAGCATCACCATCAGCAACAATTGCAGCAATTGCAGCTGCAGCATCATCTGGACTCAACCATTGAGGATGATCACAATTATGTTGCCGCCCACGATGAGGATAACGACAGCAAAGGCTTCAACACGACGTCGGCGGCGGGACCGGGCAGCGCCAATACCAGTCTGCTTGGCGGTCGGCGCCGGCAACATCAGCGTTGTTAGCAATCTATCGCTGATGGATACCTCCGAACTGGATATGTCGGCAAACACGTCGGGCTCATCGCTGATGCACAGCTCGATCGATGGCTATACATCGTACAAGCGTGTCCGGCGCTCGGAGGCATCGCTTGCTCAGGCGGCCAAATGTGTCTCGAAGGGGGAAACCTTTCAGACAGTGAGCAACATGTTCAACATACCTGTCTCTACCATACGCTTCTATATGGCACGCAAGGGCATCTTGCCCAAGCGGAAGCGTGGCCGTGGCGCCTCCCATGCCGGCACCACCATAACGACAACAAACTCAAGCAATGCATCCTCCGGTGCATCAGCAGTGGCAGCAGCAGCGGCGGCGGCAGCAGCAGCAGCAGCATCTGCAGCGGCCACCATGGCAGCGGCCACCACATTGGGTAGCTTATCCACAGCGGGTGCACATCATTTGACGCCCACGCATCATTTGCCACTGGATGCCATACAGCTGAAGCGTCTGTCGAATAGTGCAGCCAGTGGTGGGAGGTGCACCAGGTGCAGCAGAAGGAGGTGGTGCAGGGGCTGGTGGTGCAACAAGTCCACCGTTAGCAACATCTGCAGCAGCTGCCATGGCAGCGGCAGCAGCAACAGCAACTATTGGCGTCGGCGGCGGTGGCGGTGGCGCAACATCATCATCATCATCACCGCCCGACGGTGGACACCTGGAGGTGGCGACAGCGTCTGGTGTGCCCTTCCATTTGCTCAGCGATGCGGCGGCCTTCAAACTGAACGAACAGCAGCAGCAGGCGCACATGATCTAACCGTGAGGCGGAACGATGCGCCTGCAACTGATCCAGTTCCGTTTACAGATCAATAAGTGAAACGCAAGAGTGAGCCAAAAAACCCATTCAGTGATCAGCATTTACATCAGCATTCGCATCCTCAACACCAACATCATCATCATCATCATGTTCATCATGTTCATTGTTAATCATGTTCATTCGATGCTGGCAGGGATTAGTCCACGTCCAGGCGTTGCTTCAAAAGCGAGAGAGCGAGGAGAGAGCAGAGCAGATGCTGCAACAGTTGACATACACAACCTAATGATAACTATATATATATATATATATATATATATATGGATGATATATAACTATATACTGATATATATTGAGCTCTATATAAATAAGTATAGATTATATATGCATTAATTTTTTTATTTAATGTTCTGCCTTTAGTCAGCTCCAGATACAGATACAGTTACAGTTAGAGACATATGTATATGTATCTTTGAGTATCTATTTCCCTTCCACGCGCCCCCACCCCCGCCTGCGCCCCCACCCCGCCCACTTAGTTGTATGTATTCTCGCTTATAAGCAACAGCATTCATTTTACATTTGTATTATAAAAACAAAACACTCACATGACTTTTTCATGTAGCACCCCCTGCCCTGCCCCTCATTAACTTACACTTAATTTAAAAAATAAAACAAAAGAGCATTTTGTGCAGTTAACAAAACAGTACAATAACTATAAATGTAGAAGTTCCCGAGAGACAAAGACAGAGAGAGAGAGAGAGAGTTCCCCATTCGCATCGATTTCACAGATCAATTTGAGATCATTTCTCCACGTAGCATACTTCTCGGCGCTGCCTCCCGATTGTGAAATCGCTGTGGAATTCAATTCGTCATCATGTTGTGTTCCCAATTTCTAAACGTGCAATTTATATTTTTTTTTTATACAATTACAAGGCTCACTCATTATAAAGATTTAATTTTTGCTACTTATGGTATTCAATATGTATTTTTGAAATCCTCATTTCGGCATAAACTTTTCTTATTAACTGAGAAATATCGGAACATGGCAGACAGAAAAACAATATAATAATGAAAACCAAAATAACAACAACAACTACAACAATCATTAGCTGTATAAGGAGGCAGTATAAAGAGAAGAAGATGAAGATAAAGAAGATATATACTCGATAAGTCATTTCACACACACACCCACAACATCAATTGAATCTTATTATATATAGATATATATATAGATATATAGATATATTGTGTATATGATATGCTATAATTGATACTCGTTTTAAGTAATTTCATGATATTCGTTTATAATTCGACGACATTGTTTGTAAGATTGCAAAGACTTGAAGACTTGTGTGGAACTAACTGAGAACTAAACCGTTCGGTGTGCGGCAGCCGAATCAGGAACTATACTAGGCACGCACTCGCCTAGCCTCGCCTCGCCCCTCCACGCCCGCCTCCACACAGATTCTCTAGTTCTATAATATTCTAATTATGCATTTAAACCGTTTAAAGACCCAAAAAAAAACAAGAAGACTTTTTATTTTTCGTCGATTAAGTTGTAACTAAATATCTAATATATCGAATTTAAGACTTGTGTTCTTATTTTTTTAAAGACATTTTGTACTGGATTCGCAGTTTTAGTTTACACAAGATTTTTTAAGACCATTTTTTATACATAAAACAAAAGAAAACTCAGTCTCTCAATTAAATGTTTGCCATACTTGTACTTTATATATGTATTATTATTTGTTATATAATTATGAAATGATTCACAAAAGCGTTTTCTCTCTCACTTTTACTTCCTCGCACTCTCTCTATGAAGAGGTTTTCTGGTCAAATCAATTTCGAATTCGAATTCGAATTCATGCTGTGGTTGGTGCATCTACTGTGCTGCCAACTGGCGTTATGATCTCTCGAAAGCCAGAAGACTCGCAGATATTTATGTCCGGCAATGGGATATACTTTTATATATATTTGAGAACAAAACAAATACCTCGTATACATTGAGCATAAATAATAGTAAGCTATAGACACACACACACATGCATTAACTATATGACAAGGGGAGAAATCATAGAAAGAGAAACATTAACAAATGCACCGCAAAAACAATAAACGAAAGCGAATAACGCTTATTTTACACATATATAAAAGGCAACTGCAAATATGAAAAACTAATTAAAACAATTGTAATTTATTATAAATCGAACGTTGTTACAATAGTCTCGCAAAGTGAAATAAAAACAAATACAAAGCCCATAGCAACCGAATATATATATATATATATATATATATATATATATATATATATATATATAAATATATATATATATATTTAAAAACTCACATATAAAAAAATATATATATATTTTTTAAAAATCGATTGTAAGATATGCAAAAAAAAAAAAGAAAAAAAAACGGAAACAAAGTTGTGCGACAGCTGCTATTAAGAAATGTATCTATTTTTATTAAAGAAACAAAACAAAATACATATTTTTTTTTAGGCTGCGACTTGTAAAAACATGTTGAACTCTGCTAAGAAACTAAGAGAAATAAATAAGAAAAACAAAACCAGATATAGACAAGGAACTGCAGTTCCCCTAAATATTGAAAACAAATGCAAGTATTATGTATTAAACACAAAACAAAACAAGGACAAATTGGCAAAATTATATATATATATATAAATATATACATACTATATTAAAAGTATATGTATAGAATGTATAATATAAAAAAAAGGGAAAACAAAAGAATCCAAACACGAACAGCCAGCAAAACTGAATTATGTTATGATGCAAAAGCAGTTAAATTTATGTATAAAATCAAATAAAAATGCGAAACAAAACAGATGCAGATGGTATTTTAAATAAAAATCGAAAAAATCTTATTTTTGTAAATTGTTTGATTTCTCCAATGGACAATTATTGTTATAATCAGCAGATTAGTTTAAACGAACTAACAGTTAAATTTTAAATTCGTCTAACTTACTACTGTTAAGGCTCTGTTAAGCTGCAAATATATCGGATTATAGAGCATTCTATCGAGTTATCGAAATGTTGCGCTATGTTAGTTTTATTTGATTTACGTTTTTGCTGTACGTAACGGTTATTGCAACGTACAAGCCTTGATTTTTAAATTTGCTGCTGCTAAAAACAATTAATGTAATAAAAATGCTGTTGTTTTTGCGTTTTTCTCATACAATTTTCATTAGTTTATTTGCATTTTTTTTATAGTTATACAGCTTACAATTGTTACTGGTTTCGCTCTTTGTTTCGCTGCAAGTTTTGCTTTCATTTCTTGTTTTTCAATTTGTACGCATGCGAGTGTACACACACACACATCCATCCGGAATGCATATGAATTTGTTACTTAAGTTTATAAGTAGATTCGCTAAAAACTCAGTTAAAAAAAGTATTCTTCGATATTTGTTGTTGTTATGGTTTTCCATTGTTTATATAGGCCATTTGGTTAGTTATAATATTCAAGTAAATTGTTGTTGAAATTGCGAATTGCAAATTGGATATTGGATAATTGGATAATTGGGCATACATATTTCGCATAAGTAAGTATTCATCATGATTACAAATTACAAATCTTAAACATTTTTTTTTCAATATGTTTAGTGGCAAAATACAAGATGAAAACATAAAATTTCGGGCCAGATCAATTGAATTACACATATAGATACATTCATACATACATTTACCAATAGCAGATATATTTTATATTATAATTCTTGCATTATTCCTTGTATCTCTTGTATTTTTCAATTTTTAGGATCACAGTATTGTGCAAATTTTTTTTTATTATAATATTCCTCATCTAGAAGTCGAATTTGACATTTTCTTTTTTTCTTCGCTGGTTGAGAAAGTCTCTAGATTTAAGATTTGTTGTAGAACTCGACCGGCAGTGTTTTTTTTTTTTGTTTTTGTTGTTGTTCTGTTCTTTTGTTCAAGGAGAAAATTGTAATATCGGTCGCACCGATAGCCGATAATCAATAGGAGGAAATCGCTGTGATCCCAACTTACTTTCTGTCTATTCATTTAACATTGACTATTTATGTATTTGTTTGTTTTGTTTAGTAATCACAATATCTATGCAAAAACTCGTACATCGCGATCTGTCATTATGTATGTATATATAAGAAGAAGTTTATGTATATACGTATGTATATCGGTTTGTTGTGAACCTCAGATCGTTGTTCGCAATACATGTAAATATATATTTATATATCTATATCTATGTATGTATATATAGTATGTATATGTATCTGTATGCTTTATATGTGGCATGTATTGTATTATGTAGGCGGTTTTCGTGTTATGTGCCAACTACTTTTCTTATCTTCACTTTCTCTCTCTCTCTCTCTCTCTATCTGTATCCTTAGCTGGTTCATCTTCCAATCGTGCAAATCATTCTCCTCTCATTCGTTGGGATATGCGTGGTGTTGCAGGTGTCGGGAAATGGGGGTTTATTAGTGGGCTTCGTTTTGGTCTGCTCTGTGAAACATTCATCAATCTGCGATATACATTAGTAATGCTATTTAATTGTCGAATTGCTTAATAACTTATCGAAAGGGTAACGAAATGTTGTGCAGTGCAGTGCCTAATACAAAATGAATTCAATTTTTATGTAATTTTTCATTTGGTTTTCTCTATAATCTAAGCAAAAATTTGACTAAGCGACCCTGTATAAGTTATAAAGACAAAATAATTAGAAGCTTTCAGCCACATAATATGCACATACGCTACCAATAGTCAAAATATATATAGTATGTCAAGAAAACACTTTTCACATACAGACAGTCAAGTTACACTTTACTCAAATGGACATGTTAATGTAATGTACATTTGTGTAAAGAACTACTTGACAGACTGTATGTACATAACATTAACATGTACTTTTGAGTAAAGAGTTACTTGACAGACTGTAGCAATACAAAACAAAGCAATAATCATATTCTCTTTTTTTTCGCAACGCAATCGACTGGATCGTTGTGGGGATCTGTTTCGGGATCCTATCGCACATATACAATGTATGTTTCAATTTGTATGTGTGTTATGTATAATGCACATGCTTATTTGTACACTTAAAAAATATACATTGTTCTTCTTGGTTTATTTACTCTGTATATACTTTTGTATACAATTATTTACTTATTCGTTTGTTACAAGTGCCAAAAGTTATATAAGTTTTAGTTTTGTTTTGATTTCGATTTTATTTGGTTTCATTTCTGGAAATACATAAATATATTATCGTATATTATGCTTATTAATAAACGAAAAAATATTAAGAAAATAACTACGAAAATTTGTTTTACACAATATTATTAAATATGTATGTATAATTATTGTTTAAGCATCTGGTGTGAGTACAACGGCCTATCGCATAGTAAGCGATATTTATCGATTCGCGAAGGACGCCTCGCATTGTGAAGACAGAAATCGGGAAAAAGGGAAATTATTTCGGCAAAAAAAAAAAACCCAAAGGAAACGCAATGCGAACAGTCTAAGCGAATGGCAGTATCGATTTGGGCTTTATCTGACCGATAAACGGATTACATAGTATAGTATATCGACAGTCAATCGGATTACGACATTTGAATTAACTAATTGCTTTACTTAAATAATTAGTGGACAAATTAAGCTTGAGAAATAATTGTAAAGTTAAGTCGGCATTAGTCAGATGTTACATTTGTTTATAATAATTATATAGGCATAAACATAGGTTAAACATATTACACGCTTTAATTATGCTATGGACGTTTTACAAAATGAATAACTTATAGATAATTTAATTAGTACACACATACGAAAAGCATCAATTTAATAATATATATTATTTCAATTTCAAATTCCATTTTTTTTTTCTTTAGATTTATACGTATAAATTTTCTTTGTAAAATTGCAACGTTTTTCGCTTTTTATTTGCACAAAGTCTCTCTAAAGTTTAATATTTTTAGTTCTTCTTTCTTTTGGTATTCGCATTATACAGACGAATTTTAACTCATTTCGGTTTCGATTCAATTTCGATTTCTTGGCTATGTGTTTTGTTTTTATTTTATGGTAATATTTTCAAATATGAACACATGTTAAGTTGTAAATATACAAAAACTGCATAAATAGTTCGATTGTTTAACCAAGGCTTTAGTGTACAGGCTCACACACACACACACACACACACACATCATATTGCTGCCGAGTGCATTCTCATATGAATTTATCTTTTTTCAACAACAAATTCAATTTATTCCATGGCCCGCTCCTATTCAAGTGACAAGCGCTGTGCGTGTGCACTTGTGTGTGTGTGTTAACTGCACACGTATGCATGCTAATTGTCCTGTTTGGTTTGCCTCATTTTACACATAAACAGTTAAAAAATTCATAAGAGTTTTGTTGTGTGAAGCCAACTTGAAGTGCTCTGGTCACACTTAAACAGTTGCAAATGCGATCTCAGTTTGAAAAGTCGTCTACGCAAGCACATACACATACGCATACATACATCATGATTGTATGTATGTATGTGTATCACTGTATGTATTCATAAGCCTAAGAGTACATTAAAAAAGCTGCTCTACTCGTTCGTATATTATTAAATTGTTACATCATTACGTTGCATTTTCAATGTGCAGTAACAACACAAGTACCAAACCAAAAAAAAAAAAACACACATGCACACACATACGAACACTTCAAATATCAATTTCAATTTTAACTTGCAACGAGTTCAATTTAATTTTAAATTATTATTTTTTTGGTATTTTGTCTTTGTTATTTTTTTTCTTTTCATTGAAAAAGGCTGCGTTTTGTTAAATATATTTATACACATACATTTACACATAAATTGGTACATACATACATATGTATATGTATCAAGCAGAAGCTAAACTAAATGCCTTAAATTCACGCGAGATTTTCTTTCTGTTTTCTTTCTTTTGCAGTACACTTAAAGCAGTTTGTTTCGCACACATACACACATGCATACATTGCACACAGACACGCACACACACGCACACACAGGCAAACAAACACACATAGATTTAGTTAATAAAATGCGCAAATTGATAGCAAATTAGGCAATGTCGACGTCAGCTGCATCTGCTGCGAATGCGATCTGCAACGTCTCTTAGACGTAGGTAGCAACTGCGGCTGTGTTTGCCGCACTGGATGCTCCACCGCCGGCGCCAGCAGCGCTGCCTCCACTTCCGCCGCTGCTGCTGCCAGCGCCAGCTGTAACACCTACTGCCGGCTGCGATGGCGACTGTTGCTGATGCGCCGATGCAGTGTTGTTAAGCGGCTGTGGACTGACAGGCGGCTGCAGCTTGCCGGGCACGTACTGGCCGATGAAGGAGCCGTCCTCGGTGAATTGACCTGAGAGAGCACAAAAACGGGAGAGAGAGAGGCATGAGTTAACTTGACGAAGCTTGGCTTAGTATTAATATGTATGAATGAGTTTTCCAGCACCGTGAGCAAGAATGTGTGTGTGTTTGAGTCGGTTAGTCAAGTTAGGCGCGGTTCAGTTCGGATTTCTGTTATTTATAAAATAATTTATAATATATTAATTGATACAATTTGTTATTATCGATATTTTTATTTATGCCTTTCCCTTGAGTTAGCTTCATTTAGTTCGGTTAGCTTGGGACAGTTGAGATGGGTGTTAGGGGCAATTATAACTAGTTTTTACAGAGATTCTACTACAACTACAAAATACAAGCGAATATTGTTGGTTCATGCATCATGGAACATTACCTTGAGTTACACTCGAACGGGTCTCATAGCTTTAAAAAAAGAGGCTCAACAGCTTATAAAAATAATCGTATAGAGAAACTATAATGAGCGAAAACTAAAGCGATTGCCGTATATGTTGTATGTATAACACTATTCTAGAAACTGAACGATTCGATAAGTCATGTATACATGCGGCAAAGTAGGTATCAAATAAATATACATATATTTCAGATATCTATTCGATATTTTTGGTCTCTTTCTTTACGTGTTGATATTCGTTATAAATTGTTCCAATCCATACAGATATAATAACATGTTCCCAGCGTACTATTCTCTCTTTTCTTATACTTACTTGAAAAGCAAATCAAAAAGCAAAATAATAAGATGAATTAACTAAAATTTACACTTTACATTTTATTGTTCTTTTATTCATTTTTTTGTTGTTTTGTTTCTTCCTTGTGGTTGTTGTTGTTGGTTTTCTCAACCATTTATAGAGGGCAGATAAAAATTGTAATATCTTTATAATATATAGTTCTAGTTGTTTCATTTTTCGTTTGTTTAATATTAAATAGCTCTACTACACACAAAAAAAAACATACACGTAATTCTTCATTTACTGAATTGAAATCGGTTTCTTTTTAAGCATGCCAATGTTGATCGATAAAAAAATGATATATATATAATATGTATATGTAGAGAGGGTAATCGAGAACAGGTATCATTACAATAAATGGTAAACGATAATAGAAATACATGAAACAAAACTAAAAAGAAAAAACAGATTCAAAACGAAAAGAAAATTGAGAATACACATGATTGAAGCAATCTTTCGTTTTCTTCTCTTCAAAGAGAGACAGAAAGAGAGTGCGAAAGGAAGCTAAAGCGGAGAATTTACATTATACGTTCTCATTAAACAAAATCTAAATTAAGAGAGACTTATGTCTATAATATATATTTATTTATATATGCATTACATGTTAAAAAGACGGGTAGAACAGTGGCTGTGTTTGTGTGGGACAGGGTTGCAAGGGAGCAATAGACAGAGAGAGACAGAGGGAGAGAAAGAGGAGTGCAATGGGGAATAGAGAGAGAGCGAGCTTAACGAGAAGCTTATCAGGCTGTAGCTGTAGGTGGGTGGGTGGATGTATGGGGGTATTTAGTAGCTTTCTTCACTTTCAGCTGCTGGATTCGATTCGATTCGATTATCATTTAATCATTTTGTTTATCTCTATTTTATTAAATAGCCTTTTTGCTGCATCGTTGTGGTTCTTGATCTTCTCTTCTTCAACTTCTTTTTCTTCCTTTTATTTTTCGTCTTCTGCTTTATACTCCTCACTTTGCTTGGCAGTAGTTCTTGTTCTTGTTGTTTGTTGTTGTTGTTATTATTGTTGTTATCATATATAGTTATTACATTTTAGTTCTAGTTTATATAGTTTATAAAAAAAAATGTTTCGCATTCCATTTATGTATAGAAAATTAACTCGTCGCACTAAAAATTAACTTAAAGAAAAACTTTGATTTTCATTTAGAATTTTGGGCGCTGTTGATTGTTGCTGCTGCTGTTGTTGTTGTTGTTGTTGTGGTGTTGTGGAGGGTCTCGGTTTGTTGCGATTCGGTTCGGATATATGTATATTTGTATTTGTTGTTGCGCTGCGCTTAGAATATTAAATCAAAGTCCTTTGCGTCCATATTGACCAATAAAGGAACCATCTTCGTTCATGCCTGTGTTTGATTCGTTTTTGTTGTCATTTATTTATTATTTTGATTATTTTGTGATTGTGTTGTTGTGGATGTGTCAACAAACAAAGACGTATTATAAAGAAAAGAAAAAAAAATAGTGATACAATTAGGTAAATCAAATGTTGTGCAAAATGGAAATATAAACAAACACACAAAAACAGAAAGAAAGAGCAAACAATTAACAGTAACAATACAATTGATAACAAAGTAAACAGTAAACGGTAAACAATTAACAGTAAAACACAAGAATCAAACAAAATACTCAATGTAGAACAAATATAAAGTATGTTAAGCATATAATAACTGCAGCAAGGGGAAAAATTAAAGAGGATCATCATTCACTACTCCGCACAGTGTCACAAGTCTGCGCTATTAATCTAGAAGTTACAATGAGTACATGCAATAGAATTCTGTTGCTACAAATGATATCATGGCATACAAAGGGTGAATATACCCTATACTACTATACGTTTTGAGCTACTTTAGCTGGAGTGCCATCATTAATATGCTGTAATCCAGATTTGTTGTGTTTTTGAATATATATAGAATCTTTAAATGAACTCTCAAGAGATATATGTTAATACATTTAATTCTCTTTCATTTACAATTTTCAATAATTTTTTTAATTGATAAATTTCATAAATCTTTGCTAAAGTATTCAGTATTTTATGTTTTTAACTTGCGCCACTGTGTGAATAATTAACCCCCGCCCTGGATGATCCTCTGATACTGAACAAGGAATAAAACTGCTGTGTGGGGGGTTGTGAGGGAGGGAGGCGCGTCTGCAGCACCGTGGCCAGTTAGTGTCGCAAGAAGAAGGCGCGGGCAAAGAAGAGCGAAGTACACGTGCAGCAATATATGGGGCAAGACATTGGGCAACAAAACAAGATTAAGCGAAGCGCGCAGAGCCAAGAAAAGAGCAGCCAAAAAATTGCCATCAAAACACAAACAAAATAAGTATAAACAATGAGCAAAAGAGATAGAAACAGAGAGAGAAAGAGAGAGAGAATGAGAGCCGAGCGAATTTGCTACCTGGATGTGGAAGTAGTTGAAAGATGCCTTCGCCGTTGCCGTTGCCTTCGCCATTGCCATTGCCGCTGCAGCAATTAACAAGATTTGTGTGTTCGTGTGTGTGTGTGTGTGGGTGTATATGTATGTGCGGATGTGTGCGTATGCATGTTTATGTGCAATAACAAAAACATTTAAAGGGAGGGTGAGAGGGAGCATGTGTCGTCAAACTAGGCAGCGCGATTTTGTTGTTGTTGTTGTTGTTGCTGGCTCACAATGCTGTCATAGGCTGGCGGCGGCAGAGGCTGAGGCTGCGGCTGTGGCTGTAACTGTGGCTGTAACTGTGGCAGAGATTGTGGCAAAGACTGTGCCACAGATTGTGGCAGCGACTGAGTCAAAGTCGGGGACTGCTTGGTGCCCATTTTGCGGGCAGCGGTCGCTGCATGAGCGGCTGCAGTAGCAACAGCTACATCATCATCAACATCATCATCATCATCATCATCATCATCATCATCATCATCATCATAGTCGTCATCACCATCATGAATAACATTATAACGATTCGAGGAAAACAAAAACGTTAACAAAAAAAAAAAAAACAAACAAAAACATCAAAAATTTAGAAATTCACAAGTTGCTCGCGCATCGAAATCCATTTGGAATCAAGTAGAATATATATATGTACTATATGTTCGATAATATCTCTGCATTATATGACAGTTGCTGCCACTCTCGATTACCAATTGAATTTCGATAAACGAGGGGCAAGTACGAAAAGGAAAAGAGCAACATGAATATGAAAAAAACACTTGGGACACTGAATGGACGCGCGCTGACTTGGACAGACATGGTACACACACATATATGGTGTACATACATATACATATGGTGGGGGTTTGTAGTAGCATATATAATTTAATGGGGTATTCCTCTCTTACCGGTATCGCCATCACCATATTCAGCCATCGAATCGGTATCGCTCTCCACGCCCGGTTTATTCGCAGAACTAACGGATTGGCGACCAGCGCTCTTGTTGTCCAAACTAGAAGAAGAATTATATAAATATACATATATTATCGAGAATATATATGCATGTATACATGTATACAATAAAATGGAATAATGCTCACGGTTGCGAGTACTCGTGGAAGCCACCTTCGTCGGGATAGTCCCGCCTGCCGTTGGCTAACTCACGATCGTGCACATCGTACTTTCCACCACGATTGCGTCGAATGATGCATAGAATGATGAACAATATTATGATGATAGCCAGGGCCAGCATCATGCCAATGAACCAGCCGGCGTTGGCGAGACTCTCGTTCCGCACCATTATCGGTCCCTCGACGCTATTCGTATCGATCTCACTGGTCGCACTCTCTGTATTATAATGACCATCGACAGAGACAACACGCACTTCGTACACTGTATCTGCGTCCAAACTGGCAATCTCCTGATAGTCCTTGCCCTTCTCTGGCCTCAGAGTGTTCCATTCTGTGTCTCCCTTAACTCTGTAATGCCAATTATCTCTCGTTTAGTGATCCCTGAACGAAATCATCAAAGTGATCTCAGAACTCACCTGTATTTGGTGAAGAAATGCGAACCAGAACGTCCATCAGTGCTGGGCACCCAGTTGATGCGATAGCTTGGTAAACCATTTACCGATGCGGTCTGTTCCCAGTTCAGTGATGGTATCGATGGTGGCGCCGTATCCTCGCCCAGTGTGCTCTTCTCAATGTAGTGTCTGAAAAGAGAGAGAGAGAGAGTCAGTAATGATCTGGCGGAAGAGAAAAAGAACGAGGCACTTACTCGGTGCCTTCGCCCATTTTGGTGGTGGCAGTGATGGAGATGCGATACTTGGTGTTCGGTTTAAGTCCGGCCATCTTCATGCGTGTGATGCGTGGATCTGTAATATGGGGATCATATTCGCGACGCTCGCCCACATAACTGTTGCGCACCTCCTCGTAGTAGATCTTGTAGCCAGTGAGCTTGCCATTGGGATTGAGTGGCTTCTTCCAGGTTAGCCAGAAGGCCGAAGAGCCCAGGGGATATGCATCTAGGGTTTGCACCGCTGACGGCACACCTTCGGGTGTATCGAAATCGATAATAGCACTTGCTGGTCCATTGAAATGTCCATTGTAGGCATAGACACGGGCAAAGTTCTTCGAGTCCGGTTTGAATTGCGTTACCAATGCCTGATTGTCTATTGTGTGTATCTCACGTGAGCCCGCCTCGCCCTCCTGTTCGGTCCAGGTCTCAATCTTGTAGCCCTTGAAGTGACCACGCACAGACTGCTCTGAGACAGGATTCCAGCCAACAATGGCACTGGTCGCACTGGTCACCTGCAGCATGCTGAAGTTCGTTGGGGCCTCGAGCGGACGATCCTCGCCAGAATAGCCAATTATCTCTTCGGCAGCAATATTCGATTCACCCTTTGAATTGATGGCCACAACTTTGATGTGATATTTGACAAAGGTCGGCTGATCCTTAATGAGTATGTTGCTCTGCTTCCAATCGTCAATCTCACGACTCTCCCAGGAGGCAGCGGGTATATCACGTTTCCAGCTGACACGATAATGGAAGCCCGGTGCATTGTGTTCAATCTCTGGCATTGATGTCCATGAGATCACCAGGTTATTGGGCTCTGTACCCTGACCGGCAACATTCTCGGGATTCTTATAAGGCACATCTGGTTGTGTGGTGCATGCCTCACTGTGACCCGATGGCGGAGAGGCGCCAATTTTATTGAATGCTATCACACGATATGTGTAATTTGCCCACGGTGACATTTGCACAACAAATGAGAAATCTGTGCTGGGCACCTTCTCGTAGGCGGTATCCCATGAGGCCGGAGTGAATGAGGTATTGAATTGGATTGTATAGTGTAAAATTGGTGAACGATTATCACCCTGTGGCTCCCAATGAATCTCAGCCTTGTCCGCCTGACAATAGATGCCCAACAATTTGGGTGCATTGGGTACTTCCTGCACAATTAGATTCGCCTTGGCCGTTGCCTCATCCAATTCGGTGCGTGCCACACACGTATATTCACCCGAATCCAATTCCATTGTCTTGGCAATGGTCAGCGAATTATCATTGGTCTTGACGAACCGAGCCTCAGCATCAAAATCGATAGGTTGTCCATCCTTAAGCCAAATGATTTCCAGTGTCAATGTATCATCGTGCGCCTCATTGCAACGGAATGTGGCCGATTGTCCGCCAGCAACTTCATAGTTCTGTGGCGCATCTGTGATGCGTGTCTGTTCCTTGACCACCAATGATCCTTGTGCCGAATCATTACCAAATTTATTAACAGCAAAACATGTATAATTGCCATTGTCCGCAAAGGTCACTTCCTGTATCTCCAAGATCACCAGTGGGCAGGACATTGTAACGACCACCAGTTAACCAATTGTTGTTATGACGCCACTTAACCTGCGGCTTGGGTGCACCCTCGACACGGCAACGCATTGTCAGATTGCGACCATTCACTGTGGATTCGGCCAGGGGTTTGCTCTTAATATTCGCGGGCAATGCCTGGACATTCAGATAGACATCCTTGTAGACATAGCCCAGTGAGTTGGTAGCGTTGCAACCATAATTGCCCGTATCCTTCTTGATCAGATCAATGATCTTGATATAATTGTTTGTCACTGTACGACGATTGTTGGGTTCGGCTTGAGCGATGGGTTTACCATTGTGAATCCATTGAATTGTTGGCTCTGGATAACCGGCTGCTTTGCAATTGAATTGCACCTCTTCACCTTCGGCGGCTTCCTGAATTTCTGGCTCTTCGGTGAAATAGGGTATGGCATGGATCTTCAAATTGATCGTTGAGGATTGGGCTTGACCAACACCGTTGGACACGTCGCAAGTGTAGCTGCCACCGTCATCGAAGCTCGCCTGACGTATGACCAATGATTTACCATAATGTCCTTGGGTAATGCGATCATTCCACTGTACACGTTGCCCATCCTTGGACCACACGGTCTGAGGTAGCGGTGTGCCACCATAGATACAAAACAGTTCAACACGCTTGCCACGCAGAGCAACCTCATTCCTACGCGTCACATACTGATGCTTGGGTGGATAACGATTCTGTGAGGCACTCACGCCCATCTGTTTCACATCGAGGAGGACCTTGTTGCCAATCTTGTATTCGCTGCGGAACACGGATGTTGCCGAACAGGCATAGAAGAAATCACTGCTAGCATCGTCACGTGTCACATTGGAGAACCAGAGCGTACCCTCCGGATCGAGAGTCATGCGTGAGTTATTGATCGATTTGATGCCCGAATCGATAGTGGGTTCGATAAGCCAATTCACAGTGGGCTTGGGCCAGCCATCGGGTGCCGCGCACTGCAGCGAGAAGGGTTCTCCCTCAACGGCCTCCACAGTGGCTGCGGGCACATCCTTGAACGAATTCAACTCTGCCTTGCGCACAAACACCGAATTCGATGTGGCAACACCAAACTCGTTGCTAGCAAAGCACTGATATTGTCCCAGATCCTCATCCTTGGGCGATGTGATCACCAGTGTACCGCGTCCGGGCTGGCGAAGCATACGATTATCGTAGGACGCCCAGTCGAATTTCTTGCCGTTCTTGATCCAGCTATAGCTGTAATTGAAGAGAGGTTGAAAGAGGATTAGTAATCTGTATAAGCCTTGTATCGATAAGCAAAAATAATACTATCGATAAATTACGATATGAATGGCTAACGATCTAAATGAACATATTAATGCCTATCGATAAATGACGATAGTCATGTCTATCTATAAATTACGACAGCCATGTCTATCGATAAATTAACGATAGTCCCAATCAAACATTGTAGTTAGGTCTATCGATAAATTACGGCAGTCATGTCTATCGATAAATTACGACAGTCATGTCTATCGATAAATTAAAGATAGTCCCAATCAAACATTGTAGTCATGTCTATCGATAAATTACGAGACTCATGTCTATCGATAAATTTCAAATGATGTCTATCGATAAATTACGACAGTCATGTCTATCGATAAATTAACGATAGTTCGAATCAATCATTGTATATAGTATTAATCGGATTAAGACTACACTAATACAAGTTGATTAAAATTGCTTTAACTAATGAAGCAACAAAGTAGATATGATAGAAATCGATCGATATCAATTTAACATACATAAAGCACTACGAATATAATGTAAAAACCTTGAGTCTTTAAAGAATACAAACATAAATAAAGTTAACTAAACGAGTTGGGTATCGATACATACGTATATATATCTAAAATATCGATGTTCACAATGTAAATAAAACTTAAAGAGAAATTTTGCCTGCACATTATAAATATAAAACAGCTTAACTGCAGAGCTCTACGATTGTGTTTCATTCAAATCCTTTCATTCAATTACAAAATATCGATAATATGGAACATAGAAATCGACTGGCACACAATTTCAAAGTTCAACAAACTCCAGCAGCTCCAGTTGCTGTCTGACTGTAGCGCCGTTATTCAGTCCCCAAACCCCAAACCCCACTTCCCTCCTCCCTTCTCCCACTCATCACACTCCGTATTCTTCCTGCAACCCAACCCCATTTTGTGCTAGACTGCGAGTTACAACACTTAAAAACAATTCAAATGATTGACCTATTCCATGACCTGCGCGGGGGGGCAAAGAGGTGAACTAAAGCGATTCAATGTCTCGCGAGCCGCTAAAAAAAAATAAAGAATTCAAAAACTAAAAAAAGACGAAGAGAAATTGAACGCTTAACAAGCTCAAGCAGCGAGCGCAGTTTCGCATAATTGACTTGGGTTTTCGAGTGCTCTATAGTATATACTTGTATACAAATCTATCTGTATCTTTATATAGAACAGATTAGTTGACGAAAAACGATGAAAGAGACGCGAAATATGAAGAGATCCGATGCGATGTGATGCGATGAGTGGATGATGATGATGGATTTGCCTTTGCGCCGACTTCCTTTTGCGCTTAATTGCAACTACTTGAGGCTTGAAACAGAGCGGCAGACTCCTCCTCTCTCTCTCTCTCTGTTGGCAATTGAAAATTAAACAAGTTGCCATAATTATAATATATATATATATGATATGTACATGTATGTATATGCACAGCAAATACAACATAAAGCATGTCTGAGTTTAGGAAAAACGCTTGATTAACTCAAATTAAGTGTGGAAATCATAATCAACTTGTTAGAGAGCACGCCGCGTGTCTTAATGAGTCCAATTTTCCTCGCACCGCCTGATGAATGATCGAGTAAACGAGTCAGACTCTGTTTGTAATTATAATTGTCTTTAATCTGTAGAAATTAAGTTAAATCTGATGGCATATATAAAGAAAGCAATGCGCAACAATTGTTATGCAAGCGATAGCCTAAGAAGATAATCGATATTCGATTGTTTTGTGCAAGGAATACCGATTGCACGCATCGCGTGCTGTTAAAGATTGTTTAATTAATTGCAAATTTGTTCCGACATGAACCAGTTCCATAGCAATTACCGACACTTTGTTTGTTTGTTTAACATAATTTGTTTATAAAAACTAGTTCAACGAATTTATAATTAAGCAGTTTATATCAAGTCTTAACCAACAACAAGACTTCTCTTACTGCCCCTACTACCTACCTTTTTTAATCACAAACCTTCAGAGTATCTAGAGTGGTTATTTCTCTGACATTACTGATGAGTATTTATGGTATCTACTGTATAGGATTTATTAGTAATAAAGTATTATTATTGTATATGCTATACTCTACAAAGTAAATACATCTTTTACTCCCCAAACTCTTTCAGTATCCATTTGCAAAAGCAGCAACTACGCAATAAGAAACTAAGAAAGCAAGCTAAGCCAATGTCAGTGCTCTTTCTGTCAGTTGCAGACATACAGATAGACAGACAGACAGACAGACAGATAGACAGAGGGACAGACAGCCAGAGAGACTGAATGAGGGACATACAGTAAGCCAGCGCATCCTGGCGCTGTGCCAATGACACATTAAGTTGACTCAGCGTGGGGGTGTAGTGCACTCTGAGCCGCGGCTAACCCTTAGTTTAACCCCAAGCACAGGTCAATCAATGCATTTTTCGTACCACTGTGCACAGTCGTCCACTGTGACTCAGTGCAACGTAACTTGTGTGTCTCTCTCTCTCTTTCCTTTCTTTCGCCCCCTGTGGCGTAGTTCACTCAACCAAGACGGTGAAGGCAGCAAGAGAGGGGGGTTAAGCGGAAGGGAGAAGGGATAGGGGAAGTGGTGCCAGGTGAGCAAAAGAGCAAGAAATAAACTTAACTGTCTGAAACGGTAAAATGTGCAGCGCGACCAGACACAACAACAACAACTACAACAGCAACAGAAAAAGGAAGCTGCTGTTGCCTGCAGGAAGGGTGGCGGTGGGCGCACAAAGTGCATGTTCCTTGAGCCTGGCTTTGCCTAGGTGTGTGTGTGTGCCTGTGTGTGTTGGGCACTTAACCCTCGCGCAACTTTGTGATAGTTTTTTGGCTAACGGAGCAATCACCCACGCCTGCTTAAGTTGCGAGTCTGCTCGGCCTTATGCGATTAAAATCTTCACAAGGCACAGGCAGCGATGGCAACTGTGTGAGTCATCCTGCTGGCAACACACACACATATATATACATATACACACACTGACTGACAGCGACAGGGGGTTGCAAATTCAGACAAAATGCCGTAGCATACTTTTTTGCGCATTACTGTACACGCTTCCCTTCCCTGCTTCAGTTGCATGGGACGGCAAGCGCGGCAAGTGTAGCGCCCTAACCTACTTTATATGCATACTACATACTATATATATATATATATTCTATATACATATAAATATATAAACATTCGTTTGAAGTGCACAAGAAAGCAGCCCAAAAACCACAGCGGGCCACAGCAAAGAAATGAATACAAAAGAAAGTTGAATATGCAAAATGAGCAGAGGGACAGAGACAGAGGGAGGGATAGAGAGAGGGGAGAGAATGGGGAGTAAACAGAGCGAGAGGAGATACACAAACAAACAACAGCGAAATGCCAAGAAAATCCGCAATGTAAACCCTGCGCCAAAGTCAGTTTTTTCACTTATGCAAATGCATTTGCTTTTGCAGAGAAGGTAGGCGCGGCAGAGTGTCTGTCTGCGAACAGTAGGGGGGGGGGGCGTGGCAGCTGTTGAATAATAATATTAATATTTATTTCTCTTGCTTGGCATCAGTTGCAAATCGACTTGTTGGGATCTCTCTATACTAAACGTAACCGACTCGTAGAGCATTATGTGCACCTTTTCTATACAAACTTGTATAATTCGTAGGGTATTTTATATATTACTTGGCCAAATACTTTGTATGCAAGTTAAAATACAAGAAGCAGTTACAATAGGTTAAAAATGGTTGTACAGATTGCAAATTAATTGATTCCTTAAAAGGTTTCCTATAGGTTATAATTTGATTATTATTTCCCAAAAACTTAGACTTTTGATCAATATCAATTCTGTTTTAACTGACTAAACTAAACCAAAAGGGGAATATTTAGCTATACATATATCGATTATATATATTTTTATATATAGGTCTACTATATAGAACTCATATATATATCCATATAAAACTATTAACGTAGAGCATTTGCACGTCGTTAAGCCTCAGAAATGTTCACTTTTCTTTGCTGTTTAAAGAAGGTTTTATTAAAATGTGCTCAGGTTACTGGGCAGGACGGTGCTGCGGTGCAGGGCGTGGCAAGTTGCAACTAATTTGTGATGTTGTCGACAGGAAATGCCGAACTTTAAGTGACCCTCCGCCCCTAAGCGCCAGCCCTGCCCCAGATCGGAGGGGAGTAACTTGAGTTGGGTTTGGGCAGCGGGTGCAGGAGACGAAGGCGACGCAGATGGTTGTTGGCGCCGCGAAGCAAACAAATGGTATAGGCAGAGGGAGACGGTGAAGGGAAGTAAGGTGAAGGAAGAGGGGAGGGTAGAGAGACGTGAACGGAAGGCAGTGCAAGCGAGCGTGTTGGACTTGTGGCTCAAGGGTTGCCACAGCGCATTTTGTACAGCGAAAAGCTTTTATACTCACTGTGCGTGTGTGTGTGTGTGTGCGACGTGGCATACAATAGAATTGTCAAAAAGTGGCAGGAATTGGGCGCGAGTGAGGCAACTGAGAACAACAGCAGAGAGGGAGCAGGAGGAAATGTAGCAAGTCAGGGAACTGGGCGTGCCTAGCGCACGTTGACACTTTGTGCATGTCACACAACGACGCGTGCAATGACACCGAACAAATGCCAACAAGGAGCCCAAGGAGACTCTGTTTCCAAGGTACCAGGAACTACAATAGCAGCAGCAGCAGCAGCAACAACAGCAACAGCAGCAGCAGCAACGACAGCAACTTTTTAAAAAAAATGGGCCAAAAGTTTTAGTCGACATTGTTGTGTGCTTAGCCTTATTAATGGGTCGCTGGCATGCAAACGGGTTTTATATTTCCCCAGAACTCCAATAAAAGAGAAAGACAGACAGAGAGTAGGGAGCCAGGTAGAGAAAGAGCGGGAGAGAGAGGTGGCTTCCACAATTGGCCAGGCCACTTGGCAACAAATGGAAAACAATTGCGTTTCCTTGTCAAAATACCATAGAGGCATAGTTACTCGCCTTAATTCCTTTCAGGGCGTGTCAGCACCAGCCCCCAAGCGACTATGAATGACAGCATAATTATGCCCCAAGAAACAACAACAAGTTCTAATTTGAATTTCAGTTCCGGTTCCGGTCTCTTCTCCACTGCTACGACTACATGTCGTTATGTAAATGAAACCAAGTGACGTATTTAGGGAAAAACTAATGAAATACATTAATTAACTCGATTCTAGTCGGAGAAAGCAAGTCCCAAGTGCCTAATCTTTATAGCTTAATGTAGAATATTTATTCTGAAAAAGAATCCAAGCTAGTTAACCGCAAGTTAGACAGAACATAAGTAGAAGAACAGCTGCAGATACAATTAGGACTATACTACAGTTTATAATACAGTTTCTGCCAGCTAATAAGGCGATTGCAGGCGGCGCCTTATAAATCTGCACATCCAGTAAAGTTATTTCTTAAATAACTTTTATGTTTGGTATTTGTTTGCAATCAAATTTTCAAAATTCATTTGGAATGCGATAACTATTGTGCATAACAAAAATAAACTTTATAGCCTTAAAAAATAACGCTGCCAATTGATTTTTATTTATTTAAAGGGGCAGTAGGGGGTGTGCACAATTTGTAAAACAAACGTTGAACTGCGTGCAATAATAAAACATATTGCCAGCGAATTTGATAGTCCTAACTGTTATAATCTCTGATATCTGGGTTATTATACAAAAGGAACATGAATATATATAGAATATATATATCATTTGGGGTCGGAGACACTTTTTTCTGCCTGTTACACACATTTACGCTATGTGTAGAGTCTGGTCTCGATTTGTATTATGATATATAAGCCTAAATTAACCTATATGCATAAGTATGTATCAATTTCTTCTATATAACATGTTAAACTTGTTGAGTAAACATAGCTTTTTCCTATAGCTAAGGTTGATCTGTATACTTGTATATACTAGCAATCATATCATACCATTATTATCTGTGTATATTCCATGGTTCTTATAAATTTGATGTCATGGTTAGGCCAAACAAGTATTCAGTTCAAATAGTAAACAAGCTGCTAATTTATTTGCTAAGTAGTTGAGGTCACAAAACACACAAACACACACACACACACTCACACTCCCAGTTCAATTGATTTTCTCATTTCGAGCAATCAAAAGTGGAAAGGAATTTTTGCTAGAGACTCTGGCGATAAATGAAAATATAAACACTTGACTCTCTCGACATCGATATCGTGGCAACCCTTTCCTCTCTTGCTTGCTCTCTCTCTCTCTCTTCTACTCATTTACAAATCAAACCAATTGTAATACGAAATAGAACTAACAGAGAAGGGCTAGAGAGAGAGAGAGAGAGAGAGAGAGGGAGACGAGTTAGAGGTGTCTGGATGCGAGTTACGGTGTCAAATGTCAGTCAGTGTTGTAAATATGATTTCAATTGCAATTACAATTCCAACATTTACACAGCTTGAGTGTTGAAGAATTGTGGGCGTGTCTGCACGTGGGCGGGGGCCACATTAATCACTGAACGTACAAGTATACAAGTACTGTGGGCGAACTAATGAGTCACTCGAGTCAATTAAGTCGAGTCAGAGAGCAGAAGAAGAAAAGCGGAAACGAGGCAAGTTAACAAACATAGTTTAATTTATTAATGTTCTAGCAACACACATCGCAAATACCCTATAATTGTGCATTGCGTATACAGAGGGCATTCGCGTAGTCAGTGCAGGCAGGCTTCGTTTATCGATTTACCCTTTACGAGGGCGGGAATCAAGCGCTATCAAGAAAAAGCGCTTTCAAGCTAAACAAACACAACACAAACACGAACAAGTGGAGGCACAACAAGGAAGGGGGCAGGCTGCACCGACACGTGGCACGTTGCTACGTTGCATGGCAGAGCGGACGGAGGGGGGAGGGGAGTGAGTACGACGCGGTTGATGACTCATCGCATAACTTCACAGGACGCCAAAGTGAATCTCGCTGTGAGTGAAATGAATGAATACCAGCATCTGCAGGCTGACGACGAATGTGAGTGCCAGTTCGAGTACTCAGTATACTGAGTACCTCTGGGAGGTACTACCCTTTCCCCCTCCCCCACAAACTCCTCTTTGTGCATACTTAACATCTGACATGAAAGAAAAGGCACGGGATGAGGCCGACTGCGATTGAGATTGCGTTTTTATACTCTCCTTCTCCCCCTCTCTACTCCCGCTAGACCGGAATACCGAAAGGGTTGCTTATGTTGTGGCATTCCTATACACAGTGTATGAAAGAGAAGGGGAGAGAAAGAGGGGGGGAGTGAGGGGCAGGTAGGGAGTAGAGGGGGTAGAGTTAGGTTAGGCAGACTGCACACAGACATGCAGCATGAATGAATCAGTTTGAATGGCAGGCTGTGCCTCGTTTTCTATCCCAGACAGTGAGTGCAAAAAGCATTGCTACACTGACAGCTATTTTATTATTCATAAACAATTATTTTGATGAAGTTTACAGTTAGAAAACGAGAAAAACCTTTAGAGATGCCATTAATATAGTCGATATTGTGTTTCGAAATTTATAAATAGTGAACTTCATAATTAGCTTACTTTATATTAAATATAGCTCTATATATTAAAAGTTTTATTTGATAGGTCTGCCAACAAATGAGAAACAGTCAGAAATTGTTGTCAGATATAATTTATCGTACACTGTGCGCTGCATTTACTTGTGACATACACGGGGATTTTGTCGTAAATCCCCCAGTTGAAGTCTTTTTTAAGGACCTGCGTTTATTTGTCTTTGGAGTATTCACACACACACACACACACACACACACACACACACACACACACCACCCGCATACCTATGCATTCTTTAGCCAGACGCTTAGCCACATGAGACTTGCTAGAGACTAACTCCTAACGACATGTAAATACAGCTCCAGCTCCAGCTCCAGCTCCGTCTATGCTTTGTGTGTAAACAATTGAAAATGTTGTTGTTTTGGGATTCATTTTAAAGGTTATGTGGTTATGCCAGCTATGAACTCCATATGCCACAAGTGACGTCACAGAACATTGTCAGGTGTACCGGAAATAAATGAATACTTAGTTTGGTTATGAAACCTCAAAGCGATCGTTCATCAGCATACCCCATACCCCATTCCCCTGTCATCATTAGAATTCTCACAGTGCTCACAGAGAACGATCGTTAAAGGTCCGAAATGTTAAAAGACTCAATGCAATGTGGGTATAAACGACGATTTCGTTGGCTCATAACTTTCCGGGCCGGTAAGAACACGAACATAATTGTAATGAAATAAAGTGTAGAAGTTGAAAGAGTGGAGAAACGAAGGGAAACGCAAAAGAAAGCGGTAAATGTTGCAAGGTTCCAAGCAACCAAGACAGCGGCGGCGGCAAAGTACACAGAGAGAAAGAGAACGATAGAGAGAGAGAGAGAGAGAGAGAGCGAGAAACGAATGCATTGCAACATAACGTGGGAATCTTATAACGAAATAAAATGAAAGACTTGAGAAGGCGAAAGCTAAAACAAGTTGTGAATTATAGCATTGTATAATGATTCTCAATTCGTTAAAGCTTGCGCTTCGTCAAGTCTTTTTTTCATTTGACCATTTTGTAATCCCCAATTATTATTATAATTCTAATGCTTAATGCTTTATTCAAATTTCAATCTGTATTCACATTGGCTTAGCTGCATTTCTTTCTTCTTTAACTTTCGCTTCTTAAAGTTTGACAAGGAATCGATTTTTTTTTTTGTCTGCAATCGTGCACAGTATATTCGCAAATACAGTAAATATATATACACACTATATATACATACATTTACTATATGCATAGCAGACTAACCGCCCCAATTACCAAAAGCTCAAGCCGATGCCGAAGCCAAGCAAATGACAAATGACACGACGTCATTTGTGCAAAAAGTTTGATTGATACCCATGAATCATGTTGCGGAAGTAGTAGAGGGGAAGTGCCATGCCCCACCCCCCCATCTTCTCCATGCTCAGTTCAACCCTCGCCTCCCCCACAGACATTTTATATCGAGGGTGACTCAATCTGCAAGTTGATACCCTGCAAGGAAAGTGCAGGCTGGGTAAAGGAAACTTACAGCATAAAGCAGGGCAGGGTATTTAGAGGGTATCTGTTAGTCGTGCAGTGGGGGGTTGGCACTGCAATGTTTGTTCCCCAATTTGCTTCATTTTTGCTGCTGTTGCGCTTGAGGCGTTCCCAAAAATGGCCAAATGCGCTGATGAAGTTGATTTTAATCACGATGACGATGACGATGACGATGTGAGGACGACGTCGACAATGGGGGTTACTAAACAGAAGCAGGGGGCGTTGGTGGGGTGGGGTGTGTATTCGTGTGCAAGTGTGTGTAAGAGAAAGATTTTACTTCAATCTGAGGGCAGTTTGTGCTGTCTCAGCGCCCAGGGGCGTGTGAATGGGAGCAGGAGGTGGAGGTGGAGGGTCGCTTAAAGCGGCAACAACTTTTTGCTGCAAACATTTTTGGAAAACTGTTTTTCGGCGCCACTTTGTCCAGACCAAGCGCATTAATAAACATGAAGTGGCAACAACAACAACAACAACAACAATAAACAACAGCAAATGCGATAAGCATAAAAACGGCGCCAAAGGAGCAAAAATAACAACCAAGGACATCAGCGGAGCAGAACTCTCCACTCTGTGTGCGCAGCGCTGCGTGAAAAATCAATGAAGCTGCCTCCTACAGGAGGCAACAACAACAACACTAACAACAGCAACCCTGCTACACACATCCTTGAGTACCCTGCAGCTGTACATATATATATAGTATTATATACCCGTGTTAAACTGAGATCAAAGTGAGCTTATAAGACCTTCAAGTGACGCAGCGCAGGGATTAAATAAAAATGAAATCAGCTTAACTGCTATAGCAGCTGCAAATACCCTGTAAATCATGCGAAATATAAACAGCATATCAAGTAATGTTGGGAATGTTTTAACTTAAATTCAAGTTGAATTGTAAAACATGAAACAAACATGACAAAATTACCAATCTTTATATTGCTACATTATTTTTCTCCCCGTTCATTAACAGGGTAATTTCAACGTCGACTATTGTTTTGCTGTACAACTGCCTGGCCATGCGGCGTATGCGTAATTTATGCTCCAACTCCCTGCGCATAATATTACAAACATTTTCATTGCCTGGTTGGAAAAATCAATGGACCTTCACCACACACACATGCATGTCTTGCCCCGCTCTTCCATAGGGCAACATATGTTTAAAGTTTAAACAAAACTCGTTGCGTGGGCGACCACACACACACAAACATTCGCACATACACAAACACACACACACACATGACAAAAGTCAACTTCAAACAAGTTTGGCAAAGTTCAAGTTGCTGAAGAGCTTTTGCGATGTATGAAACAGAAATACAGAAATAGAGTGAGAGAGAGAGAAAGAAAACGACCTGTTACTGTTGTCGGGTTTGTGGCATCTCCTTTTCTTTACTCTTCTCTCTCTTCTCTCTCTCTTTGTTTTTTGCACTCGACTCTGAACAATGTTGGCATTTATGCGAGAACTACTCATCATATCTATCTATGAATCTGTACGTCTATCTATCAGTTCTCGCTGAACACAATGTATTCTTTAGAATTCAGCGATAATAGAACCACAGACAGCACAATCCGCGATGAGAACGTGAGATATAAGCGAAGGCTGTTGTATGACATACAGACAATTGAAGTCCGTTTTTATTTTGTTAATAGAAACTATCAAATGAACAATAGTTGTGTGTTTGAAACTATTTGAGATACTTTAAAGGGTATTCAAGAGCGTATGCAAATGAAGTTGATAAGGTCTATGATAATATCAAATCAAGTGATGAATGTAACTGAGATACAGTCATGATATTAAGTGTATTTGAATAACCAATGCAAAGCAACTTAATGTATTGTCTATATTGATGACAAATTTAGTAACTGTAACTGAGATACAGTGATACAAATATAACTTAATTTGAACCATTTTATATAATAACATTGTAGTATTATAGTATTATCAATTATATATCTTCTTCTTCTTAGGGGGCCATTACTGATGCTGGGATTCCTTACAACTGGACAGCATATACTTTGTTTTATTCATATACATATATTAAACCTTAATCATCATTTAGCTTACTCAGCTTTTGCCATTATGTCAGGCTCTACTTGCTGCTATATTCGATTACGACTTGGAACGTGCAGCACGTTGCGCCTCAATTGAAAGAACAGCAGCAGTAAAGTTTTCCAGCTGACCAAATATCGTTTATAGATTTACCAAATAAAGTAATATTTAGAAATGATAACAATAATAACGGTTCGTGTTTTTTTTTTTTTTTTACTGTAATTTGATTAACACAAAAGTGTGAAAAATTCAGAAGAAAAAAGAAGCTAGATGAAATCACAGAATAACATCATTTGTGCCGGCTAAAAATAACTGTGCACGCATTGCGTCGCTATGCAACAACAGCAACAACAACAACAACTACAACAATTTGTCTGTGTTGCACATTAGACAGCAGTAGCAGTAGCAGGAGGGGTAAGGTAATGTGGGGCAACAGCAGTCGATGACAACAATAAAACTGTGTCACGCTGAATCACAGATGCGTGCATAGTCGCATATCTGTGTGCGTATTGTAGCATAGATATGTCACATATAAGTGTGTAAGTGTCTGTGTGTGGTGTGTGTGTGAACATACAGTGCACGATCGCTGGAAGAACGCATGTGTATCTGAAACTATCGACAATATCGATGGTGTGCAGTGCATAAGCGCTCATCGATTTTTTTTGAACCATCGATTGTTTTTATATTACAAACATTCGAAACTAATTATTTTTCGAGCATTATGAAAATTATATTATCGATAGTTACCTTCTTCAAGCTTGAGTTGATGTAGAGGAAAGTTTCTTTATGAATAATACCATTTCTCCTTTAGCTTGGTTCCCCACAAGAATCTTAACTCTCTACTGTCTCTATTTTTTTTGATATTCTTTGAATTTTGACTGTGCACCGCAATGAATGTACACTGTACTATAAAACACACACACACACATATATATTAACATGTCTGCACTATCTGCGTATTGAGTACAAACTATTGTGAATGAAGCGCGAATTGCGTGGCGCATACGCCCCGTTGTAACAACAATTTACAGCTCTTTCTTTACGTTCAGGTACAGTTGACTATCGTCAGAACTATCGCAGCCAGTTCAAAAACAAAAAAGAAAGTAAAACAAATTGAACTCTGCTGCCAATTTAATAAGTTATCGCAACAATATGACATCATTCTCTTATATTATATTTATCGTTATAATCGATAGCTATGGTTATAATATTATAATTGCGTCGTTGCTTGCAATTTGTATATTTTGTTTGTTGGTTAAGTTTTCCGGCAAACTTTTACTTTTCATTTGCGGCCAATTACCCCAATTCCATTTATGAACCATTTTAATGGGCACCTTACGGTAAACGAATGAATGCAAATTACAAACAACGATATATGCTGTGGCATTAGGTAATGCAATAGCAACAATAACAACAACAACAGATCCTAGTCCCAGTCCCAGTCCAGTGAGAGATCTCAATGTGCAATTACCAGAAATGACATCTTACTTTCAGACAAGAAATTGTTTTTCTTTTGCTGTTTTTTCTTTTTTTATGGCAAACATGACAAAGTAATAATAAAAGAGAGAAATAGTAGAAGGACTATTGAGATACCCTGGCAGATATAAACAACATTTAGGTATGCAAGGCTCAATAATCACACAATCAACTTGAGAAGACAGTGCAGTATTAAGACTGCAAACCAACTTCCCCCACATAATAAAAATCATAGATAATCAAGCAATGACAACGATAGATGGCGCTGCAATTGACTAAGAGACACACTCACACACACACACAGACTACATACTACATACTCAGTAAGTGAGACAAGTGCAAAAACTCTGTTGATTATAATAATAATAAAGCTCACCGCCCTGTGGGCATTACGTAATGCTTTCCTGGCTTTAAATTTTAACAAAATATACATGTATGCTATATACATAAGTTTGTATAAGTATGTATAGGTTTGTACGTGTGTGTGTGTTATATTTTATAGCAGATTCTAAGCGTGCCGCCGGACCATCCGGTCAAACTGGTTTGTTATTATTGCGACTACCTGTCCGTCCACTTGCCAACGATGACGACGCCATAGCTGATGATCATCATCATCATCATCATCATCATCATCATGTTGGTTGTCATGGCCCAAAAAAAGAGAGAAAGAAAAAAAGGCAGAGACGCACACACACATTTCCCACTATTAACCCATTTGACGCGTCGGTGTAAAAATAAATAAAAAATGCGTTTTGAAATTGTTTTCACATTGGCAACCCTGGTCGGGCCTGGTCTGGTCTGACATCTGTTGCTGCTGCTGCTGCTGCGCTGCTATAGGAAAAGCTATTTTCGTTGGGCTATTTTTCATAATTTCCAACGAGTCACGCATTTCTTTTCGAAACACAAATGAGGTCATCGGCCAAGCTCGTGAAAAACAACAATAACAACAGTAAAAAAAGTACAACAACAAACAACCAAAATTGCGCATTTCGTATGGAACTGAGGAACATGAATGCAAGTGCGCGACGACAACGACGACGAGTACGAAATAAGCAGAAAAAAGAACCTATAAAAGAAACCGAACGATACGAAACGAAACGTGTTTCTATTGCAAACAGGTTCTAATCGACCAAATACAGAAAGGGAGAGAGGGAGAGAGGGAGAGGGAATGGGGGGTAGAATCGTGCCAGACAATGGATATACAGCAAATACATAATACAAAGTTAAAGCTCGAGTTGAATTGAATTTGACATTGGGTGAATCATCCATTCATCATCATCATCATCAACGTCATTGGAATGCACATGGTGCTGTCTTACTGCAAAGTAATACTATTCTGCATTGCGTTACTTTGAGATACCCTGTAAACTACAGCTGAAAACTGTATGATTGATTGGACAATACAAAACTCAAGTTATTCAAGTCAATGTACTTTAAAGTTACATACTAGAAGAAAAAACTTTGACAGATTTTGCTGTTGGGAATTATAAGGTGTTGCATAAATTGAGCATGTTAGTGTAAGTTTACCCCACACATTTTAAACACTCCTTCTTTTTTCTACTAATCCCACTTGCAGGGTATAAGGCAGACACAGTGACACACTGTACGAAAATAAACTGCAATTAATTTTTGTCCAACATTTACGATATGAAATGCCTTAGTCTCAGTACGAAAATAGTCGATGAGGCAGGCAAATGCACTAAGCAAAAGAATATTCACCTTAATGATGAGAAACAGCAACTCTATATATGAATGGCAGTGAGGTTATGCTTTGCAGAGTATCAGCAAGTACAGCAGTTTCAAGTTTTTCCCCTCTGCTCTATTCATTGAATGATTAATAGTTCTTGAATAGGTACAGTGCGATATATAGTTCAAGGACAACCGACAATTGTGCATCGATATATAGAGTACATATCATACATACATATGGGTTCAATTGGGGCGGCGGCTGCTCTCTGAGAACTATTTGTTGGTTCGCGCGAATGGGAAATTTAAAAATAGACCGCCAAAAAAAGTTGTAGACAAAAAGTTTCTTGTTTTTTTTTTTTCGTTTCAGGCCGTTTTTTTGCTTTTTCTCTCTTTTATTATGTAAAATTAAAAATATTTGTGACGCGATGTATGTCGAAAAAACAACAACTCGAAAAGCAAAACCATTTCGAATTCAAAAATTAGTTTGGCAAGCGACGGCGGCGGCGACGACTGCTTTAAATTGATTTATGTAAATTGCGCATATACTTAACATATACATTCACATCGATATAGTATATATATATATGTATCTAGTATATACATGTTTGTTATATGTGTGGTATATAGAGCGTGGAATCCATGCTATGTATGTACTTACTCCGGTTCCGGTTGTCCATCGGCCTCGCACTCAATAATGAACGGTTTGTCGCTCTCCTTGTTCTGTTGCGCCACCTTGAAAAGCAGCTCATCTGTGGGCGGCTGTTTGGTGATCCGTGGCGGGGAATTGTCTACAGAGAGAGAGAGAGAGAAGTAGAGAAAGAGAGAGTGATAAAGTATGGCAAGAAAAGAGTCAGTGTAAGTCAGTATGAATGGGGGGAACTAGCAGAGAACGTTGCACTAATTTGGCACATAAATCACAACATGATCCACTCTCCCTCTCTTCCTCCCTCTCTCTCTCTCTTCCCACCAGTTCCCAAACAGTCCCTCGAGAGGCATTTTGGCCCACTTTATAAGTAGTTCCTGCCGTCGTGCGGTTTATTTTTACCAACTGTTGTCGCAGTGAACAGACGGGGGAGAGAGAGAGAGAGACGCTAGGGGAACACACACTGCCCTCAGGTAGCTTAACAAAATGAACTGTCGATCGTTTTGGTATCGGTTCCGATTGAAGCTAAGTATAGAAACAGGGACAGGTTCATATATTAACAATTTGCTGTAACATTTCAAATTCTCAAATTACCCAAACGTTTAGGCAGCATGTGACACACACACACACAGGCAAAAGTAAAGAGGTGTATCTGGATATAGTTTTATACTCCCTCCCCTACTGAATTGTTTCTCACTTCATAATGGAATTGGTTTACAGAAAGTTTTCTACTGTTGGATTTGATATGAATGAAGTCGTTAGCAGTTCCGAATAGTGTCACTATCTTTCCTGTAAGTAACTATAAATTGACTCTACGTATTGTTAATTTGGAACTAGTTCCATCAAGTTTAGAGCGTCTGTTCTGCACTCACTTTCAGGAGGATTTTTCACTATGATTTCCTAATGAGTTTGGTTTATTTGTGTATGCAGTATCTGAACTGACTACTCATAATTATTATGATTATGTAGATAGGTCGGAACTAGTTCCACAGAGTTTTGGAGGGTCTCTTTTCTATAATTACTAAATAAAGTAAGACTATAAATGAACTATATAAACGTTATTCATTTAATTTGATGCTTATTGCCAGTTTGGAAATAGTTTCATATACATATAGTAATTTATAGGTAAGTTGGAACTAGTTCCACACGCTCACTGATCTTCTATTCAAGTATATAGGCTTAGCTTGATTGGGGTGTTGTTTCAGGGAATATTTAAATGGGAAAAAGAATATGATGTGAACTTACTCGTTGCAGCTGAGCTGCCCAAAATGGCAGCTAAAAGTATCGCGGCCAGCATTATTAACTGCCGCCGCATTATGTGTATGTTTTGTTATTGTTGTTGTGGTTGTAGTTGTAGTTGTTGCTCTGGTCGATTCACGTCGTGTGAACTGGGAAATCTTCAACTAACTGCGCCGCAGTGTTGCGATTGTGTTGTACTCTGTCTCTGGAATGTTTTTTTCTCTCTCTCTCCGTTTGCTTTTGCTCTTTGCTCTTTCTATTCACTCAATTTCGTTTCAGTTTTCTTTTTTTCCTTTTCTCACTTATGAAAATTGCATTCAATTGTGAGTGCGTATGTTCCTTCTTTGCGTGTATGCACTGTAGTTGTGAAGAGAGGAAGAAGAAGAAGATATGAGAATGGGTTACACATTGGTTCACTTTTTAACACTTGGCAGCTGACGACGATGACGACGACGACGACAACGGCGACGAAAGGGGAGGGCAACAGACACTGTACTATATAGTATTATAGTATATATTATATAGCAGGCCTACACTGTTATCCCGACTATATTCGAGTAAGTCTGCAAATAGAAGAAAAGTGCGAGAAACATTTAGTAAATATTATTATACAGATACAAATATATACAGCTAAATATATAGCACACATATATATACATATATATATTCTTAATGCTCAACAGATGCGTTTAAATAATTAAAAATATTCAGATTTTCCAAATTTCATTCTAGCGGGGGCCATCAAACGAGCAGATGGTAAACATATACATATAGAAAACAACGTATGTACATATATACACCTGATAATTTGTTTACTAAATAAATTCTATATTCTTATGAGCTTAGAACTAATTGAGAGAGAGAGAGAGCAAGAGAGAGAGCGGCATAGGCAATGCTGATGTTATAAATATGATACAATAAAGGGTGATTTTTTAGCTATTATCTTTTTGATAACAATGGTTTAAACAGTTAACGCACGTTTCGTGTTTTGGCAACACTGTCAAACATCTTCAGTTTGGTCTATAATTTAACCATTAATCGTTTTCGGGACTGGTCAATTGGAAGCCTAGTCGTGCGATCAAATAAAGATTTCATGCATTTCTTTGAATTTCATGTGTTTTATTCTTGAAAAACTTTCCTTTATCTCTTAAAAATCTCACTTTAAATTATGATCTAAAGTGCATCCATCTAGAGTTGCAAAACTGACAAAATTTGCATAGAACAAGTGAAACAAGTCAGCTGCTTGGTGGCTTCTCTCATTATAAGAGCTCACTCGACTACACTAGTTCAACTAATCCGTCATTTTGTGACCCTCAGTTCAGTGTGCGAAAGAATCGATGATTACTTTGCAAATTTTTCTATAGGCCAAAAGAATCGACCAGAACGATGTCATCGGAAGTCGTCAACAGGGCAGACAGACGAATAGGGGGACGGACAGACAAGCACAGACAGACAGAGAGACAGAGAGACGAACAGACGCACAGGCAGGCAGGCAGATAAGACAGAGAGGAGAAACAACAGGCTGAAAAGTGTCAATGAATCAATTGGAAAATGCACACAAATATACTACAAATAGGTGGAGGGGTCGGGGGGAGAGTTCACTTCGTCATAGACCCAATTTCCAAATGACTTTCAATGGAAATGGAAATGTGTCAGATACGCTGAAGAAGAAGAAGAAGAAGCAGGAGGCAGCAAAGGCGCGCGCGCCTCTCAGTGACAGGGCCAAAACATACACGGTCAGTTAGCAATGGAATGCCACAAAAACAAAACAGAAAGCGTTGCAGAAAGGCAGAGAGAATGAAGAAGGGGAAAAGGGTTAGAAAAACGAGGCACGCTAATTGAATTAGCATTGTAGACAACGTGGAAACGTCAAAACGGATCCTCTGCCAAGCTCAAACTGGCTAAAATGCTGCACTGCAGCGGACGTTGCGGGTGCCGTGTGTCGCAATTGCAGCAATCGTAATATCAAAAGGCAAAGCAACACAGGCTAGGCCAGGGCAGCGCAGGGCAGCTGGTGCGGGTCAGGGGTCAGCCATGAGTCGCCCACGACAGGCGCAGGAGTCGCCGTCAATGTCGCCTTCACAGCAACAGCAACAGCAGCGCAATGGAAGCCGCAGCCAGCGAAGCATTATGGATTTGCGTAATCTCTGTCAGCGTCTCGATGTGGATAGTCTCAAGGGTATGTTTGCTATTTGGAGTTTACCATCAACATTGTGTAAAAGCCACAGTTGGAGGGTGTACTGGACTGCTATATATGTATACCCTGTTACTCCGTGTTAGTGTTAGATCAACAAATCAAACAAAATTAAAAATGTCTTGTGATGAACTTGATGATTGCAGTGTGATTAAAAATTTCAGATAAGCAATTTGCTTGAACAATTAAAATTGTTTTTCAGTTTGAAGAGTAATACTCAACTCATGTTCTACTGTGAAATATATAAAATAAACAAAGTGAATGAGTAACTTAATTATGAAAAAGGGAATAAGTGAAGAGAAGATGAGAACAAAAGTGAAAAGAAGATGAGAAAAGAAAAGGATTGAGCGCTCAACTTTATAGCAAGAAACCACACTTTACTGCAACTAAAATGCTGTTTAGGTTTTCAAATCTATTAATTCTTGTGTGAAAATAAATGAAGGCTGCCGTTGAATGGTTCATATGAACTAGTTAAGCTTTTGCTGAGTGATATGAACCACTGTTTTACGCAAAATACTGAAGAGTTCAAAATAATCGTAGAATATTAAAAGTAAGAAATTCCAATAGCTCAATTAAACTAGTTCACGGCAACTTATCTTCTCTGTCCCTCCCTCTGTCTCTCATTTTTAAGCAAACTGCTATTGAATAGTTCATATGAACTAGTTAAGATACATTTTAAATGGTGCATATGAACTAGCTCTTTTAAAGCAAAATACGGAATAGTTTACAATGAGCAAAGAGTATTTATAACTACCTTGGGCAGTTGTCCTGTGCTGCTCAATTGAACTAGCTCATATGAACCAGTTAAGTAACTTATAAATAGTTCATATGAACTAGTTCTAGCTCATATGAACCAGTTGAACTTATAAGTCATGAAGGAACAGCTCATATGAACCAGTTAAGTAACTCATAAATAGTTCATATGAACTGGTTCTATGTAAGCAGAATACTAAATAATTGACAATAATCAAAGCATATTTATAACTACCTTGGGTAGTCGTCTAGTGAACTAGTTCACGGCAACTGATCTGCTCTCTCTTTCTATCTCTTTCCCACACTTGCTTGCCCAGCCAAATTGCCAGCAATGCCGCAACTGAAGTTACCCAAATCATTGCCCAAATCTCTGCCCAAACTGCACGCTGCACGTCGCATCCTGCGCAGAAGGAGTGCAGGGGCAGGGGCAGGCGCAGGCGGAGTTAATGGAGGCCACGGAGCCAACAGAACTAGTGGAGCTGTCGCTGGCGTTGCCACTGGCGCTGTCTCTGTGGTAGCAGGCATTGCTGCTGTGCCGCATGCGCAGTTTATCAACCGAACGCCGCAGCGCATATCCACGATTAGTTCACTGATGCATGAACAGGGAGTAGGAGCAGGGGCAGCTGGAGCAGGAGGAGGAGGAGGAGGGGTTGCCGGTCAGCTGCAGGCAACCTATTGCAGTGCTGGCAGCCTGGATGATGATTATTATGCACCATATGGCGGTGGCGGCAGTGGCGTAGGCACGCGTGCCTCACGGCCAATCAGTCCCATTAAAATGCCACCACCTGCGCCAGCAATTGGAGTTGGCGGTGGTGGTGCCACATTGGGTGCAACGGCAGCGAATCTCACACAGCGCCTGCAGCGCGGCTACAAAAGTCTCAGCGAGCTGCGACTGAAGCATCTGTTTGCCAAGCAAACGACACTGAGGCGCGACAATATCGAGGTGCAACGCTATGTAGAACAATACGAGGCAGAGCGACGTGTCGAGGAGCAGGTGCAGGCACAGCGAGATCGCCAGATAGCCGATAACTATCGCATACACATTAGCACGCTGCCCATAAGCAGGCAGAACACACTGCACGAGCAGGAGCAGGAGCAGGAGCTGGAGGGGCAGCAGCAGGAGCAGCAGGGGCAGACCGTGAAGCTGCCTCCTCCTCCTGCTCTGCGCCCGCACAGTCTGGCCGAGCACAGTGGCGATGAGAGCGGACTGGAACAAGCGCCAGTGACGACAGTGCGCAGCAAGAAGAAGAAGAAACCTGGCATTGCAGCCACACGCTTTGCCAAGGTGCGTCAGCCTCCACTATCAATGCCCATGGAGGAGCAGCAGCTGCAACAGCAGCCACAAACGGAGCTGCCCATGCGGCAGGCAATGCGGCAGAATCTCAAGCGTTTGCGCAAGTCAATCAAGCGCGTCTCATCACAGCAGCCACAGCAGCACGACTCCAACTCCGAGGATGTTGCCGAGGACGAGGTCAAGGTGCGTTCAAGTGCCGCACGTGGCGCCACATTGCGTGCACGATTGCGTCGCTTTACCTCCAGCGAGCAACTGCAGCAACGTTGGCGCAAAAGCTTCAAGGGCAGCACAGCAGAGGAGCCAACTACGACAGCAGGGGGTGCAGCAGGAGCGGGTGCGGGAGTAGGAACTGCACTTGGCCTTGGCATGGGGGCACAGCTGGAGCGCACCATGGCCAAGCTGAACGAGAAGATGCAACAGATGAAGTTCTTTCACAGCCGCAGCAACAGTGCCCCCGAACAGAATAAACCCAATACAGTTGGCCGCGAGCCGAACGAGATTGATGATGAGGAACTGGAGGCCACATATCATCACAGCGATAGTAGCGATGATGGCGACGATAGCGATGACAGCGGGCATGAGGTGCGTGCCGAAGATGCGTTTGAGGAGGACGACAAGCTGCAGGTGGAGCAAGTACGTCGCCTGCAGGCCAGCACAGCCTGGAGCAGTGAATCTCTGGAGGAAGATGAGCATATGACGCCGCAGCAGCAGCAACAGCAACAGCAGCGGCAACTCGCCTGCTCCGACTATCCACGCGTGCTCATCCATCAGCAACACTCGGATGCATATGAATCTACGCTGATTATAGCCGTGGCCAGCACACCGTCCCCAGAGCCAAGAGAGGAGGAGATCGCCAGCAATACAGTTGCCTGGCTGCCCAATGAGCAGATCATTGCTGGCTTCAAGCAACAACAACAGCAACAGCAGCAGTGGCCCGCTCCGGCACTGTACAAGGCCAAGAGCATTGACATCTTTGAGTGCGAGGGCGGCGCTGCTGCTGCCTTTGCTGACTTCGATGAGGCGCTGAGGAATGCGCCAGTGCTGAGGATTAGTGCCGGCACCACAAACACTAACACCAGCAGCGGCGATGATGAGGAGGACAGTGGTTCACATGCCACCAGAATTCGTTTGCAACTGACGCCACAAATTGGCAACAGCTGCGAGAGTCTTATGGAGCAGCAGGAACCGCTGGAATATGATGAAGACGAGCGAGTGGAGGAGCAGCGAAAGAGGCAGCGAGAAAGGGAGCGGGAACGGGAGCGGGAACAGTTAACGGATGCAGAACGTCCGCCTTCGGTATCACCACCGCCACCACCTTTGCCACAACGTCGTCCGCCAGCAGCGCCACCCAGCGCAGTGCCACCAATTTATGATCAGCTGCCGCCACCGCTGCCTGTGAGCAAGCCACCGCCAGCAGTGGCAGCAGAGCTGGCTTCCGCTTCTACTACTGCTGCGCCTGCTCCCACTTCTGCTGCAGCGGCTGCTGCTGCTGCTTCCGCTCCAGCTACTGTTTCTGCTTATTCTTTTGCGCCACCTGCTGCCCCCATTCCTGCTCCATCCCTGCCCAGCTTGACACGCCTCACTCAACGCAGCGCTTCCATGACGCGTCCCTCCAAGCCGCTGGTGAAGACCAGCTCACTGCGTCTGACCTACAACGAGCAGGTGCATCCCGGCGATATTGGCAAAGTGAACAAGCTGATCACACGCTTCGAAGGTGGACGGCCGCGTCTCTGTGCGCGTCGTCTTACCCACAGTGAGGAGTTGACCACGTGCAGCGATGCTGAGGATGAACCAGAACCAGAACCGGAACCAGAACCGGAGCAAGCAACTCCAACGAATGTGCAGCGCATACCACATATTGTTACAACACAGCCTGGCAACAACAACAACAACAACAATGTGGAGGAAGTCACGCCTTCGCTGCAACAGCTTCAACAGCTTCAGCAACTAAACTTGGATCGACAGAATTCGAATTGCAGCCGCAGCAGCGAATATGGTTCCCCCCCTCTCGTATCCCATGCGACGCAGTGCCACGCCCACAAGGCATATAGGCGCAGGAACTGGAACTGGAAGTGCAACTGGCAGCGCAACTGGACGCGCACTGGCTCCGCTGTCGGTGCAACAGTCGCGTCACAGTCGACGCTCGATGACACGCGATGATGATAATTTCTACAGCTTTGATAGCGATGAAGGTAAGGTGTAAGCCCCCTTCCCCACGTGCCACCCTCTGTCTACTGGCACGCCCACTCAAGAAATTATTTCGTTGCAGAGAACAGCTATTACTCCATAAGTCCGTCGAGCAGCAGTCGCTATGTGGTGGAGATCTAAGCAAAGAGAGAACTCTCTACCTTTCGACATATACCACATATAGTACGATATATCATAGATCTAACTTGTTTTTTTTTTGTTACTCCTAAGCTGATCTGTATTAAAAGCAATGTATTTACTCAGACTACAAGTTGTTTTGCTTCTATATGGCAGGTATAACTGTGTATATACCGAGGTAGACCTATCAAAACCTCTATATATCCATAAATACTTATGTAGACCTATATAGACCTATATTTATCTATCTATGCCTATATAAACCTATTTATATATATTTAGACGTCTATATACCCATGTATATCCATATAAATCTATATATACCTGTACATATATACCTTTATTGACCTATATATATCTATTTATATCCATATATATCCATCTATTTATATCAATATAGACCTATATTTATCTATCTATGTCTATATAAACCTATTTATATCTATTTATAATCATATATACCCATGTATAGCAATATATAACTATATATAACTTTATATTTCCATAAATACCTATACATATGTACCTTTATATACCTATATATATCTACTTATATCCATATATGCCCATATATACCTCTATATACCTTTAGATATCCCTTAGATATCCCTCTTTTGGAATTTGATTAATGATCCTACTTGCAACAAGGGTTGCTATGCACACGCGCCAGCTGACACTTTTAGCCTCAGCAGGGTAGGGGGTTGCAGACAAGATCGGCAACCCTGCAGGCAACCCTAACCGTCTATCTTTGTCTCTATCTCTATCTCTCTCTCTCTGCATCACTCTTTCCCGTTCAGCGAGCGCATTTTAATTGATATATTATGCTAATTAATTAATTAATAGCGCGCGCTGGGTGGCAACCCCTAAAGAGAGACAGAAAGACAGAGAGAGACAGAGAGAGAGAGAGAGAGAGGGTAGGTTCAACAACATACATATGTCATGGTATCGTATAAAAAAAAAAAAAAGAAACCCAAGCATAAAAAGTCATTGAGGAAGTTGTTGAAGAACTTTAGAGACTCTTTCAAAACTGGTTTCACTTTTGGTATTAATAATTAAAGCGATTATATCATTATGAAAATATAGAAGGTCATTCTTGTTTTAGAAGTTGTATAAAGCCATGAATAATAGCTGAACATCCGCTTAGCTAATTTTCTGCGAGTTTAATGAAACTACTCAGAAGATTAGGAGTCTAAATTGATTTTCCTCTAGAGTTATGCATTTATTTGTTAATGTTTAATTATAGATAGTCTCTTAATAGTTCAAAATATAGGATTGTTTATGATATGTTTATTATTTATTATAGTTTATTAGTCATTATTTCCCTTTAAAACTGTAGAACACAATCATGTCTTCCTTATCCATAAAGTACTGGGTTATTTCTCTATAATTATCTAATTTAGATGTTGCATTATAATTCTTTATAATAAGTCTATAAGTTTGAGTTATGTGAGAAGACTCGAAAGAAATTGTTCTGTAAACTGTTTCGTAAGATCTTTCTCTGTATCTCTCTCTCTCTCTTTCTCTGTCTGTCTCTACCTCTTGACTTTTCTTTCTATATGATATTAGTGCCCAAGTGCAGCTAGTGGGATTTTGCCGCAGCGCAATTGGCCTTTTGTCCTGTGTCCTTTGGCACAAGCCTTGAGAACTTGGCCTTGGCCCTTTCCTTTCCTTTGCTTTGACTGCAATATGGCTGCAAATTGGCGTCACTTGTGGCAGATTAGTTGTCGTCCCGCTCACACTGAGCTGTGCTTCATGAGCTGGCGCTAGGGAGAGCTAGAGTGAGAGAGAGCAAGCCTCATCTGTTTGCCTCTTGAGTCAATATTGCGCATACGCTCTGTGTGACTAATTCGATTGTTTAAGTGTGGCTGCTGCTGCAACTGTGCAACGAATCTGTAGAACGTACCCAATTAAGAGGAATTCATTGAATCCCCTTCCCCCTTCGGGCCTCTTCACCCACACGCCCGCATACAAGCACATTAAATGCCAATAAATTTTACTAAATTGAAGCATTACAGCAAAGTAGGGGGGGTGTGGGGATGTGCCTTGTGGCATGAACTATATAATCTTCAAAGACTGACAAACTGACTGACTACACTGCGCAACAAAAGTGTAACATATTGCAAGAGTTTTAGAACTCTTTTAATTCAAATGTTTAACAGAATATTTTGAATACTTTCAGTTAATAATTCTACTTTTAGTTTATTAAATTTTTATAAATGTGACCAAAGAACTTTAAATAATTTATTCGCAACATTTCATTAAACTCTGTGAATATTTTGGCACAACCACTGCACAAATTTCCCACGAATTGCGGGCACATTTTGTGGCACAGTGTGCGGCACACACACAGAGAGAGAGAGAGAGAGAGAGAGTGAGCTACCAGCAGAAAACTCACTTCGAACAACATTGACTTTTGAGCAATTAATTTCAAAGTCGTTTATCAAGCAAAACTGCAATAGAAATTAAGATAGAGGAGGGGTAAGCCAAAGAGGCATGTGGGGGGAAGGGGGGAGGGATTTAGGAAGCCGAGTGTAAATAGAGTAATGGCCATGGCAAGCATCACAACGACGTCCAGACGCAATTTCGCTGTGTTTGTAGACAAATATGAAAACGGAAGAGGGACAGAGCAGAACAGGACAGGGCAGAGGGCAGGGGAAGCTACTGGACACAAGGACACAAAAGTGCCACGAAAACGTAATGAATCCGTCATCAGGCGCATGAATACAGCACATACAATATATACACATATATACATGTATATATGTATATATGTATATATGTATGTGTGTGTGTGTGTGTGTGATCTGTGTATATCCTTTGTATGCGACGCTCGCTCGTGCTTCAACCCTCCGGACTCTGCAAAGTTATTTGACACGCGACTGGGAAATGGGAACTGGGGAAAATGGGAATTTGGGACTGTAACGGGAATGGGAAGAGGGAACGGCGCAACTTGGCAGCCGGCCATCCGTCGGTGCTGCTCTGTCTGTGGCCACACACACCACACCACACCAGCAACAACAGCAGCAGTAGCAGCAGCAGCAGCAGCAACAACAGCAGGAGCACCTACCCCTCCGGGCATCTAATCAAACAGTCAGTCACAGAAAATATCCACCACTACCAGTCGATGGTCTACGGTTTTTGGGTTTCTTTCAATTGATACTTTTGTTCGTTTTTTTTGTGAAAAAATCGTATTGAATTGCAGTGAATCATCGTATTGTTCTTCACACTTATTCACTGTTTATTCATAGAAGTTATTAAGAAATCAACCATATTAGCGAATTCAGTTTGATTAGTTTAACAGTCAAACAAAGAAAAGTTAATATACTTACTATCGTAAGTTTTCTTATACGATAGTTGTGGTTAAATATTAAATATATTACACGATAGTCATGTTTTAATGATAATTAATATCAAAACTAATGTTTATTACATAAATATGCTAACTATCGTTAGTTAACTTTAGCGATAGTCAAGTTTTAATGAAGATTACAATCACAACTATCGTTTGCAACATAAATATGCTTACTATCGTTACTTAACGTGTACAATAGTCAAGTTTTAATGAATATTTGTATCAAAACTATCGTTTGTAACATTAATGTGTTTACTATCGTTAGTTAATTTATACGATAGTCAAGTTTTAATAAAAATTACAATCAAAACTATAGTTTTTAAGAGCAATTCATGAGTTACTGTCAGGTTTGCAGCAAGATAGTTAAGAGTTCTACGATAATTCTACAAGTTTAGTTGTGGAACAATCAAAACTATCGCATGCAAGAGAATTCAACTATTTTATTTAGTTATCGTAAGTTTTTCTCAGGCATTTTTATGTGGAATACTCCTGAATTGACTTACGTACTCCCCATGAATAGGGTATTATAATACATAAAAATGTAGATATTGTTAAATTGAAATTTGATTTGCAACCCAAATACAATTCTAATGAGTAAACCAAGCTGGTTTCTCTCCATGAGTGACCATGAGTCAACTGAGGTCCACACACATATCATGTGCACTATATACACTAATGAATATTGGGCTACATAAATGTACGTGTCTGTGTGTGTGTGTAAATTAGTCACCTTGTGCCGAGCACTTTTAACTAAATTTGCCAAATGGCTGCAGACGCCTCCCATGGGTGGCAACCCAACAGGGTTACGCCACACACACAGCGGAGGCGTGGGCGGTGCAACGGATGGATTCGGCACATGAAGTGGGGGGAGGTTGGGGGTTGTGCTGGCTTTGGCGAGAGAGTTCAATGTACTCGGGGCAACTGCAACCATAATGCAATTTTCTGAAATGACGCCAGCGTGCGCTGCAGAAAGTGCAACAACAAGAACAACAACAACGATGACATTAATGACAACGAAGATGGCGATGACGATGACGATGACGATGATTATAACGATGATGATAATGATAATTACAATGATGACAATGTTGGATATCGTATCGACAGCTGTGCCCCAGCGTCGTATTGCATTCGAAAGGCAATAAAACTAATAAAACCCACAAAACGGAAGTTTGAGGTTGGAAAAGTAACAGCAAAGCAAACGTAAAGGAAATGAAATGAAAGCAAAGCATAAAAACCTTCGAAAAAATCGAGAACGTCTGTAAAGACACTAACAATAAAAAAATACTAAGAACGGGTGGGGTTAGAAGTCTCCAGTATCGTTGATGATCAAGATCAGGGGGTAATTAACATTACTGTAGATAAAAAGCAGAAGATATTTTGAAATATATTTAACATAACATTCAATTTGTCATTCTCTTTCTCGTTTATGATTCATTGAGTACAAACTGTATTCAAACAGATCTCATTTGCATTACATTCTATCATAATGCTTAAAGATCTATTGAATATATTCTATAAAATTGATCGACTATCGGTGCTCTTCAAATGCAATCAATTATCGATATGCCAAAGCTTCTCATTTTCTCTCTCTCTCTCTTAAAAAAGGTCACTGACAGCTTTCAAGCCTGCTCAATGTGACCACAAAAAAGCTTTTATTTGGGCTTTGAATGCCGTAGAACCTGTGAATGACTCAAAAATAAGCTCAGACAATGCTAATTTTTCTAACTGTGTGAAAGTATCTATAGCTGTGACTCTGTGTGTGTGTGTGTGTGTGTTTGGGGGCACACCCAATAAAAGCTGACAAGTTTACGATGCTATATTGTTTCTTTTGCTGCCTCCGTCTTCCATTGATTCTCTTGCTTTTCAATTCTTTTATTTTTCTGCTGACATTTTTGATATTTTGTATAAACAAAGAATGAGTAAACGTTGAATAAAGATGTTGTCATTGCTGAACTGTTGACATAGCTAAGCGACAATGTCACCGGACATCAAAAAGAAGGAACACGCACAGGTTAAGAGCTGGCCACATTCATTAGCCCAATTGAAAAGTGGCCAGAACAACAACGAACACTTGGCGTGGCCTGCAGTGTATGCAAATTATAGTCAAGCTGCATTTTGGAATACCCTGCAGGGCTTCTACAAAGGGTAATACATGAGCAATTTTCACAACAGTCTGGTAAGTATCGATTCTATCGATAGTTCTTTTGATTGTCATCATTACATAATGTGCGACTTGTAACTCATATAGTTCTATCTGATTTAAAATGTATATTTTGGTCAGAATTTTCTAGTTGCAGGGTATGTGGCACAACGTGCCACATGGGCAACACAGCGTGTGTGCCACTAGTGTTGCCTGCGGCCACTTGAAAGTGCATTGCACTCTGTGCCGCACAAACGCCGGCAAACGCAACGGTAATAAGTGGCCGCAAATGATAATAAAACATGCGAAAAAAAAAACGCCAAAGAAAAACAAACAACGCTAAAACCGCAGCACGACTATGTTGTTCTTCTTGTTGTTGTTGTTGCTTTTACTCTAGTTGTTGTTGTTGTTGCTGTTGTTGTAACCTCCTATCTTGAGGTCGTCGTCCAACTAACCACCAGGTAGAAAAAACATTTACCTAAGCACCACACACAGCCCCCTGCTGAGAGAGAGAGCAGCGCTTTTTTTTGCATACACTCTGTTGCCCTCGTTTTGGCCATAGAAAAAAGCTTTGGTCTCTAATCAAGATGCCCGCATACGGTCTCTATATATTCACACCAAATTCAAAGAGGATCTACGATATAAGATATTTGCATAATATTCTTAGCATGATACAAAGATCTAGGATATAAGATATTTGCATAAAATTTACTAAGTTCCAGCTTCTTATTTTATTTTCAATTTAAAGTATAAAGTTTAATATTCATTAAAATCATTTTTTCATTGTGTTTTGTTCACATACATTCCTTTGCTTTGCCACATGCCAAATTAAATGTATTCATTTATTTGCTTTAACTGGAATATATCTTAAAAACTGTCGCATATTTCTTACGATTCTCCAAAATTTTTGCCAACTTTTATATTATACATATTTGTACAGTTATTACACATTTTTAATATCATTTTATTATGATTACTATCATATACAAACATTATTATTATATGTATATAATTTGTATTCATTTTGTGCGTTTTGTTGCATTTTTAATCAGCAATACCAAATGACCTTAATCAGTTTTGATTTGAAGTTTATCGTTTTATTAAAAACCAATAATTGTTGAGTTTATTTAATCAAGATTTTGTTCCAGGAAATTTCATTTGTTGCAGTTTACATTAATATATGAATTCTTATCGATTGTTGTACAAATAGACAACGGAACTCAGAGATACCCTGGCAAATGCGAAGATTAATATGGACAGTATATACTATATATACACTGTATATGTTACGATTTTAGTTATAATAATCCACAGCAGGGAAAGGGTATGCCCAAGTAATGTTGCACGAGAGCGGCAACTACAGCAACTGTTGGTGATGTCATTCGCCGGCCTGGCAATTGTTTATGAGCTTGTTTCTCTGTTTGTTTATTTGTTTGTTTGACTGTGCATGAGTGTGGGTCTGCGTCTGTGTGTGTGTGTGCCATGCATATTTCCTGTTCCAAGGCAAAAATTGCTGGCACTTTTATTGATTTTTGTTCGCCTTCCTTTTTATTTTTCGTCGTATGTAGGCCGCAAAAGGATTCACTGGGGCGGTGGCAGAAAGGGGAGGAGGAAGGGGGAAGCAAGCTGGTAAAGGCGTGCCAGGCATGCAACAAACGCGGCAAATAAATGACATCATTACGGCAACAACAAGAATAAACGCCGGCATAGGACTTTGTCATTAATTCTTTTGAAAAAGTGAACGCATTTTTTTTTCCGTTTGCTTTTTGACATTTTGTTGTTGTTTTTTAAGGCCAAAAACAAGCATAAAAGGGAACAAGAAAAAATTATATATATAGAAGAGAGAGAGCATGAGAGGGGTAGGGGGGAACGAGTATTGAAGCGCGGGCGCAAAGAAATGACGCAATCTTCAGTGGCAGCGTCTCGTCGACAGCTGTTGCAAATACGTGCCGAAAGATACAAATGTATCTGGTACGATAAGCAGACGAAAAAGATTCAAAGATACAACAACAACAGCTACTGCTAAACAAATAAAAAAACTACGGCTATCGATCGCAAATGAACTGAAATCACACACACACACACACAACACTTATTTGGCCAATTATAAGACGAAACAATTTTTCGTTAATTTCTTTTCTCTTTTTTTGTCTTTTCTTTTTTTGTTTTTTTTTGAGGCGTTTCGTTTTAATCATAAGAAGGCATCAGCATAAATCTTATAAGAGACGCACAAGAAATCGAGGGAAGGGGGCGAATCCAATTCGTTGTGGATGATATCATGAAAATTTGGCAAGACAGAGAAACAGAAAACGATCGAATTGAAATTTCGTAAAGGCAAAGAATGAAATAAAATAGAAACCTATTCGATAAGCTACAGCACGGAATGTGCTATCAGTCATGAGCTAATTTAGAATAGTTAATTAGTGCAAACATATTATATATGTGTATAAATATGATGTATGTTAACTTCACTGATCTTTAACTTTTGACACGCCGAATTTCGCCTGATTTTAGAATACTGCAAAGTCAAAGAATTTCTACTACAGATAACCTAATGAATTGCACTTAAATTATAAATTCTTCTTTTTCTTGTATGTAGACAATATATGGTATTATGAAAATAATAAAAATACATAATTTAGAAATTCTTATAGAGCACATTCAGCACATTGGGGCTGCCAACTTGTGTGCATATCATCACAGGGCGCACAATGTCGAATGTCAAATGGCAAATGACAATAAAAACTTAACGAAGCATGACCATCATCAAATGCGTGACTGCCCCCTCCTCTCTCTCATTCTCTACCACTGTCGCTATTTTAATTATATTTGAACTATATTTATTTATGTGCATACATTGTACAAACAGCAACAGCTCTAGAAGTTAATTACAGCAACAACAATTTTCTTTTTTTAGCTATTTCAAATTTACTGTTATCACCCCCTCCCCCCAATTGAAGGCTGCTGGAACTGTAATTACACCCCATGGGGGTCCCACATCAACTCAACTCAACTATTCCAGAAAACTTAAGATGTCTAACATGATTTTGATTGTATTTTGAATCGTTATTTGTAGAAATACTGCGTACGCAGAAAATTTAAAGCATTTCTGACTGACAAATAAAGAAAGTAAACAATATTAAAAAAAAAAAAAATTACTGCACGCTTGACAAATTTTTTGTATTTTTTGCTATTTTTAAAGCATCCTACAGTGGGATGTTAACCTTTCCAAATTATATTATATTATTAATGATTACATTATTTTTATATTTTCTCTTTATTGATTTTTTTTTATATATTTCTTTCTTTCATTTTACTTATTTATTTAATACAATATTCGACCACAACAGCACGTTATGTGGCCCACTGTACGCCATTCCGCTCGCCGCACAGTGGTTGTTCTGCTGCCGATGATGTCATTAAAATTGAGCGTGAAATAAAAAAACGAATATAAAACGCACGTAAAATTGACACAGCTTCTGCCGCAGATCTTCACAGAATATGTCTGTGTGTGAGTGTGCCTGTCTGTGTTTAAATTTAGTATATGCAAATGGATTGCAAGACTGGGCTTAGGCAGTGGACATAACCTCAAAGTATATGCCATACATAGGTGTATACACAGATATGTATGTGTCCGTGTATTCATGTGTGTGTGTGTGTATGTAAATGTACCAAATTTCGACATGGCATATTTCTGTACATTCAGTTGATTTATGCTGACCCTCAATGAAACAAATGCTAAGCTAATTTTTGACCGCCGCCGCCGCCGTCGCTGCCATTGCCGCCGCCCAGTGTCAGCTGCTGCTGGGGCGTAACGGGCGGGCAGCAGTGATGACGTCGCCGTCGCTGCTGCTGCGATGACCACATGGATGGATGTGTGGGCCCAAAAGCAAAGCAAAGATTCGTATTACAACAACAATAGCAGCAGCAGCAACGGCAACTACAACAACACACAATACCAATTGAGCGTCGACGACGACGACGACGACGTTGAAACTGATGTCGTCAGTTAGCAGCGATGCAGCCCCACCTTAGTGAATGCTCACAGACACAGACTCAGACTCACACACATACGCACACAGACAGACAATGAGCGCGAAATAAATTTGTACATGCATGTATAAGAGAGTGTGCTCTGTGTGTGTGTGTGGCTTACTGCTCGTTGTATTGGTGTTGGTGTTGGCTTGTGTGTTATTTTTGTATTTGATAGCGACTGCTACTTTTTTCTAGCGAAACCTGTTTTGAGCCAACAACAACAACAGTAAAATGTCTACCCAAGTAAGAGAGAGAGAGAAAGAGTGGAATGTGCAACATTTTCTAATTAAACATTTTGTATTGTACAATTCGTATTGATATTATTAATAATAAATTTAAATATATATTTACCTGAGAACTTTTGTCGTGTTTGATCCTTCATCTACTGCATTGACAACGACAAAAGTAACAAAAACACTTACAAAATAGCCAACAACAAATGTAGTTTAATTCAAAAGCAACGCGTCACGACCAGGTAAGCAAAAGAGAGAGAGATAGAGAGCGAGAGCGGAGCGAGAGTGTAAAAAGAGTGACAACTCACTCAATTGAATTTACCTCGTTTCGATTTGAGTTGCAACGTTGGCTTTTGCTCGCATACATATGCAAGTGAGTACAGACACATACTGGCCAGTGCTGCCAGAATTTGTTAGCAAAGAAAAGCCAATAATATTAAAAAATAAAGCTGAATTGTATGTAATTGCAATTAGAAAAAAAGCTGAATGTACGGAGTTTCAGCTATTTAAGGAAATATTTTTGAACCTTTTAAATCGAGTCACGGGAAAAAGGCTGAGCTCACAACACTGATACTGGCATGCCTACTGCGCAAAGCTGCCTCGGCTTTTGACTCCGATTTCGACGAATCGACGTCGACTTCGACTCCGAAATGAAAACTTCTTTGAGTGAGTGTGTTTTTGACTGGCGTCTCTTGTTGTCGTTGTTGGTTTTGTTGTACAGCCAACTGAGTAAATAAACGTAAAATGTAAAGCCTAATTTTTTTCTTAACACGACGTTTTTATTGTTGTTGTTGTTGCTAATGATGGTTTTATTGTTGTTATTCTTGCAATTGGTGCTGCTCTGCTGTAAGCGTCCTACGCGTCGCCGTTGCCGTTGCTTATTGTTGTTGTGTTCACTTGAATTTGCGCTCATTTTGTTTCATAGTAAATTGGCTATGTTGTTTAAATTAATTTTTGGGCGCGGTGCCCGCTCAGACAGACAAACACTCACACAGACACACGCATACGCATACACAAGCAGCATTCATTTACAACAATCTTAAATAAAGACAACAGAAATAAATAAAGCAAAATTCAAAAAGAAAACTCGTTGCTTTTTACCGAAAAAAAATAAAAAAGAAAATCAAATCCGTTTATTAATTTAAGAGAGCTTTATTATTTGGCCAATTGTTGTATGCTGCTGTGTATGGATTTGTGTATGTGGTAGTAAAATTTAAACAACAGCTCACACGCACACACACTCACACTCGCACGAAGCACAAGAAAAAAATATATGTGTCTTAAACAAGTAAATAAGAAAATTTTATATGCCAACAAACTACTAACTGCACACGGGCGTCAGTCTCTCTCGCTCAGACCGGCGGCGCTGCTGCTGGTAATAGTGCTGCTGCTGCTGCTATACATACAAGCGAAGCACAACCGCGCGCAACAAAAACAAAATGAAGACTGTTCTTATACAGTGTGGCAGTTGGACAGCGCGGGCACACTTTTTAAACAACAAGCGTTGCCAGACTACGCAACAAACACATTCCTGCCTATCGATAGCCGCACAGCATTGCATTCACATTACAAAACAGTGCTGCCAACTATCGATTGCAAGCTGTTAAATATATTTTACGAAGTCAATGAATTTTCTTATATTTACATGATTACCAGCTGATAAATATCATTGAAATATTTTATAAAATTATACTTATTCTTAAATTTCAATAACTGCACATTTGCCAATTATTGTTTGCAGAAAAACCATGGTGAACTATACCATATGTTCTAAAACTCACTATGAAATATTGGGTCTGTTATTATTTGCTTTCATATTTAAACTAAATTGAAAGATTGCAAAATTTTAAATTCTCGTTCAAAAGGCTGATCAGTATTTTTCTTCATAATTTTTTCTGTATATCGATATATCGCACCAATGAAGCATTCGTGCACACCTCAGCTATCGATACAGCCCGATAATATCGAAATTCTACACGTACGTGCGTGAGTGGGAGCTTTTTTGAGCCAAAGTAAAAATCGAAAGGGATTCAAAAAGAAAAATACAATAAAGTTGTTGTAACGCATGTCAAAAAGTTAACTACAAATGCTGGTCATTTGTTTTTATAAAATGTAAGCAGAGTCATTTAATTGCGGCCCGTACACCAACGCATACACACGCAGAAGTTTTTGTAGTAAACGCAACGGAAAAATCGAAATGCTTTAAATGTCAAGGACAACAAAAAGCATAACAAAGCCGTCAGCAACAACAAGAACACCACAACACCGGAGAGCAAACTGAAAAAGGTCGAATGTAAGGACAATCGTTGCAAAGAAGAGGCAACTAAGAACACACATCACAAAACAACCGCAAACAACAACAAAAAAAATGTCTACAAATCCTGCATATGCAATGCCCGCCCAAAAGCCGCCGCATCACAACAGCAGCAGCGCTGGCGGCAGCGGAGTCGTCGGCGCCAGCGGCGTCAACATGGCAAGTGGGGAATCCAAAATTTCAATAAACCAAAAACCCGCTGCCCACACATCACTCGATGTCAGCGGAACAACGACGCTGACCGCAGCCCTGACGACATCGACGTCGTCCGCATCCTCCAAAGTATTGCCCGCCGTGCAGGCTGCCAATGGTCAGAACTGGACAGATGAATTGGACAGTCCTCTGTGGCTCTCCTCCCTGCACAGCGTCATCTTTATCATCACGTGCGCCTTGGCCGTCTTCATATTGTTTCGCAATGTCCTCACCTGGTAAATATTGAAATTCATCAAAATGGCGACTGCAAAGCTTTGATCTTTGCTTTGAAGCTTTCAATACTGCCAACTCATTTTTTTCCGTCAAATCTGTTATTTTTTCAGTTGCACTTTTTTATGCAGAACACTCTATAGAGTTAGCTTTTTTCTTGTAGCTTATTCAGCTTATTTTACTCTTAAAAATTTCGTCGCCCTTACCGTCGATCAGTGCTACCAATTTAGCCATTTTTCCCTCAAATCTTCCTTATTTAAAATTCTACAGCGGTATCTAGCAAATTGGTTTTTCTTTCACTTAAGAACTTCTGGCAACACTGCTCTGAGAATCCTTTACCAGAACGAAAGGCTATCATTTGCATGCCGAAGGTTCTTTACCCTTAAAAGTACTTCTATTCTCCGATTGTTCATTTACTAGTTATACATATAGAATAGTGCAGAATTGAATAGTATGGTTTATATTCAATATTATGTCAAACTTTGAAGGGCACTGATAACTTAAGTTATTTCTAAAATCCAAACTCGTCTTCAGTTCGGCCGACTGTTCCTATGGCAGCTACACGTTAAGTTATCTGAATTTAAAGAAATTTTATAGGCACATACGGGTATAAGAATATTTAAAGAGTATATAAGTTGGAAAAATGTGTAATTCTGAAAAAAATATTCGCAACATAAAATTAAGAATAAATGTACAGGGTATACAATAGTTAAATCAGCAAGGTTTAGCATTTTTTAACCAACTTTTACTAAGTAATACATATATTTTTTGATTAATGTTCGCTTGTTCAAGTTTCGTGAAAGCTCTCCGCAAAAAGCTTAAAATAACGTACAGAAATTTAAAAGCCTCCGCACTGCGATCGCTTTAGCTGCTTTGCTCTGTCACTGTCGCTGTCTCAGTCGCACGCACGCGCCTCTCTCCCTCACTGTCCCTCTGCCGTTGCGTGTGGGGCTCGGCCTGAGCTGCGCTTCCCCCATTATTCCCCAAAATCAGTTGCTCAGTTGCTTTGCGGGCGCTGACAGAGAAACAGCTGCAGCAGCAGCAGAAAACCAAAGTCCCCAAATAGCAGGAGAAATAGAAAGAGGCAGAGAGAGAGTCTTGCAATTCTTTTGCATGGAGAAATTTAACGAATTTTCTTACCTGCCCACCAGGCATCTGCAGAGCTTCTGGGGCGCCTCCGGTGACTTTTGGCAAGCGCAATGGGACAAGTTCATCGACAAGTTTGGTAAGTTGGCACTAACGAAAGAAAAGAGTGCGCAAGAAGATGGTGATGAGAAGAAGAGGAAGAAGAAGATGAAGAAGTTTGCGAAGGTGAGATGAAGAAGTAATCGCAAATAGAATGGAAGCCAAAAGCGAAAGCTGCAAGTGCGCATGCACTCATGCCTTTGCTACAAGTGTGTACGTGTGTGTGTGTGTGTGTGTGTGTGTGTATTTACACTTGTGTTTGTGCATGTCTTTGTGTTTGTCTTTAACCATCCGATATCACAAATTGCACTTTTGCCTCCCATTCAACAACAACAAAAGTCGCAAACAAAGTCAACAATAAACGGCAACCGTTTTGTTTACTAATTCGCGCGCACACAAACTCACACACATACGTACACACACACACAGAGTCAGCCGGTTGACGGACAAAGGCTGCGCGCTGCGGGGCACGCTGATTACACTGTGCAACAGCGTCATGTTTGCCCAGAGTCGACACTGTCTGCACACACATAAAGCTTAAATAGGCCTTAAACGCTTTTTTTATTACAAAAACATACTGGGCAGCAAGGAAGAGGGGTGTCAAGAGGGGGAGATATGTACATACATATACATATATATTATACTTTTGTTAAATATATATGTATATCAGTGACATGTAGTTGAAACCTTCTATCAAACTTGCTTATCTCAGGTGTATTGTAATGCAACTATTCATTATTCATATGGCACACATACAAGTATAAAGGTATAGGGTCTGTGTCATTATATACTGTATTCTTGAGCTGCGTCGTGTTTTCTTCATCATCATGCTTTGTCACTTTGTTTTCTTTACAATAGTTATCGCACAGTTTTTCCGCTATCCGTATATTTAACTGGGATCAACAACTTCTGTTTGCACTCAAGTGTATCGGAATTTATTGAGAGTCGAAGAAACACAAATATCAACATAGAATTATATATATATTTTTTTATATCATGTGCATATTTGTGCAATATTGCATAATACTTTAGAATCGTATAGCGAATGCTTGAAAAGGTTTCAAATATTTGGTGACTCCTCTCTTTATTCGTTGAAGTCAAATAGCAAGACCTGCTGCCATTAATAAATTATAAAGCTGTTGCCCATTTATTGTAAACAAACAAAACAACACAATAACAACTGTGAAAGTCAACAATAACCCATTAAAGTTTCACACAAGATTTGTCACCTTTTTTTCTTGTATGTCGTGTGCGGATTAGTCACAAATGTAATTGGCTTTAATTTAAATCAATGTAAACGTTATCATCTCTGTCTATTATACTATATGGCATGTGCTGCTAAGCTCTCGCTTTATAATCGGATATAGTATAGAAAGGGAAGAGTTATACTTGTGTATATATGGTATTCTTTTTTGTTGAAATATCTCAAGTAAATTAAATAGAACTAAACTATGGTCACCCTTTGATGCAGTATATACTAATACTAAGTATATGCTTATAATACTTGAAAATAAATTGAAATAGAACTATGACAGGTTAAGGATATAGGATTCTTTATACCTTAAAGCAATAATTCAACTCTAACAAATCACTTCTAAAATTTACAGGCGATGATCCCATGATGCTTTGGGTCTTTGGCACAACCATCTTCACAATGATCGTCTACTGGAGCGTGGGCGGCATATATACATTCATGGATCTGACAAATAGGCCTGCCTGTCTACGCAAATATAAAAATCCAGCCAGGCACCAATGAGCCTGTCGAAGCGGGGGCGCCTCATGAAGGTAAACTTGATCAATACTATTCTATATATGTACTATATGTATATTTATGATTGATTATTGACGAAATTGCTTCAATTACTTCAGGTCATCTGGCGTGTGATCTGCAATCAGTTATTTGTGGGCATACCGCTGGCATATCTCAGCTATAAACTAATGATGGTGCGAGGATTGAGCAACATACGTGAGCTGCCGACCTTCCATTGGGTTTGCTTTGAGTTAACTGTCTGCATATTGATGGAGGAGCTGGGATTCTACTACTCGCATCGTTTGCTGCATCACAAGCACATCTACAAGTTCATACATAAGCAGCATCACGAATGGACTGCCCCCCATATCGGTGACAGCGATCTATTGCCATCCTATCGAGCATATATTCAGCAATCTGGTGCCACCATTTTTGGGCGTATTCCTTATGGGCAGCCATGTCGCCACTGCATGGCTGTGGTTCGCTCTGGCCATCTTATCCACACTAAATGCTCACTCTGGCTATCATTTGCCCTTCTTTCCCAGTCCTGAGGCGCATGATTTTCATCATCTCAAGTGAGACAATGCTTAGATCTATTTAGACTCATCTTAACTCATTTTCTACGTTCTCTTTGTGCAGGTTCAACAATTGCTTTGGCGTGCTGGGCGTGCTGGATCGTCTACATGGCACCGATTCGTTATTCCGTGCCACAAAGTCCTATGCGAGACACATTATGATGCTGAGCTTTGTGCCGCCGCGTGACGCCTTTCCCGATTCGAGCATGAAGTGAGGAACGCAACTTCACTCGATGTTATAGAGATAACTCTCAGTTCCCCCGCACACATACACACTATATACCATATACTATATATATATATATATAAATGTTATTTTTTTTTTTTGTTTTTACCTGCATTTCTATATGTGTACGTATACTTCATTGTGATAATAAGCAGGCAGAAAAAAGTCGCATCGAGATTTTATATAATGTTGAAAGATTTAAGAACGAATTGTTGAACGATAGAATTCGATATAAATGTGTATTGTTAGTAGAGTTACTAGAGACAACACGTACACACCTTCCCCGCACACTCCCCGATGACACACACACACACACACACCTAGTCTTAAGCATAATGAGTGTTACGAACAATCGCACACAGCACACGAACAAAAAAACAAACAAGAAGAAACTCAAGAAACCAAATTAGAAAAATAAACTCACACACACAAAAGTAAAACAAAATGTGTAAAAAGATTTGATTTGATTTGATTGTGAACTTTGTAGTTTGTTGTCGTTGTCCTCTTCGTATCCCCCCGCCAGACCAAAAATAGACCTAATCAACGATGGTCGTAAAACTAAGCAATCTTTAATCCGCAGCGTACTTTAATTTTTGATAAGCAACTCGAGTTAGTAAGCAAGAAAAGTGATAGACAGCGATAGGCAGGACCCGGCTAGGTAAGCCAGATGGGTCTGCACAGACAGCACAATGAGCTATAGTACTGCTAAGAGTTGTGTAGGTTAAAGCTAGAGGAACTTAACCATGTTCAGTCAGAGGTTTGTCTTTGTTATGGCAACAGATCAAACAATATATCATGATAGAACATGGTATAGAATGGTAAATCATAGTATATCATTTTCACACATGAAATGTACTCTCGCAGAAGTTGGAACTTTCTCATTACCAAGTGCAAGCCCGAAAGCGACATGACCGCTTCGAGTGTAGCGCATCTTCGATTTTTAACACATTGGTGGACAGCACTTTCCCCAACCAACAGTCGGAAGTGAATGATGGACACTGCTGGATCAATCTTCGCAAGCATTGCGCTGCATTGGCGCTACGCGGGCGACGTGTTGCAGGCACGCTGGCTACAGCTACTCCAGATGACTGGGGAGAATCCACTGCTATTGTGGGTGCTGGGCACCACGACGGTGGTGTTTGTGGTCTATTGGCTTTATGCAGGCATATTCACTATTATGGACATAACGAATCGTCCGCGATTCATGCGCAAATACAAAATTCAACCGGGTCAAAATGAGCCAGTTGATTTGGTTCGCCTTTGGCGGGCCATCAAGGTGGTTGTATTCAATCTGAGTGTGGTGAATCTGTTGACCACATGGGTACTGTACGAGCTTGTGCTGAAGCACCAGCCGAGTAGCCTGGATATACGCGTGCTGCCCAGTTTCGGTCGTGTCGTACGGGATTTTGGCATCTTTGTGGTGCTCGAGGAGATTATGTTCTACTATGCACATAGATTGCTCCACCATAAGGCCATTTACAAGTATGTGCACAAGAAGCATCACGAGTGGACGGCACCGATTGCGGCAATTACGCTCTATGCGAATCCCGTAGAGCATGTGATCGCCAATTTGCTGCCCGTGGGATTGTCATTCTCTCTGCTCGGCTCACACATTGTGGTCGCTTGGGCGATGATCACATTGGCCGTCATTAATTCAATGAGTGATCACACGGGCTATTCGTTCCCCTGGTCAGCGGGATCGGTGCGTTTCCACGACTATCATCACGCCAAGTGAGTGGGAATCGAAGCATAAAAAAGTGTATTTGATATTGATTTATAATTTACAGATTCAATTATAATTTCGGCGTTATGGGCTGGCTGGATAAGCTACATGGAACGTATAGAGCGCCACTAGAGCAGGCGGAGAAGCAGCAGCAACGTTTGCTGACCAAAGTGGCCAAGAACAAAAACCAAAGCTGGCGCAAAATTCGTTAAGTTGTAACATTGCTATTATTAAATTTCAATTTAAATACAAAATGTTGCAGCTCTGCAGCTACAAAAAAGGCAACTCTGACAAAAAATACCAAACAATCGATAGTTTAAACAAACGATTAAGTCACTCAAGATAAAAACAATCGATTTGTGGATAAACAATAGTTGAAACGACAATAAAATTGATTGTTGTTATTATGTTCCGGTTGTTCTAATTTTTGTTTATTATTAGCGAATTTAATTTTTGGTTATTAAATTGATTACGTTGTACAAAAAAACGTAACGATACGGTATTTCACGAAACTTTAGCGATATATTGCGATAGTCGCAGCTCAACTATTCGATAGATCGATATGCTCTTAGCTTTTAGTCGCTCTCACAGCTGTTGCTGGCAGGTTACGCGACCGATGGTGCTCTTTCGTTTTTCAAACACTTTTCTTTGCTAGCCATAAATTATTTTTGTCATCAGAAAACTTAAGCACCATGCATAAAGTGATAAGGCAAATGACGCAGCTAACGCTGCAGACGCCTCTGCTGTCGTCTGCCCCCGTAGCGACGCGAGGTGCCGTCAAATTGTTGGCTGTGCCACAGACGACGGTAATCACGCCGAATGGTGACTGTTGCGGCGTGCACACGGCAGCAAGTGCCAATGGAGGAACTGGTGCACTCTGTGCCAAGTGGAACAAACACAATTATGGGCCCCGCAGATGGCTGGAATACAACAAGACGGTGCATCCGCCACAGGAAACTGACGAGGAGCCACGCAAGGCGGTTAGTCTGACACTTTTCATTCACTTTCACTGCATTTCACAATATACACATGTATTATTTACATATTTGCAGTATGTGTGTCACATGCGCAGCAACATCAAATACAGCCCCGACAAGATGTGGTACATAGCGGCCTTTGTACGCGGCATGAGCGTCGATGAGGCACTTAAGCAGCTGAACTTCGTCCTGAAGAAGGGTTCCACAGATGTACGCGAGACAATTCTGGAGGCGCAACAAATGGCCATCGAGCGACACAATGTCGAGTACAGAAGCAATCTGTGGATAGGTAAATCCACGCATGAATATCTATGTTTATTGAATGATCTGTTACTTTGCCCTCTTTTCTCTTTCTCTTCTAGCCGAATCCTTTGTGGGCAAAGGACGCGTCTTTAAGGGCATGCGACGACATGCGCGCGGTCGCTTTGGGCGTGTCGAATACAAGCATTGCCATTATTTCCTGCGCCTGGAGGAGGGCGAACCCCCACAGCAATATTATCTACCCGAGCCACAGACACCGCAACAGCAGTACGAGCACTGGCTGCAGCAGATGCGCAGCCGCAAGGTCATCAACTCCCTGTAAATCGATCCCAGCCCCACAGAATGTTGTTCAATTTGATATAATAACAATAAATTGTAAAGAAAACACAATTTGATGCGTGTCAATTCGAGTTTATTGAAATTATCTGAGAGCGAACTGCAAGAATCCTTATTATATATAGTAACTCTGACTAGACTCTTCATATATTATTGTATGCCGGTGCTGATTGCTTGCCTTCTCTCCCTCTTTCTCTCATGGGAATATTTTGAAAATGAACTTGATTATGATTAAGATAGAAGCTGCTGATGGCTGGTCAGGTCTGTGCTTAGGCGGCACTGCCTCCTTCCTGCTCCTCGCTTTGCAACGTCTGCTGCAGCAGCTCCTCGATGACGGTGTCCATTGACTTCTGTGATAGCTGCTCCAGCTGCTCATCCTGCACCTCCTTGGCGACGCTGGTCAGTGCAAGCGGCTTGCGTAGACGCACCTCCTTGTCCACCCGCTTGTCGAGGGTGAGGCAGGCAAGCTTCGAGAGACGCGATCGAACGGGTTGACCCGCATCACGACGACGCTTGCGCATCACCAGCTTAACGCGTTTGGCCACCGGCGATGGTGATTGCGTTGAGGCGCGCTTCTTGGCGGTACTGGGCTTGTGATCGCGTAACAGATGCTTGGCAAGATTCTGTGCACTGCTAAAGCAACGTCCACACCCGGCGGCAAGGCACTCGAAACGTTTGCCCGTGTGGGCAGTGAGCAGATGCTGCCGAAGATTGCGCTCATACGAATAGCTGCGCTTGCAGCCTGGCTCTGTGCAGCGAAATGCTGCCGATGCCTCTTTGGCTCTTCCGGAATGCTTGGCCGTAATGTGCTGCGTGAGATCACTGACCTTGTCGTAGATGCGTTCGCAGTGCTGGCACTTGTGGCGATCGCGTCCGTGCAACGTTTCGCGACAATGTTTGGTGAACAGAGTCCACTTGTCGAACTTTAGCTCGCACTGGGTGCATGCATAGAGCTTGCAGCTGCGCTGATGGCTCTCCTGCTGCCACTGCTGGTAGAAGCCGCGTGCACACTTCTCGCAGCGATACGGATAGTCCTGGGTGTGCTGGGTGATCTCGTGACGACGCAGCTTTAGCTTTTGCCTGAACTTGGCCGTACAGTGGGTGCAAGCGTATTCGCGCGGCGCCTCGTGTGCTTCGCGTACATGTCGCTGCATGTTGCTTTGCGATGTGAACATTTTGCTGCACTCACTCAGGGTACATTTAATGGTCTTCTGCGGCGCCTCCGGACGTTCGTGTGTGCTGCGAAGATGACGCTTTAGATGGCTCAATATCGAATAGCTCTTATTGCAGCCTTCGTAGGTGCAGGAATGTTTTTTCTAAAATAAAGTGGATGACATTAGTTCTGTTCATATAATTCATATTTTACTCAACTATTCACTTACAATGCCGGTGTGATGGAACTCATGGCGGTCCAAATGGTCGAGACGCTTAAAGGTCGCATCACAGCCAGGTATACTACAGTTATATTTTGAGCCAGTGCTGTCGCGGCGAACGTGCTTGTTTTTAAACTCCTCCAATACAACATCTAGATCGCTATCACTTGTTATTTGCAAATCTCGAGGCATATTTCATTCAATTAGGGCGAGAATTGGCAATCAAACTGACAACAACGTGCGAGCTATATTGATGCTGATAGCATTTCGATAGCACGCGATAATTTGCTGCCAAAAAATACTCACTTGCTTATCGATGCTAAATATTTATATTTCTAAACAATGTAAAAATGGGTGTTATACATATTGAACATAAATAACTAATCGCTTTATTAGAGGTTTGATTTAAATAATGTAAAAAAAGTCATTTTATGGTTGCAAAGCATTGCTGTGGAGGTCGTCCGATAGCATAACATCGCCGATATTTATCATCGATTGCCTTGCACAGCAGAGCTGGCAATATATTGATGCTTTAGCAGCTATAAATAATAGGTTCTGCGCAGTAAATGAAAAGAAACGTTGTTTATTAAACATTTGGGTAAGTGAACAATTTAAATATACATTATAGTTCATATGCTCATTGACTTTATTTTTGTTCTATAATTAAGGTATCACATTTCAAGCGATTAATCACCTGCTTGCGGAGTAACACACACGGTACCCAAAACAAAAACACGTGCAGCCTTCCCCGGCTGAAGAGTGACAACCAACCAACGTTCCGACTTTTTGCTATTAGTAACAAGTTAATAACAAAAACCTAGTCAAGATGGGTATGGTACAGAAGCGTAAGAAGATGCACTATGGCGACACACATTTGCAGCGTCGGTGGCGTGTGCGTAATCGTCGTCGGGATCTGGATCAAATCGATGATGATTTGCAAACCCGCAGTGCGCAGCTGATCAATCAGAACGTGGATCTGGAAAAGCCTGGTTTCGCCCAGTTCTATTGTGTGCACTGTGCCAAGTACTTTATCGATGACAGATCTATGCAAGCGCATTTCCGCACAAAGGTGCACAAGCGCCGCCTCAAGGCCCTCGAACTAGAGCCCTACAGTATCGAGGAGTCGGAACGTGCAGCAGGTCGTGGTAGTTTCCAGAAGGCCAAGAAACGTTTGATGGAAACGCAGCCCACCAAGGAGGAGGTAATTGCAGGCAAACGCATCAAAGTCGAGGTAGTTCCAGAGCAAGCAGAGCAGAGCATTGCCATGGAAAATGATGATGAAGAGGCGGAAGAGCAGGAGAAGCCAATAAAGAAGCGCAAAGTGAGCCGAAAGAGATCCAAGAAAATTGAGACTTAATGCGATTCGATGCCAGACCAGATCTGCTTAGATTTATCGTTAGATTTATATATTTTTTTTCATTTACTGTACACAACTTTTTTTCAATATTGTATAATCTTGAAAGATAATGTTAGTTGAACATTATAAAATATATATATGCCCAAGAATGTTACAAAAGTTTCTTTAGAGTTGTGTGGATGCTTTGACAGTGGCAGATCTGTGGGTTGTTAGGAGTAAAAATCATTTATATACGGTAAAAGTCAAATATATAATGTAGAAAAATCGTTAAGCTCTGATCTGCTTAGATTTTTATAATAGACTGTAGTTTACTCTATTTTAAAAGTGTATAATCTTTAAATATAATGTTAGTTGAACATTATACAACACATATGCATGAACTTAATGCAAGGTTCTTTTTGCGATGTGAGTGCTAAAGATCTACGATAAAAGAGAATCATATATTGCAGGAAAATCGGAAGAAACAATTCCCAAACTAAAAATTGTTTATTTTATAATGCATCGTATAAATAGTTAAGGTCTTTGCGAGTTTACTTTCAAAGTGAAAAAGCCCTATAAATATTCATCTCTATATCAAGAAAAGTTTCCCCAAGTAAAAAACGATTGTATTTTTTTTTTTCAAATTGCATCGTATAAATATATTTTTGCATTGTGTAATGCTCTGCTCACTGATTGATTGCCTATACAAATGGTGTATACATGTGTATGTAATTAGCGTTAAAACCTATTCGAAGTATACAACACTGTATATCATATTATATATAGTGTATATATATTAGTATATTTATATATTGCAGCAGATCTTTGCTGCTGCATTTATACTGCATTGTTTTCTCATCTTTATAATTACAAAAAAAAAAAAAAACAAAAAAAAAAACAGATTTATATATATGGTATATAGTAAAAGGTAAATAAATTTAATGTATGTATATTTGGTGTACATAGAGTTCCATCATTGGGTACTTTTTTCAAAAGGTTGAGTATATTTACGAACGCTCTACAACATTTCTTAATTGAGTTCCGGTTTCACTTTTTTTCTCTTCTCTAATCTTCTCTCAGATATGCATGAGTGTGTATATATATATATATGTGCATGCATGTGTGTGTGTGTCGTCGATTGGGCAGTGTGTGTGTGTGGATGGGTGTGCTGCCTGTGTGTGTGTGTTTTTGAGTTTATATATACATTTATACAAAGCGCTGACACTGGTGACAAAATTATCATATAGTTCTAGAGGGCAGGAAGGGGTGTATGAGATGGGAGATGGTGTATGGGGTATATGATGTTGTGGTGTGTACTTTCGACTAGTTTCACAGTTGGTTAAGCTGCTCGACAGGCATACAAGCTACTCCAGCTCCCAATCCGACTCCAGCAGCTACTACCGCTGTGCCTGGAGTCTTTACGGCGCGCCTGCGCGTCGTCGTCATTATCGGCATCGTCTGTTGCTGCTGCTTAGAGGATGTGTCCATGTTTGCTGCTTGCCCGGTGGCATCGGCTCTTTGGTGAAGAAAGGATGATTGAGCGCCTCCTCGGCTGTGATGCGCTTATGCGGATTTATCTCAAGCAGGCGTCCAAGCAAATCGTATGCACTTTCTGGAAAGCATTCATACGGATCCAATGGCTCCGTCACATAGTCACTCTCCTCGCACAGACAATTGAAGAAATATTGATCACAGTTCTTGCACACATCGCATCTGCCGTCGGGTGATTCATGTTTCCTGATCATCTGCGCATCGCTGAAAATCAGGCGATGCCGGAAACGTAGACAAAGCTTGCGCAGATTCAATGGCTTCGAACGCTGGCTTATGGTAACCATACGCTCCAGTGCCAGGGCCGTTTTCCTTATGGCACGATCACCGAAGATGGTAACGATCTCGGCCAGCGCCACAAAATCATTGGGCGCCTTGAAGAACGGATACACGGATGAGAGCACAGACAAGAAGATAACACCTGCTGCCCACACGTCCACAGCGGTCGTTTGATCCGCATACTTGAGCAGCACCTCGGGTGGTCGATAGCCTGGTGTGCCTGCCCGCGAGGCATGCACCTCCTTCTTCATCAAGCAATTGATGCACACTGACGGATTGGCAAAGCAGAAACATTTTGAATTGTTTACTCCACCACCTGCCTGTCGATTTGTGTTGTATTTGATGCTGCTACTGCCACCGCCACCGCCGCCTACAAATCCTGCACCTGCTCCTCCACCACCTGCTACTCCCACATGCTGCTGTTCAGGCAAGGCCGTTGTCGCTGCTCCTGCTGCTGCTGGCTGGGATTGTGCTTCGCTTGCTTCGGTTATGCTCTGCTGTTTGCCACTATCCTCGGCAACTCCTCTGCCACCAATCTCATTCACTGGCTTCAGTGGCATCTTGTTCCAGCTGCAGCTGCTTGTCGTTTGCCCCTCATCGTTGAGCCGCATCCGCTTGACGGCGCCACCCAATGACATTTCTGAGACAGTTTGCGTCGCCGATGTCAGCTGCTGCTGCTGCTGTTGCTGCTCCTCAGCTGGCTCACGTGGACGCTTGGCCAGGTTGGGCAGTTGCTGTTGTTGTTGTTGCTGCTGCTGTGGGCCTATTGCCACTGTTAGATTGTTGCCACTACCCGTTATATTCACATGCTGGGCCAATCCAAAATCGACTAGAAGAAATTGTCCCTGTCGTCGATTATATAGAAAATTACTAGGTTTGACGTCCCGGTGAATGATGTTGAACTTGTGGACATGACGCAGGGCCAGCAGCAAGTTTCGCATATATAAACGAATCTCCGGCACATCCATTTTGGTATAGAAATCATGGAAACGGTCGTGTGGCATGTAGGGCATCACAAAGGCCGCGGAGGCCTCGCAGCGTAGACAACAATGAATGCCAACGACGTTGTCGGTGCCACTGTAATGGATTAGAAAGAGATAGAGCATTAGTTAGAGATGTAGATGAACGAAAGAGAGAGAGAGAGGGCACTAGTTATACTATTGCTACTCATAGAGTAGAAGGATATTAGTTTTGTGACAATTTAGAATGTATGTAACAGGCAGATGAAGCATCTCCAACCCCACTAAGTATATATCTATTCATGATCAGCATCAACAGCAGCGTCGCTATAGCCATGATCTCAGAAACTATTAGAAATAGATGACAAATTGTCCTACCACTAATGGATGCAGATCAAATCTGTGTTCGCATTTGTTGATAAATATCGATTTGCAAGCTTAATTGTAATCCTAGAACAGTTATTCAAAGATCTCGGAGACAGTATGTCTTGCTACTTTTGCCAGTGCAGGACGAAGTAGGTAAAGGGCAGCTCCTCCGTTAATCGATTAATATCGAATTGCAAGCGTGAGTTCTGCAACATTTAGCACTCTCTAAATGATTTCTGTAAATTTGCAAGCAAGAATTGGAAATGGTAAAGGGTATATAACAGTCTAGCACGTTCAATTTTAGCTTTCCCTTTTGTCTGAAGCTACCTTAGCTGCAATGCACACTCAAGAGGCTCTTCGAGGATTACACCTACCTACCGCATAACGGTAATCGCGTAATCCAGCCCTCTACAGTCCACCCACACACTCACACACACAGAGAGAGAGAGACGTCGTCGAGTCGACGCTGCTTGTTGACCACCTACGTCACAGCAATGATAATTCGCATAGCATTGCGCACGACCCAATCCGAGTCCCAGTCATAATTATCATTGTGTGCTGTGACGCAATTGGGCAACGGAATTTGCGCAAATTGAACGGATAGAGAAACATACGCAGGCAGATTGAGCAGGAAAGAGAGGGAGGAGAGAGTGAGAGGGAGAAGAGTGAAGACGATGAGGAGTGGGGGTGGCTCACCGGCCGGCTGACCAGCTGGTCGCCTGACTAATCTATAGCCAATTCAAAACAACAACAATCAAACCCAAACGCCTCCACCTCAACCCACGCACGCAGCTATCGCCATCTCTCTTGCACTTGCTGAGCATGCCTGTCGCTCAAGGCATTAATAATGCAAGGGGCAAGACAACAACAACAGCAAACAATAACAACAACAATGCAAAGCAAAGCAAATCCCTAACGGAATCAATCGAAGACAGCTGCCGTTTGGATTTGGCTTTAAGCTACAATGACGATAACCTTGTTCAAGGCAGTTTCAATCGGAATTAAGCATGCATGTGTGTGTGTGTGTGTGTGTTGTGCGTGACTTATCTAATCACTGCCAAATATCGACAAACATCGATTGGGGCTAGGACATGGGGGTAGTACACAGTAGCTCCACCTATTGCATAGATAAGAAAGATCTTGCAATTGCATATGCAAGTATGTACGTTTGTGTATATTAACATGCATATGCATACATGCATGCATGCATGTGTGCGTGCATTTGCATTGAATTGTTTTTTATAATTTGTAAACAAATGCAAACTGAGAGCGAGAAGGAGAAAGGCAGTGGCAGAGGCAGAGACAGCGACATCAGACAGCAGCGTCCGTGTGTGTAACCGTAACTGGGCACGTGAATGGTGTGTGAAAGTGCAATAAACGTTGGGGACGACGCGACGCCGACGACGGCAACTTAAATAAATTGCAATGACGTATTTACGTAGGCACGTAGGAATACGAAGATACGTCTGCACTGACGTCGTTTTGTGACGCTGTTAACGGTGTAAGGTGGCGACAGCAACAACAACACACACGATGATGACTTCTGCTTCGATTTGAAAATGAATTGACCGATGATTAAGGCGATATATACGATGTATATCGAAATAACTTACCCCATATCTGTCATGCACTGCAGCTCCTTCATGATACGATCCGGATGACTGGTGGGTATATGATGTTTGATCGCAAACTTGCGCCGCATACTGTCCGGCAGATGAGACTCCCGCCGCAGTGTGGCAAGGAGGACGGTGCTGAAGGTGCCATTGCCAATACGGCTGTGTACATCGAAAATATGCCCGATATCGGGTATACGTTGCAGTAGATCGCCAATGGCCTCTGAAAAAAATCAAAACATAATTAAACAATTGCAGTTTATCGATTGATTTATTCATTTTCTATTTAATTGCAAATACCGTGGATCGCGGTCTCACTCTCTCTCGCTCTCACACTACGTTAGACAAAAATAGATTTAAGAAACACACACAAACAAACACATATTAGCTCTCTACACACACACACGCACACAGACACAATGCCAGTGCTGCCATAAACAATGAAAGAAAATTAAAAATGGTCGCCTACCTTCGCTTTTGTTGCGCGGCTTCGTCCTGAAGGGTGTTGTTGCTGTTGTTGTTGCTGATATTATTGTTGCTGTCGCAGCGTGCTGCTGCGCTGCCGTTGCCGGCATCGGAAGCGCTGCCCTCTGAAGCTTCGCATTGCTGTTGTTGTTGTACTGCTGCTGCTTGTGTAGATTACCTGGTGTTGTTGTTGCTATGATTCCTGCTGCTGTTGTTGTTGTTATTGCTGCCGCTGCCGTCATCTGCTGCCTGCTGCGTGCAGCTGCTATTGCTGCCACATTCGCTGCAAGCTGCTCCTCATGGCGCGCACTCTGCCAGGAGTGAATACCGATAATGGGCAGCCCATTGGGATTGATGCCATGATACGAGGACAACATCTTGAGATTGGACGGCGACGGAATCTGCTGCTGCTGTTGCGGGTGTTGCTGCTGCAGGCGCGTCCTATTGCTCAGTCGAATGTGCGGCGACTGTGACTGCGGCAGGTACTGCGTCTGGACAGCAGAGTGCGAGTGAGGGTGGGGATGGGAGGTGTACAAGCTGCGTGTTTCTGTTGGGGCTGCCGCTACGACTGTGTGGTAGTCGAAGCAGCCGGATCCGGTATTGATGCGTTTATCCATTGTGGCTTGATGATCAAGGGCAGCATCGGCCTGAGCTGATGGAAATTGCTGCGATTGTATTGAGTTTATGTTCGGAATCTTGTTCTTGTTGTTACTCCTCTCTCTCTCGCTTAGTGCTCTGCTGATGAGTTAGTCCGGTTTGTTCCGGTTGACTTGACTACCCTGTTCAAGATTACGTTGCTCAGTTGCTTGAGGTGTTTGTTGTTGCTGCTTCCGTTGTTGTTTTTATTGTTGTGGCGTCGTTTTTTTTATTATATTTATTTTCTTTCATTTATTACCGTTCTCTCTTTCCGACCAGAATGAAGAAGGAATGGCTTTTACGGTCTATAAATACATGGAAATTTTGAACGAAATTTATGAAAATTTTGTTGTAAATTGTATTTTGATTTATCCAAAATTTCTCTATTTTATTTTATTTTTTTTCGTTTTTAGTTATTGTTGCCAAACGAAATTGTTGAGCGCCGTAACGTAACTGACACACACAGGTCGCTCCGTTTTGCTTTTCACACACAACCAGCCCGAGCCGAATTCGAACCGCTTACTTTTTTTATTTCACTCGATTCCGATTCCGATTCCGATTCTCTGTTTCGGTTTCTGTTTCTGTTGTTGCCTCCTCCGCCTTCTGTTTTGCCGCTACTGCTGTTCCGTCTCTGTCTTCCTGTCCCTCTCCCGCTGCCACTCGCCAATATACGTCACGTACTACTCTGAGCGAACCACGATGTTGATGTCGGCGAATATCAGCGGGAACAGTTGCGCCGTATTATCTAATTAAATGCGACCATAGAGCAAGTTACTTACTCTATGATGCGACAGCAGTCTTTGAGTTTATTTGCTTTCCTTTCCCTTCTTCCATTGCAATGAACGACAATTTATCGGCATTTATCGACAGCAGTTGGGCATTCGAACAGCTGTTGTGTGGGAGGTGTTGATATCGCTGTGTATATCGTTTGCTTATGACGCGTGCAGCTTATCGATACATCGATAAGTGCAATGCAGGCGACAATTCGAGACAAACAACTGAAATATCGATTAGTTAGACAACAGTTTGATCACTGCTATAGCACGCAAGACTATTGGTAAACACATTTTGTGTATATGTCCAGCCAAATATTTATTCAATTCATTTTGTTATTAAATATTTATTCAATTCATTTTGTTTTATTTTCTCATTAAACTGTTCAGTTTGAGTTGTGGCAAACTGTTAAAATATCGATTAGTTAGACAACAGTAAGATCGCTGCTATGGCACGCAAACCTATTGGGAAATTAAAAACGGATTTGAAACGCATTTTGTGTATGGGTCCATGCAAATCTTTATTCAATTCCTTTTGTTATAATTTCTTATACAATTGTTTAATCATTCCACCAGCCATTACCACCACGAGAGCCGCCAGCACCAGCACCACCATGGTTCACGGTATAATCAAACTGGGCCGGTGGTCCCCAGGCATTGGCGCCAGCACCAGCTCCCCTGCCAGCCGCCGGCACCACCGCCATAGCCTCCTGCACCACGTCCGCCACCAGCGCCGCCTTGCCAGCCGCCAGCTCCTGCACCACCGCCATAGCCGCCAGCGCCACGTCCGCCACCGAAACCACCAGCTCCTCCTTGCCAGCCACCAGCGGCAGCACCACCACCATAGGCTCCAGCGCCACCACCAGCGCCTCCCTTGCCAGCCACCAGCACCACCGCCGCCATAGCCTCCACCACCAAAGCCGCCCTGTCCACCAATATGCACCTTCGTGTTGCCGTGCGACTGCGAGACATGCGAGATGAGGCCAGCGCCGTTTTGTGGACCACCGCCGTAACCACCACCGAATCCGCCACCGCCACGTCCACCACCAGGCAGATAACCACCACCGGCGCCGCCGCGTTGTCCGGCATGAACCAGGGCTAGGGTAGCCAATAAGCAAACGAAGACCTGCAAAGATTCAGCTGTTTAGCCCTGGACTTGGAGAACCTTTGGCCAGGCTTGTTGTTCGTTTACCTTCATGATTCTTGTTGTTGTTGGATAGTTCTCCTTGTTTTTGTTCAGTTTGTTTTGTTGTCAGCTCTCGGGGCGCAGCTCCAATAGCTTGTGATGCTTCCTGCCTGCCACGCAGCACATTTTATAGCTGAAGATCTCATTCGATGTTTGTCGGCTAATGATCTTTCAAACCAAAAACAAAACAACAAAAAACTTGAAACAACTGAAAAACTACGAAAACATTAATTTAATTTTTGTTTCGTTTTGTTTTTCGGTTTTTTTTTTTCTTTTCTTTTCTTTGTTTTGTTATTTACCAAGTTAGTTTGCCCATCATTTGTGGATTCTAGCGCGTTTCCGACTCTGTGTGTTGCCTTTAATTAAAATTTGAAATTTGAATTTTGAAAATCAAATTATGAGTTGAAATTAATTGTGCGCAATTAACACGATGCCAAATCGCCTGCGGCGGCGCAGCTCGACTTTGTTCGCAGCTCACTCACAGCTCGAGCTGTGCTTAAAAGCGACATGGAGTGGACGCACTGCGTCCAGTTCAGTTCAGTTCAGCTCGGCTCAACTCAGTTCAGAGTTCCGGCATTGTGCATACGGCGCGTGGGACGCCATTGCAGGCAGCTACAGCTGCTATTGCAGTTGCTGTCTACCTTCCTGTCCTGCCCTTTCGTTTTTTTTTTTTGTTATATTTTGTTTTTGTTATTTATTTTTTTTTGAAAGTGACCTCAGCGCATAATCTAAGAGCAACAAGCGCAGCTTGCGCAAGCGACTTGCATAAGCTGCAACAACTGCCAGCTAAAGTGGTAAGTTGCAGGTGGCAAGTTGCAGGTTGAAAGGCTGAAAGTTGAACTAGCCCCTTATAGAATTCCAGACGATTGAGAAATGAACACTAACATAACTAAACATAACTATATAAAGCAAGATGCTTCCTGATTCTTATTTGCTCTCTTCGATTCAACACTTATTCATATCTAAGATATTATGAGATGAATATAGTCTTTACCTTCTATATAGCCTTATAGTTACCAATGTTCCTAAAATATACATCTAATGTTATACAATTAATTACACCTATAAAGAGTGCGTGAAAGCTTTGACGAATATTAACTGTTGCGACATACGTATATATGTATGTATAAATTAAATGTTGATGACCACATAAACGTTTAATAGGTCGATAAAGTATGATTTATTGTTTCGTTATGCGTTCATTAGATTGAATGCAATTTTGATATATGAATTATAGATACAGTGAACAAAAACTGCGATACGTTCAATATAATAACTTCAAACATAACCTAAATTTAGCATTAATTTCAATGTCAGTTCTACGATATATTTAATTTGTTTATAGCTTTTAATTTTAATTTTCAGTTATTTGCACAAGACATACATAAGATCTGCAACTATAAAAGACTCGAATGTATCATAAGAAGGAATCTCCGATCCCACAAAATATATTTATATATTTGTATATATTCCTGATAATCGTCAACAGTCAAGTTGTTATAGCGACGTCAGTCTTTCTATCTGTCTCAGATTGTATTGTATTTTTACAATATGTAACTACAATTGGCCAGAATGTATAGTTAACTTTCTTAAATTTTATTTTAGGTAGTACTACTCTCTTCTAAGTAAAATAAAGTTACTAGGACTATCATATAGTATATACAGTATATAGTATATATATACGAGAACTTGTTTTGCCTAATCAACCATTCTCTGAATAGATATGTCACTTTTGTTCTTTATTTGGCTTACGTGATTTTGATTAGACAATTCTTTTATATATGTTATTAAGAACTACTATATATGACAATATCATCGATACAGATTTTGAATATTATCTAAAGTTTTATAAATGTTATTTGTTTATATAATTTTTATACCCTTTGACCATTGAAAATGGTCAAAAAAGGGTATACTAACTTTGTGCAAATGTATGTAACAGGCAGAAGGAGGCGTAGGAGACCCCATAAAGTATATATATTCTTGCTCGGGATCACAAGCCGAGTCGATTGAGCCATGTCTGTCTGTCTGTATGTCTGTCCGTCTGTCCGTCTGTCTGTATGAACGCACAGATCTCAGCTATTATAAAAGCTAGAGTTACCAAATTTGGCAGGAAGACTTCTGTGTACTATAAGCAGATCAAGTTTATTTCAAATGTTAGGTGCCACGCCCACCGCCCCCACAAAACAATAATTTAATTTTTGAACTCAATTTGTAAGCGCTGTATAAAAGATACAAATTTCTGACTTTAACTTTTACTAAACTGAATGAATAATCTACGTATTCTCTAAATAACAATCTGATCGGACAACAAACACAAAAGTTTTTTAAGAAAGTATGAGCATAAAACCACGTGCTTATATGACCTAACAAGGGAGGCGGGCGAGCGCGAGCGCTGGAATAATTTCATTTGTATATGCCTACATACAAAGGAACTCTACTAGTGCTCCTTGACTTTGCCTTCGCACTTTTAGAAGCATCTAGGAGTCATAGTAATATCATATGCTTACTTCCCTATCAGCTCAGAGTTTCTAGTGTGTTTTTCAGTTTTCAGTCGAGAATGGCGAGCGTTAGTTTGTTGAATCCAAAAGCGGAAATTGCACGTGCTGCTCAAGCTTTGGCCATTAATATTACTGCGGCAGTGGGACTGAAGCGTCTGATGGCAACAAATCTGGGACCGAAAGGTACCACAAAAAATGCTTGTCTCGCCGGCTGGAGACATTAAGATCACAAAGGATGGCAATGTGCTCCTGCAGGAGATGAACTTCTGTCATCCGACAGCCTCCATGATTGCCAGGGCCAGCACTTCGCAGGACTCTATGACTGGTGATGGCACTACATCGACTGTGCTGCTGATTGGGGAGCTGCTGAAGCAGGCGGATCTGCTTATAAGCGAGGGTCTGCATCCACGCCAGCTCACAGAGGGCATTATGCTGGCGAAGAACAAAGCTATCGAGCTGCTGCAATCCCTTTGCGTGCCTATTGAGATTGAACGGGACATACTGCTGGCACTGGCCCAGACCAGTTTGAGGACCAAAGTCGACCTCAAACTCGCCGACTTGCTGGCATCAATCTGTGTGGACTCCATATTAAGTATTCGCAATGAGAACAATCGCCTCTTGGACCTGAATATGATCGAGATTATGAGCATGAAGGAGCGCACGGTGCTGGACACGCAGCTGATAGATGGCCTGGTGCTGGACCATGGCGGCAGACACGTCAACATGCCAACTTGGCTGGAGAATGCTTACATCCTGACATGTAATGTGTCGCTGGAGCTGGAGAAGACAAATGTCGACTCCTCGTTTTTCTACAAGGACGTGGAGGAGCGCGAGAAATTCGTTGTCGAGGAACATCGCTTCATCGATCAACGAGTCGCCAAGATCATCGAGCTGAAGCGCAAGCTCTGCACCGACGACAAGTCTAAGGGGTTCGTCGTGATCAACCAGAAGGGCATCGATATATCATCCCTGGAGGCGCTTGCAGCTGCCGGCATTTTGAAACTACGACGCGCCAAGTCGCGCAACATGGAGCGTCTGACCCGAGCGTGTGGTGGGGAAGCGTTGCATTCCCTGGAGGATCTCGGGGAACAGCACCTAGGGTTTGCAGGTCTTGTGCAGGGCGACACCAAGTTCACGTTCGTGCGACAGTGCCGCAACCCCAGTTCGGTGACCATACTCATCCGAGCTCCGGCTGCACACTATATAACCACCATCAAGGAGGCCATTCGCGACGGTCTTCATGCCATAAAGAACGCCATTGACGACGGTTGCCTAGTACCCGGTGCGGGTGCCTTTGAACTGCTCGCCCACAAAGAGCTGGACAAGTTCAAGCGGTCAATAAAGGGCAAGGCCCAGCTGGGCATACAGTTGTTCGCCAGGTCGCTGCTCATTATACCCAAAACTCTGGCCGAAAACGCCGGCTTCGATGTGCAGGAGACCATCGTGAAGTTGACCACGGCCGCCAGAGAGTCGGAAAAGGCAGTCGGATTGAATATAACCAGCGGCGAGCCGATGAATCCCGCCGAGGATGGCGTCTATGACAACTTCTGTGTAAAGAAACTCACCCTCAACTCATGCTCCGTCATCGCCTGCAACTTGTTGCTTACCGATGAAATCATGCAGGCCGGTATGACCAGTCTAAGGGGATAACTCCTTCCTGCAAAAACTTAGCTGTTATAATGATCTAACATATTGAATATTATATGCAAATTAGAATCAATAAAAATCATTTCAAGAATGAGCGGTTCGGGTTGTGTAGGCTAATAGGTGAACAGAACGCTGTAATATTTACGAGGTGAGGTCTGTTCAAAAAGTATCGCAAATTTTGTGTTTTTTCAAAAATTATTTATTTGTTCATGAATATCTATTTTGTCCCCTTCAAAGTAATCCCCCTGAGATATTATACACTTGTGTCAACGGTTTTTCCAATCTTCGAAGCACTTCAAAAATCGTATTCTTCTCAAATGGTGGCAACCTTAGGCCATTTGTCTGTCTGTATGAAAATCTAGATCTGAGACTAAAAATGTCTATTAGTTTATGTTAGTATTCCGGCGTAATTTTAATGCAGGGCAGTTCATTTTTGGTAAACACAACAATTATCATCGTTCAAATGATTTCTGAAAATTTAGTTGCAATCAGAGCATTAACATATAAGTTATATAAGAAATAATTAAGATACACTGATTTCCAAGCCGCACCCTGTAAAGTATGAAACACAAAATAACCAAAACATAAGAGTTATTTATTTATTAAAATTGGGTAGCGTGCACACACGACTGTAGCTTTCGTATTTTTGTAATAAACAAAAAACTTAAAAAAAAAATTAAGAATTGGTTGCAGTGTGCCGCTTCTCTGGATCTCTGGATTTCTCTACTTGGTATTGCCAGGCAAATATTAACCATGTACATTGGGAACACATCCAGACGCACATCCTCATGGGCATATGCATGAGTTACCTGATGACTTCCATCACAGACTGTAAGTCGGGGCATTACCCTAGGCGCACATTTGATTGAAACACTTGCCCCAAACTAGACAAACACAAACACTTCGCCAAATGGCTCACAGGATGAAAGCGCTGTAAAATACTGAACCAAAAAACAACAACAAGCTGCCTATAATGTGGCCGAGAGAGAGTATGTGTGTGTGTGTGTCAATTTTGGCGCAAATTCAATTCCTATTTTCACTTAAAAGTTCTTAACTCGCCTTTTTCCTGTCGAGGTCCAGCCGGGCGCCAGGTGGGATAAGGATAAAGATAAGTTAGGGCACACAGTTCGAGTGTAGAATATAACTTATTAGCCGCCCAGGCAAATTAACTGATTTGCCGTTACCCGTGTGATACTGCCGGCGCCTAAAAGGGCAGAGGTTCAAATTAAATTGGCGAGTGAGGCAGAAAAGAAAGTTCCACCAAGTTTTGATTGAGCTGAAAGGTTAGTAAACATTGCCATTGCTTGGCGTGAATTTAACAGGGGAGATGATAAAAATTCAAAATCAGGCGATAATATTGAGCTTCTTCTGGGCCTCTTCCTGGGCAATCTCTCCCTTTATGACCGTCACGAGTTGTTCAAGGGTCGCTGGAGACAGCATCACCAGCGGCTGCTTGTATTTGAGCACAGCGATCTCAAAGAAACTGGCACCCAATGCTGTGGACACTACCAGGGAGCGTACCACATGCTTGATGGCCGCGGCCTCGTTGGTTGTAGAAGACAACTGCTCGGCATTCTTCTCCAGGTAACCACGCACGGTCTGACCCATGCGCCCCGTCGTATTGGCCATCCACTCATAAAAGATACCCGATGGATCCGTTTGGAATAGATGCGGCTGTCCATTCACATCGAAGCCACCTATCAGGCAGGAGACGCCGAACGGACGCAGCCCATTGCTCTGTGTGTAGTGCTGCTTCAGTTTGGCAACGTAGCTGCCAAGGAAAATGCCATTAGAGTAAGCAAGAAAGACTTCCTTCGATATACCGAAGTTTGTTTGCCCTTTCAGTTTGTGGCAACAAGAAGAAGGTAAGGTAGGAAGGACGGATCAACAATAGCTTAACTCAAACCAGGCACACTTCTCTCATACATACATATATTCACTGCCTGTTATTCCCTAGTCACTCATCTTCCCCTAGTCACTTACCTTGTCCTAGTCACTTACCGTGTTATATACTCCACTGAGGCGGGTCTTTCATAGTTCAGGCGATGACTCTGCGCTTCGGTTTGGGCTCGATTTATCAACACCCTCGCATCCGCTGTGAGCCCGGCAAAGGTCATTATCAGATGGTCGTCCAGTTTCTTGATGTTATGCACTGTACGCTCTACTTGCAGTGTGTCAACAGCTTTCTTTTCCACGCCTAACACAATACAATCCTTGGTACGCACTCCCACCTATTGGGCACAGTGGAACATTTTCTTTACACTTATGACAAATTATGCATTTTTTTAGCACTTGAATACTTACCACTGTGGACCCTTTGCACACCGCTTCCTGTGCGTATTCCACCTGCAGCAAGTGACCGTCGGGTGAGAATATTGTCACAGCTCCTTCGTAACGCCCGGACATAGTTTTTAGAGGATATTTAGTGTCTTTGTTAATGCGAAAAAATTGAATGTTAAACTAATTTAATTCTACAAATAGTGTTTAGTGTTGTAGACAAGAGTGTGCTGTCAAATACGAACTAAACAAACTAAAATTTATCTAACCAAGCTTCAGCTTCCTCCCGCTTCCCATTTACCAAGTAGCTATATAGTGCGGTATGTAGTGAGTTTGTACCTATTTAGACCTTTAGACCGATGGTAAAAAAAGGGTAGACTTGCTTTGTGCAAATGTATGTAACAGGCAGAAGGAGGCGTGGCAGACCCCATAAAGTATATATATTCTTGCTCAGGATCACAAGCCGAGTCGAGTGAGCCATGTTTGTCTGTCTGTCTGTCTGTCTGTGTGAACGCACAGATCTCAACTATTATAAAAGCTAGAGTTACCAAATTTGGCAGGAAGACTCCTATGTACTATAAGCTGATCAAGTTTATTTCAAATGTTATGTGCCACGCCCACCGCCCGCACAAATCAATAATTTAATTTTTAAGCTAGATTTGTAAGCGCTGTTTAAAAGCTAAGATTTTTGGACATTAGCACATACTAAGCTGTATAAATTATCTACGGATTCTTCAAATTACAATCCGATCGAACAATAATCACAGAAGTTACTTAAGATAGTATAATCATAAAACCAAATGCCAGCTACCAAGAGAGGCGGGCGAGCGCGAAGAGCGAGCGCCCTCTGTTGGGAATAATTGTAAAGTATGAGCATATGCATACGAGTATGGGTATGAATTAAACAAATCAAACAAAATCCCAATGTCGCGTGCTGCGCGACTGTTGCTTTTCTTACTGGTTAAATCTGTATTGATCATGTGTTCTTCTTATTTAACCTATTCTGTTTATTTTTTTAACCTATTGTAAGTTTCTTGTGTTATTTCTGCCTCATTTTTCCTTTTCCTTCTTCTCATTTATCCTGTTTTTGTTGAAGAGAACGAAATGGAATTGCAACATGCAACACATTATGGCGGTGCAAGGAGAAATTGCCAATCTTCGCAAATCATTCAATGTTCAATTAAATGAAACTGTCTGTACAAGGCCAGGACAGTTAGCGTGGCCTTATCTCTGGCCGATCAGTGCAAGCGCTGTGTCGCTCTAATGGAACAACTTCAGCACTTGATACCGATGAACCGAAACCGAAACTGAACCCGAAGAGATCTAACTTAAATGGCGCAGGGTGCTCGCTCTATGTAAATTTCAACCCATGACTTTCTTCGACTCAGAGAGCAAGAGAGAAGAGAGGGAGAGAGTGCTCTCTCCTACACTCGCTGCGAACAGTTTGTGCGCTCTCTCTCTCTCTTACTTTCTGCAGACGGTGCCGAAGAAGTCAGTGGCAGCTTCATTGGCTCGACTGCAGATGTGGCCCAATCATTCCGCTGGCAAGTTGCAAGCGGCAAAGGTGTCTCGATCGTCGTTGTCGTTGTCGTCGTCGTGTGTTGCAAGTTCGCGCGCGTCTAACTTGCTTGCGCCTCGTGCGTTGCGAATCCTTCAACACGAACACCGAATCGAACCAAACTTAACCGAACCGAGTGCTACAAGTGCCTGTGTGTGTTGAACAATTTTCCATTTGGTATCTTCGATATTTTCGACTATTTTCCGTTTTGTTAACTTCATTTTTTTTGCCGTTTTCTTTTGCATTTTTTTGCCCAAAATAAAAAAAGAAGGCAGTTCGAAATGCTCGCAAAATAGTTGTCGATGTTTTCGAGTTAACATCGACAGCATCATCATCAAATACGGAAAGAGCAACAACCAAACAAAAAAAAAAAACAAACCAATTATCTCAAGGCTATAATTAATTTGTATTTTTACTTGCCCATCGATTACTCCTCGCCGCAGTTTGATTTCTACTTAAAAGGTTTGTTTACGTAATATTAAAAAATAAAAATAAATAAAACAACTTTATAAAGTCGATGATAGCATAATTTATAAGCTAAACATGCATAATGCTCAAGTCAATAAAACCGAAAACAAAAGTTGAAAGTATTTAAATGGGATGCGAAAGGAAAAAATACCATGTTGAGAGAGTCTTTCTCTATGGGAATATGTTAATATGATATGTGCATGAACATATATAAATTATATATATAAAGTACATATAAACTTAAGCCTCACTTCGTTTGATGACTGGACAAGTGAGTTGAGTCAACTAAGAAAAGATATATCACAGACAGTTTGAAGTTCTTTGTCAACTGTTGCATTGAAGTGCGCATTATGATTAATCATATAAGGTATATATAGCATATACTCGTGCCCAAAGCAGCTTAACGGATAATATATATTATTAGCGAGCGGGCAGGGTAGGGAGAGAGTCTGCCTTCTGTTCATGGTCTATTAATTGGGGGCCTGCGCATTTTCTTTTCTTTTCGAATACAATATATAATAATAATAATGCACATTATATATAAATGTTTGCGGATTGCGGCTTAGCCACAGTTAGGGGGAGAGCTGAAGGGGTCTTCTTTGTGTGAGAGGGAGAGAGGTAGAGAGCAGGAATTCGTAGTAAAGAATCAGGACTTGAATTGAAAGCTTAGTTGTGGGAGTAAAAGTTGTTGTTGTTGTGGTTGTAATTGTTTTAGTAGTAGTTATTGTTGTTGTTGTTGCAGCTGTAGTAATTGTTGTGGTTGCTGTTGTTGCTGTTATGTTGTGGTTCATTTACCGCACGCAGAACAAAAGACTTAGGCAACGAACTTGAACTAGCATGCAGCTTTTGGTACGTTGCGCTTGCGGTTTTTGTTGTTGTTGTTTGTTTTTTTTTGGGAATCACATTGCGTTGCTTTCTCCACACATGACAAACCCATTTTACGAGTATGGCCAATTCTAAGTGCCGTCGCTAATAAGCCAAGCAGTAGTTCAGCCAGATTCACAGCATTCGTGCGTGCACGCACCCTGTAATCCTGATACAGTCGCAGCTCTACAATTTCTAGATATTACAGCTAAATATATGAAGAGAAAATTTCAACAAGCCAACATTGATAGCAAATGAGTTAAGTCATTATTATCTTTATTCTTCTTTAGGTTTCTTATTTGTTGGCAAAGCGTATTTTTTTAAGCCATCATGGTTTGCGTCTGCACACATAGATGACATGTTTGTGTGAAATTTCAGTAGTCTAGCTTTTATAATGCTCAAGATCTAGCGGTTTTTAATGTTAAACATTAAATTTGATTGATTTGATATGATTTGTATTTATTTTGTAATATTTCTAATGAAGTTACTTCAATCGGACGAAATTAAGGTATTGATTTAAGAAATAACTGAACCTATTAGTGCCAATCAAAGTTAGACATAATTTTCTGCACCATTATATATCAGTGGTATAGGAACCTGCAAGAGTATAGAACCTTTGGTAAGTTAGTCTTCGTTTTCGTTTTATTTTAAATTTATTTTTTTCTTGAACAAACTGTCTTGCACTTAAATACCCTAACAGTGGCTGGCTGTGCAGGGTGTAGCGTCATTGTTGTTGTTGTTGTTATTGTTGTAGGGCTGCAGATGAAGCTGTCTGTCTGTTTGCTCACTTGGAAAACAGTTGCTCACTGCGAAAACTAACTGAAATGGTATTAATTGCCACAAACACACACAGAGACACACACACACATATACAGTTGCACGCAAACGATAGTTGACTTTCATTGTCTTTGCTGTTGGGGCTGTACGGCTTATTATGCCGTATGCTTTATAGCCTTCGTCTCTCCTTGCCCTCCCTGCCGCTCTCTACTTGTATCTGCCTGCCTCTTTCTCTTGCTCTGCCTCCCTTTGGCGCACTGTGTTTGCATACGCGGCAAGTTAATCACACTTTTAACTCCATTTCGCATAATACTAATTTCATAATTTGCAACGCCACCCAACGCATTTGCCAGCGACATTCGCCAGCGACATTGACTTCTCAGAGCATTTTCACTTTCTGTTCCCCCCCTCTACAGTCTACTTGATTAATCAGTTATATATAGACATTATATATGTACACTCTATTATCTTAACTTTGTGCAATGAGAACATTGTAAACTTATGAACTTCGCTCGCCCATTCCAATTGCACTTGCATGCCAAGTCCAAGCCATCTCTATCTTTATCTGCCTCGGCAACAGCTAACGGAACATCATAATTGCCGGGGGCGCAGACATTCTATAACTATAGCGCGTCAAGCTATCGTGTAACCATCGACATGATGCCGACATTGCCAGCCCATTTCGGGTACTCTGACTTCGTCATTTAGCTGGACCACGATGGGTATTCAATTTCAAGTTCGTTTCTTTCGACTTTTATTTAGGTTTTTAACTTTTTAGGCTACTTATGTTATATGTTATTTATTTATTTTGGATTATGCATTATGAAGGAGACATCTGCGATCCCTTAAACTGCATATATATCAGCCAGTCTGTCTTTCTGTCTGTCTGTATGAACGCTTATATCTCAAAGACCATAAGAGTTAAAGTCATTAAATCTTGTGTGAGCACTCGTATGTATTGGAGTCACTAAACTTTTGTTTTAAATAAAGGCCACGCCCCTTTATGCATACGTAAATCAAAATAAATACAATTTGTTGTTAATTTTTTAAATTAGATTCTTTATTTTTGGTGTGATTAATAATGATTAACAGCCAAATTTATTTCTTAGCTGTTTTTACTTGTTCAACAAGTTATTCTGGTTGAAATTCACAATTTGAAAAGGTCATTGGTACTTGATAGTTATGTTTTCCGATATTAGGTAATTATATGAATGTGTAAGCCCTTTATACCGTTTTCTTATATGTATTTGTTTATTTTAATTTTATAAAGCAGGTAGGTACTAAAGGTATGGCTTACTACCTTATATTAATAATTCTTATTTAACAGTCTCAAGATTTAGTGAGCTTTGTAGAGTATAGCAAGTGCGTTCTGCTTCGCTCAATTTAGCACTTGCACATTGAGGTTGTTGCTGCTGCTTCAGTTGTTGTTTCTGTTGTTGCTGAACGTGCGCAACTGTCAGCAAATGAAATAGTACGTGGCGTATAATCAGCGCGCACTGTGGCAGCCGCCCCCCAAAAACAAAATAAAGGTCGGGAAAGCTTTGCCGCGTTGCGATGTCGCGTCGCTGCTTGCAACAAAACCAAAGCAAAGTTGTCTTTATCAACCAAGAATGAAAGTTAGTTAGCTGTCGTCGATGTTGCCTTTGCTGTTGCTGCAACTGTTTGTCGCTGCAGACAAAACAAGATGAACAATATTTGTCACTTTTGCGGCAAATACTTTCAGCATTGTTTGCCCAAGGAGAGGAGAGAGGGGGGGGAGACAGGTGCACCTCTTTTGTTCAAGGCAATGTGACAGTTTATTTATTGCAGCACATTTGTTCAGAGAACAAACGAGAGGTTTCCCCCCTCACAGCTGCCTAAACTGAGCTGACAATTTACCAACAATTCGGCCAGGCAATTAACATAATTATCTTTGCTCAACTCGACTTGACACATACCCTGCTCCACTCGCCCGCTCCCCTACCGTTCATTTGTCACACAAATTTGATGCACAAAAAGAGAATTATGATAATAATAATAATAAGAAAAATAATAATAGTTTTGTCGCCTGTCGCGCTTTCGAATCGCGACATCAGACCCCCTAGTCCCCTGCCATTCAAGTGGAATTGTTGTCTATTCTTCTTCTACACTATCTCTCTCTCTCTCTGTCTCTTGCTCTCTCACTCCCTCTCTATCTGTTTCTGTTGTTACCATTTCAACGTGTTCAATTCTGAGGGCATTGTGGCAACCCTTCACCCGTCGCAAAGAATGGGCATCGTGCTGATCATTGTGATCATAAGTTGGGGGAATTTGTTGCCCAGCACAATGACAAATCGATCCAACAACAATCGAAAATTTCATAGAGTATTCAAAACTCTCAACTGAGCTGCGAAAGTGAAATTTCTCGCACGGCCAGAGACGGCATTGTCCGGGGCCGAGGCATTGGCGCATCTGACGCACACCAGACATAATATAATCATAATAACAATCATAATAATAATAATAAATAAATAAGCTGCGGCCCAATAAGTCGGCATAATGGCAAAACTGAAGCTCAGCTTAGACTGAGGGTAGCCGAGTGATATCGGGGGTATCGGGGGGGTAACGGGGTCGAAGGGTGGGCAGTCTCGTCTTAAGTCTCGTCTTATTATTACCGCAGAGTAACTTTCCAACGATAAAATCATCATCTCACACACACATCAGACCATTAAATCGGGGCCACCAGGGATTAGTTAGCCAAGCTGAGAAACCTTTCGATTTTCTTCAATTAGGTAATAAATCGCAGTGGGATTTTTCTTTTTGTATTTCATTTGGGAAAGCAAATAACTTGCGTATTTAAGAAATTTGGACTTGGCTATGGCAAGGCCCAATCTAAAGCCGTACTACCCACTTGCAGATGGTGTAGAAGAATCTGCTTCTGATTAAATTGTATGTTTGTATCGTATTGGGTTAATTCGGTATTATTCAGAGATCTCTCTCAAACTTATGAATCTGTTTCTTTGTGTATTTTAACTTTTAATTTATTATCATAACATGTTTCGTCTCATATCATGCCATATGACACAATTTCATATCATGCCAACTTATCGATTCGCAAAACCTTGTCATATCATATGATAAACACTGCCATAAACACTTCCAACTACGCTTAACTCCATTTAAATTTTGGTGTTTCCCATTTAAGCATGTCATATCATACCATACCATGTCATACAAACGAGTTACTCCATACCCTGCCATATTAAACTGTTCTATAGTGCATAATATCATGTCACATGCCATATCATGTCATACAAGGGAATCACTTTATACCAAGCCATGTCAAACTGTTGTAGAGGTCATCATATCATTAGCCCTGTCAAATATTACTAGTCATATGGTGCCATACTTGATCATATCTTGCCATATCACTATACTATAAGCTGCAAACTATGTCATGCCCTAATTTAGCATACTTTACTACACAGCATACCCTGCCAGTGCTTGTCATACCCAATCATACATACAACCATATATGGGCATTCATTTTCCTAGACAATAAATCCACGTTTCACGCCTATAAAAAGAAGATGAAAATTCATAACTGGAAATGCAAATCTCCTTTTCAGGCTTCTGGCGCAGCGTTAATCTCTCACTCCAGGTGTGTCTCTATGTGTGTGTGTGTGTACAGATCTATCATGTGGTTGGCTTTAATTGTGGCTTCATTCATCAGTCTGTCAGAGGGGGCAGGGGCGCCTGACATCTGACTGATGCATCTGCCATACCTTCTCAAACGTTGTTCAGTTAATTAAAGCTCAGGTGTGCTCAAGGGGTCAAGCTGTATATCGCACCCGGCTAAGCTGTGATGACTGCAATGCGCTTGACCTCTGGCAGAGCTCTTCAAGCTCTGACCAGGCTCTGTCCAAGCTCTTTCCATTGCAAACTCAATCCCGAGTTGGACTTGCAAATTGCCTCCATGCCACGCCCAGCATTGGTTATGCAACTTACGACAACTTGACTTGATTCGATTTGTTTTTGGTTCCGTTTTATTTTGTTACCGAACGGAAAAGAAAATAAAATACAACAACAACAACAAAAAAGAGTTAACAGTTTACAGTTTTGTCTTTTCTTTTGTCATTTTAATGGCCAATTCAAAAACAAATTTCGTTGTCAACAAAAACAGAGCGAGCAAGCAGAGAGAAAGAAAGAGAAGAATAGTAGAGTGTGTAAAGAGAGGGTAAGAGGGGGAACGAACAGGCGTGCGAAATGGAGGAGCCAAAATCACGCTAGATTTGGCTACTTATGCATATACATATAATTTGATTGATCAGGCAGCGCTTCCTCATCCTCTGGGGAGTGACGTCGTTGTTGATTGTTGATCGTTTCAAAGTCATTGGCAGAGATCTTGCGCAAGCCTTGTCGGTCATTTCCGGCTCCTGCTGTCTTTGGCCAAAATATCGTAGCAGCAACGACTTGCTGCGACTTGTCGTGACTTGTTCGCACACGCTCGCTCGCTCTTGTTTGGCTTTTACTTTCGGCCAGCAATGTGCTGCGGTAAGTGGCAAACTCAACTCGCACAATGCGCTTCACTTTTACCACCGGCCAAAGCCTTTCGTCATGCGCCACCGAAAGTAAACACAACCAATAAGGTATAAACAACGCTCACACACACACACACTCGCACATGTGTGTTATACTAAAGTAAAAGCCGAAATTCGTCAGCCCTTTTGATGCACTGCAGTACCCTATAGCCGTGAAATGGCCAACTGAGCATACCAGTTTCTGTGTGTTACATGTGACTTATTACAGGGTATGCATACGTACACATACCTACCCATTCACAGTAGGAAAACCGGATAGCTAAAGCGCTTTTTCACACATCAAAAGACACCAAAAATAAAAAAACCTCTTACTCTGCCGAGTTGATTAATTGTCGCATTTAGTGAGCGCCTTGTAAACTGGCTGCAACTAATCGTGGTAGCTTAACTCATTATGACAGTTCATTTTCGCCAAGGTAAAACAATCGATTTGTCAGTATTTTTCAATACTTGTAACGACATGCGATAGAAATCGATAAGTCAATTGATTGCAAATATAATTGCGTTAAGTTCGTTAACTGCGCGCAATGCAATCAAAAGCTGCTTGGTATGCGATCTCGTAATGAAGTCAAAGAGAACAACTTGAAAGAGAAGGAGGGAGTTAGAGAAGGGGTAACTCCTTCGCATCGCTGTAAATTTTATGGCTGTAATATACATATATGCATATGTACGTCTGTACCTGTACAATAAGGCCATCCACATAAATCTTGCATGCGCAGAAGTTTCGACAGTTTGTTGCGCAGTTCCAGGGAACGCATAATTGTTGAAAACGCTTTTAATAACATAATTAGGCATTGCTTGGGGCATGGGGCAGGGGGGGAAATATAAAAAATTAATTAGCTGGCAGAGCGAGTGCAAAAAAACCATATGTACATATGTATGTGTGTATTGTATGCATAATAGATGAGGGAAAAACGAACGAACGGAGGCAAAGCGAACACATTTGGCATTTTGGCCAGGTCGCCGCCCAGGCTGATTGATTTGACCCGTGCAACAACACTTTCACCTGGTGCCACTTCATGCAACCACCGCAGGCGCATCTCATGCCACACGGCCCTGCGCCAGGGCATTGTCTGCCCACCTGTCTGCACCTGCCTGTCTGTCTACCTGTCTACCTGTCCATATGTATTATGATTATTTCCAATTTGGAATTACCAAAACGCATTTCGTGATGCGGCAACAACGCAATGTCGTGTCGCCTCTGTTGTGCCTCCCTCTCCCCTCTCTCTCTCTCTCTCTCTCTCTGTGGCTGTTGCCTCATTCCCCGTTTTGGGAGCAACTCAGCACCGTGGGGCCTGTGAAATCAATTTGTGTAATTATGTAACTGTAACTGCCGCAGCTCCAGGCACAGCAAGAGACAGAGTCCCTCTGGGTGAGAAAGAGAGAGCAGGAGCGGGACTGTCTGACAGACATCAATTTGGCAATCGATCAGCTTTTTGTCATCTACTCAACAGTGTTGGCAACCAGCAACGATAAGCAAAGTTTGCTTAAGTAGCCATAAACGGCTAAGAATTAACCAGTGATGAGCAGCGCAAACAAAAACAGCTTAGAACTAGCCGCAGATTTTACTTATATATTTGATTATTTATTTCGAATTTGCCTCGATTCGCTGTGGTTTGCAATCGACCATTTTCTACACTAGTCAACAGGTTTTGTATGTCTTCATACATTTTGATTAGAGTCTGTTGTTGCTTGTTAGCAATGTTTCTTGTTCAGTTCTCAATCAGCGATTTCATGGCGGTGGCACATGCGGTTACCGTTAGGTGGCTCGCGTTCATTATTTGGGCACATCTAACGGCCTGATCAACCGTCGATCACAACCCAACCACAAAATCAATAAGCAACGCGCCATTAGAGAGAGAGACAGAGAGGGAGAGAGAGAGAGGTCGCGTGGATCAATTTGCCACGTTGAATAAACCATTGAATGAACTATTGAATGAACCATTGTCAATTGGCGTCAATTGAACCGAGGCGAGAGTTCAGGCGAGTGCACTCGCATTCGCTAATGGATGCGGCCAATTGGCCTGGCCGGGCAGTTGCTTGTTGGCCAACAAGTGGCAGTGGCAAGTGGCAGTGGCAAGTTGCAGCCTGTTGCCGGTTGCCAGTTGAATGAACCGCCTGCAGCGACGCAACCACTTTGAAACACAAGAGCTGCCGAGAGTGGCACGTTGTGGCAGCTGTGGGTCAGCAGGGATCCCACAACATATACAAATATACATATACATATCTATATGTATATATATATACAGTATGTATATGTAGTATATTTATATAGTTCTATATAGTTTGCTAATGTTCATAAAGTTATGTTTTACAACGATGCCTGACGACTTATAAGAGGTAAACACATTTGTTGTGTTTTCGGAACTGGTTCAATATTGTTGCAGTGGCGTGCGACAGTTGAAAGTGAATTTTCGTTTCGTGAACTGGTTCGTGAGCATTGGCGAATATTTTAAATGACTTTACATTGTCAGAAATATGATTTCAGCTCCAACGACAGCTTCATTTTAGTTTGCTGAACCGGTGCAATCAATTTCAATGTAAAAATGAACTAGTTTCAGTTAAATCAATTGCAATAAGTCAGCCCCTCCCAGCCAATTAACTTACGTTGGTATATACCAGTCATACTTTGGTTTCCTGAATCGGTTCAAACAATTTCAATGTAAAAATGAACTAGTTCCAGGTTTGCTCAAGAGTAATTAGTCCCTTTACATACCTGCCTTTAACCTCTTCCTCTTCTTTGCTAACTACCAATATTATATTTTAGTTCCCTGAACCAGTTCGACTCATTTCAGTGTTCAAATGAACTAGTTTCAATTTTGATAAATTGCAACGAACGTCTTCACATATGTACACCCACTCCAACACTCCCCTTAATACGTTAATAAACATCAATATGGCATTTTGGTTCTCCGAACCGTTTCAGATTGGTTAAAATATTTGAAAACTTAATTGATTTGTATTAAAAACCAAACTAGTTTCAGTTTAGCATTTTGAACAAGAAGGCAGCGATGAACTGCTAGACACCCCCTTCGCCTGCTCCCCTCTCTCTCTCTCACTCTTTATCCCTTACTCTATGTGAGGCAGGCGAACAATGGCAACCTCTGCCTTGTACTATCTAAGTGGAGCAATACTTTGGAAACCAACTGCAACTACTTGTTGCTCGTAATTGAAAGGCGGCTGAGCAGCAGAAACAACAACAATAAAAACAACAGCAGCAACAGCAGCAGCAACAAAGAAACAAGCAACAAATTAATTTCACTTTCTTTGCTGCATTTGTTGCTTTATTCATTGCAGAAAATTGCCTTGAAAAAAGAGTGATAGATAGGAGGGAGCGAGAAGGCGCCTTCTGTGCGCAGGTTTATTGACTGCACATGTAGTTGTTGCAGTTGTTGGAGCAGCAGGAGGGGGAGACACTGAGGGTCTGTCTACTGGGCTAGGCCTTCTCCGATTCAGGGGCACAATGGGCAAACGTAGCGCGCAGCTCGCAAGATGCTGCTGCCATCGACACCGGCGACATTCCACACGGCACTTGTGGCACACATATTTTCACCCAGCAATTAAAGCGGGAGAGCTAATGTGAGAGAGACAGAGAGAGAAAGAGAGTCCAACTTAAAGTGTGTTGCCTTTATTTATTGAAATATATAATTATAATAGTGTTTTTTTGGTTATCCATTCCTATTTAGCCTCCTTTTGAGTAGCTACCTCAATACTGCTGCTTTACATATGCATCTTCATCTATATATTATAGATCTATGTGGTGGACTATGTCGAGAATCATTTGAAAACTAAATGCTATAGCTTCGTTTCATACATATTCGTGTAAACATAATCGAAACTTATAGTTCGAAATTGTGAACTGCAAATATTTACAAAAATTTACAAAATCATGCTAAACACATTTTGGGATCAGATCTTATACGGGTACAATAAATAATCAGCTCATCATTCTTAACATCCTTGGGGATAATCAATATATCAGATTTCGATCAGATCCTATACGGGTATAATAAATAATCAGTTCAAAAACTAAATCTCTCTCTGGGACTCTAAGCTAAGCACATGTTCTCGTTGTTGCACTTCTAATATCATTCCCTTTAAAGTACAATATCAGTTGCCGACAGACCGGACAATCCCGCATTTAGTTCCAGCAGCTTCTTAACTTGTACAAGCGATGGAAAACGCAATGAAGTCACGGTGCGACTGGAGACGAGTCCATGGAATTCACATGCTATGTTGGTGCGCAAACGCAGCAATTGTTTGCCCAGCTTTGTGTCCAGTGTAATTCGTATCCAATTGTCAATGCAGAGCACTGATTGATCGACACAGCCACGTGGCTCACGATTGCGGTGCTCTGCCATCATATATTCCATTTGTATAGCCGGATCGATGGCCTCCAGACGTGCCACCTTGCCGCACTGCATGGCCACCATGAGAGTGCTAATCAGCGTCACATGGCCAATATTCGACACCAGACTCGCTGTGCGTGTCTTTTCCACAAAGAGTAACCAATCATTGAGAGCGGCACAAGCCTTCTGGGTAAAGCACATTGCCATGCCAGAGTTACGAGAGAGTTGGACACGTGGATCTCCCTCGACCACGTAGCGACGCTTTGCATTCGTATTACGATCGATATACGCAATGCTTGGATAGAGTCCAGCCGTGAGTGCCAAGCGTACCATATTCATATTGCGATCATATTCTATGGCTGCACCCACATCCTGCACCTTGATGATGCGATGCACTGTGATGCGCAGTGTTTCCACCGCTGAGACGAATATGTCCATAGACTTTTGGCACACGAAATACTTGTCACAGAAAGCTTCCGCCTGGCGGCGTCCCTTCTTGGAGGCATACACATAGTCCGCAAATAGTTGCAGTATGCCTAGCGAATCACTGTATCCATCGACACTAAAGTTATCCCTTGTCTTGCGCTGCTCGTAGCGTTCGTTACGCTCTGTGGGCAGCATGAAGGGATCACGTACGGAATAGAATGCTGTGATGATAGTCATGCTACCCAGGCAGCCGTAGTAGAGGCTATAGACCAGACACTTGCCCAGCTGCACGTCCAGTGGCAATTCAGCGAGTATTTTCCCCAAATGTGTGACCATCTCGTTATCATCGTGCAGCACATGCAACAGCTTTAACTTGTCCACAGCCTGTGCGACAGCAGCAGGCTGTGGCGGATCCAGAGCCTGTGAGAGAAACTGTTCAATCGGCTGCTGTGGCACTGCAATCTTTGCCAGCAGGCAGATCTCTTCCAGGGTATGACGCATTATTTCTGGTATAATGAAACGGCTGAATGAATTGAATTGTTCCGTGCTAAAGAGCCGATAACATATGCCATCCTTGCGTCGACCCACACGTCCAGCTCGTTGTTGTGCATCGGCCTGTGATATCCAGATGCTGCTCAATTGCGAAGTACCCGTTGCCGTATCGTAGATCTTCATCTTGGAGCGTCCCGTATCGATGACATACAACAGATCTGGTATGGTTATAGAGGTCTGGCTAATGTTGGTGCTTAGCACAATCTTTAGCTGAATATTTTTGTATTCGTGGAATACATTCTTCTGCTTCTGTGTATCCACCTGGCTGTGCATCATGAAGATCTTGGTTAGACCCGGCGGTAATGTTTCCAGTAGTTGATCCATCAGCCTGGTCATATCCTGATAGCCAGGTAAATAGACGATGGCAGCGCCTTTGGGACCCTTCAGCAGCAGCAGCTGCAGCAGCGATACAATTAACTCATTGTCAATTTCCTGTTGATTCTCCATGGTGTGTGTCAAGTGATATGCATCGAGTAGCTTATCTGCATCGACTAGATCTGTATCATTTAGCATGCCTTTCATTTGGGGAGTCATATATCCAGTATTAAGCAGGATTTGCTCGAGCGGATAAATGCGCACATTGAAGCTTCGCCCATCCACATCGAGCACGGGTGCATTGCCAAAGTAAGTAGACAATGCCTCCAGATCCATGGTGGCCGACATGATTATTAATTTCAGAGCTTTGCTGCGCTCCAACTCCAGTTTGATGGTGAGCAATAGAAAATCTGTGTTCAGATCACGATCGTGCACCTCATCGATGACTAGATGCGTTGTATTGGCAAACAGTTCGGCTCTGTTCATGGCCAGCGAGCGCAACAGGCAGCCACTGGTGGTCAGCGATAGCAACGTTTTGTTGCTGCACTTGCCTGAAAGTGGGTAACGAGGAGGCAGATTATGTATCAAGTGATATTTAGCTTACTTCGTAGGTCAACTCACTTTCCATGCGAATGATGTAGCCGACAGTGTCGCCCAAAGATTCGCCTCGCTCCTCAGCAATGCGTCCGGACACGGTTATGGCGGCAATGCGACGCGGCTGACTAACTACAATCCTGACAGCCTTCTGATATTGCGAGGCATGCTCCAACAAGTATTGTGGCAATTGAGTGGACTTGCCAGAGCCCGTGGCGCCATTTACGATGAGTACCTGCCAGGGAGTTAAAATGAGCATATGAGTATGGAGTGAGGAAAGGATCTTCTTCTTGCCACCTACCTGCGACTTCTCGAGCAGTTCAAATATCTTTTCACGTTTCTCATAAATGGGCAACTCACGTCGCTCACGTGCAAGATGTACGTCAATCGGACGGGGATGCGGCGGTATACGCGGTGTTATTACCAGGCCGCCGATGCCTCCACTTCGGTTAACCCGTTGGCGACGCTGTGTCTGCATTGCTGGCTGTGGCTTTTTGGCGCCCAACTCTAGTATGGCCTTGTCGAGTGTTTCTTTCATCATCGGCGTAACAGTTAAATGGACATTCTCCAATCGTATATGCTGCATGACAGCCTCCTTGCGAGATATGTACAGTACACGGTGGCCACCGCTGCTGCGACTGCGCGTCTTTAGACCATGTTGCCGGGCAAAGAGATGTATCTCCTTCCGCTGCATGTTGGTCAATCCTTGCAGTTCCGTCGACTGTTGGTCGCTATTAAGAAAATCGACTACACTCTGCTGCAGCATTTGTAGTTCGATATATGAAATCTTATTTTGCTCTGATTTTTGGTTTTTATCATTGGGGTTGGGCTTATTTTTTGATTTTTGTTTTTTTGTTGATGTTGTGGTCGATGCTCCAGCAGTTGAATTCGAATTTTCGTTTCCTTTATTCTGACGGCTTTTGCCTGCCTTGCTATTACTTTTTGTCATATTTTCACTTGCCAAAACGCACTGTCAGAATCATATATTGGGAATAATGGCAATAAAAGCCTTCTTGCACCGAAATTACTTTGTTGTTTGCCTGCAAAGTGTGTAACGTAGCAGTGAGCTTATGATTGCTGTGGCTTTGCTCAATTGATTGTTGGCTTAGTCTGGTCACATAGTTTGCGTCCATTGAAATTCACAAGTAATCGTAACAAAAAGCTATCGATAGTGGCGCAAAGCACGTATCTATTTGTTTAAATTTAATTGTGAAATTATTATTTGAATTACTAGAAATTTAAATAAAATACAATTAGCATTTATTGTTATTATTTGTAAATAATTCCATGCAGGATTAAAACACTTTTAATTCCTTTATATATTCGTTTATTATAGACATTGTAAACTTGTTGCATACTTTCTTGGCGAGCTTTTCGTGCTTTTTATAAAAAAACTATCAATACAAATTGTAGGCGACTGCAAAGGAATACAGATCAAATTTATAAATGATCTATCACAAAACTGCTATCAATAAAAATAAATACTGAATATTTTGTGTATATTAAAAAAAAAAAAAGTATATATATTTTATGAATATTTGCTAACTTGCACATTGCAGAAAGACAATGTGGGGTTATTTCTTCGTTGGTTTATCTTTTGCTTTAGCATTTTGCTGTTCCTCTTCGCTATCCTCCTCAGTATCGCATTCATCTGAATCGAGATCTGAATCATCGCCATCTTCATCATCTTCACCATCCTCATCGTCGTCGGAATCATCGCTAAAATCATGGTCCTCACCATCACCGGCGAGATTCAACTGTTTGATCTTCTCAAGCAGCTCTTCACGGGTGTGCCTAACGCGCGTTGCCTTCTCTTGTGCCTCCTGGGCTTCTTCATCAAGGGGCTCCTCCGACTCCTTCTTGCGTCCCTTGTTCATGAAGCGCAGAAACGCACGACGCTTGCGTTCTGAAAACGATTTGATTAACCGATCCATTTCCACTTGCAGTTGCTGCTCTTCCTGTGGCGTTGGCTCAGGTGCTTCAATTGCCACCTCATCGGCGCTCTTCAGGCACTTGGCACATACGTGATCCTTTATCGCACAATCACGACAAATGACATGGTAGGCCTTGCGCACTGTTCGCTGCTGGCAGCGCGCACAGGTTTTTGCCTGCGTCAGGGGCTTGTACTTTTTGTACTTGATCTTCCACTCAATCACTTCCTTGCACCGTTGACAGACTGTCGATACGTGCATCTTATTGAGACGCATCTGCTGTGGCGTCTTGTCGTGCAAATCATTTTTGAATACATGACGATTCTTGTGTTTTTGTGCACGTGTGCGACTCGCGTTGCCTCGCTGTGTGCTCATTCTGTTTTTGGGGCTCTGTAAAGGTACATAAAAGGTAAATATGTTTTGACAGCCATTTTTCTATGTTAAACATTATATATTTTACCGAATACACTTCGCTTTGTCGCCAACTCTAGCAATTTATCTATTGTTGTGTTTTAATTTGTAAATCAACTAAGGCGTATTAGACTTCGAGGCAGTAATCGATAACATTTACTCAATTTGGTCGAACATGTGCGCCCACATGGTCGAAAGCTGTCTGCTATGAGCACATACTTAAATATAAATATTAAATATAATAAATATAATATATAATTAAACAATGCAGTTTTTTAATTTAAAAATTTTAATTGTGTTTAATTTGTAAATTCAGAATTTACATACCTCTTAATTCTATAAACATGCTTGCCGTTCAGCAGAGCTGGTCACACCAGAAATCATGCGCATTAGCTCGCTAACAATAGCTGTCTGCTATGAGTGCATGTACATTATAAACGAAATGCCGGTTTATTTCAACTTTGATAAATGAAAACAATTAATTAAATAAGGGGAAGTCGTAAGCTGTCTGCTATGAGCACATACTAAAAATAAAACTATTAAATTTAATGAGCACAATTTATAATTAAAGAATACAGTTTTATAATTTAAAAATTTTAATTGTGTTTAATTTGTAAATTCAGAATTTACATACCTCTTAATTCTATAAACATGCTTGCCGTTCAGCAGAGCTGGTCACACCAGAAATCATGCGCATTAGCTCGCTAACAATAGCTGTCTGCTATGAGTGCATGTACATTATAAACGAAATGCCGGTTTATTTCAACTTTGATAACTGATAACAATTAATTAAACAAGAAGAAGGGGGTAACAAGTTTATAGGATAATGTTCTTAATTTAATGCTTTCATTCAATTCTTTGCAGGACGGCCATACAATTGGGATGCAGTCGTCATGCGGGATCTCAAGCAGCGCTTGTTTGATCTATTACGCTCTGGCGGCATATCCGTTGGCGACAACAACAGCAACAACACTGGCAACAGCAATGGCAACAGTGTCGCACAGCATCATCATCTCCAGCAGCATCAGCAACAGCAGCAATTGCTTTATTCCCCTCTACATGCCCCTCAAAAGCCGAAGAAACTGCATGAATATACCGCAGCCGATTGCAATGCTGCGTTCCTGCGTAAATATCACGATCTGAGCATTAGCCGTGAAAGGGAAAGAGAGAGGGAGCGCGAAGAGGAGCGCCAGCGGGAGTCAAATGGATCTGCCAATGTGATTTACTTCAATGAGAATCTATCGATGACCAGCAAGTATAATGTGCGACAATATCCGCTTACTCGGTACCCTTCCTGTCCGCTAAGTAGCTTCGGCATGTCGCCGCAACATGCCGACGGCAGTGCAGGCAGCAGCCTAGCTGAGGACACCGAAAGCGATAGATATAACTTCTGCTCCGATGAGGATCAGATCAGCAATGCGCACACACTCAAGCTGCACCATCGCAGCAACAGCAACAGCAATCCCTGCACGGCTATGCATGGCGATGGCGATAGCGATGGCGTTGTCAATGGTGTTCTCGATGTGGACATGGTTATGTCGATGGCGGACGTCGATGCTGATGTCGATCTGGATGATGATCAGGCCGAATCGCAGCTGGACTCATTCTGCACACTCTGCACCTCGACATTCAGCTACAACAAATGCTGTCGCTACTGCGATAACTCACTCTGCGGCTCCAAATGTAACTCGGAGCGCGGTTCGCATGCAAGTCGCATCAGTTGCAATCCTAACTCTTATGGCACCCTCGATGGCGACTTTGATTGCGGGAATCAGCTGCAACAGCAACAGCAACAATTGCAGTTGCAACAGCAGCAGCAACTGCAGCAGCGTTTCGGTGGCAGCATGAAAATGTTAACAACCCATGGGCAACACAAGGTGGCACCCGCTGCAGCTATCAGGTGAGTTCCCCCCATTTAAGAAATCGAGAAACCTTTTTAATAAACAAATGCATGGATTTAAATTTCATTTGAGGCTGCGCGTTTTGTTGAAGACTCATTACATTTATGCGATCTTTATCCATTAGAATATTGGGTGATTTGACATATCGATGAATCACATTCTTTTCGTTCCCTTGTAAAGAATATAAGTTAGATTACATAGGGTTCCTACTTTATACCTGACATACATACATATGTACATACATCTATTAAACTTAGCTTAAAAGGGAAATAAGCAGCAGAACAAAAATGAAGACGACAAAACTCATGATCCACAAGTTCGCACACGATCATATACACACTGTCATACACCCATTAAATACCGAAATTTAACCAAAGCAGGGCTCGATTGAATACAAATTTAAGTAAAATTAGAAACTGAATATGCATGGGGTATTGGTTTATAATCTTGCTGAAAAGTCTAAGTCAAGGGCCTAAAAATGTTGGGAAATTGGAGAATTACTTTGTAGCGAATGGCATTTATTTTGAAAAACATCCATAGCAAGAGATCGCAGCTTAATATAATATATTCTTGAAATCACACACAAACACACTTGAGAGAGTAAACATAAACAAAAAGCAACAACAACAACAATTTATGCTCAAAAGCTCAAAGCTTTCTTCGCCCCGCGCAGCAACAGCGACGCAAGCAGCGCTGCCATTGTCGACGGCAGCTTTTACCTTTCTTCGAAGCCGAAGTCGAAGTCGACGGCGAAGTCGTAGCTGAAGCCGCGTTCGAGGCTTCTTTCTTGGGGGGCTTTGCGAGCGCAGACTGTGCGACTGGCGGCTCAAATAAGCGTCGACCGTTGTTCGTGCCGCACGTGCCGCACTGCCACGCCAAGCACTGAGACAGACAAAACAAGAACACACATGCACATGCATGTTTATCGCGATAACAACAACAACAACAACAACAGCAAAATGTTGCACCGCCTGTGACGCTTTTTTTCGCAAATTGCTTAACCATTATGCATTTTGTTTTGTTTTCTTTTTTTTTGTTTTGTTTACCGCGATTATCGGTCAGTTGATAGTCGGATACAACAAACGATAACGATAGCGATAAGTGTACGTGAGTTGTGTTTTCGAATTGTGCAGGACGAGTCTTCAAAGTGCAGCCCATAATCAATGACAGTGTATGGGTGTGTGTACGTGTGTGTGTGTGTTTCTCTAGATTTTGATATAGCCAACAAGTTGGGTAAGCTACATAATCAATAATGATTATATACAATATTATTCAATTATTTATTTATATAAAACATGAATTATAAGAAGATAGATTAATATATATCGAAAATAACATAAAGATCTCGAACCGAAAAGTGAAATTGTAAAATAAATATAAATAATAAATAATAGGATAACTAGAGATGGTAGTGATATTAATAGAACTTTGCTATGATATACGAAATTATCGAATTAGAACAAAGTAATCTATTTATAGCTATACAAACAATATGTCAATATGTAGCAATGTTGAAAAGCACTACAATTCATCGATTAATCGGAATTATACGATATGTCGCATTGATAAGATATCTTTCTTCTGCTTAACAACATGCAACGGATAAGAAAGCAGCGCATGCAGAATAATAACTTCTTTTAATTTTATAATAAACCTCAATATTCAAATTAAGCTAACAAAATTACCCTTTACAAAACATATAATATGGTATTTTATTATCATATTACATATTTTATTAAACACTTGAAGATTATAACCTGTTGTAATACAACAAAGTAAAGAGAGAGCAAATTTTTGTTGTTACCATTAATAATTTCGAATTAGAACAAAGAAATCTATTTATTATTAATAATATAATTGATTTAATCTAGCTTTTATTATATTTAACACTTCGAGATCATATACTTTTGTAATACAACAAAGTAACCGATTCATGATGAGAGCGAAAACTTTTATCGAATTCATCAATAGATCAAATAGATGACGTTATCATAGATAATGTCAAAAAATTGCTTTTGATATCTCAAAGAAATTTGAAAGTTTTTTTAAATTAAAGCAATGCAATTTGTTAAATGTTGTCGGAATTTCTTCATATAATGTATGTTTAAGTTATACAACTCGAACTAATGTTGATTGGGCCGCTGGCTGCGATAAGTGCAACAGCAAGAGGGAGAAAGAGGGGAAGATATGTGAATTAACAATTAATAATTTACGTTTTTGGGGCATAAGCTCAAGCCACGCTCCTGCAGTGTTGTAATGCCCGATCAAAACGGTACACCATGCCATACCCAAAGCACCCCAGACCATACCACACCAAACTATACTATATGTATAGTATATGTATGTATAATGCACTCTATATGTACGATACGTCTGTGTGTCTGCACTAAATAGTCCATTCCATTCCATGGATGAGATGTGTGGAATGGGCGAGCGGGCATGGCCAGCTAGCCATGGGGCATATCCATGCGCAGTGATGGGATCGGCGTGAGGTGTTCGTAGAATTCGAGAAGCGCATTAAATTGTATTTGGTTTCGGTGTTGCACACGCCTCGACGGACTGACAGCCCCACCTTCCCGGTACGCCTCTCTCTCCTTCTTCTTCTTCTTGCGTTTGCTTTAATTATTTATTTTTGTTTTTTCCGTCTTTCGGTTTCTGTTTCTGATTCAATTTCGGTATTTCTTTCTGTTTGCTGCATTTATTGCCAAATTTCGTTCGTTGCGGAATTAGAATTTTAATTTCAACTACAGAAGCCATGAAGAAAGTAAAATCAGAGACAAAGAAAGTTTGAATTCATGTTTGGATTGAAGGAGTCAATGTATGTATCTATTTAGTTAAGATCACCAGCGAGCTCAAGGATTAACGGTATTTTAGAACAGTGTGAAAGAAAGTTGAAGAGGAATCATATGGCGTGACGAGGGAAATATGATGTGAAATCTCTTAGTATGTAGCTGATCATAGGCATAAAGATCAAAGCCGTAAAGATAGCGGCTTAGACTTGTTAAGAACAGACTGCTAAGTCGCTAATCTTATCTTAACTTGAATTGTATAAACTTGAATATTGTTGGTAATTGAATATATTTTGTAGATCAGAAGTCTTCTATTCGATATTCACAATATAGAATGTTAGTTATCTAAACTAAGCTGTAGATAGATATACTTGTATATTAGTAATCTTGGTACCCAATTATACAATCTAACATAAGGAATCATGGCTTGTAGATGACATAAGCCTTCGATAGACCCAATCCAGCCACGTTTATCGCTTCTTTCTCTCTTTTCTCCATCTACGCCTCTCTTTCGCTCACTCTCTCTCTCTCTTCGAACGTTCAACTATCGAAAAAGGTCAAGCGACGATTAGCCAAAAAACACGCCAAAAAAAGTTGATAGCCAAATCGGACAAAATGCAATGTTGCGCGTTTGTTTAATGCATTTTTTTTGTTTAATATTTGCCACCGTTCGGTGTGCGTTAATTAGCGACGCTTTCTGCTCGAAATTTGTAATCTCGAAAATGAATGAATCGAAAAAAAAAAAATAACGAAAACTATTTGCAGTAAAAGATGAAAGACAAAACTTGCAGCGAATGCGAAACTTGGCAAAAGAAAAAGTGAAATTTCTGTCGAAGCTGCAGCTTCGGCTTTGCTGGCCTGCAACTCCAACTCGTTTGGAATGCCACGCCCCGCCTCGCATCCCCTACCCGCGCTTACCTTCTATCTTGCTCTGGCTCCTGGTCTTGGCTTATGCCTTGCCCCATCCTTTTGCTTTCGTTCGTCTGTGGCGCAGACTGTGTGGCGCGGGCGATGGCGCTATTAGCCGTCTCAAACGTCTTGGCCGCTGTTAGCGAATCTCGCGGTCAACAACCGTCGCAGGCGGCTGCTGTTGCTGCTGTTGTTCGGCTATGGCTGTTGCAGTTGCAGTTGCTGCTGCAACTTTCCACCAATGTCAATTAGGTATTAAGCTACAAACGTTTACAAACGGCAACTTCAACTGGCCACTTGACGAGAAATCGCCCCTGCGACGTTGCTTGCACTTTGTTGAGTCTCTGGATTTTCATTTTCCATATCGCAACGCGATGCTCAACGGGTTTTGCTTTGCAATGTTATCGCTGTTGTTGTCGCTGTGTTGCTGCTAATTGACCATTTGTTTAGTTGCTCTTTGCTAATTCCCTTACACCTGCCCTCCCTTCCAGCACACCCCGCAGCACATTGACCACCTTCAACTTCAGCCAGTCGGTTTGTTTTTCATTTGATGATCGCAATTAGCTGAATTCAATCTCGTTTTGAGCTGCATATGTATATAGATTGGATATGTTTGTCTATATGTTCATATACAATGTCTATATGAATTTTCACAATATTTGGATTCGGATTGGTAAACGGCTTGCTGAAATGTGTTTTCGACTTTCAAAAAATGAAATTGTATAACGATTTGCTGTGGCAACTAACAGCGCTGAAAGCTCAATCAGATACATACAGATACATATACTTATATATATATATCATATGTACACTATCTCTGACTTAAGTTTAAGGAAGTATGTTTGAGATATATTTTGTTGTAATCAGCACTACAATCTGATCTTTTAATTAAACACTATCAAAATAAATAAATATAATATAAGCTAAAGATAAGGTAACACTGTATGATAACTATCGATAAGAAACGGGCACGGGATATATTGTCATCGACGGTGCACGATCGAGGAAGTGCGATCACTCTCACCCGAGAAAGCGCCAGACGAATACAGGTGAAAGAATAAAAATTAAGAAAATATAAGTTCTACAAACACAAATGTATGAAACTTTAATAAGGATCAAGGCTAGACATTATATAGCAATAGGTTTTATAATCTATATATATGTACATATATCGAAGTCATATTAATAATATAATATATATATACATATAAGGAATTTTGACTTGCTTAAAGTTTTGTTTAATACAAATCGACTTAGATTTGAGTTACATAAAGATATAAAAGTCATGACATTATCATATAGTAGATATGCAGGAATAATTATGATATTTTCTGTGAGCCTCAGATGTGTCTTTGCTTCACCCAAGCCCGACTGAAGCGATTGCTATTATTAGTATTTTGTGGCTAATCAAGTATATCAAATTTATTTGCCCCATTGTGGCATGCGAATGTTGCTTGCTGCAACAGGCACGAGTATTTGCCTGCCTTGGCGGATGTCTCTGTTTCTCTATGTATCTGCGTCTTTGTCTGTTGTGTTGCACATGCCACTTAATCGTGTCGCATCGTGTCTTATCTGCCTTTTCGAGTGTTTGTCCGATTCCGCATGACTCGCAGTGTGGCACTTTGTTTGTCTTGTTGTTGTTGCTGTTTGTCTCGTTGCTTGTGTAGTCAGACAAATGTTTTGTTTGGCTTGGACTTTCACAGCGCTCAAGCTGATGGATGATGAGGCTTATTGAATAAGCGACTGCATATGGAAATGAATGCGAATGCGAATATGAATATGAATGAACGAATGAATGGACGCACGAGTGTTTGCTTGGCCTAATCGAAGCTTTTGCTGAAGCTTTTCAGTGAGCGGAAACACGACTTGAATTCTGCCAACTGTTTATCGTTTTCTTGGGCTTCCTCTGCACGAAAGAGAGAGAGAAAGAGAGAGAGAGAGAGAGAGAGGGCGAATGGGACAACAAAGCAAGTCTTCACGCCTATTGAGCTTAATCAATAACTTCCTCTCTCCATCGATGCGATGAGGCCAGTTCAAGAGTTCAGCGGTTTTGTGCCACATCTTTCACTTTTGCTTTCTTTCTCTTTTTCTTCTCTCTCTCTCTCTCTCTCTCTCTCCACACTTACACTCTTTTTCTGGCTGTGTGCGGAAAGTGAAAATGTTGCTCCGAAAATAACCGAACAAAAAACCAAACCTTGCTCGATTCTAAAAACTAATTTGAATGTGAAGGCCCCAAACAGACGATGATCGTAACGAAGACGCATAGACGAAGATCCGAGAAGAGACGCAGAGAGATGATAATGAAATTGCTATTGGTATAGAATACCGTTAGATAGCGTCGATGTCGACAAATGCTAGCGGTGTTCTGCTTTTGATAACAAAGCAAAAAGTAAAAGTGTCGGAAGCTGCTGCTCCCCCTCTCAGACCCTCTTCGAACCCAACCAATTGAGCCCATTTTAACGAAGAAGTTAGTCGAAGAATTTGAGGAGAAACTGCTTGAATAGCAAGTCTATCAATTCACATACTACTAGTCTACCATCTTTGCCTGTGTACAATCTGATCAACCGCAATTAAACAGTAAATATAACAAGTGCATATAGACCGCCCGCTATATGCGATTTTATTGGGTAAGTCTTAATGATCTCTCCGAGTAGAAGTCGTAAAACCGTTTCCAACTCAGTTCAGGAAACTATTTTGTTGCTGCACCCAAAGTCACTGAAGCATTCGATAAAGTTGTTGTTATTGTTTTAATGATCATCTGTTTAGGCGGCTGGGGAATTCTTCGTTTTCTAAAATTACAGCTCATAACGCAGTTGCTAGCGGTAAAACTGGTAAGCTCTGCTTGAGCCGCGACTTAAGCGGTTTCTCACAGAGACTTCTTCCAAATGTGAGAGATATACATAATTATTGTGGGCTTAAAGTTGCAGTTTGCCAGATTTCTATTAGTTCACAAGTATTTCTGGTATTCTGATTGAACGAGAATATATACATTTTAGTATATAAATATATACACATCTAAGTACGCCAATCTAGCAACATGTGCATTGATATCTTATAAAAGCTACACCAATTTTTCACTCTGATCTAAAGTATCTGACTGAACAAGAATATATAAACAGTATGTCGATGCAACATCTTCTTCACTGTAGTTGCGACATTATAAATAGTACAGTAATTTTGACTCTGATTTCAATAAAATCTAAAGTAACAGTATAAGCTGAACAGGAATATATATCACTATCATATATTTTTTTGCCGTTTCCATTCTCAGTGTGATCTTATCACATCTGTAGTATGTATAGCAACTGAACAAGAAAATATACCCATTATCCATTATCGGCATCTTCTTCCAATTCCACTTTCACATGAAATGCACAAGCGAATACATTGCATAGTTTTAGGCTTGCTCGAAAATTCCATTTTCTGCTCGAAAGATTTCGCAATATTCCATCTTTCGCAATACGCAATTACCGAGGTAATTGAGGTGCTATTATTTAAACACATGTATGATGTTATTTTTATTTACATATTCATGTGCATATATATTTACATATATATATACAATATATATATATATATATATATATTGTATTTCCTAGACGGTGATCAAGAAGCGGCAAAGCTTGCAGAACTTTTGCATGTGGATCAACTCAAGCGAGACGAGACTTATCTTGCTTTGGCAATAGACACGGCCCATAAGGGGTCCACTTGGTTACTTAGTCTGCCTATCGGTCAGTTAGTCCGTCTGTCTATATGTCTTTCTGTCTGCCTGTAAATTTGTCTGTCTGTCTGTCTGTCAGTCTCTCTGTCTGTCAGTCTCTTAGTTAGTCAACCCAATGGGCACGTCGAGTTGAGTCGGGCAGTTGCTGCGTTCCCATTGACTGAGTCGCTTGGTCCGGAGTTGGCTGCCTGTTCTTGAGCTCGGCACGTAAACAGAGAGAGAGACCTCCTCCCCGTCTCTTAACTACCCTGACATGCTCCCGGCATGAGTCATGCTCAGGTAGCGTAAAGTATTCTCGTGATTTCTGGTTCAATGGCGCCCGTTGAATGTCACCGCCCGCATTTTTCGAGGCCTGATACAAACTTCCGCTCACGATTCCCGAGCAACAGAGCATCAGTGCGTCAAAGCTCTACATTTTGTACAGTCCTCGCGTCGACCTTCGCTGTAAGTCAAACATTTCATTTGGTTGCATTTTCTTATTTATTATTTCAGGGAGTATTTCGTCATCATTTCCCCATCTCAACTTTGTCTCTATAATTGCGTTAGTGACCCCGAAATTGAAATGAAAAAAGATGGAAAAGATGAAAATGAAAATGTCAAAGATGATGTTCATTAACTGGGGCGACTTTTGGGCCACCACCCTGCCTCCCCTCTCCCCTGCCTGCCCCCTGTCCCCTCCCTCTGAGAGCAATTTGGACTTGTAGCTGTGACTTAGAAAGGCGATCAGGCTATGCCGTGTGTTTATAATGCAAATATCCAACCAATTTAATAGATTTGTCTTTTGTTGATTGTCGCGTCGTCTCTACCGCATTTCACGTATCTCTTTTTATATTCAAATTCAAATGCGATCGAAGGTTGTCTGACTAAATCTCCGCTTGCACAAATCGAGTCGCCATTCCAATCCAATCGCCAATGCGACTATACTATATATACCATTTATATAGTGTGACACACATACATACTCGTACATATCAATCATTTCTGCATAGAAATATGCGATAATATTGTTTTTCTTTCGATATTGACGACTGATGAAATGAGCGATGCCTGTAAGATACCCTCTAACATTGACAGTTTTGAGGTTAGAGTGTTTTCAGTTTATCTCAATTCTCAGCTAATTACATCTAGTTAAATTATTTGAGTTTTCTGATACCCTGTAACTAACTGTGTGTCTGACTTTCGACTAGAATGAGATGAGTTGTTGAGTGTTATATTATATAATATTAATTCTATATATATGGATCTGATGATACTTTGCAACCTTTGATATGAGAAACTGTTCAATATTTATAATGTATTTCTTCTGTTGTAATCCTTAACTTATAATTCTTACTTAATACTCAACTTTCGGCTTCTTTACATAATATAATAACACAAATAATAATTATAATAATTACTTATTATAATCTAATAATTAAATTTTAATTAAATTTAAAAAAATGTCTATTTTTCTCTTTCTGTTAGTCTTCTCGCAGAGTTGTATTTTATTTGATTCAAGTAAGAGTGTTGTAAAGTTGTAGGCAACTTTTCCAGTTGCTTTGACTAGGGTTATATCCCCGTTTGCTGGCACTTTACAGAGTATAGATTTCTATACAATGTTGCATGGAAACATCGCGACAACCACAAACTTTGCTCGGTAATTTTCCCACTTCAAACCATTCCCAGCCCCGTCTCTCCTCTCCCCCCTTCCCACTATAGACATTGCATTGGCAGAACAATGAAATCGAGCGCCGATAATTCAGTTAGTGCGATAAGTTGGCATTATATTGTACTGTACTGATGTGGGGGCCCTTGTCAATTAGCTGAGAATGAGAGAGAATTGTGAACTGTGAAGCGTTGTGCGGATTGGGGCATGCAGCAGCAGCAGCAACAGACAGCAGCATTAACAACAGACAGCAGCAATAGCAACAAAAACAATAACAATAATAACTATAACTTAGTAAACAACAACAGCAACAACGTTGTTAATCGGCCCCCCAGAGCGGCCCCCACTGCGTGCTGTTGTTGTTGTTGCTGTTCTTGTTGTTATTGCGCTTTGTTGTTGCTGCTGCTGTTTCTTGTTGTTGTTGCTTGTTGCTGCTGCTGTTTGTTGTTGTTGCTCTTTGTTGTTGCTTTTGTTATTATTGTCGACGCGTGCGCAGCCAAGTGAAACATTTGAAATGCGCAGCGCGCTAGCTGCGCAGTTGCTGTCGACGTCGACGTTGCGTTGCCCTGGTGACATGGCGTCGTAAGCGTGAAAAATAATAAATAATAAGAAAAGCGCGCAAAATGCCGCTGCTGGACAGGGCAGCAGAGCGGGGGGAAGGGGCGTGGCCAATGTTGAGCAAACATTGCGAGGGGCAAGCAGCACAGCAACATTAAAGCTAAAGCGTCGCTTAATCAGCGCAAGCTACGACGCTGACGTCGCTCCGTCGCTGTCGCCGTCGCAGTCGACGTCGCAGTTTTGCATAGGGCGCACCCAGCGCCATCGCTGGGAGTCGCAAGCGGCAACGAAGTTGGAGTTGGGCTACGAATTTGGCAGCCAAACAACATTTGCGGCGACGGCGTCACGGCGCGCGGACGTCGGACGGCAAAACAAAACGGAAACCGGAAAGAGGCAACGACGACGACGGCGACAACGACAGCGACGGCGACGGCGACAGCGAATATTAAAAAGCAATCAGTGAAATTGCGACAAATTTAGAGCGAGAACAAAACGACGCACGCGAACCCCGGGGACGCGAACTTGCGGCGAATTCGCGGCGGCGTATTGCTTAAAAATATGACCGGCAACGACGCGACTGAGAAGCCAGCAGTGGCAGCCGTGCCAGTGGCAGCAGTGGCAACGCGACCGGTGATCGTGTGGAACGGTGCACAGTACGCGGCAAGCAGCAGGGAACTGGAGCTGGAGTTGCTGCGACGCGATTACGGGCTGGACGAGGGCATGCTGCAGGCAACGTTGGTGCCGCGCTACAAACGCCATCGGCCGCAGGCCAGCGCACGCAACGTGCATGTGCGTCGTGCTGCAAGTTTTTGCGACACACCCACAGCAACAACAGCAACAAGAGCAGCTGCTGCTGCTCCCTCATCTGACTGGATCTTGCGGCAGGGCAACAGCAGCGTCTCACAGATCAATTTCCATCCGTGGAGCGAACTGGGCGAGCGCAAATTCTCGCACTTTGATTTGGTGCCCTGGCGACGCACACGCAGCGCTCTCGATCTGAGCTCTGCAGTGGATTACAGTGCCAGTCCCACGGCCAGTGCCAGTGCCAGTGCAGCGGCAGAGAAGTCACTGCGTGAGCTGCAAAAGCTCGAGCTGCGTCACAATCGACGCAGGCTGCAACGCTCGGCGCGCTCCACGCAACAGGGTCTGCGACGCTTGGTGCGTGTGCGTCTGATCTTCTCCATCGAGCTGCGGCACAAGCGCATGGAGCTGCTGCGCCAGAGTGCACTGCCCATGCGTGTCTTTGAGCAGCGCTTTGCGCTCAGCGAGAACGAGAGCGCCGCGTACGAGCGCATACTGATGGACGCCAGTGCTGGCGTGGACCAGCATGTGGGCTACTTTAGTAGGCGACAGGCTACGCGCGGGGAGGGCGAGGAGGAGGAGCAACTGGTGGTGGATTTTGCCAGTGAAACCGAGGAGGAGGTGGAGGTGGAGGACGAGGAGGGAGATGAGGCGCAGTATTCAACAATTGCAGCAACTCAGGAAAGCAGTGTGGGGAATGCAAAACGAAAAGCGTCGAAGAAGGAGGAGGAGGAGGAAACGGAGCGCAAAGGGAAGTCAGTGGAGAGTGGAGCAGGAGAAGGAGAAGGAGCGGAGATGAAGGAGAAGGAAACAACGCCAACCAGCAAAGTGCCATGTGTCAAGTGTCGCGATGTTGCCATCAAATTGAGGTAAACGCAGAGTGCAATTGCAATCGATTAATCGATTAATTTATCAATGGGAGAACTCGTTTTTTTTTTCAAGTGAAAACGAAAAAATTGTGAACAAAAAGAACATAACAAACAGTGCAACAAAGTTCCTTAGTGAAGTGTGTGCAATCCCAAAATCTGCCTTGGTATTATACAATATATAGGCATGACACAGATTCGATAACATATTCCCCTGCATGGTAATAGAAACAGAATGCACTTTACTTGTTGTCTGAGTTGCATTAGGGAGATTCAGTTGTATAAGAGTTAAGTAGCTTTTTGATCTTAGGTGATCCCACCACAATTAATAGAAGATTGATGAAGATTTTGCTCTTTGATCTTAAGTAAGTTCAGCATTATGAAATTGATTGAAGTAACTTTAAAGGCGGCAATGCAGATCTAAGTTTCTATGAGGTAGAATCCCTTATCGAATTCTTTTGGTTGATGGAAACAGTTTGTTGGTCTAACGAATTTAAAAAGGATAGAAGAAATAAAATCTTCAATTAATTGAAATATCTGGTGGTTAAATTAGACTGATCAGATTTTTGTTGTAGTTATTTAAATAGTCAGATATGATAATGAACTTCTATTAAATTCGGCAGTGCTGCAATATCAATATATGTAGGGAATCGAAATGCAGTAATGATGAGGAATTATCCAATACTCTCTGCTCTTTTGCTTTCCTATCTCTCTGCTTAAGAAATTCTGTAGAGTTTTTCAACAGCAAAGCATACTCAACTATGTTTACAGGGTATCTGCAAGCTGAACCAACTTGATTTTCCTTTTTTGGAGCAACAACTTTTCATAATTTTTTGTGTCAATTGTGATGATTTTTGCACACATTTTTATTGTGGCCAACTGGCCCCCATTTGAATTGGCCGCGAATTGCGTTCTCTAGTTGCACCTGCTCCCTCCTACCCCGCTTTTCCTACCGCTTGCTGGCACCTGCTAGCAGTAATGAATGTCGACCGACTAATTCAAGCGCGTTGACGCAATAAATCTGAAGAAAGTGGTCGAGGAATCCCAACTAAGGTTGCAAACAAGAGACTCGCATAGCAGTAACAATGTTGTCGGTTTGTCTTTCCACTTCAGCCCGCTTTCCCCTTTCAGTCCCCCCCCTAACCACCTTCTCTGCTCAATTAATTTGTCGCCGTCTTGGCGTCTCTTGTGTGTGAAGAGTCAAGCCAAGTTTACAAGTTTTGCTCGCGTTTTGTTCGCAGAAGCTCCGGAAGCGGCGCCCAAAGTACCCAAAATGTCTGTGCCACACGGGGGTAGGTGGGAAAAGTGGGACGGGGGGAGGGGGAAGCGTGTGTTGCAGTGACTCAGTGTGTTGTGCACCTGACCAGGTTAACGCAGCGCGCTCAGCCAAATGAATTTTAATGTTTTCGCAACAGTTTAAAGTGGCACCATGAGAGAGAGAGGGAAAGAGAGAGAGGGAGAGAGAGAGAGAGAGGGAGAGTATGTGTTTGTCTTTCGAGTGTTAATTTTCCATTTTCTAATTTAGTTTCTACAAAAAGTTGACAGTTAGTTTCAGTTTGTGCCTTAAGTCACTTGTTATGTGTTGAGATTGCTCGCTGCTGCGCAAAAGGCTGCTACAATAATTTATTTTTGCATGCGCTGCCTGTAAGTATGCTATAATTTTTACTTGAGTGCCTTCAGCTAAGCAGCTTGACTTCGCATATTGAACTAAAAGAGTATATTAGAATGAGTATGTTTATGCATATAACAGACAGAAGGAGGCGTGGCAGAAGTGTATATATTCTTGATCAGGAGTCGACTGAGGCAAGTCCTTCTGTCTGTTTGAACACACAGATATCAGCTATAATAAGAGCAAGAGATACCAAATTTGGCATAAAGGTTCCTATATTTCCTAAGCAGATATTGTATATTTCAAAATCAATAATTTATATATTTGAATATACATATAAGTATACTTAGCTGACTATAATATCTACCTCACTTTTAAATAACAATCCGATCAAGTAAAACACACAGAAGATATTTATATGAACATTAAACCTTATAAACATGACTGTTATTATAATAATAATAATTACTCTATCTAATATAATAATATAATATAATTTGTAAGAATAATAATACAACATTTCTATATAACCATAAAATACTAGTTAAATATCCGCCCTCCTCTCTCCCCCATTTCTTTGCAGAACCCTCAATGATTATGCGCTCAACTCGAATCTACACTTGAAGCACACCAGCAACAACATCAACAACATAAACAACAACTACAACAACAAGCTGAACAAACTGCATAACAACAAGGCAAACAAGGGTGTTGCCGACAACAAGAACAAGAGCAATAAGAAAACAAATAACAATCAACAGCAATCAACAGAATCTACAGAATCTACAGCATCTACAACATCTGCAGAACAGAATGCACGCCCATCAGCTGGACTCATATCTGGGCGCCATGCCAATCGCCATGAACATGAGCAGCCCAATGCATCACTCGGGTAGCATTTCGGGAGCCAACGAAAGACCCAACGGAGGCGCATTGGCGCTGCACTATGCCGCCGCCAGGGGCTGCCTGGACTGTGTCCAGCTGCTTGTGGCCGCATCTGTAGACATTTGGTAAGTTCCACTAGAGAGATCTGATTCGATTTGTACATACATTACACAGAGATTTATATGGGCACATTAAAAGCAAAAGTCGCACTGGGGCAAAGTCGTGTATCGACTGCGAGGCTGAGGGGGTGAAAGCCTCGTTCTTTATCGGGCGCAAAATGGAATAATTGCGACAAACATTTAGTATTGTGTAGCAAATGGGAACGACTTCTCCGCACTTTGTCGGCGACTCTCTGTGTGATTTGCAGCACGCCAAATGCGGCTCAATGCATTCACTTGGCCCCCTTATATCATTATCAGCATCATCATCATCATTATCATTATCATTATGGCTTGACATTTCTCTAATGGAAACGCGTATTCCGTCAAGAAGTTTTCCATGCAACATAATGAGCCAAATATTGATTGCATTTGAGTTTGTATTGGAAAAACTTACATTGATTTTCAGCTAAATTGGCAGAGAGCAACTGTGAATGTTAAAGTAGAGTTTGGATAATAAAGGAACTGTTGGTTTGAATATTTTATTGAAATCAGAAAGAATCTCTATAGATTTCCAGCAAATTTGACAGAGAGCGACTGTGAATATTAAACTAAAGTTTGAATATTGAAGGAAATGTTATTTTATATCTTTAAACGAAGTCATTACTAAACCGTTAGAGGAATCTTTGGACTAAAGAGAAGTTTTCATTGGTGAATTATACAACAATTCTTTTAGCCCAATTGGCAAACACTTCAAAGTGCGCACTTGTAATTCCCAACTAGCTTAAGTGCCTGGGTCAGAGATATGTGAATTATGAACTATCAGCGAAATGACAAACATTTCTCTGCACGCTCCACAGCTATTGCCATCCCTCTCTACTGTCAAGTATTACCTGTCTCTATCTCTATCTCCATCAATGAGCTGAGTGTTTAATGAGCACTTGGTGGATGCGATCGATTGATCGAGCGAGCGAGCTGAATTAACCTGGCCCGATGCCATGGCCAATTAAGTGCGTCAATTATAATTGATGAGGCTACAGCACAGTGGGCGTTTAGCAGTGCTGGGCGTGGCACTGGCCTGTCATGAGTGTGCCACATGCGTATTTTAGACTTGAATTCACCAAAATTCCAAAGCAGAGCACGCGTTGGCCAAGCCAAGGCAAGCCGGTGGCCCATCCAGCTCTGGCAGCTTGCAGCAGGTTCTACAGCCCCAACTTCCAGAGCAAGACAACTATCCAGGCATCCAGGCGTGCCATTTGCAACTGGCTGCCAGCAGGAAGAGTCAGTGGAGACCGGCACAAAGCACCGTTGCACCACCAGCAACAAGTTGCAATTGCATGTGGAGCAGCTGCTGCTGCTGCTGCTGCTGCTGCTGCCTGAGCAATGGAGCACACAATATTGCCAGTCTTGATTCTGGTCTGGTTTGGCCAGCTTTGATCTGCGCTCGATCGGGCTCCGCGCTGCTTGGATTCTCCTCTGCAATTCGTATTTATTAAGCACGCCACGTTTAATTGCCATGACAACTGACACAGGCAGCCACAACAGCAGCAACACCAACAGCAACAACAACAGCAACAATATTAGAAGCAGCTACGAGAGTTGCTTAGTGAGTTCTCAATAGATTTTCCAACATACTTTGAAATATGTGAAAATGCATATAAAATTGCAGACTTATATTTGATTTCTTCTATAAGACCTTTGCTTCTTAATAATGCAAAACTTTTTTGTATGACTCTAGAAGGTTCCACGAAAGCAATTTCTAATTCAATTTAAAAACTTTTTCCTTTGTTTTTTCGTTTGATCATTGAGATCTCGATAACTGTTAGAGCTTGATACATTAAATTTGGCATGCAGGTTCCTGTATACCAAACAGTTCGAAAGTTTCTTTTGAATTTGGTATACCATGCGCACTCTACACGTAAATCGATCATTTACGATTCTATGGCATAATACTCGTATTCAAGTTACAACTTGTTGCTGTAGCATACAAATAGAATAATACTGTATGCACTTATATTGTTAAACTATTTTAACAAATGTCGATCTCTCAATCTGCCTAAAATATCTTGCTGATATGTTCAAGAAGAAGTTCTTTTTTTTAAACGGGAAATGTAAAAGTAGAAAATACTACTTCAGATCAGTATACCTACTATAGTATCTGTATATAGTAAACCTTGTATCTATGAAACTATATAGTGCATAGTAAATACATACATATATACATACAGTACATACATCATGCAATGTAAAACTTGAATCTTACAAGTTCTTTTTGAGGCATCCACTTGAGGCTCATGACTTGTCAAGCTACCCATGTAGAGAGTAGGAGTAGGAGTAGGGAGAGGAGGAGGAGGAGGAGGAGGAGGAGGAGGAGGAGACAGAAGACAGAAGGGGAGGGGTAGCTAGGTAGAGAACCATTGGATAATCGTAACGTCTGAATGGAACGAGCATTCAATGATTGTCAGGGAAGAGGAAGATGCAGCAGCAGCAGCAGAAGCAGAAGAAGAAAACGCTGCTCGATGGCAGAGCTTGTTTTCAGCCTTAGCTTGTTAGTTGCTCTGGCGGCCGTTGCCGTTTTCCCACTGTTGTTGTAGCTGTTGTTTGTTGTTGTTGCTGCTGTTGTTTTAGATGTAGCTTGGTTGTCGTCGCCAGCGCCGTCGCCATCGTCGTCGCCGTCGTCGTCGTCGTCGTTGATCGTCAGTTGATCGCTGCCCGCTGGTCGCGTTGGCTTCTATTCGCGTTTGGCCACTCGAAGCGAACGGTGCTTTCTGCTGTCTGCCATCAAGCTGTTGTCTTCGCCGTCGTTTCCATCTCCATCTCCATCGTCGTCATCGTCAGTCGTCATGTCGTCGTCGTCATGGTCGTCGTCTTCGTTTATGTTTTCAACTTCAGCGCCAGCGCCAGCTCCAGCTCCATTTCCATCTACATTTCCATCTCCATTTCCATGGCTGAGCTGTTGTTAACCGTTTTGCCGTTCGCCACTGAAGACCGTTACAAGCAACAACAACAGCAACAGCAACAGCAGCAGCAGCAGCAACAGACAGCAACAACAACGGCAACAATATGCGGCCATAAATTTGAATTTGAATTTTGAATTTTGATTTTGTTGCTGCATTGTTGTTGTTGTTATTGTTGTTTATGTATTTGTTGCTGCCGACGCTTCGCTTGATGCTCGACATTGCGCGGCCACGCCCACGCCTCAGGCCCAGGCCAGGCCGCCCACTCCGGGGCCGTTGAATGCTTGCGTTGGTCAGCTCATCATAACATAACACAAACAATCGCACAACAACAACAAGAACAACAACAACAACATTAGCCAAAACAACCGCACAACAAGCGTGCAACAGCAACAGCAACAACACAAGCAACAGCAGCAGCAACAACAACAGTCGATGCAACCGCAACACGAGCAACAAACAAAATTTCGCGCTTCAAAGTGTTTCGAATGCGTTTAACGAATCGGAACGTGAATTAATTAACAGTTTCAGTGTACTAAAGAACTGCAACACCAACAACAGCAACAACAACAATAACAACAACAGCAACAACAACGGCAGCGTACAGTGGCAACAACCTGTGCGGCACAGCCACAAGACGCCGCCGCCAACATGAAAAGGTAGCAAGACCATCACAACAGACCCACAACAGACCCACCCAGACCGGAGAGCAGAGACCCCCAAACAGACCACAGCAGACGCCCAAGTGGAGCGCACCACCAGCAACCACCAGCAGCAACAGCAACAGCAACAACAGCAGCAGCACCAGCAGTAGTTGGCCAAGAGTGTGAGAGCATCCACTCGGGGGGCAACTCGCTCGTGCTTGCCCCGCCGTCGCTCTTGCCCGCATTTTGCATTTACAACTCTTTTTTTTTAACGGTGTAAGCTGTTTGTTTATGTGTGTGTGTTTGTGCGTGGGTGTAAACACCCTTTTGAAGGGCATAGAAATGAGAAAACAGCGAAACAGCAAAACAGAAAAGAAACAGCAAAAAGTGTAATCGTATTGAGGAAGGCAGCGCGACGAAGCAAATGCAAAATGTGTGGCATGAAGTGCGGAAAAGAATGTGTGGTGTGTGTGTGTGTGTGTGTGCCGCGTATCGCGTTTCTACTCACTGTGCATGGATTAGTATCGAAGAGACCCTAAAGAACAGATTTAAACCTTAACCAATAACCATGAAAAAACCACAAGCGAAACACTTTGGATAACTGAACCCCCAAGTTAATCTTGTAGTCTGACGGATTGTGAATATATATGTATATGGAAGATATATATAGCTTATGTTCACATAGTTTACTGTAGCCACCTTCATTGCAATAGTTTGAGTTGCACATGTATCCATAGCCGATTAATAGCTGATTAAGAGCCAAGTTGGTTGAGTGTGCTATACTGAACAAGAACTTATATACACATTGATTTTTATGATTTATTAGACATTTGTATGCAAGTAATCGAAGTTGTTGATTCACAAACAAAAATACATTAGATAAGAATTGTTTGCAATCATTATACTGAACAAGAACATATATAATGCATATAAGAATGCAGGTATAGTGGAACTGATAGAGAATATTGACTACATTGTGTGATTCAAGAATAGGTTGTAGGTCAGCTACAAAAAGTAGAGTCGGACTTATATATAGTATACTATGTAGAATATAGTATAGTTTATAGTATAGTGAAGTATATATATTATACTGACTATCCATTCTGTAGATCTATCAACAATATTTTGAACAAGTTATCAGACCTAAGCAAATTCGTGATGCAATCAAAATAGTTTAAGAATCATAAGACTTTTGCAAACTTCCCTAAGTAGAGCTGAAAAAGAACAATAAAGACCACAAGGCAGCGATAAAAACTTAAGGAAATACCTCAATTTTCTAGCAAGGTTTTCGAGTAGAAGTTTCTTGAAAGTTGTTGAGTTCTCTGGGCGTATTGTTGCCTTGTCGAATTCGTGTCAAGAGTTTCATTTCTTTCATTCTGTCTGGCAATACGCGCGACACGCAAATGTTCAATTAAAGCGTAAAGAGAAAAGCCAGAGACAACTCGATGAGATTGCAGATCGAGATGGAGACAGAGATGGTGATTGATCCATTGAGATATCTCGACTAACTGTCAACAAAGATCGTAACGAGGCTAGATAATTATCGGTGTTATTTGAGATGCGATTTCAATTGTGCGATTACTCGACTAACAAGCGATAAACACTGGAAATGTTTAAAACAGAGAAGGAGGTAGAGAGAGAGAGAGAGAGAGAGAGAGAGAGAGAGGAGAGAGAGGGAGAACATAACATACACAAATGGTAGAAGAAAAATATAATTATTAAATTGCAATTACACAAAATGGGCACAGCACAAAATCGGGCAGACTTGCGATTTACTGTATTTTCACCTACAAAGCTAAAGAAGAAGATGATGAACAAGAAGAAGAGGCAGCTGTAGAAGAAGAAGCTGGCGAGGCGCATAGCAGCAACACGCGACTGTGGGGGAAGGCACAGAGCAGGAGGGCGGGGCATAGTCAGACAGTTGTGCTATAAAACTTTATACGAGAAACAAGTGGATGAAAAAAGCTAAAGAAACAGGCAGCAGAAGAGCCACTGAAGGAGAAGGAGAAGGATGAGGAGGGGGAGGAGAAGGTAGAGTAGGAGGAGGTGGAAAAATCAACTTTAATTGGTTTACAATTCATTTCCACAGCGAGCAAAAGCTGGAAAAATTGTAACAAGTCGCCGCGTCTGGCCACAAAGAAAGCAATCCTCAGACCGCCGCAGACTGAAGAAGCGCAGTGTGAAGAAGCGTTGGAGACTCGCTGTTGAAGCTGTGCGAGCGCGCGTCTGTCTGGTGTGCAATATCCATGAAGTGGCCAAGTGTTAGCAACGCCAGCGCCGCCGACAATATGAATTAGGGAAAGCACAGTGGGGCAAGGCGAGTGAACACTAAACTTGCAACTGTTTGCTGGCAATTGCAACACTTTCGTGCCACTGTGCCACCACTTGCAGACCAGATGTGGCCGGGCGTAACGGGGAGAAACTCCCCTCCACCCCATTTCGATCCCTTCTCTTCATTTCGATCTGCTCTGCATTTCTCGCGTTTTCACCCAAAAAAGAAACAGAAACAAAGCGACGCAAAATGTAACATAGCTAGAAGTTTTGAGGCAGGCAGGCAGAGGCTGCCACTGCTGCACGGTGGCCGTTGCAACAGATGCAGATGTGGCTGCTGCAGTTGCACTTGCAGTGGGCTTCAATCGCGTGGCGGCCACTTCAAGAGTCAGTTCAGCTGCAGTTGCAGTTGCCGTTGCCGTTGCATTGGAAGACGAAGGCAACAAGGGGGGCAGGCGGGGCAGCTCCAGTCCAAGTGATTTGTGGTGATGCGTGTGGTTCGATAAGAAACAAGCTGTTCAAAAAAACTCAAAACTGGAATTGACGATATGCAAATCGACGGAAGCAGAAAACAGTTAAAAATATATTCGAATCGATACGAAACAAATGCAAAGTGATTTTTTAGTTAACTGTTTTGGCTTTTTAAGTTTTGTTGATTTGTTTTCTTATTTCTCTCTGTGTGCGTGTGCCTAACGGTATAGGGGAAAAGCGGAGCACAAGTGAGATACGAAACAATACGATGGAAAACCAGTTGATTCTGTGAACTTTTTGTTATCGAATGTTATGAAAACGAAAGTCACGAAACGAAATCGAAATCGAGATCGAATTTAAAAACTAAAACTTAATCAAAAAATAACGAAACGTGACGTCAGGTCGTAGGTAAGCGAGGGGCATTTCGCAAATGCACATAAATTGCACACTGTGCCCGGCACCCTGTGAACCCTAGACTGTGATCTGATCCCGTGATACTGCTCCCTCTTTGCCCGCGACTTATCCATGCACAGTCGTCCTCGTCAGCACACACACACACACAAACACACAGCTCCCTTGCCGTCTCGCTTGCTCTATGTCTGCCTACCCCTCCTGTCTGCCCCTGTCCCGCTCTCTAACTCACTCACACTGACCCTCTGTGGCATCCACACATAACGCAACTGCTGATCCCTTTGCCCCCGCAGCTACTTTTCGACCATCAATGTGAAGAAGGGCCTGCTGGGCCGCATGACGACGAGCCTCACCTCGTACCGGCGAAGCAAGCAGAAGAGCAAATCGAACAATGACATACACACGATCATCTCCACGGAGGTCAACTGTGTGACCACAGCCATTTTGGGCCCCAGTGATCACAGTCACATTCACAGTCACAGCCACAGTCGCAGTCGCAGTCACAATCACAGTCACAGTCATAGCAGCAGCGCCAGCAGCAACGACAGCAGCAACGACAGCGGCAGCAGCAACGACAGTAATTGCCACGATCCGGATGCGGATCAGGAACAGGATCAGGAGCAAGCCACTGAGAGTGCAGCAGCAGCCGCAGTCGGAGCAATACAAGCACAGCAGAAGCACAACCAAAATCCCAACCAAAAGACAAAGAAGTCAGAGGAACGTAGCGAGCATCCGCAATTGGGTGATCGCGGCATCATGGACAGTCACAGCAACAACAACAACAACAACAGCAACGACAACGAGGCGACAACCCTGCTGGCCAGTCAGTCCGGCAGCGGTCAGGGTCGCAAGGAGCAAAACAATCGTCGCAGCGTTGTGAGGTGAGACGATCGATGATCGGGATTAAACGATTTTGCGCATTGATTTGGAGGAGATATTTAACAAGCTGCAAAGAAAGAGAAAGATCGACTGAAGAACTCTACTTCTTGATCAGGTTTAGAGTGATCTTTTTGAAAATATCTATAAAGATATAGCTGGCTTATGGTTTATTTGATTAAACTTTTAACAAGAGAAGGATCAACAGACCTTTCAAAGGGGAAAAGAAAGAGAACTTCGCCTTCTTCTCGATCACGTTTGGCATGATCTTTTTGAAAACATCTTTATTGTTTCATAAAGATTTTGTGTACTCTCTAGACTCTTCTGGTGTACTTGATAAAGATTTGTTCTGATTTGCATAATATGTCAGAACTACATCGATCACAACCTCTCAACAAAGCTCTTTTGCAATTTTGTCTGTTTGCTCGCAATTCTTAGCAGAATCTGTTTGACATTTGGGTCTTGAAATATATGTACGTTATAAGTCGGGATGGAATCATCCCAAGGTAAACTCTGCAAACTGTTAACTCCCCGACACTAGTCAGAAAAAACTGAAGAGCAGAGAGGCGGAGAGTTGCAGGGGTAAACAGAATAGCAATCTGTCAACTTGTCTACCGTCTGTCTGCCTTTTTCAGTCTTTTCTTTGCCTTTCTTCTGCTTGTCCAGTTTTTGCGAGAGCATTGATGATACTTTAATTAGTATCAACTTATCTTTATATGGCCGTCATTAGCATTTTTTCGCACAGCGCTCGTTTTATTTTCCCGATTGCAATGTGAAATGTGTTAAAAGCAAAGCGAAGGAGGGTCATGAAACGATGCAGAGAATGTGAATGGGTAAACTGGCAACTGTGGGAAAGGGTGGGAAAGGGGGGTGACAGTGTTGACTTTCTGCTCATTAAATGTGTTCTTTCGAAAATCTCAGTCTAAATTTGTCTTAATGAAACTAAGCTAATTGTTTGGTCTTTGGTCTTTTTGGACTCGGACTCTACTTAACTATGAACGTATTCTATCGATTTTTGCCATTCACAGCGCCAATACGCAAATGGACAATGATGTCACGCCCGTCTACCTGGCCGCGCAGGAGGGGCACTTGGAGGTGCTCAAGTTTCTGGTGCTTGAAGCCGGCGGTTCGCTTTACGTTCGCGCACGCGACGGCATGGCACCGATCCATGCCGCTTCACAAATGGGCTGCTTGGATTGCCTCAAATGGATGGTGAGTACGGCTCAGGGTTGCCAACATTGCCTTCATTGGCCTGCGCTAGATGAGGGGCAGCTACCGAGTACGCGCGCTTAAGCATCTCTTTGTTCTAGAAAGGAATTGTTATTTTGTTTCTTATCTCACTGTTTTATTCCTTTTCCGATCGTAATGAAATTATGGCAACATCTTTTAATATAACTAAGTTTTAGATCCCATAGGGAAGCTAGCAAGACTTTCAATAACCGAGGCTAGATACTAAGTCTCGCAGTTTAGAGAGGAATTGTTATTTTGTTTCTTATCTCACTGTCTTATTCCTTTTCCGATCGTAATGAAATTTTGGCAACGTCTTTATAATATAACTAAATCTTTATATGCAGAATTTCATGATTATATCTGTTCATATTCTTATCTTATAAGGAAGCTAGTCAAAACTTTCAATAATCCTCTTAAACATTACCTATACATAAGTCTATCTGGCCAATTTGTTGACAATTGCTACGGATATCTCTGAGATCTTGTCTTGAATTTTATTGCAGCTGTTGATGCTTGTTGTTGTTCACTGTTTGATGGTTTTAACATCAATTTGTTAGTTGTCCAACTCCGTTAGAGTCAGATGAAGCCAAAAAGAAAAGGCCTAACATGTGGTTTAATGCCGCCAAAAGCGAATACTTGTTGCTACTTGAATTGCGCTCGAATTTGGCAAAACTGTAGCAAATTTGACCACCACCAGATGCCAAATATAGTTCAAATGAGGTTAACAACAACAACAACAACAAGAACGAAGAGTAGACAAGAGGAGGTAGCACGGGGGGGGGGAGGCAATTGTGAACTTGTTTTAACCGCAAGGAGCTTTGGCCTTCTGCCCGATGTGCTTGTCCTGGTTCTGAGTTGCACATCTAACGGTGCCCCAACTTGTTTGTCGCATGCACCATGCAATTTATCAGTCGGATTAACATTTCCCCGCTATCGAAGCCTCGAACCGAGTTGTGCAGAGTTGCAGCTGTAGCTGCATTGGAAGGCACAGTCGAAGCAATTGCAAATGTTGTTGGCAAATGTTGCAAATGTTCTATAAATCCGCTCAGCATTGATATGCAGCGTGGGCTGTCTTCCTTTCTCTTGATCTATCTCTCTCTTTCTCACTGTCCCTCTCGTCTGCCTCTCTTTCTCTCTTTCTCTCGCTCTCTTACTGCGTACTCTTCTCTTGGTAAGGCTGCGACAGCAACTGGACAAGGCGGCGGGCCGACTTTGGGTGCCAGTTGAAAATCGCCTTTCTAAATTGAACTAAATAGTTTGCATTGCCAATGCTGGTGTCGACCACTTTCCACACATGTGTGTGTTTGTATGTGTGTGTGTGTGTATCTCTTTGTGCATGTCTGTGTGTGCGTGTGTGTTTGTGTGTGTCGCCACTTAGCAAGTCAAACGACAGCCAAGTCAAGCCACATCTGCTGACAGATTCGCGCTTGACACTTTACAGTTTTACGCTCTGCGGATCCTTGTGGAGCATGTGAAAACGTATTTAATGCATACACAGTGAAAAGTTGACAGCGCATGAAATGTCTTAAATGATGTGTCTACCATCTGTGCCCGCAAGGCAGCGCCTACTCTCTGTATTGCCTCGCAGTACTCGGGTTTTCCCCCCGTCCCCAATGACACTTAACATCGTCGATAAATCGTTGTTTAACTAAGCGATCCGTTTTTCTAGTTGACTTTTGTATCTCACACATTCGAGTGCTGATTGCGGCACTTGAGCTGACTGGGGAGTGGTCTTAAATACGGAGGCTTTCCAAATGGAAAGCACGCTACTGTGCTGCAGTCTTCACTGTTTCGTATGCTAAAGATTGTATAAATGTATTTATTTGGTAGATACATTTGTAGTTCTGGTGCAACTTTAAAGTCAAAGCTCTCTAAAAAGCTGCACAAAATATATATCTATATCTATAAATTAATATAATTAAATAGCTAACGTTGAACGTTTAATACTTGAAAGCACATCAGCCCAAGCCTGTCAACAACTCCAAAGCAGGAAAAATCGATTATCGTCTAAAAAGCAGCCCTAAGTTCTTTAAAGCACATTGGCCTAAGTAGTTACAAGCTGATTATATCGTATCCTCTCTCTTTATGCCTGGTTTTGGAAAGAGCTTTAAGCTGTTGGACGCATGTACATCAGCGCAACTAATTACAAACCAATTAAGGCTCTTTAGGTATATTTATGTTATGTTTATGAAAGTGTTAAGCTATTGAAAGCACATCAGCCCTAGCATTACAAACTGATTAAAGCTCTGCATATCCATTTCTTCCGTTTCGTTTACGAAAGTGTTTAAAACTCTTGAAAGCACATCAATTACAATTTGATTAAATCTCATCCTCACTCTGTATACCTTATTGTGTAGGATAGAGAGCTTTAAGCTGTTGAAAGCACAAGTAGCACAAGTAATTCCAAACTGATTACAGCTGACCCCCACTCTTTATACCTTATTGTATAGAAGGTAGAGCTTAAAGCTCTGGAAAGTACATTAGCGCTAGCATTATAAACTGATTAAAGCTCTGCATATCTATTTGTTCCGTGTTTGGTTGTTGAAAGTGCTTAAAGCTTTTGAAAGCACAAGTAATAACAAACTAATTAAAGCTCTTCCTCTCTCTTCTCTCTCCTCTTTGCCTTCTCTCCCACTGCAGGTCCAAGATCAGGGCGTCGATCCGAACTTACGCGATGGTGATGGCGCCACGCCCCTGCATTTCGCCGCCTCGCGCGGCCATCTGTCTGTGGTGCGATGGCTGCTCAATCACGGCGCCAAATTGTCGCTCGACAAATATGGCAAATCGCCGATAAACGATGCGGCTGAGAATCAACAGGTTGAGGTAAGTATCGAAGGGGGAAGGGAAGGGAGGTGAAGCCATCCAACTGATAATTATTTCTCTCTCTCAAACTACCACTTGCAGTGCCTCAATGTGCTGGTGCAGCACGGCACCACAGTGGACTACAACAACAAGAACAATGCGCAGCGTCACAAGTCGCAACATCAGCAGCAGCAACAGTTGCAGCACCAGCAGCAGCAACAGCAGCACCAGCAGCAGCAGCAGCATCAACACTTGAGCAGCAGCTGCAACTCGAATACGAACTCATCCAAACAGACGAGCCGCAGCAACACCATTAAGTCCAAGTCCTCATCCACGCTCAGCTCCGACGTGGAACCCTTCTACCTGCATCCGCCTGCGGTGACAGCAGCTGCATCGGCTGCTGCTGGCATCGGCGTTGGCGTTGGCGTTGGCGTCGGTATTACGCGCAAGAACAGCGACGCTTTGTACTCGCAGCAATCGCGCAGCTCGTCGGAGAAGCTTTATGGCGCCTCTGGCGGCATGGGCGGCACAAGCCTAGGCACCAGCGGTGCAGGAGGAGGCGTTGGCGGAGGTGGTAGTGTTGTTGGCGGGCGGCGGTGGCGGGGGCGGTGCTTTGCTGCCCAACGATGGGCTCTATGTGAATCCCATGCGCAATGGGGGCATGTATGCCACGCCCTCGCCCAATGGCAGTATCTCGGGCGAATCGTTCTTCCTGCACGATCCGCAGGAGATCATCTACAATAGGGTGCGTGATCTGTTTGTTGACTCGGACTGCAGCAGCGTGAAGCAGCATCAGCATCAGCATCCGCATCCGCATCAGCAACAGTTGCATCCAATGCATGCACTGAAATCGAAGTCTGGCAACGCCATCATGACCATCCAGGCCGATGTCCATTCCAGCTCGAGTGGCGCTGGCAGTGGCTCTGATGAGTCTGTCTCCATCTCGTCCAGCTTCAATTCGCCCAAGAGCAACAGTCACCATCTGGGTCATGGTCACAGTCACGGGCATGCTCACAGTCACGCTCACAGTGGCAATCACAGTCACGGCAACAACAGTCACAGTCACCAGTTGCGCAGTCAAAGCTTCAATCGGCACGGCAGCACCAGCAACATCAATAGCAGCAACAATGGCAGCATCAGCAAGCACAACAACAACAATAACAACAACAGCAACAACAACAGCAGCAGCATCAGTGGCAGCAACAACAACATTAGCAACTACAAGCAACACAAGGGCATTGCCAGCAGCAACAGCAACATCAGCAACACCAACAGCAACAACAATCAGAATGGAGATCATGACTACGAGGATATTTATTTGGTGCGCGAGGAGTCACGCAAGCAGCATCAGCATCAGCATCAGCAGCATCATCAGCTGCAACATCAGCAGCAGCAACATCAACAGCAGCAGCAACAGCAGCAGCAGCAGCAGCAGCAGTTGCTGTCGCAGCAACAACAGCAGCAGCAGCAGCACAAATACAATGTGGGCAGATCTCGATCGCGCGACAGTGGCTCCCACTCACGCTCCGCCAGCGCCAGCTCTACTCGCAGCACGGATGTGGTGCTGCAGAGTGGGATGTTTTTTATTTTCAACCATGTGAGTACACTGAGGATGAAATGTGCAGGAGTGTTTGAATGAGAGAAAGGGGTATTCAGTGCTGGAATTAGTTATGCTTTCAGTGCCTTATTCCATTTTCATTTGTCATACTTTTATTTTTAGTACTCTTTTTTCCGTTTTTGAGCTGTAGGGTAATATTAAAATGTCTATCATTCTTTTTTTGTTCATGAGTGTATTGTCCGTCTGTCTGTTCCGTCCGTCTGTCCGTCCGTCCGACTGTCCGTCCGTCTGTCCGTCGTTCTGCCTGTTGCAAAGCAAATAAGTCTCTCAGTTTTCGAATTATTTTGATGAAACTTGGCGCACATGCTTATTATTGCTGCACGCTGTAAATAAGTCGGAGCGAGGTCGGATCGGACTGATATATCGTTTAGCTGTCATGCAAACAATCGTCCGAATTTTGTTATTTATCAAGATATTGAAATCAAACTCACTACAACTGACTTTTTCTGTATATATAACAGGCATATGATATTTCATCTAAATCTGACCACTATAACATATAGCTGCCATAGGAACAATCGACAGAAATGAGGGTTTTTGCCATGAAGACGAGTTTAGATCTTAGAAACAACTCAACTTATCAGTGCCAATCAAAGTCAGACATAATATTGAATACACACATTCATTTCATTCGATTCTGCACCAGGGAAATAGGAAGAAGAAGGGCTACAATACTTTCGGCATGCAGGAAGGAAGCCTTTGTTTCTCGTCTTTTTTGATGTTTTCACTATGAATCGATCTGCCCTTAGTGTTTTTTTCTCAAACAATACTTTCTCCATGATCCTTGCAAATTACTTCCCCTGAATTTCTCTCAGTGTGCATTTAAATCGAAAATTTATTGTCTCAACTTGCAAACTTTCTCCTTCTCCTGTCGCAGCATTTGAACAACAAGCGCAACAACTATAACAGCAACGGCAACAACAACAGCAACAGCAACACCAACAATGCCAGTGCAAACAACAGCAATAGCAACGGCAACGGCAACAACAACATGAGCCTGTTAAACCGCAACAAGTCGCACTCGGTGATCGGCCTGCACAGCAGCAAGTACGAGTCGACAGGGAAGGACAACTACAGCGGCAAGAATGTAAATCTGCATCTCAATCAGATACAGAATCAGAATCAGAATCAGTTGCAGATGCAACATCAGAATCAGAACCATAATCTGAAGAATCAATTGCTCAGCGGGGGTATCAAGAGCGACACCTACGAGAGCGTCTGTCCGCCGGAGGATGTGGCCGAGCGAACCAAGCAGACGCACAAGAACTCAATGATACGCAACAATCTGGCTGACTCGAGCATGCTCACCAGCACGGCCAACATTGCAATGCACAACAACAGCAGCAGCAGCAGTAACAGCAGCAACAACAGCAGCAGCAACCACAGCAGCAGCAGCAACATTAATCAAATTGCCAACAACAATAGCAGCAACATGAGCAACAACAGAAATCTGAAGCGTGTCTCGTCTGCGCCGCCCATGCAGAATCTGGCAGTTGGTGAGTTACAGTCAGGCCTGGCAAAAAGAATGCACAGCAAACTCTCTCTTTCTCTCTCTCTCTCTCTGTCTGCGTCAACAGTTAATGGACCCCCGCCGCCACCGTTGCCGCCGCCATTGCGTGCGCCTGTGCAGCGCAATAATCTGAATTCCGAGCACGGCAGCAACATGAACAGTGGCAGCAGCAACAACAACAACAACAACCCAAACAACAACAACAGCGGCAGTAATAACATCTATAAGAAGAATCACTTTGGCGCTGCAACAGCATTACCCCCAACAACAACAGCAACAGCAACAGGAACAGCGACAGCAGCAACTGTTGTCGATGCCGTTGACTCGGACTCCGGCCTGGAGGTAGTCGAGGAGCCAAGTCTGCGTCCATCGGAACTGGTGCGAGGCAATCACAATCGCACCATGTCCACAATATCCGGTAGGTGGCGCCAAATATATCGTTATCGTTATCGTTTAGGCAGTAAAAGCGAGTACAGCATAAAAGAGGAAAGCATGACGGACTATATAGTGTGTATATACATTTCCCTGATCAACTGATCTCAGATGAATGTATGTATATATACTTATACATATAAATCTATCGATCGATATATCAATGATACGATTGGTCTTTAACTATCGTCATTATACAGTCTGAAAAGTTTAAGAGGTTAAATGGATAAGACTGAACACCATGACGGACTTAATATACAGATTGTATAAATGTAAATATTATTGATCAGCTGAAATAGTTTAGATTTTAGTTATATAATTAATATAGTTATGCATACAATTCTATCAATGGACAGTCCATTCTGTCGTAACTCTCACTATCGTCATCGTACAGACTGAAACATGATCATGGCGGACTTTATAGTGTATATTTATATATATTCCTGATCAGTGGAAATAGATAAGACCTCTCTTTTGTCTCCTTCAAATCATTTTCCATCTGCAATTGGTATTTTCAAACATATCCAAGCAGCCCTTGAACTAAACTCTAGCTGAAAACTTCTATTTACTTTGACCCGAATAAAACATACATCTTTGGCTTTCACATAGAGTAGTAAAATTTCCTTAACTTTTTCGGCAAATTTGGCAAACTGGAAAGATAAAACGCGGCAACGGTCCAAGGGTTCAAAGTCTTCATTTTTATCAACATCAATCATGAGTACAAATGGATCGAGTCTAGGTTGGTTGGATCTGCTTGACAGTCGACCGCCGAGCAGCTCCTCCGAGAAGACGACACAGCAGACGCAACAGTTGATGCCGCGATTAAATGAGAAGTTTGCGTTGCCCATGCTGGACGAGCTGAACGAATCGCTGCCCGAGAATCTAGATGTGCGAGATACGTATATCATCTATAGTGTGGGCAATTCAACACTTTTTATGAGCTCACTGGATCCGCTCTATGCGACAGATCATCAATTGGAACTGCTCGATCGACATTTGGTCGATGTGAAAGTAGCCAACCCAGTGGGGCCCCTCTGGCCCAATCCGGGGGTCCTCACAATGGATATGCGAACCAAATATGATTCCGATATGCCTGGTACTAGTACGGCGGCTAAGTCTGGCAACGGTGGGTGCTTTGGGGGCAATATCGGCTGCAGGCGCCGGTACCGCTCGAAGACGAAGTGCTTCAAGGTGACTGGAAAGAAATAGTCATCTTCAGTCTCTAGTCACCGACTCTACCTTGGTCACAATCCGATTCATTTGTGCTTTAGTTATATAGATATAACTATATAGTATGTGCGATTCATTTATTCGTTGCGTCAGTAAAAAAACGGCCGTTGCCTCGATTCCCACTATGTTTTTCTCCGGGTCTTTGACACGATGAAACAGTGTGATAGAGTGAGAGGGGAAAGGGAGAAGGATTCGGGGTAGGATAAGGAGGGTCTTACGGCCTGTTGTTGGCCACATTGATTGATCAATTAGTGGCAGCTGTGCGACGGCAACTGGAATGACAGACTGGCGATCAGCATCGGCCAAATTGAAATCGATTAGCAAAAAGTGTTCAAGCAACACTTCGAATTCGAAATTGTTTTAAGCGAAAGACCAGACAAGTTTTTCTTCTCTGTGTAGTCAAGTAGCCTTTGGTGCGTTGTTATGTCACACGTATGTATGTAGTAGTACCATATGTGTGGAGAGGGGTTTTCAATTGAGGCTGCAGTTTCCTTATCGCTTTTGTCGTTTTTCAGAAAAAAAACACTCTGAACAGTCTGCTATTAAAAGTCGTTGTAAATGTGTATTTATCTTAACACCTCAGAGCTAAAATTTGGGTAAATAATTTAGTAGAATAGAAAGGCAACAACTGTTATACATAGATCAACAAACCTAAAAGTCCTTTTAAATATGTAGACTAAGCTTGAAATTTATTTACACAGAATCTCGAATAGTCTGTTCTCAGCACACTAGATCTACTGATCGATCAATTAAACTATTTCATGTTCAATTTAACTTGTCTCTCTTTCTCTAAGATACATAATAACTTCCACATTATAGACTTCGAGGTGGAAACTTGCTTGACTTCAACAAGTTGAGTGTAATGACCGGATTGTCAGGGAGACAATGCCAGATATTATGAAAGCTATTTGACATGCGTTGATCCGTAATGTTCGCTTGTAAATGTTGTACCTTTTTGTCGGACAACTGAATATGCGAATCAAATGGGCAAATACACAGAAAACAACAACAGCAAACAGTAACGACAACAACAGAAACTTTTGCTATAAAAGCAAAAAAAAAAAAGGTTCACACGAGAAACAATTTCGCGAAACAAAGAAGTGGAAGTGGAAAAAGCAACGGGAAAATGATCGGAAAAGTGACTGCCATATTTATGTGGGCTGCGGGGGAGACGCAGCAGAAAGATAGATGGATGGGCAGGCAGACAGACAGACAGACAGGCAGACAGATGGAGAGACACAGCCAGACAGAGAGACAGGCAGGCAGGCAGTGAGTCAGTCAGAGAAACAGACAGACAGACTGGCATACAGAATGGCAGATCGACTGACAGACAGATAGACATACCGACAGACCAACCGACGGACTGAGAAACAGACAGGCAGATATACAGCTATCTATATAGACAAACATAAGACTAACGGACTGCCATATAGGCAGACATATGGCTATCATATAAACATACAGTTAGACAGACAGACTGCCAAATAGGCAGACAGACAGACTGCCAAATAGGCAGACAGACATACCGACAGACAGAAAGGCAGGCAGGCAGACAGAGATAAACAGACAGAAAGACTGACATACAGAATGGCAGATAGACCGATAGCCAGACAGACATACCGACAGACAGACATGCAGACAGATGAGCAAACGCCGCATTGGACATTGTCGTCGAGTGCGTGGCAAATGCAACGAAGCGACCAACTTCAAACGTGCATAAAATCGACATTGAAGAGAGAGAGAAACCCAATACAGTTTGCAACGCATGCCGCCGCCAGTGGCCTGCCACATGCCACAGACAAGCTCTCTCGGCTGTGATCTGAGGATTTGCAGATCAGAAGCGATAGCCGCGCTGAGAGCTCATTTTTTTACCGCTGTCATTGGCCGACAAGGAAGTGCAGCATGTTGGGCAATTTTCTCTGTCTTTCCCACTTCTCTCCCCCTTGCGCACAATGGCGCCCATTTCGCTAGCGGGCCAATTATGGCCTTGGCTCATGTGGCAAGTGGCATTCAGCCGTGGCAGTGGCAGCGGCAGCGGCAGCAAGTCGAGCCACCCGCGCGATCGGCTGCGCTGCGAAACTTTTACCAATGAAAGTGAACGTGTTTCGCACTGCAGACGACACGACGGAGAAGCACGACGCGACTTGTTGCAACTCGCTGCTTGTGGCAAGTTTTATTTGCAATGGCTGCTGCTGTCGCAGTCACTGCCGCTGCTACTGCGCTGCTACCGCTGCTGCTGCTGCTGCTGGTGTCGTTTTGGGTGAATAACTTTGGCGATCGCTTGAACTCGCATCAGGCTGCCAGCGACGCTCGCCCAGTCAACATCGTATTCGGCACATTCTCGCGCACAACGGTTAATGGTAACTGACTAACGGTTAACGATCTTCGATCATCGATTGGCAACAACTGAGAATGTGACTTATCATCGAGTCGCGTTCTGTGCTTATCGATTTTGACCGCGCGGCCCGTTCGCAACTGTATCTCTCTCTCTGTGCTTGTCTATCTTCCTACACGGTGAAATGAACATGCCTGGCTCGATGAAGATCCATAAGAATTCGCGACGGAATTATTTTACGCTCAGCTTTCAGCGTTTCGATATATTTCGTTGTAAGTGTAATCGGATAAATCGTCGAGATTGGTGAACTGAAGTTAAATATCTATATATTAAAGATATGCATGAAGTGTAATAAAATATGTGATGAGGTGATAAAAGCTTCTAACGCATTCTCAACTTTCCTAAACTTCTGCTTCTACAAAAAACAATTTCGAAGACCTCAAAATTGAAGATAAGGTTAAAAACCTTTTTTTGTAGAATTTCCTCAGACCTTGCCTGGCTCTCTGTCTCTATGGATACTGTCCAATTCGAACATAAATCAAAGCCAGCCTGACTGAAAATTGTTGTTATTTCTTTTCTGTGACGTTTTTTTTTTTCTGTGATCAACAAATCAATTAAGTAAACTGGCTAGACCCGATTCCATGGTTTTCGACTGGGCCTAACCATATAAAAAAAGGCCGAACTGGCCACGTAATGGAATCTGTGGCCACTTGCACTGTCATTGCCAATGCCAATGCCATTGTCGAAGCCGAATTCGGAGTCACAGTTGCATTTGCGAGTACAAACGGGTTGCCACATCGCCAGAGCCGTGAAAGTTGCCTCGACCAAGGAGGCACTATTGCAGTCGTTGTGCGTCTCGGACTTGCATTCGGGATTGGGATTCGGTATCGGTATCGCGGTATTGGTATCGAGCTTGGATTGTTGCTGAACTGTGGTGGTGTGGGGCGGTAGTGGTGCAGCACTGTGGTCAATTTAGTGGAAACATGTGTACCACTTGCTTCAATAGCCACTAATCATGCAAGCTGACAGTTTGAGTTATTTTTCGTATTTTTTATCTGCTCGTTTTTCTTCTGCTGTTTCCCTCTGAGTTTTCTCTCTTGCAGTCTAAAGAGATGTCTTTCTTTGGGTTTACTAAATACAAAATGCATCTTTTTCTCAAATTTATCCCTGTTTATGTGAAGAAAGATCCCAAATATCGGAAATTGTTTGCAAAATGAGTTTGTCATCTGAAAGTTGCACTTTATATATGCATAGACAGACCTATTTCCTAATACAACCTATTTCGCTTCCGCTTGACGATCAATCTTGTCGTGATATGAATTTACTTGCTTAGGTTCCTTTTCAAGATTGAAGACAAAACGAGGATATAGTTGGAAAATGAGTTTGTCAGGTGGAAAATTAACTTTATAATAAAATAAACGACCTATTTTCCAATTTAACTTATTTCGACTGTGGTTAAAGACTCTTTAGGACCAAAATTGTTGTGTGTGATTTATCTAGTTGAGTTAGTTCTTCTTACTCCTAGATTTATTATATACTAAATTCAGTTTATAGACACTATATACACAGACAGTCTATAAATATATAAATATATACATATATAGATAGTTAGATAGATACCTCATAACTTCAACAACGCGATAATTGACTGAGCTGCGTCTAAATTGATTCCGCAGAACGAGCTGCTCTTCGTGGCTGCTGCTTGTGTATGTTTGCGGGGGCGTGGCAGCAAAAGGGGTGATGGAAGGAGGGAGGGAGGTAGGCAGAGTGTTTTGGCGCCTGATTAAGACCTCGTCGTAGACGTCCATTAGCGCGTCATGCGGCAGCTTTGGTGAAAGGCGTCGCCGTGCCACACGCTGCATACGCAATGAGCTGCCAATGTGTGTGTATGTGCTGTGTATAGGTGTGCATGTGTGTGTGTGTGTGTGCGTGCTGTAGCCGCAGCTAGCGTGACCAAAGAGCTGGGATAACTGCTAACCCACAATGAATGAGTAGTTGGAGTAGTTAACGCAGACAAGGCGAAGATCTCATAAATAAATTTGTTCAATTTCAGCGAACAAGAAAGCCAAGCTGCTCAATGGCAACAACAGTAATAACAACAACAACAACAACAACATAACGGCAACAACAATGGTAACAATGGTAACGGTAACGGAGCCACCAACGCAGATGCAGCTGGCACTGCCAACGGAGATGGGCATTATCAGCAGCTACCCGGTCCAGGGGGCAATGGTAGCATCTACGGGTATGCCGAGGGCAAGCAGCGCAGCGGCAGCAACATTGGCAACAGCAACAACTACCAGGCGACACACTACCAACATCAGCAGCATCTGCAACAGCAACAGGCGCAATCGATGTATGCAGCAAGCATCTATGGGGTTGGCTCCTCCGCCGAGGATCACTACGAGCTGCAGCAGTCACAATACGGTGGTAGCTTCAATGGCGACACAGCATCCGTTGCTGGCTCTGTTGCCGGCTCGGGGATTGTGCCCCGTTCGGGTGGCCCCAATTTGGTCAACAAGCAGCTGGTGCTGCCGTTTGTGCCGCCCAGTTTTCCAAACAAATCACAAGATGGCGTCACGCATCTCATCAAGCCGTCCGAGTATCTGAAGAGCATCAGCGATAAGCGTTCGTGTCCATCGTCTGCGCGGTAAGTTGAGAAAGCAGCAGCAGCAGCAGCAGCAGCAACTGCAGTTGTGGCAGCGGTAGCTGCTTTAATTTGTGCAGCCACATCTCGTGCAACGGCAGCCTGAGTAATTACCACCAAAAGTGGCAAGAAGTACAGTTGCCTTAATTAAACCGACGCCGCCGCCACAGACAATGTGCAGCTGCAGCGCGGGGCAATTAGCCGACAAGTCAGTCCGCCAGTCTGGCAGTCCGTCAGTGAGCCACTTCCTCAGCCGCGCAAGAGTGCATGAAATTTTATGCGTGCTGCATGCCACAACGTTGGCCATGCCTGCCATTGGCCGCTTGCGCCGCGATCAGTTGCAATCCGAAGATGATACTGCGCACACGCCATGCGGCCGCCTGGCGGAGGTGCTGCACTGACATACACTCCCTCTCACACACACACACACACACACACACACAAACAGACACACATGCACACACAGGCTTGCACACACACTCACACACACGCAACGAAAGTCTACACCTGCCTTTGTCTCATTGCAGCTCCACGGATACGGAGGACTACATGCAGATCCAGATAGCCGGGCAGCAGCAGCATCCTCATCCACACCAGCATTCGCACCAGCATCAGCATCCACATCCACATCCACATCATCATCATCAGCATCAGCATGAGCAGCCGCCGTTGCCACCGCCGCCACCGCCCTTGCCACACATGATGATGATGCCGCCGCCCATGCCCATGATGCTGTCTCCCATGTCCGCTGACAACAACAATAAGTCACAGAAGCCCAAGAAGCCTCATGGTGTGGCGCCCAGTAGCCAGGACACGGCAACGCGTAAGCAGCATCAGCCGCTCTCGGCTATTTCCATACAGGATCTGAACAGCGTACAGGTGAGTTGGATAGGACCTAAGGATCGTCTGCTCAAGCTTGACATATGATGAGCTGAGGCATGGCAGAAGTTCAGAGCAAAGCTCACTTAAATAAAGCACCTCGTGAAGTCTATACCAGAGACCTGCATGCGGTGGTGCCTTGCACCGCAAACACCGCATAGATAATTCAATGAATAAGACAGTCTCGTGGGTAGCCGAAGCTTTCTCTTTTGGTGGCTTATTGAGAATGCTCACTACTACTCTATATGCTAAAGATACGCTTATGCATTGCATATATGAATGCATGCAGGTCTGTTTTCTATAACCATAATTCTATCCGATATCTTCCCCGTTAACCAACAGCTGCGTCGTACAGACACACAGAAGGTGCCGAAGCCGTACCAGATGCCAGCGCGCAGCCTGAGCATGCAGTGCTTGACCACCACGACGGACACATATCTGAAGACAGATCTGATAGCCGAGTTGAAGATCTCCAAGGACATACCCGGCATCAAGAAGATGAAGGTGGAACAACAGATGGCCAATCGCATGGACTCGGAGCACTACATGGAGATAACGAAACAGTTTACGGCCAACAACTATGTGGATCAGGTGAGTGCAGAGAGACTGAACACGATTATGCGCGTGCATGAGGAATGGGATTGTAATGCGTGTCAAAGATCTACTTGCAGATACCGGAAAAGGATCAGGCCGGCAATGCCATACCCGACTGGAAGCGACAGATGATGGCCAAGAAGGCGGCGGAGCGTGCCAAAAAAGGATTTCGAAGATCGCATGGCCCAGGAGGCGGAATCGCGTCGTCTATCGCAGATACCGCAATGGAAGCGCGATCTTCTGGCCCGTCGCGAAGAGACCGAAAACAAGCTGAAGTAAGTTGAGGGCTGAGGTTAAGGTTGTTGTTGTTGTTGTGTTGTTGTCGTCAGAATGGGCGCGAGTTGTGTGTTCGGTGGTGACCCAGGCGGACTCCTATCTGACCCCATTGCGACCCATTTTCCAGAGCGGCCATCTACACGCCCAAAGTGGAGGAGAACAATCGCATTGCGGACACGTGGCGTCTCAAGAATCGCGCCATGTCCATCGATAACATCAATCTGGCCACCTGCAGCGGTGCCCTCAATGTGGAGCAGCACTACCAGCAGTTGCAGATGCTACAGCAGCACCAGCAACAGCAGCAGCAGCAGCAGCAGCGGTGCAGCATGCCCCGCACTCGCCGCAGGGAAATAAGGAGAACCACAGCGAGCTAAAGCACGGCGAACAGGAGGCAGGAGTGCAGCCACAACTGCTGGATACCACTGGACTGGGGGAGCAGGGCGAGCCACAGGAGGAGGAGCGGGAGGACAATGACAACATCATTCCGTGGCGTGCGCAGCTGCGCAAGACCAACAGTCGCCTCAGCCTGATTTGATCTGATTAAGTCTGTTTTTAGTGCATTTTTTCTGTTCCCCTCTTTGTTCTCGCCTTCTCTTTAACATAACAAATTGTGCAATCAATGGAAAAGAACGAAAAGCAGGCAAGAAAAGATGAAGATAAAAGAAAAACATTATAAGAATATTCAATATATACACTATACTATATTTAAATTATTAGACTTAGGTGCTCTGTAATCGTAATCCGCTCCAGAGGAGATTCAAGGCAAGCTTTAGACCCAAAATGGAAAAACTTTACGATGTGTGCATGTACTATATACTACATATATAGGGGAGTGAATATAACTACAGAAGAGTATAATGGTTTTTTTTTTTTTTTTTTTTGTATTTTGAACTATTGTTATTATGCTAATGTTAGAGCGGAGCGATTGGCTGATTATCGATTGGCGTACATATTCGTAATTATTTCAAATAATTTACAATCGAATCAATTTTGGTGTTGTGCGAGTATCGACTATTCGATATCATTATATTATGATTATAATTATTATATACTACGATTATGATGATTATTATTATTATATTATTATTATATTGTAATGCACTAACGATTTTACTTGGCTATCGAAATGGGTTTTCTCTCAATCGATTATCAAATTATCGATTATAATTAGTTTGCGTAAGCTTCCAATTTTTTTTCATTGTTATTTGTTTTTATACTTGGCTCAATAATATGATTAAAATATGACTATAAATATATATACAAATATAACGCACGTGTCTGACACTCAATTTATCTCTGATTATCATGAAGAACCATTGGCAATCGACCGGACTCGACCTATGAAACTACCTATCAGCACTTCCTGGGGCCTTCCACAAATTCTAGTGCCTAATAATACACCTATCTAGCTATCTATGTAAGTGGCACTACCTTTGCGATACATAGGTCAGTGATAAAGCCGATTGTCGATTGTCAATTGTTGATTTCGAATCGCGGTCTAAAATTAAATCTCCACTCAATCTGAAATTGGGCCCCGGACTTTGAGTGATTAATTGAGGCAACTAATTTGTAGCCATGTTTGTTTTTGTGATAAAGGCACTAATTGAAAATAAGACAAGTGCCGACAGCAAGGAGTGTTAAGTCGGTATATACCCTGTAGTGTGGCTCATGCAATTAATTTCGCATATGGAAACTTAAGACCCCAAGCAGATAGCAGCTGTATATACTATACGGCATATGCAAGGCATATAATTGATATAAATAGTATGCAATATAGGTATATACACACAAGTATATACATATATAGTAAATGCTATGTATAATTGTATGGCAGATATCTGTGCAAAGTCTAATCGCTACAAATATTAAAACTAGACCGGACTGGGCCGCGTCGGTCTTTATAAAAACCGGGAACTTTGCCAAAGACGATCATTCAATTAGTCAAAGTCTGATTGTCTAGCAATATGAGAACCGTAACCGTTTGCCTGCTGCTCGCCGTATCGGCCAGCTGCCTGCTCAGCGCCAATGTAAGTCAAGAGCGAGTGTAACCAAGGTTGCCAGGCTTATCGCATACCCCCTTATTTTTTGACAGGCCAATGGTGGAGGCTCTGTTGGTTCCTTGAACTACAATGCGCAGTCGGAGCTGAATGCCGCATTGGATGTGCTGGATGAGCAGTTGGACAATGATTACATGGACATCGAGGAATATGGCTTCATTAGCAGTGTTAAGAAGATCCTCAAGAAGGCATTGAAGTCTGTGCGTGGCGTCAACTGCATCTTGAAGGAGGTTAACGCCATCCTCTCCGCCTCTACCGGCTATGTTGATGCTATCGATGCCTGCGGCACTGCTGTGCCCAAGGATGTGCTTGCCATTGTTGACTCGGTGAAGACCATTATCTCGCTCTGCAACGATGTGATCAATGTGGACAGCCAACTCTGCGCCGCCAATGAGGATGCCGGCACCGACAAGGCCACCACATCCAAGTGCTTCTGGAGGCTGTTCAAGACCGTGATGAAGCTTACCCGCAAGCTCAACCGTACCATCAAACAGATCACCAAACTGCCCACCGACACCAGCTCCTGCTTTGTGGATGCCACCAAAACCGTCCAGACCAGCTACAACAACTTCCTGCCCAACATTGATACTTGCGTCGATGCTATGTAAACCATCTATATATTTCAATATTATAACGAACATTAAAACAAACTAAAAAGCAAAACAATGTTTGTTAACTGATCTACTTGAGGTTATTTTGGGTGAAGATAGGTTAAACAGTGTTCGGGATTATTATCATGATAATATATGTATATTCTCGCATATAAAGCTTGGTCTTGACATTTAATAGTCGATTCTTCTTTCTACAAATATTTGGTTATGAGTAATAATGAAGTACTGTTAATTTCATAAGCCAGTACCTTTATTGGTCTATTAAAATATTAGAAATATGCATATAAAGTTGGATTATTATTTTACTAAAACTCCTGTTATAATATCACGGTGGTGGGTTTTTAATATCATAAATATTCATTATATTTAAAGAAAAAAACATTTTTAACAATCAGTCAATTGTTCAATTCAATGTGCTTTCTTATTATTGATAAGACTTATACTTTATAATGATATTTGTGCAAATTCCGAAAATTTCATGATGAATTAGAAGAACTCAATCAGCAGAACAAAGTTTAGTAATCTTTCTACGTGTTGTACGTGTTTGTATTATTACTGATATGTTATATTTCGAGCAGGACATAATATTGTATAATTTGAATGTTTTGTGAGTATTATTGAGCTCATATATCATCTTATTATCTGATCGATCAATTAATCGATTACTAAGAACACTTAAAGCTCTCACTAAGCTGTCAATCTTTTATCGCTGACTCCGAAAGAACAAACATAAATAATGCGATTGCTTTGTTTTTTTTACTTGTTTATATTATTTGATAATTTGAAAAAAAAAATATATAGAATGCCGTTGCTTAGGAACTTGTTAGCTTGGAGCAGGTCTTCATGTTGGATGGGAACTGGGTGTAGTAGTTGGTCAAGTTGGTAGTGGCATTGGTTACACAGGTGATGGCATTGGGTCCAGTCTTGGGAATCCTCTTGGCCAATATGATGGCCTTCTTGATCTGCAGATAAAGTCTGAAGGTCTGGGCAAGAGTTTTCACGGTGCAGCTGTGGGTGATCGAAGGTTTCTGGAGATTATCGGTGCTGGCGCAAATGGTTGACTTCAGGTGGATGATGCTGCTGGTCGTGTTGGCGATAAGCAGATTCTGATTGATCAGATTGGTCACATCCTTGGTGGCTTCGACGCCGCAGCCAACGAGGTCGGCATTATACTGCAGTGCACTGGCCTTGATGCCCACCACCCACTTGATGATGCAGTTGAATCCCTTGACGCTGCGTAGAGCCGCCTTGATGGCCCACCAGGTAGCAGAGAAGATGCCAAACACCTCGGGATCCATCAGCTCCGCATCGGCAACATCGTTCGGTTCGAACTGAAGGTCCATCTCCTGGGACATAGCCAGCGGTTGCCAAGTGCCAGCATTGACCTGCAATAGCACAGAGCATTAATTTCTTATCCTAATCTTACTACATTATCTCTCTACTTCAACTTACACTGAGCACGCAGATGACGGCGAACAGGGCTAACAGGGCTAGCGTGAACTTCATTTTGTGTATTCCTAGAGCTTTCTCTACGCTCTGCACGGGTCTGCACGGGCTTTTATAGTGTCGAGCTCCAATTCGATAAGGTGAGAAGTGAACAAAAAGAGAGACAAAAACTCTCAACTCAGGTGGAATTTATCTAACTGTCTGTCGTCGTGTTTACTCAGTGCCAATGGCAGTGAAAGAATTGCCAAGGCACAGGTGGGCTTAACGTGATTTTGGGACTACCTCGCATACTCATGCGATATCAGCTGATCGATTGTTCATGATAAGAGTGGTTCAATTTCAATTGTCTTAAGGCTGGCCAAGGCGCAATTAAAATGGGCTTATCAAAGGGGTTTTTCTTACCATATTATGGAGATTCAAACGGTACTTTATATACAAAGCTTGTGATCGACGCTAACGATAGAAATCCTCATCAAGACTGTGTAGAGGAAATTATAATCTAATCAGAAAGAAAGCAAAGCGCAACGAAGCCACTTGATTAAATGCTTCTAAAGCGGCGCAGAAACCTTTTTCGTTGCATACTTTTAGGGTTGCACTGTAAATTAGCCCTGCTGCCTTTTGTATGCAACGATTTCTTTATAAAATCCCTCTATCAGATCTGTCAACGATACGATTATCGGATTATTATTGACTTATTTTCACTATAGATATTTTTTTGTAATATATAAGAATCGATTTTATCGTTACCCTACCATATCCTCCCTTTACAACATTAAATCGATCGTTGTTTGTTAGTTGAAATACCAAAAAAAACTTTATTTCGAGTATCGGATTATGTATCGATTAGCATATTATATTGTTTGATGATAGTACAATAGTTGTTGTTCTTGTTCTTGTAGTTTGTAGTTACCTTTGTTTAATATTGTTTTTATCGAGAATTTAGATTAATTTTGAGTTTTGAGTTTTGTTTTTGTTGTTTTGATTAATTTTGAGGGAGATTTAGACATATCTTGGATTTTTAGCTGTCTGGGCAAATTGTGGAACCTGAGAATTGTCTAGGTTTGGGGATTTTCTTAATTTTGAGAATCTTTAATTTAGCTATTGTGTGTTTTGCTTGATTTGCTGCTGTTCTTGAGTATCCGGAATGTATGTAAGTGCGTGTATTCGTGTGAGTTCGTGTGTGTTCGTGTCAGTGTGTGTGTTTGTACACGCGGGAATGCAGTTTTAATATAAGCGGAGTATACGGCTTTAGTTTAGCGCGATTATAAGCATATAACATAGATTAATACTTCAGTGTGTGTTTGTGTATGTGCTGGTTGGTGTGTCAGTTTCAGTTTCAGTTTCAGTTCCAGTGTGTGTATGCTTGGGTGTATTCTGTGGGTGTGTGGTTGTGTGGGTGTGCCGGTTACTAACTCTTTGGCCTCTACATTTGTCCTTCACGTTCTGCATAACAATTCCATTCGGTATTACAAACACACACGTGTGTGTGTGTATGTGTTGGCCCAATCGTGTCTTGCCCATTGCCATGAGATGGTCTCAATTGGCTAGCTGCTTTTGGTTTCCCCAGTGTCTTTCTTCTCCTTCACATGGTTCAGAAAATGAATTTTGTTTCGTAACTTGAGAGATACATATGTATATCTTTTAAATTTTAAATCGTAATGCCATAATTTAGATTTAGATTTCTTTAAATGCTACTTCAATTTCTCTTTTCGTTTATCTTAAGTAAAATTGAATCAAATTCCTCAGTGCTTGCAGTGCATATCGTACTTAGTTTTGTCTTCTTTTGTTTTCTTTGTCGAATTCGAATTCGTATTCGCAATCGCATTCGCATTCGTATTCGTATTCGTATTCGTATTGTGTATTTTATGTATTCTTCTGTTTCCGTTGTCTTCGTATGTTCATGTTTAATGCTTAAGGACTACCAAAAAATTTAACCGTTTATAATATAGTATATATTATAATATAATATAATATGTATAATATGTATATGAATATTTGGTATAAGGTTAATATATATATATTTGTATATAGGTTATACAACAGTATATAGGTAACATATTTGCACACGTGCTTGTATGTTACAATGCGTTCATAGCGTTCTTTATTATAGTAATAGTTATAGTTTATAGCATTTAGCTAGTTTATAGCACTAGCTCGAAGTACTTCAGTAGGTATTTACAATATACAGTTTTAAGCAGTTTAGAACTCTTCGATAGAAATACTTTCAGACTTGCGTAAGTTTTTGTTCTTCCCTTTTTAATTTACAGTTTCAAGCATTACAAATTCAGCTTTTCATTTTCATCATGTTCATCTTGTTTTGTTGTTGTTGTTGCTGTTGTTCTTGTTGTTGTGTTTTAGTTTCGTTGCATTCCAATCAAAATGCTGGAAACAAACTGGGAGATCGAAAACAAAGAGAAATTAAATAAAATATTTTATTAAATTATAAACATGCAATAGTTTTCACTTGGAAAATAAAATATTTATTTTTCTACTGTGTATGTGTGTGTGTAGAATGGTTTTTCCTTCATTAAGCATAAATAAATAAATTACAAATTAAAAATTACAATCAAATTATTCACTAGATGCGTAAATTATTCATAGTTTCATATAAAGGTAAAGGTAGTTATTATGGTGTTTCGATAGAATGCACCTTCGAACAGCGTTTTTGCTGTTTGTTGCTGTTGTAGTTAACTTGTTGCTGTGTTTGTTGTTTTTGTTCTTGGTGTAGTTGCATCCTTTACAATTTCAGTTGCCTTATTTTCTAGGTTTTCATAAGACTTGCGTTTCATGTTGTTCGCCACGTTATTCAACAATTCTCTTATATGCATAGAAAAAAATATATGTTATATTTGTATATGTATATGTTAATGTCTATGTATATGTATAGCTTCTATATAAGGTGTGTGTGTGTAAGTGTGTGTGTGTGTACAGTTTCTGTGTATGTATCTATGTGGATTGGCGTAGTAGTGTGTATGTGTGTGCTGGGAGTGTGTTTTATCAAGGCCTTTGAGTTTCTCTTTATAAGGTCTCTGGGTGAGTGTGAGTGTGTATATCTCTGTGTGCATATGTGTGTCTATGTGTGTGTGTATGTGTCTGACTGGGCCTAAGTGATCTGTCTGCTTGACCTGTTCATTCATATTTTACACAAAATGCACGAAAATATATTCTTAGTTTGGCTTGGACCCGGTTGTTCTCCGAACAGGTGACTATAATCCATTTTGCATAGCGCGGCTCGTCTGCCGACGCTTAGCAACACTGTCTGTCTGTCTTATTGGTGGTACTAGCGATAGTAGTACTTCATTTCGATCATTTCCATTGCACTTGTTCATTTCAACTAATCCATCAAACTACAATTTCAATTTCAAAAGGAGAGGGTCGCATCGATTTCAATCTCGATCGTTGGATATCCAACTCTGTCTCGATTTTGTTTTCGATTTCGACCGCGAATTAGGTTTAGACTGAGATAGAGTTAAGCGATAGTAGATAGTGGAGAGAGTAGAAAGTGCTAGATTAATCGATTATTTACTACATTGATAATTCATATTTAATTGCTCGAAACAAAAATCGTATTATCTTCTTAGTTTTAGTTATAGTTTAATGTATTTTGAGTTCTGCTTTCATCATTCATACATTTTCCTCTGTTTCTCCGTATCATAAATCTATTTATGATTTAGCAAACGTTCTATTCCTCGCTAAATTTCTCTAGATTGTCATTTGCTAAATGAGACTTTAATAGCATTCCCCATCTCCGTCTCTTCGTCTTTTGCAGTTGCAGCTTTGATTCAGCTGCTTCTGCATTTGCATCAGCGTCGAGTTGCTGCGGGCACTGTGTGACGATCACCTCGGAGCGATGATGTGTGGCACGGGCTGTGGGTGCACGTGTTGCGGGGCAGCGTAATGTGTGCTCCCAAAGCGCTGCCACAGATCTCGTGACTCCGATTGGTCGCGCTATCGCTCGCATAGTATTATATTTGCTACTCGAAATCCAAAACATAATTATCCACCAATATCCTAAGCCTAACAACAATCTTCCTGCCTTTCTGCCACATCCCAAACTCGCAGCTTGTCCTCGGCGGCATGCAGATGATGTAAGGCTGAATAGCCAAGCTCCAAGGCCGCCTGCCGAGGACAGGCGACTTACTGCAGCGCATTCTTATCGTGTTATCGATTATCATAATCATTATTATTATCATAATTATAGTTACTGCTATTATTATTATTAGTATTATTATAGTAGTTATTGTTATTGTTATCAATATTATTATTACGATTAGAGCTACAGTTACAAGCTACTGCTTACAGTTATGTCATCAATCGGCGAGTTCTGAGTCGTTCGCTCCATTTGAAAATGGTTTGGTTAAAGTCTTCCCACGATCTGCTCAGAACTCGGCGTGCTCACTAGCTAAACCGTTAATTACGTTATTCCTTATGTTCAATAATAAGATTTGTCGTCTTTATGCCTTGTTGCCACATACATTAATACATGTATCAGCATATATATACATATATAAACTATATATCTAAAGTAAAACCAATGGAGAAATTTTGAAACGTAATTGACTTTTAGCGCACTTTAGTATGGAACTTACATAGCTCTAATCGAACGCGAATTTAATGAAAAAAAATAGTTCAACTAACTTCTACGACACGTACATCAACAGCAATAACAGACACGCGCAATCGGATATCGTTTGTCGCATATCCGTTATCGTCTATCGATTCTGATTATATAGTTGCTTTATAGCATATCTGATTAAACATAGTACTTTGTGTTTGCATTCGATTCGATGAATCAAATGCATGTAATATGTATGTGTATGTAGTATGTGTCTGCTTATGTGTGTGTGTGTAGTGGTGTAGTGTGTTTAACATACTATATAATCTTGCTTATCTAAATATATCTGAATCCGTACCTACGACTATTAGTGCTCCATCTACATATACCATATATATTATCGAATGTATATCTGTAGTATATATCTTTATCCTTATGTGTTGCCCATACAATCATCTAACTACCTGTTCTCTATTGTTGTTGTTCTTGTTGTTGTTGCTTGTGGTTGTTGTTCTTGTTGTTGTTGTTCACTTATTGCAGTTGTAGTTGTGTTTTGAAGTCGTTTTGCATTCCCAAGAGTTTTTATATATATAGTTATAATAATACGAATTAATTAATAACGGGTACAGATATTTGTTATTATATAAGTTATATATTGTATATATTTCTTTTCTTTTCTTATCTTTTCTTTCTTTTAATTTCTCCTCTCTTTGTAGTATATATCTTTGTAGTAGTTTTGCTTTGTTCGTAGGGTAAGCCTGAGGGTCGGGCGGGTGAGGACGGGCGTTTAAGTCTTTGATTGAGTTTGAAACACATCGAGTTAGAGGAAGATAGTCATAGAAAGGGATACAGATAGTCACACAACGTGTGTGAGTTTGTGTGTGTGTGTGAGAGAGAGAGAGATCGGGTAACCAGAGAAACACGGAACTTTTTCTGGGTTGTGCATAGCTTAGTAAAGAGTGTGCGCATGGGACTATATCTGCATGTGTCTATGTCTGTGTGTGTGTATGTGTTAGTGCGAGAGAGATATTCATACATACTATATTCATGCATGTATGCAGATACACCATTCTAGTTTATGTACTTAATTGCTGCTGCTGTGCTGCTTCTTTCTTCACAATTTACAGCTTCATATTCCTTTCACTTTTCTTAAACTTAATCGAAATCGCCAGAGAAATATCTAATATGTGTGCTACTATATAAGTGATATATATTTATATATATCATATGTAATATACGCGTTTGTAAATGTCTGTCTCTGTAGGTGTGTGTGCGTGTGTGTGTGTGTGTGTGTCGGTGTGAGTGGGTGAATCTGCTCGTTCTTCTACTAAGCTGCTCTATTCTCTTTCTACCCGAACTAATATCAATATCAAGCATACGGCGCGTTGGCCCGTCACCTCGTTCTTCTCGCACTTATCGCGTCCTTATACTTCAACTTTCTTCACGTTTTCGTTTTTAGTACAATTAAATTTAGATATCACAATCATAATAATCTTTTAATTTTGTTTGCCAAAGGATTTAAAACAATACACTCAATTGAAAGTGTGTGTGTATTTCTGTGTGTGTGTGTGTGTGTTTGCTGTGTGTGTTATAAGGAATCAAGTTTTGCTTTGTGTTGTTTTATATGTAAATAAGTTGTCACTTAGAGCTAAAGCAACGTTTTCTTTAATCATTTGCGATTCGATGCCTAATCGAAAGTTATCGATTTCATTAAATTCAATTCAATTCAATTTTCATATGTACTCTGTTCCTCGTTCTTGAGTTCAGTTTATCAATGCAGCTCTGCATACTTAAGTATGTGCTCTTCAAAGACAAAATCTTTCTATGATTAAACAGAACGAATTTGCAAAGTTTTATCACCAAAAAAAAAAAAAAAATTTGTTGTGGATTGCTGCACATTGGCAACGCACGTATTTCTTCTTCTGCTTAACGCTTTCTTCTACTTGTTGTTATTCTTGTTTTCGCTTCTTCTTCTTCTTCTTCTTCAGTTTTCTAGTTAAAATTTTGACTTTTAAACTCTGGTTTGAACTTCCAAATGCATGAAACGCTCTTGACCTGGACGAGGTGTTTCGTCCCGTTATGTATCGTTTAATTTCCAAACCAATTCCGTTCGATTCGATGTCGTTCCATATTGATTTTCAATTTCCGTTTCCGTTTTGATTTTCATTTCCGTTCCGTTTCATTTGCACATTATCGTTTGCATTGGAATGTTGATATTCGCGTTGGGATTTATTTTTTTTATATTGTTGACATATTTGGTATTTTTTGTTGTTGTTGAAGTAATTGAGTTTTTGCAGTATTTGCAACATTTGCAATATTTGGTAGTTGTTGTTGTCATTGTTGGTGGTATTGTTGTAGGTAAGTAGTTGAGTAGTATTTCCATTGGTTGGCAAAAAAGGAGGAAATTCGCATATTAGAATTGGAGATCTGATGCGATCTGATGATCTTGAGCGAATCTGGTGATGGGTCTCAGCTAGCGATCTCTACGTTTCTACAGCGATTTCAGGGATGGAGGAGAGGGGTGGGACGGTTCATTCGTTTTTTTTTTTTTTAGTTGCACTTTACATGAAGGGGGCAGACGACGATGTGGATGCGATGGCATCGGCGCTGTCGTTTGCGTTTGCGTTTGCGGCGGCCTTGGCGGCGGCGGCAGCAGCAGCTGCAGATGCGGATGTGGATGGGATATTGTCGTCATTGATCATGGTGTTGGCCCATTTCTCAGCGGCCAGCGCTGCGACCTGCTTACTTTCCAAATATGCTGCTATCTCGTTGGCGTTCTTGTTGAATGCCACCATCATGGCCGTATTGCCGCCGTCGTCGCGCGCCAATAGGTTTGCCCCGGCTGCCACAAGCATCACGCATATGTCGCGGCGGTTTTGCTCCGCGGCAATGTGCAGTGCCGTCTGACCGCTAAGGCAAAACAGAAAGATAGAGAGAGAAGAAATGTGTATTAAAGAGCCCATTATTGATAGGCAATTCAATCTATTGGATATCGATGATATGTTATCGATAATTTAATCAATGTTATCGATACTTTTATCAATAACATCGGATATTCCATCGAGATCATACTATCGATAATTCAATTAATATCATACTATCGATAATTCAATCAATAACATTTCATTGCTAGTTTAATCAACTGAATTATCGATAATATGGAATCTATACTGCATGAATATTTGACGTACTACATGCCCCGTTATCTACTTCCATCAATATCTTATGATGATTAAATAATCGATAGCAAATATATAAATTTAGTTCGAAAACATTAACTTGAGGCACAATTTAAAATGTTTTTGCATTTATCGAATTCGTTTTGATGGCTCATCGATATCAACGATAACTTACCGTTCCTTGTCCGCCATGTTGATGACTCGTCGCGTTGCGCACGATATGATGTATTTGACAATGTCCTTATGATTGTATTTGCAGGCAAAGTGCAGCGCCGTCTGCCCGTTCTTGTTCACTGATTGTAATGAGTATCCTTGTTCATGTAGTGCACGTAACTTCGCCAGGCAGAGAGCGAGACAGATATAAACAGAGAGAGAGAGGGAGAGAGAGATTGAGTTAGAGATAATGTGTGTACAAGACAGACTTTGTTTGGATAACATGGCAAAGGGCAAGTTCGGACAAGATTCGCACGCTAAACTCAAGATAGGGCAAAGAAATATGACAAATATGGAACTTAATGTTAACGGTAGGGGCAAAGGTTAAGGTTAAGGTAAAGGTTAAGTCAAAGTTAAAGCTACCATATTGAGTTGTCCGCCCTGGGCCGCTAGTAGTACGGCATCGGAAGTTTGCTCCAGTATAGGGCTGTTATATGGGTGGTTCATTGATTGGTTGGTTGGTTGGTTTGTTGTGTGTGTATGGTTGGTTGGTTGTGTGTGTAGATGTAGGTGTATGTGTGTACGTGTGTAGATGTGCATAGAAAAGTAGAAAAAGAAAAAGTCGAGCATCAGTTTCGATTTCAAAATGTTTTCATTATGTTGCACAATATGATACGAAAACGATCTCTGATTTAGTGACACAGAGAGAGAGAGAGAGCAGGAGAGATAAATTCAGATAAGTTTATTGATAGTTAGGAGTTAGGAACCAGAGACAGAGACTGGGGGGATAGTTGAAAAAGACTTTAATACAGAATACCTGAATCCGTAACCAAAAACATCTTCGTTAAAACTGAATAAACGATCTTTGTTGCTGCATGCATTGAACAACAACAACAAGAACAGAAAAAAATGCGTTATAAGTGAAAAGAAAGAGACAGTCAGATATGCAGGAAAATAAAGAAGAGAGAGAGAGAGAGGGGCAGAGATAGAGAAAGAAAAGCAGTAGGAGTAATGAAATAAATGCGAGAGAGAGAGAAAGAGAGAGTGGGAGCGAGTGTGATGTTATGTGATGGTCATGAGCAATTGCCAATCGTTAGAGTAGGACAACCAATTGTGTCGCAGGTCAAATGAGCTTGGATGTGAGCGAGACAGAGAGAGAGTGAGCATGTGTTGCTATTCTGTGGCCATCTCGCTCACTTTTCTTTAATTCAGTGACAAGTTTCGAGTGCAAAATGCGCGTGTGTGAAAGAGAGAGAGAGATGAGCTTGTGATTGCGATAGCGATAGCGATAGATTTAGTTATCGAATTATCGTTTCGGCTTTACCTCTTCCACTTCATCACTTTAATGGGCTTCGAGCCAATTTGCAAGTCCTCATCTTTGTATGATATATTATACGTGTGTGGGTGTGTGGGTGTGTTCAAGTGTGAATATTCAATTTGAAAAAAGAGAATTGTTAGTAGGCCATTTGCAGTAAATATATACAATATGCATAAAGAACACAACACGTAAACGAAAAGCGATAAATTGTATTTGTATAAATTGCATAATCAGTTAGTTAGTTAATCGATTAATCAGATAATCACATAAAGCTACTGAGGCAACCTACCGATTGAACTCTGTGTGGTCGGATTTGTGTTTATTGTTTTTTGGTTTGAGTTTTAGTCGGTTAGTTGGACGATTGGTTGGTAGATTGGTTGATAGATTGGTTGGTTTGTTGGTTGATTGGTTGGTGGGAAATTGGACGAGAACGGAATACGGTTTAGTCCTTGTCGCTGTTACGAGTAACTGTTAACGTAAGCGGCGATTAGATAATCATTACGTGGAGGCTTGTCATATTTAATGCGTTACTTACATGTGGGCGTGGCAAGGACTAAGCTGTATTCGCTCCCATCACAACGTGAGCATTGTGTGTATGTCTAGTGTGTGTGTGTGCTCGTGTGTGTGTGTGTGTGTCATGCAAAAAAACGAAAAAACCAACTCGAGAAAAACCAAAGCAAAACGTAGGCAGAGATAACACACAACGTCAAACAACAGAGTAAGAAAGAGATAGATAGTTCGAGAGAGTGAGAGAACGAGACAGACAGATAGATAGCAAGAACGAGCGCCAGAGCAAGAGAGTGGCAGGCTACATCGCTCACAGCTCGTAGCGCTTCTTGCGATAATGAAGGTGGCAAAACATGCGCCTATCTAGATAGGGCAGCTGATGGGCCGCCTGCTGCTGGTAGAGCTGCAGCCGCTGCTGCAGCGGCAGCTCGGAGGTAGTCGGAGTAACGGTGTCGCTGCCGGCAGTGGCGCGATGCCAACAGTCAGCTAACAGAAGCCTACCCGTGCTGCCTGGGCCGCGACCCTGTGCCTGATCCATCTGCCGACGCTCGGTCTGCGCCTGTCGCTGCGAGAAGGCAGCGAACGAACGCTCCTGGTCGGGTGTCTGTGGCATTGTGGCCGCCTCGTGGTCCAATATGTACAGCTCATCGATGGCGATGTCGCAAATGTAGTGCAAGTGCTCCTGGGCCCGATCGATGCGGAAGTAATGCTCCGCTGTGCACGCTGCAGGCAGAGAATATATCCCAATATTCAATTATATATGATACATATATGTATAATCAGCTATGTGCGGGCGAACTTACAGTCGATGAAGCACCAGTCCTGCGAGACCTTTGGATAAGTAATGGACTCCTCGAACTTGGCATTGAGCATGTTGCGCACATGCTCGAGGTCGCACTGCGACTCGATCTCGATTTGACCCAACCTGTTGGCCAGCTTGCGCAGCATGTCCTTGTCGTAATGGTACTGCTCGTACTGCTGCATGGTCACCCGTAGGATAGCCAGCTGTAGCTTCTCTAGCGGATTAACACTGTACGGGCGATAACGGTTTCAGGTTATTGAAGGTTTGAGTTGAGTGAGATTATGTATAGGGTAAGTGTAGGTTATGTATAGGTTGTGTATAGGTTATGTATAGGTTAGGTACGTGTTATGTGTGGGATATGTTTAGGTTATATTTATGTTATGTATAGGTTATGTATAGATTATGTATAGGTTCTGTATAGGTTATGTATATGTTATGTGTATGTTATGTATAGGTTATTTATAGGTTATGTACATATATGTTATGTTTAGGTTATATTTAGGTTATGTATAGGTTATGTATAGATTATGTATAGGTTATGTATATGTTATGTGTATGTTATGTATAGGTTATTTATAGGTTATGTATATGTTATGTGTAGGTTATATTTAGGTTATGTATGGTTATGGTTAGGTATGTGTTATGTAAGGGTTATGTATAGGTTATGTATAAGTTAGGTATGTGTTACGTGTGGTATATGTTTAGGTTATATTTAGGTTATGTATAGGTTATATTTGGGTTATGTATAGGTTATACATAGGTTATTTATAGGTTAAGTATATGTGATGTGTAGGTTATGTATAGGTTAGGTATGTGTTCTGTATATGTTGTATCTAGGTTATATTTAGGTTATGTATAGGTTATATTTATGGTATGTATAGGTTATATAGTATATAGGTTATGTGTAGGTTATGTATAGGTTATATTTATTTTATGTATAGGTTATGTATAGGTTATATTTAGGTTATGTATAGGTTAGGTATGTGTTATGTGTGGGATATGTTTAGGTTATATTTAGGTTATGTATAGGCTATTTATAGGTTATGTATAGGTTATGTAAAGGTTATATTTAGGTTACGTATAGGTTATGTTTAGGTTATGTATATGTTATGTGTATGTTATGTTAGGTATGTTAGGTTATGTTTAGGTTATGTATAGGTTATATTTAGGTTATGTATAGGTTTTCTTATAGGTCTATATAGGTCTTTTTTAGAGGCTATACTTACTGGACATCGCCGCGTCCATGCTTGCGCTTGGACAGCATCAGGGCCTGATTGAGTAGCTCGATCTCGATGATGGAGGGCTTGACGCGACATGCCTCGCCGTCCACCTGCATGGGAATGGTGCGTTTGGAAACGATGCGAGCCTTACGGCACTGACAGATGCAAGTGCCGTGCATTCCCGCCTGCAACATTGGCAGCTGGTAGGTGGTCAGTCCGACCACCTCCATGAGGCCGTCATCGATGCTGGGCTTTGTCTGGCCAAAGGAATCGTTCCATGGGTGTGTGCCGCCGCCATAGCTGCAAATTGCAAGGCAATGCATAAGTACAGGATGATGTTTACAGAGCCCGGGAAGACCTCGCTTACCTTGGTATGTTCAGAAAGAGGACGGCATGACAGCCAGCATCACGCAGCTTGCCCGTGAAATCCTGCCCATCGCATTCAAGAGTAACCCACTGTGAGAGGTTGCGGTACTGGCGCAAGATCAGATCCTTGCCGCCCATCTGGCCGTAGTACATCTTGTTGCGGAGACGCGAGTTGAAGCGTTCCGGATGTGCCTCACGTGCCTCGTGGAACTCAAGTGCGATGTGTGCATCCACGCCGAAGCTGAAGTAGTTGTTGATCACGTTCAGCGGAACATTCGACTTGCTACGATCCACATGATCATCGGTCACATCATCGTTGGGCGTCACTTGCACCCGCCAGCGGTCCATGAGCACGCACTGAGACATGCCAATCTCACGCAGTATCTTGCCAATGGGTTCATCGGTATAGCCCTAAGGGGAAATTGTCCGAGATCAGTTTGGATTGCGTCAATTCAACTTCTTCTTTTCTTCTTGTACTTACGCCGCCCCAGCCGAGCGATCGAGCGAGATCATTTCCGGTGCCAAGCGGCAACACTCCCACGGCAGGTACGGGCTGCAATGGGGGCTGGATCTGGTCCAGCACGGAGAGAACCCAGCCGACAGTGCCGTCGCCACCGCAGGCAAGCACGCGCAGATTAGGCGCCTTGCGGTACATGTCCAACCTGGAGTTGGAGAGATAGAAAAACAGGGAAAGAAGTGAGAGGGAGAGAGCGAAAGAGAGAGAGAGAGGAAAGAGAGATAGTTAAAGGATTAGTCTCGTACGATTTAGAACTAGTATTTCTGTATTTTGAACTAGTTCTATATTAGTTTTAAGGATTCGATAATACTGTAGTTCATTAACTCATGAGCTAGTTCATTAAATAATGAACTAGTTCGTCAACTCATGAACTAGTTCATAACTATTCATGAACTAGTTCCTACTTATAAAGTACATTTTATCTTTTGTGTAGGAACAAGTTAGGTGAACTATTCATTGGCCTCAATCTTGACCTTCATGCACTGAAGTGAACTAGTTCATTCGTTGCTTGTCAGCAGTGCGTACTTACCCCATCTTGGGTCCACCCTGTGTCAAGTCGAACACCTGACGCGGATTGAGAAGGTGCTGGAACTTGCCCAACAACTTGACGCCCTGATTGCCACCGGACTTGGGATTGATGAAAACAATGACCGGTATTACCTCCGGCGATGGAATCGGCTTCACAATGAATGCACGCGGCTCCTTCTTCTCCTCCTTAACCTTCTGGCGTTTCTGGGTTTGCTTCTTGCTCTTGCCACCGCCACCGCTGACAGCACCAGCGGAACTGTTAGCACCACCTGCGGCGATGTTTTTGTTGCTCACACGGATGGAGGACTTGAAGTTGCCCTTGTTCGGTAGCTTGACAATCCACGATGGTGGCACAATGATGGGTGCATAATTGCCTGAGAATAGAGAGAGGGAGGAGAGAGAGTCTATTGAGGATAGTTAGTAAGTGAGGGATAGGACAGGTATCAAGCTGACCAACGCCTTTCACGTACAGCTAATTGAGAGTGTGTGTCTTGGCTTGTGTGCTGGGCAGACAGGCAGCAGATTTCATTTTGGCCACCTTTGAGGATGACAAGGACAAGTTAATAGCATAGAAAATATGCGATGAAAGTCACTCACAAAGGTTAGCACAAGAGATTGAGATGAGAAGCCCCATGCCGCATGCCGCTTGCCGCATGCTACCACGCACAGAGCCAACATGCCGAAAGCAGGAGCACAATTATGAATACCACAAGCGGACTACGCACAAGAGGCGACACAGAGACAGACGGACAGGCAGGAGAATAGGCAGACAGAAAGAGCGCGCATGGCTGAAGAGCAGACAGGATGTTGGAAACGGACGGAACGGGACAGACGAGGTGCTGGCAAAACAAAGGCACAAGACACACACCCAGCGACACACTGCAGTAGCTCGCACAAAGGAGAGAGAGAGAGAGAGAGAGAGGGAGAGGTGGCAAAAAGAGGGAGAGAGAGAGAGGCAGACAGACAAAGATTGGGCCGAGTCTAGGCCTCCTCACGAATGCTGCCCCGTCCGTAATTGTATTTTGTGCTTTATTTCATTGTCTCGTGGCAACCGTCATTGTCTTTTATTGTATGGGCGGGCAAAGAGGAGGGCAAGGCAATGAGGGAGGGGACGGAGGCGAGGCAACTGTGCGGGTAATGCGATGCTGGAGAGTGTGTTAACAAGACGCTCATTGAGACACTTTATAAAAAGCGGACATGGCACAGTCCAGTTTAGCACGCATTTCCTATGCACAGCTAGTCGTGCCACTTCCTTCCCCTCTTTCCCTTATCCACTCCTCTTTTCCTCTCTATCTTGTGCGTCATCTCACTTCCTTCGCTGTCCAAGTCAATTGTCTTGCTCTTGTCGCAATGCCATCCACAGCTGGCCAAAGTCCTTTCATCTGGCACTTACAACTTTTGGCATCTTGGAATTAACTTCTCGAGTTGAAGGGAAATGAAAAGGGGGCGAGGAGAGGTCACCTTTTCCAAGATGACCACTAAGTGCAGCGACCGCCGCCTGCAGAAACTTTCAGCTTCAGCTCTCGGCTACTGCAACAATTTGCCCGACTGCAGACAGACACTCAATGAAGCAAGTGACCAGCGAATGTTGGGATTGATTTGTCTTCAAGGCGCGAGTCTTTAACATCTCAATTGTAGGATAACCTAGTATCAATATAGAAGATAAAATGGGCATACTTCTATTTCTATTTCACTCAAGTTTCTTATAGCAACTTATCAATTCTTCTGGGGTTCATTAAAACCCCTAAAGTCAAGGTTGACTAGACCCCTCGAATATCATATTAGGCTGTTAAATTGTTCAACTTTCCACTATGCTTGGCAATCAATACAGGGCGAGTCTATCAGTCTGTCCAAAGTCTTTCACTCGATGCGTATCTAAATATATCTCTAGATGGGTGAATTTAAATTACAGAAGCCAAAATAAACAGACGGTTCCTTGAATTTCATCAATTGTGATGTTTCAAGCCCATTTTCCTCTTTTTATTTGCCACGTATTGCGCTCATCTATTGACTTAGTACCGAGGCCAAGCACTTGACAAATTGTCAATTCCGCGAAATAAATGCTAATGACCCCAAAACTTGACCCAAAAATAGCTGGGAGAAAAGAAGAGTGAAGAGGACAGAGAGGGAAAGAGGGATGAGAGAAAGAGGGAGAGAGAGAGAGAGAGAAAATGTGTCTTAAATCAGCATCGAAGTTGTCGCAGACAAATGGGACAAACTTGATATACTCTTTAGACATAAATTATACGTAATGGAGTTTCAGAATAAATTAGTGCAACTTTAAGATCCTTTTGTCTTGTACTTATTGTTGAGTAACAACAATTGTTAACTGTATTGTTAGATACTGTCTTTAAGAATTGATTAGAATATGTTTTTGAAAAACTCTAGCAAGATGACGTGAAAGGTTGAAGCATATATAATCTACTTTTCTTGTATATAATCGGTTGAGCATGATTATGAAAATTATCAGTGATATTCTTGTTTTAATGGAACATCTTAAAAGCACTGACAAAGTGCCGATGCCCTCCCTGGAAAGGGTAGACAGCGAAAAAAGAGTTCAAGCTGCTTTGTAAATGAAGACAATGGGACAATGTGCGTGGCAGACAGAGAGAGAGTGGGAGAGAGATGAGAGTAAGAGAGAAAGGTTGGGTAAGTGTGGCCCAATTTACCTGGCGAATAAATGGGATTTGGTTTTGAGTGAGTGAGGTAATGAGCAGTCGGGGCAGTAAGGGCAGTTAAGCGGGGCTGCGGGGCAAGTTGGTCTACGTTTTAATGCACAAATTTTAATTAAGTTAACGGGCCACAATTAATTTGCATGCACGTCACGTAATTAATCAGAGGACAATAAGGAATGGACAAGGAGTGAGGTAGCGAGCAGGGGGAGGGGAGGCGAGCTACGGCCAGGAATGGACAATGCTGCGCGCAGGCTGTGCTGGCGTCGATAAGGCTAAAGCGGATGAATGAAACTCACCTAGACGACACTCCTCGCCAATCTTGGTCTGATTGAAGCACGTCTCCTTGTTGTGGTATATCTCGTGGCACCAGGCGCAGGACAAGGCTACAATTTCCTTCGATCCAAAGAGTTTGCTCTGCACAGCCTAAGAACATTAGTGGGGGATTAGTGTGTGTGAATGTCGAGAGGTTAATTGTGGATAATCACCTTGCCGCACTGCTTGCACTTTCCCTTCTCCAGCTTGCGGTGCACCCAGTGATGATGGGTCGTTGTCTGCTCCCGGTACTGCCGGATTCCCACATCCCGATACGTTGGCTTGCAGGCCAGCTGAGTCTTCTCATTCACCATTGGAATGCAGTTCTGGTGAGCAACCAGCTGGCAGGCCGAGCACTTCATGCGCTGTCCACTCTTCTGCAGTAGATTCAACGAGGGAGAAAGAGAAATGGGAAGAGACTGAGATAAACTCATTAGAGATGCAGACGCTGGCAGTTTGTCATTTTCAATTGGCCAATCGGTTACGTAGCGGGACCAACAACTGGCCACACCATGACTCATTCGACTAGTTTATATTTATTTGTGCCCCAAAAACAAAGTCGGCTCATTAATTTTACGTCCCCCAGCACCCGCCTTTGCTTTTCTCTGTGGACCCACAGGGTTCGTCAGGTCCATTTGTCACCGTCGTCCTGTTTCTCAGGACATGCGGCCCAGAGACTGGAAGTTCGTTATACGATGTAATAACTTAACTGCAACTTAAAGCTAACCTAAGCTAATGTGACAGCGCAACCAATCGAGCAGGCTAACAAAGCTGTACTGTACTTATGTAAATTGTACTTTACTTTCATTTCAGTCGGGGCTAAAGATATAAGTAATATAAGTGAAAGCGAAAAGCTTAATGAAGTTCTACGTGAGTGTAAGTTCGAGTTTGAATTCTTTGAATCACTCTAAGCTCATTTAATTAACTGTGAAACTGTAACTGTGACAGTGTCAGCAAAAGCACGTGACTCTACAAAGCAAGCTATACTAAATCATAAACTAAACTTTGATACTTCCAAGCTCAATGAATAATAAACCCAATAAACTGCAAATGAAAGCCTTACTGGCTATATATAGTATAAACCAGAAGAGCTTCATGCTTGCAAGATTATAAAAAGGCTGCAAGTGCCAGCTTTACTAGCTGTTTATAAACAGAAGTTAACTGATTTATCACTGGCAAACTGCAAATAAAAAGCTTGACACGCTGTTTCTTGTAAGTCCATTAAAGCTCTACGCAAAGCAGGTGCACAGCAATCAAGTGGCAAGCTCTAATGCAGCTGCAATGTCTGCACTTGATACTTATTTGACTTATTCCCCAAGCAGTCTTCGGTCTTAGGACTTGTCTGACAAGTCTGCGAGTGACATTCAAGGGGAGACGGAAGAAGGGCAGTGGAGTAGGTGAGTAGGGAAGTAAGGGAGTCATCTGAGCAATAGACGACCTTCAACTCGGGGAAACTATGGCGATATTAATGTGCTCGAACGCGCAGCTCGCTCACTTGTTGAGCCAACTTCTTCCTTTGCGAGGCATCTCCTGCTGCACGTTAGCAATGCGAACAGTTGTCGTGACTCTAGACTTGCCACACACACACACACACACACAGACACTCTCGCGCTTAATGACAAAGTACTTGCAACTTGTGACGGGACAAAGTTTGGAGTTGCTGGACAAGCAGGGCACGCGCTCGGGCCATTTCATGTATCGAGTGCGTGTGGCCAAACAAATAACACACACACGCACACCCTCACACACACGCACACATACTTATGTATGTCGTACAAGCACGCAATAAATAAATTACACGATTACACGAAGTTTCAGTCATTTTGGGGCTTGTTGCTTTTTGTTCTTGACGGCGGTAATTGAATTAGATGTAACCCCAAAGGCCCGTCCTAGCCGAGACACCCAACAACAAGCCCGACTAGCAATACCTACGTGTATGTGACTGCATATCAATGTGTGTGTGGTCGTGTGTGTGTGTGTCTGTGTGCTGTCATATGTACAAGTAGAAGGTACTTACAATGCATTCCTCGTTGAGACAGCAGAGATCGCCCGAGGCCGAAGTGGGTTTCCAGTAGTGCTCGCCCTGTACCGCGTTTTCAGTCCAGTCCGGCACAATACGAATCGGACGACGGGCATTGCTTGTCGAGGCCGTGCGTCTACAGAGGAAGAGAAGGTGGAAAAGTTAGCAAATGCAGCACTAAGAGAGAAGCACTATAATATTTAGAGTAATAGGTCCCTAAGGTCTTAGGCCTAAAGGTTCTAGGCCTTAAGGTCATAGGCTTAAAGGTTCTAGGCCTAAAGGTTCCAGGCGTAAAGGTCCTAGACCCAAAGGTCGTAGAGCCATTGGCCCTAGACCTAAAGATCTTAGACTCAAAGGTCCTAAACCCAAAGGTCTTAGACACAAAGGTCCTAGACCCAAAGGTCCTAGACCAAAGAAGCGCCTACCCTACTAAACCCATAGATCCTAGACTCAAAGGTCCTAGACCCAAAGGTCTTAGACCCAAAGGTCTTAGACTCATAGGTTCTAGACACAAAGGTCCTAGACCCAAAGGTCGTAGAGCCAATGGCCCCAGACCCAAAGATCTTAAACCCAAAGGTCCTAGACCCAAAGGTTCTAGACCCAAAGTACCATAGGTCCTAGATCCAAATGTCATAACCCCGAAAGGTCCTGGATCCAAAGACTTTAGACCTAAATGATCTCTACAATTCAATTTGCACTCGATAAGCAACGAAATTCTCTCTTACTTTGCATAGATTGCCCACAGGAAGAGGGGAAGAGGGGCTCCGAGACTTACCTCTTGCGTCGCCACGCCCCCACAGAGTCAAGCTTACGCTGACGGAACGCCGACTTGCGCTGCATGCCAATCGAGGAGCGACGAAAGCGACGCACGCCGCCACCCGCCCCCCGCTGAGGTCAGCGTCGTGCCTCCACTAATGCCAAAGTAATCGCTGGGCTGAAAGCAGCTCGGCGACTGCAGCGTCGCGCAACTGTTGCTGCGGCTGCTGCGACGACTGTTGCTGCAGCTGCCGCTGCTACAGCTGCTGCTGCTGCTGCTGCTACTGTCGTAGCTGCCGTCGTTCGCGTTGGCATTGGCGTTGCCGCTGGCTTCCTCTTCGTATTCATCTTCTGTCTGAAATTCCTCACGCACCGCATGAAGCAGTCGCTCCATGTTCAGTTGTGGCGTCGACGTCGGCGTCGACGTGGGCGTCGTCGTCGGCGTTGCGACGCTAGCAGCGCTGCCGCTGCTGCTGCTGCTACTGCTGGTGCTGCCACGATTGTAATTGTTCTTGTTGCTGTTGTTGTTGATACTGTTGCTGCTGTTGCTGTTGCTGTTGTTGTTGTTGTCGTTGTCACAGTTCAAATAAGATATGAACATCGCGACAACGTGGACAATGTGGGATCGTGTCGCCACAGAGCACGTTCTATGTTCTCATTCCACTTTGTTTCACTTGGCTTCGATTCGACTTTCGATTGTAATTGTGAGCTTCGGTTCAGAGTTGCAGACACAAACACATACACATGCACAGGCGCTTGTGTGTCTGTGTGTGTGCTTGCTCTCATAATGGCGCCCCCAAGATATAATGCGATAACTGTGTGTGAGTGGGTACGATCTTATCAGTGGGGGATAGATCAGCTAGGGGGGGCAGTTTGTGCCGAGTGAAAATGGAACAGTCTATAAAAGTAACCGACAACTTCAGTATGCTTCCATTCTGCACAGTGGAATAGAAACGTCAAATGCTACATCCTTCATTAAACGACAGTTCTTTCACTCTTTCAGCGATTTCTGATATGTGAAGCCTAAATAACATACCAACAATTGCAGATTTGTTGAAATAGCGCATGAAACAATGATATGAGAACATCAAATGCAAGAACTAACACTCTTTCAGAAACTTAACTAGATTTCCACTTTAAAATCCATTTAACAAATTTAGTATATTTCCCTTGGAACTTAAACACGAATTTATAATTCTTTCACTTGCCCAAAACAACATTTGAAATGGAATTCGAAATGGAACATGAAATGCAAGACTTAACAGCTATACGAAATTGTACGATTTTCCAAGTCTAAAATAAATCGAATAATACTTGAAACAGTGAGATTGGCACATAAAATAATATATGCTTCGTTTTGGCAGTGGAAATGGAACTGGAACAGTTATCCGAAATTACTCAACTGTCCAATAAAGTTAGAATTAGAATTGACTTCAGCTAAAATGCAGTAATCGATCAGAAGTATAGAATTGCGTTCTTCAAAAGGAAAACTCCGTGAATTACGTAGAGAATTTTCCCAAGTTAAGGCCTCGAACTTAGCCCAAGAGTATCTTACATTCGTTTAGCTCGTTTAACACGTGTGATTCTTGGTTACTTTGTCAGCCAATTTCCCGTGTTTTGGATGCTGTGTGCTCAAGCGTGTCTGTGCGTGTTCAGTTACGTTGTGTGCGTGTCTGTGCGTGTGTGTGTGCATGTCTGTGCCTGCTAAGTACATCTGTATACACTTTGTATTTATATTGTGTGCATTGTAATTAAATTCTTATCAGATTCAGATGAAAAACAAAAACCATGACTAAGACAGAGAGATAGGGATAGGGAGAGGGAGGGAGAGACATGGAGATTAGGGAGGACAGGACAGCACAGAGGGAGAGAGAGGAGCCAAAATAATAATAAACTGGCAACACTGAAGCTGCTCAAGGCGAGCAAAGCAAAGACTTCAGCACGAGCTGAGCTCACTGTTGTTTGTTGTTGTTCCTCCTGCTAAGTTGTTATTGTTGGGTTGTTTGTGGAGATGTTGCTCTTATTGTTGTTGCTGTGCTGTGTTGTTGTTGCTGTTGTTGCTGGTGTCGTTGGATATTGGCCTGGCAAATTGCCGGTTCTACTGGGATTTGCATGTCAATTGTCATCGTTTAGGCCGCTTCAGCGCCCTCGACCATGTTCAGTGTCCACTCGTTGTGCTGTCCCCCCTCGCCCTACCCCACCTCTCTCTCTTTTGTCATGCCAGTGTATGTGCTCCTATGTGGGTGTGTGTGTAAGTGTGTGTGTGGTTGTGTGTGTTTGCTGCTTCTGATTTAAACTGATGATGTTTTTGACGCATGTTAGAGCTAGTTTTTACGCGTATACCCTGTAAATGCTTGTCGGGCCAGTTCGGGGCGTGTTGCGACACTGGATGTTCACTCTGCAGAGCATGCAGGGTAGCAGCAAGTCGAGCATGCAGCTGCTTTAAATTCATTTTAATTGTTTTACTTGTTTTGTCGACGTGTTGCAAGTGCATTTGATTTAGTGTCAAAACTGCCACGCCCCCTGTCAACCAGATTTACATGCGAGTGAAAGAGAGGGAGGAAGGCCGGAAGGGAGTAGTTAGTGCAAGTAGAAAAGCTGTTGTTGTATCTGCAACGGACGTGTGACACACCCCTCTTAACCCCGTCCCACGTGTTTAGTTTGGCAGTTTTGTTGTTTTGTGTTGGGGCGATGCAATTATTGCAAAGAGCGACTATTTTAGGCACCTGCCTAATAATGTAAAAATGTTTACACATATGAAACACACACTCATGCACACGCACACATACGCACACGCACGCACACTGTGGCAAAAGCACACAGCATGTCGAACTGTCAATTAAAGTTGAAAATGAAAATGAAATCAAGTGGAAAAGTGACATGAAAGGGAAAAGCAGTAGGGGAGTGGGAGGGTGGGGGTTGGGGATTGTTGGGCTATAATATTAACAATAAATATGTTTCCTATAATTTGCAAGCCACACGATTAATCGATAAACGATAAGCGTGCAAGCAATCGTTCAAGCTTGTTCAAAAACAAAGACAAATAAGCACAAACAAACAATTGACAAACAATAATAATAATAATAATATTGTTATTAGCCGCAGCGCTTTCTAACACGCACTTCCCCACTTCCCCTTCCCAATCCCAACCCCGTTTTGCTTCCTGTCTCTGTCATGTCTCCCCTCTTTATCCAGCAGAAACGCAATTTCAATTCAAATGCAATTAAATTTGATGTTCGCCTTTGAAGCCCCATCGCGACAGGCAATTCGAGAATGGCAAAACAGAGAGAAGAATTCGCGTAGCAAAAGAGTGGAACAACACGGGGGGAGAGGAGAGGGGTTTACCTGTTCGTCTGGGCAGGTGATTAGGTGGCGAGAGTCTCTAATGAACACGCAGAGCGGAGGCAAAGCGAAACGCTTTCAATGTCGCCGCCGCATTCGAAATCGAATCGGGAACCTTGAATACGTGTACTATAACATACATATATAGTACATATACCTACATACGTATACACATCTAATGCATAAGTATCTCTGCCTTCAATTAAGACGCTTTGCTTATTTCGTGTGTCCCCAAAAGATCACATAATTATTAAGCTTATTCAATGATAAAGCGATGATAAATAAGATTCTCTTTTTTTTGAGTTATTGAAATCATTTTCAAAACATTTCAATGGAACTGGAAAATAACTTTACATCCTTTCAGCTCTTTGACTCTTTTGCTGTCAACACATACAGACACACACACACACACACATAGTGGAATCGAATGGCATGAGAATTTCTGGGAATTTGTCGATTCTTTGTATGTTGACTTCCCTTTTCATTTCCCTTTCCCCTGCCCCCTCCCCCTCTCCGTTTTCGCACCCCTTTCTTCTTTTTTTCTCTCTCTTTTTTTCATATCCATCTGTCTGTTTGCTAACATTCTCTATCGCACTATCGTTATTGCTCTTCAGGGGATTTTATTTTTAGAATTGCGCATACGCAGCGTTGCACAGTGTAAGGGACTTCACTTTGATTGTAATCATACAGTCATTTGCATACTAAGTTAACCTAGCTACTGCTAACGTTATTAATAACACAACCACAACAAACAAGAAACACACACACACACAGACAGACACAGATACACACACAGACACTGAGTGAAAAATTCATTCGGGAAAATGAAAAATTATCTGCACGTCGTCTCGTTTGTGATTGCGATTAATGTTGCCTGCTATTCAATTGGTAGCTCAAATTGGGTTCTGGGTGAAAATGGAGAGAGGCAGAAAGAGAGAGAGAGGGAGAGAGGGGAAGGGAGTGAGGGAGGTGTGGGGCAGACTGGGGCAACTTGAGCTCTAAGCTCTTGTGCAAATGGCAACAACTCGAAAAAGGATTTCGAGCTAATGAATATTAACAATGCTGACGAGCTCCAACAGATGTGGCAAGAGAGAGGGGCAGAGAGAGGGAGAAGAGAGGGGTAGAGAGGAGCAGAGAGAGGGTGGGAGGGGGAAAGAGGAAGTATCTAGTTCTCTACTCGCCATGCGGTGCAGCTGCAATGCCAGGAACGAAATGAGCAACGAAAGCAAAACGTTCAACAGCATGATGAGTGGGCAGCCTACGCAGTGTAGGAGGGGAACAGAGGCAGCAGGTGGGAAGTGGGAGGTGGGTGATGGGTCTGCTAGCTGGTTAGAATGCCACGCAGATTGGGGTAGCCAACAATAAACGAGCAACGCTGCCAACGACATTAATATTCTTAATTGGCATTAAGCGTTTTGCCAGAGCACAGCGCAGAGCAGCGACTGCGGACAAAAGGGGCAGCAAGGGGATTGTGTGGTAGGTGCACAGAGCAGCTCCACTAGCAAAAGAAGATAGAGGAGGAGGAGGAGCTGCTGAAAGACGCGGTGGCATACGCAAAACGATTGCAAACATTTCAATAAGAAATAAGAAAATTCGCGTTGGCGACTCTGCGCTACGTGAGGGAGACGGCAGCATGGAGAGGCAGGCGGACAGGGGAAGAGGGTAGCGAGACAGTGAGGAAGCAGTGCAAGGTAGCGCTACTGGAGACGACATTGGGCGATTGCGCACGTTTCATCAAAAGTTTGCAGACAACGACGGCACAGGCAAATGATGAGGAACAGCTGTCGTTGGTGGTGACAGAAACGAAGGCACACAGTGCGGCGAAGGGGGGGGAGGGATGGTGAAGAGGGGAAGGAGGAAAAAGAAGGCAGTGATGATGAAGAGAGCAGGGAGAGAGAGAGAGAATGGTCCGAAGTGCTGTTGAAGTTGCAAGAGACTTTTTGATTTTGCATTCAGTTTGCTAAGGTGCCACAGACTTCCCTCTCCCTTCCTCTCCCCCCTTTGACTTCCATATTATGGCAAAAAGTTATACAATAATTAGCAAAACTCAGGGAAAATTTCCAAATTTGCAATGTAGAGAGGGTCAGGGAGAGTGAGAGAGTGAGAAAGAGAGGGACAGCGAAAGAGTTGACAATGCATAGACCAAAGTTGAGAGACTCTTGGCAACGCTGATTGCAAAGAGACTTTATAATGTTGTCACACACTTAAGATCAATATCTATGACCCTTAACTCATCTAGTATGTTCATACGATAATAAAGACTGTTTTCAACGAGACTTTTTAAGTTTTTCATTGAACATATAGTCATAAAAAAAGGTAATAAGGTAATCAAGTTAATTAGCTGTAACTCATTTATAATGATAAGTGAGTGACAGCTAATTAACTTGAAAACAGTCTTTATTATCGTATGAACATACCTGATGAGTTAAGGGCAATAGATATTGATCTTAACTGTGTGACAATATTGTAAAGTCTCTTTGCAATCAGCGTGGTCAAGAGTCTCGCAACTTTGGTCTTTGGTCCGAACTGAGACTAAGACTGAGGCAGAGACTTAGACTGGAACGGAGAATGAGGACAGAATGAGAGCAGACTGAGAAGTGATTGAGAAGTGACTGAGAACCGAGACTAGGACAGAGACTGAGAACAGAGTGAGACTGAGATTGCGGTCAGAGACTGGAACAGAGATTGAGGACAGAGTGAGACTGAGAGGAGACTCAGAAGTGACTGAAAGGAGACTAAGAAGTGACTGAGATTGAGGCAGAGACTGGATAAGATACTGGAACAGAGACTGAGAACAGAATGAGACTAAGAGGAGATTGAGAAGTGACTGAGACTGAGACTGAGCACAGAGACTGGGACAGATGAGACTGCTGGCCTTTTTCTCTGCACTCCTCTGCACTTTTTGCATTCCTCCTGCATTTACCCATCTATGTCATATACTAAATATATCTATATATATACAAGATGTAGATAGTAATTAATCTTTCAATGCTAAAGAGCTTTGGATGCTCTCAACTCTCTTAGTTCAGGTTGGGTTGTACTATTTTAGCAGAGTACAATTCAGATAACAATCAAGTCCAGGGCCACAAAAAGCGCATGCAAACATACATATATAGTCTACATGTATGTACAGTATGTGTGTATGTGTATGTGTATATGTGTGTGTATGTGCCTGTGTGTATGTGTCTATCAGCGTGTGCGAGCCTGTCTGCCAACATGGAAATAGTTTTCTAATCTATTAGACAATGAATTTTTATCACTGTCTGCTAAATTTATGAATGAATTCGAAGCGACGAGCAAACAACTCAGATGGCAACAACAACACTAGCTATGTTTCTCTCGTGACAATGCGAGAGGGGTTGGGGGTGTAGGAGAAAAGGGGCGGGCAAAATAAACAACTGATAGAGTTCAAATACGCATTGCAAAGAGAGAGTGCAGCGAAGAGTTTTCCATGCGTATTTGCATTGCACGACAGCAGCAGCAGCACAGCAACAACGCAGCACAACAACAGCAGTGACTTTAAGTAAATTTCTTTGCCCCCAGTTATGTCCATACACACACACACAGACACACACACACATGCTAGACATGCACACAAAATCATTTTTGTTTTTTTGGCGCGTTTTGCTAATTTTCTAGAGACGTTTTTCTTGTTGTTGTTGTTTGGCTCTCCCGCGTATTTTAATTTACGTTCTTCGTATTTTAATTGAAATACTTTATGTGCCTTTTTGCCAGCTTTGCTGTTGTTGTTGCTGCTGCTGCTGCTGCTGCTTGGCGTCGGCGTTGTCGTTGTCGTTGCTGCTGCTGCTGCTGCTGTTGTTGTTAATTTCTTTGCTAAAAATACTTAAGTTAATTATAAGAAACAGCAGCAGCAACTACAATACCAAAAACAACAACAACAACAGCAACAACAACAACAACAACAACAAGAACTACAACAAGAAGAACAAGAACAGGAACAGCAAGTCGAACATTTTGAATCTAAAACATGTGTGTGACTTGATATTTATTTTTAACATAATTTTTCTGTATTTTTGTCTTCACTCTTTCACCCCCTTCCCCCCATTTCCCGCACCCCTTCATATATATTATTAATTGCTGCTGTGGTTGTTGTTGCTGTTGCTGCTGTTGCCGTTGCCGTTGCTTGGGCAGCAGGTGGAGCCGACGTGCCTCGTGCTCGTTCGCTTTTGATTAGAATTAACAATTTGATGCAGTCATAAATTGCCAACTGGATATTAGTTGCCCATAAATTGCACATTTACAATTTTTGGCTAATGCGGCGTATGCGCAATATTCCTCACTTGCTGCCCTTCCCTTTCCTTCTCTCTCTCTCTCTTTCTTTTCACTCGTTTAGCACTCGTGTCAAATTGGAGGGGGCGTGTTCGACTTGGCTGATTGCCCTGTGTGCGCTGCTTTCTTGGCAACAGCAACACTAGCAACACTACCAACAGCAACAACTACAGCAGCAGCAGCAGCAACAACAACAACAACAACAATATATCTGACGCCAGCGAAAAAAACACAAAAAACCAAAAATTGTTACAATAAATCAAACAAAATAGACGAAACGCGGCGACGTTGTTGCGGCACTTGTTGTGGTTGTTCTCGTGTTTGCTGCTGCTGTTGTTGTTGTTGTTGCTGTTGTTGTTGTTGCTGCTACGAGTGCGAAATTCTTCAAATGTCATGGCTGGCAGTTGCCCCCTTGTCACGCCGCAGACTATTGCGACGCTGCCGGCAAACAGAAATCGCACAATGGAAACGTGCAACAAGGGAGGCAAGTACTACAGAGTGCGTTGCAAAATGAACTGTAACTGTAATTGCGAATTACAGTCGAATATGGGACTATCCCTTTTCGATAACATGAATATCAATAATTATAATTATGAATATCAATAAAGTATGTCTGTGTTATGAATGGGAAAGGAACTATAAAATAACTGTAGTATCAAGGCTAATGCTGATGTCCATGTAAGTTAAATAACGTATTACGTAATTATTTTAAAGTTCCATTTGTCGATAAATCGATAAATATGCAAAAAAACCTCAAGATACTCTCATAGAAAGGAATTTTAATAGATCGTAGTAGGAAATTTTCATAGATCATTATTTGTACATCATACAAGCCTAACGAATACATATCGAATCATATTAATATAACTGGATATAGGTAGCAATACTTATTGTAAGAATACAAGTAAAGCATAGTTCGTACATTATAGAATATGAGTGGAAATAGGAATGAATTCTCAATGATCTTAGTGCGTAGTTCACAGAGTATCGATCACACAATGACACAAATACATATCGAAGCATATGAATAAGAAGAAATTCACATAGATTACAATTCGTGGATCATGGAATACCTATCATAACTATACAAACAGCTATATACAACTGTATATATGATATATATAACTGGATATATGATAGATCATAGCGATCTTAACTGGAAATGACTTAAACGACTCCAGCAGAATAATTTTGAATGATATTTCAATTAGTTCATTTTATAGACAGTATATACAGTATTGTACTATACTGTATAGCCTCTACGCCTCTCTACAGGGTATATCAGCATCGTCATATCAAATTTAGTGAATCTTGTGTGTTTTCTTCAATTGTTCAAGTTCATCGATCAATTAAGTTAAACGCCAAAACCGGCAAACTTGTCTTCAATTGAATGAACCGCAGCCGGGGCGGGGGTGTGCCGGCTTGCCGGGCATATTCGATAGCTTTGACCCGATGTCGCACTGCACACCAGCACAGGCAGAGAGAGAGAGAGAGAGAGAAGAGGGGGGTGGGTTATCTTTGACATGCTGTAATTGTCGAGATTTGACATTTTGCATTACGTATGCCACACATTGTGGGGCCAACAGTGGCTGCTTGCTTTGCTCTCTGCTTTGCACTGTTGTTATCTGATTCTGTTTCTCTTCTCTCTCCTCTCTTTCTCTCCTCTCTCGTTGTCTGTCACATTTACAGATGAAAACAATAACAAAACATAAAACAAAATAAATTTTCTAACTTTTCTCGCTCCCTCTATGACTTTTGCATATTATTTATAATTTATTTTCTTTTCTTCTTTCCTTCCCTTCCTTCTTTCTTTCTCTTTTCTTTTCTTTTTATCACGGGGGGATCACGCGCGACGCGCGACGCTGCGACGACGACGCTTAACGGTTCACGTTCACGTTCTTTTCTGCTGGCTGGCGGCGTCCAACCACACACGGCAACTGAGGCCGCAACGATCGCCCACAGCCGTCGCCGGGCAACAGCAGCAATACTAGCAGCAGCAGCGACGCGGCGCCGCAGCCAACGCTAGCGTCAACGTTGTTTGGCTGCTGCGGCAGATCGCCAAGTTGGCGCTTTGTCACCTCTCTTGTTGTGGTGAGTTTTGTGTGACGTTCTGCCTGCGGGGTGAGTAGTGCGCGACTGTGTGCCGAAGGCGACTGTGTGGGGGTGCGATCTCTTGCGCCTCTTACGCTTTCATATTTCCATGGTGACATTTTTAGCTCTGCTTGCGCACGGCGGCAGCGACAGAGGCAGAGGCAGTGGCAGGGCAGCGCAGCCTTTCGCTGCTTTGTCTCGCTTTGATTGTGCGCTGCCTGGGCATTTTTCGCTTTGTGCCTTTAATTTGCATTACAATTTGTTGTTGTTCTTGTTATTGAAATTGCTGTTGTTGTTGTTGTTGTCTATGTCTTTGTGTGTTGCGTATAACCTGAGCGAACTGACAGACAAACAGACGATTGACAATTGTCCATGACGTATGCAGTTGCAAGGCGACAACAGCGAAATGTGCTGGGCATGCAAATACCCTGTAGTAAATATGCTGCAGGCTATGCTGCTGACTTGGCTGGGTATGTCACTATTCCAGCTAAATTGGCTGTCTATTTAAACAGGTTTGTACTTACAGGGTATATTGCAACTGGTAACTATACATGTAAATACTCTGTAGTAAATATGCTGCAGGCTATATTTCCTACTACTGCTCAGTTAGACAGTTTACAGGGTATACTACCATTACCTATTTGTAATAACAGGGTATACTGCATATGTAAATACCCTATAAAAATGCTGCAGGTATGCCATAAACTACAGTTCAGTTGGTCCGTTTACAGGGTATACTGCAGCTATTGAATATTTGTTATTACAGGGTATACTGCAGTCAGGAGCTGTCCATGCATAACCCATATGCGAGGTATGTATGCCATAAACTACAGCTCAGTTGTATCATTATAGGGTATACTGCAGTGCTACAACTACCCCTTGCGTCCGTTGCCACGTGCGTCAGCAATGCGGAACTGCAACTCCGCCTCCGTTCACATTACGGATGGACAGTTTTATGGTGTGTCAGATATTAAAGATGCAGCCATGAATAAACCATGCCTGGGATGGGGTGGAAGGGAGAAGGGGAAAGGTGGTTACAGGGTATACCAGCATCATACATATATAGTATGTATGATTATATCATCGAATGGTCGCTGAAGTCATCGGGGATTATCTCTATAAATCAGTTATTAACATGAATTTCCATTTAAAAACGAAACTTAAAACGTTTTCCCGAACTGCTCCAAGGGGATTTTAGCTTATCTCTCTTATATGATTCGAGATTTATGTTAACAGCTCTTAAACAATAATCAAGTGATTTCTTTTCCTCAGAAAATATTGGAAATTTTGCTAATTTGCTTTTAATGTTTTCGGTTTGGTTTCCTATTTGAAATCGCGATCATGAATCACATTCATCGTCCAAAAATAGCAATCAAAGCGTTTGGTTCATTGAAGATTTATCGCAAAATATCATTAAATCACTCAAGTAAAACAAATATAAAATATTAATGGGCCCGATAAATATATAATATATGTATATGTTTGTGCATGTAGCTAGCTTATGTATTCATAGAGAGAGAGAGAGAGAGATTGGCAAAAAATTCAATGTGTGGAACAATTAGAAATTAATAGATTAAGCAATCTTTAAGGAAGTTTTGCAGATCGCAAACAGTTAACATATGTTATATCTTTCTCAGGTTATAAGCTCTATTGTTGGTGCGTAATGTGGCCCATTAAAGTCTTGAGGTCCCATATAATCTCACTGTAATTTGCCGATATTTGTTTCCTCATAGCACATAATAAGTCACAAGTTTAAAGTTGTAATCACTGTTTGTTTCGGGGCACGGCATGTTCCCCATCGGGAGTTTATGGTAATTTAGATGCGTGCAATTCTCCCCCCTCTACCCTGTACCCACTACCCTCTTAAGTCCCCGGGGAATGTTTTCATAAAATTATTTTCGCCATTGTCATAAAAGCCAAGTAAACTTTCGGTTTGTTGGTTCGTTCAGTTTTTCAACAGTTGTGCGCAATGTTTTTGTTGCTCTTGTAACTCTCATTACAGTTGTTGTTGTGGTTGTTGTTGTTGTTGCTGTTGTTGTTGATGCCCATGGGAGTTGCGGCATATAAAAAGAAACCACAACCACATTAATGGCCCGTCCAAATCGCATGAATGAGCCGCACACTTGAAAATAGCCAATGAATCGAGCCTGGCCCGGAGGAAGTTGAGGGCAACAGTTGAATGGTTGTCTGAATGAATGAATGGATGAGTGAATGGAAAAATGAACGAATGGACGAGTGGACCGAGCCATCATGATGGGCGGCAGGCGGGGGGTGCAGAGGGAGGCTGGTGTTCGGATGCATGGCCGGCATGCGACGCATGATTGAATGATTTTATAATATTTTCCATTTTATTGAGCAAAAGGTCGAAAAAATTAAACATATCATTGGCCGCCTTAATGGTTTGGGGCATTAAGCCCGCTAGTGGCGGCAGAGGGGGAGTGTACTGCGGAAGGTCGATAGACAATAACATGTTCCCCCGTTCGAGCATTGTAAATCAAAAATCAACTTTATGACGTCCAACGGCATTCAGCACAACGGGAAGGGTCAAAAAAAAGGCCCTCGAGGGAGCGTCGGCTCCTGCTAATAGACCCAACAGCGGGAATCATGTTTACAGCCCCTCCACTGCCCCTCCCCCCACTACCAGAAAAACAACACAAGAAAAATGTAGGAAGAGGGGGAATATGCGATATGTGATCATAAATGAACAACGAGCGACCCAATTCGCATATTGCCCCCGGTCCCGCGTTACCACATGAATCGGAAATTCAAAAGGAAATCTCGTGTGTAAATACAATGCGAAATACGGCCTATTGCGGACTGAGGCTTACTCGTTGAGCTGGCCCGGGACCGGGCTCGACTTAAAGCTATTGAACATTTATTTCATTCTCTTTCGATACTTATCTGTGCAAATTTATTGGATCTAGAGAGCATGATACAATGTGTGTGGTCAACCAGTGTGTACATACCTGCGAAAGAGAAAGAATGCACAATGTTTAAGGATACAAAATATAGATAGACAGATAATTATAGTTTAGCTAGTCAACACAAACTTATGCTATGAATACATATAAAGAATATGTACAATGCAAATAAACAGACTGTGATGTATTATAAATGAAACTGGTGCATTTAACTTAAGTTTAGGCAACTCGACTCCTAACTTAAGCTACCTTGATATGCAAAATGTTAATAGGATAACTTAGGTTCAAATGCGCTTGATTATAGCGCAAACCTAATCCAAGTTTTGTGCAAAGGGATTACAAACACGAATCAATATCGTGGCACGAGGCTCGAGTGTAGTTGGAATTAATGCGAGAAGGAATAAAACTAAAACGGAACGCTTAACTTGGCCATCCATCAGGAAAGTTGTGTCCTTTTACGGCCTGATTAGCTTGCATCGCGCTGTCACAGAACTCATATTCATCCATCTGTCTGGGCCAGTTTCGGACAACAGGGGCTTAGTCCATGTATTGGACCAGCATAGAGCCCCCGTCCCCCCATCTCCCCCTCGCCACCGTCTAGCTATGGCTGTGACAGTAACTGTAACAGTAAAAGTAACTGTAAATGTAACTGTAACTGTGGTCAGGGTCCCTCAACAAATTGCCCACAATTGGCCAGCGAGGCAGCGAGGCAGTGACACCCGTTCAGAGTGCCATCCAGCTTGTAGGATGTTGTGAGCACTGCCAGAGCTCGCTTAGCTGTCATTCCAGGCAACAGGACACTTTGTTTGAATTTTATTTATGAGCTACTTTTGTTGTAATTCAAGGAATTCGCTCGGCTGAGCCGCTTTTTCAACAACGGCCCGCCATAATTTATGCATGCGATGCCTGCCGAACTCAGCGAGCAAACTCACGCAGCGACGAGCTGCGTCCTTCCATCTGCTTCCATCTTCGTTAGGACTTGCCCCTTCCCGTCCTCCCGGCCCATCCCGTCTCGATTGCGAGGCCTTTCATCTAACTGAATTCAGTGGCTATCCCTACCCCCCGATTACCCTAGCCAAGTATCCATTGCTCCTCGGTCGACGACCGTGCTCTGCGTGCGAATTATGAAATGTTTTTCAGACTTTTCTTGCCCTTGGTTGTTTTGGTGCGAGCGACTTCCATTCTAATAAGACCTAAGCCACACGCCTACGCTCCTAGGAACAGGGCGGGTTGGCATCACATGTCGCAAAATGCAGCGGAAGATAAGTTTGCGCCTTAGGTGGACATACATCTTCTATTTTGGGATTGCAGATCCAAAAATAGTCAAGGCAGCATTCAGGTGGAACGTGTCCCTTGGAACAATAAACTCCTTTTAAATGGACTTATTTCATTTAAAGTGTTTTGCCTGAAAATTTCTGCTTAAGGGGCCGCTTGTGCAGTAATAGTATTCGTCATATTTGGTCACCCTACAATGTCTTAGTTTACTTGCGTGAGCAGCTATCGATTAATCGTATAGGTTTAATGGCTTTTGATACGATGTTTTAAGGTTATAGCTTGCAAGTCGATTTCATTCTCATTAAGAGTGTCCTTGAACGCTTTCTTTCTCATTTAGAGTGACCTTAAATCCGATTGCTTCAATGCACTCAAACGATTAGGTTGTTCGAATAAAAATCTTATGTGCTTATTGGTTACCCTAGTTAAAGACGTTTTCAATAATAATTTACAATTCGAATGATTTTATACAGTGCTTAAAAAACTGTGCAATTGAGTGGCATGCATGGTCACCCTGTTATTGATGGTTACTCTCAACGGCTTAGACTAACTTATAAGGTTGCTATCAATCGTTTTAAAACAGATTCCAGTTAATTCTCAAAATGAATTAAATAAATTGAGGAACTTTCAAAAAGCAGCCCTCGCTATGATCATAAGCAAACGTGGCGGATACAGGACAACACAAAAGAAGTGAACGCAATAACGCATTGCGAGATGCCAGAACAAAAGCATAACGGAGAGAATCAACAAAAACAGAGCTAGAGTGAACTAGAGTGAGCTAGAGTGAGCTAGAGATAAAGAGAGAGTGAGAGGCAGATGCACATACCCGTCAGCGTAGAGGCCACCGGCAGCTCCATTGCCTCCGGTCATGGCAAGAGCCTTGTAGCGTGCCTGCTCATCGGTGGGCAGGACAATGTCCACAGAACGGGATCGGGTTGCATTTATGTTGGGCACAGTGAGGAAGCAACCATCCTCGGCGGGCTGCAGCTCCTCAGTCTTGTTGCCCGAGGAGAGTTTCGTGAAGCACGAGTCCACAGAAGCGGCACGATCTCGCTTGAGATCCGGCACAGTTAGATAAATGTCGCGCACAACGAACCCTGCATGGTGACCACCAGCAGCATTGGCGCCGGCAGGTGAGCCGCAGGTGGCCATGATGGAGGCCTCGTCCAGTGAGTCGGCAGTATCCACAGACGACTTGATGGTGTCCACCTCCTCGTGCGACACATTCTCCAGCGAGTTGCCAGTGGGCTCAACGAATATGGCCTCCTGCCGCGATATGGAACGACGTCGCGCTCGCATGGGAACTCCCATTGCAGCGCCAGCATCATCAGCATCGGCGCTGGCACAGCTTGCGGCACCCGCACCTGCACCTCCACCGACTCCACCCCCAGATGTTATGCCCGGCAGGCTGAGAGCAGCAGCTGCTGCAGTTGCTGTGGCGCTTAGCTGCTGATGCCTGGTGGCCGACGGAGGCAGCTCCAGCACCGGACTCGCCCTAAACATCGACGTGGTGGGAGTCACTGGTGGCGAGCTCGGATCGATGGGGAGAGCGTAGCCGGAGGAGGGCTGATAGTCGCAAGGGCCGTTGGTTGGCGACAGGGTGAAGGTGATGCCACACGGTGTGGTTGGTTGCGGCGGCAACAAGGTGTTGCCAAAGTGCGGCGATCCATTGTCAGATCCATCGAGACCCTCATCCTCGGAGGTGGTGAATGAGCTGCCAATTGTATGACGACGCATCTGACGCGGCAGTCGGGCACGCGAATTCTCGATGCTGCGGGCCATGCCGATGCCCATGCTCAGATGCGTCATGCATATGTCCATCTCGGCGGCGGCATCGTCGTCCATCGTCTCGGTGCCTCCGCTGGCATCACCACCGCTGGCATCGCCGCCACTGGCCTCGCCATCGGCATCGGTGTCGCCCTCTTGCTGCACCACCCTGGAGATGATCGCCTCCATTAGAGCACTGGCATTTCCATTCACATCATCATCCTCTTCCTCCTCGTTGTCATTGTTGTTGGCAAGCGCCTCAGCGATCTCCTCGTCGTCGCTGTCGTCCTCGGAGCTGGTGTTGCTGTAGCTATAGCTGAGTGTGCTCAGCTCGCGATGATCGATAAAGTATCGTTGCTCGGCACTAATTTGCCTCTCATATTGTTCCAGATAGAAGCAATGGATGCACGGCGGCGGTGTCTTTGTCGACGAGCTGCGTCGGGTCTTGAGGCGTCGCGGCACCTCCAGAAAGGCGCCAGAATCATCGCTGCCCACCGAGGCAGCTGCCGAGTCGAAGCTGTGCGAGCGTTGGGCGTGCGCTGCCTGTGGCACCTGCAGGTAGCCCCCATCCGAGGAGCGTTCCTCTGTCGACGAGGAGGATTGCTGCTTCAGCAGCTGCGACGAATTGCGCTGCGACTCTAGCTGCATCTCGTCGAACGAGGCAGAACGCACCTGGTAGTGACAGACAATACCAGAGAGACGAAGAGAGAGCGGCAGATAGAGAGAGAAAGAGAGAGAGAGAGAGAGAGGCGAATGCGTTTGATCAAAATGCTTGCAACTCACAAGAGAGGGAGAGGGACACAGTCTCACAGAGGCAAAGCGGGCATGCAGGAACAACACAAAAGACACAACAACGAAAAGAAGCCCGTACCGATACCGAAACATATCGATAAAAGAGAAATCAAAAAGCGCACAAAACTCAACGATTGCGTTTTATCGCTGTACAGTCATCGCTAATTGTATAGTTAGAGCCACAGCTGTTGATATCGATAGCTGCACAATTTAGTAACTGTTGCAGTTATCGATAGGCAGCACAACAATAAGCCACAAAACGGACAAGCACAAAATCTATTAAAACATAAAACAAAATAATCAGGAAACTACTGAAAATCTATGGGAAATTAATTCACAGACAATTGGACAATGGGAGCGCTTCGATTAGTAATCGATAACATGGGCAAACGCTTTGTACCTGTTTGGGGACCTCGAGGCTGTTCTGCATCTTCATCTCAGCTCCCGTCGGTGTGCGCGAGCGCGTGAAAGTTGTACGTAAGCGCTGCATGTTTGCTTAGTGTTGTTACTATCGATTGTTAGGTTTCAGTGATCGATATTTGTTATTTGCTGTCGATATTTGGTATCGATAGTTGATATCGATAGTGTTTATTGGATGTTTTTATCGATGGTGTGTATCGAGTTGTTATCGATTGCAGTTATTGGGTTCTGTTATCGATTGCTGTTATCTATTATTGTTATCGATATTTAAATCGATTTTTATAATAGATTTGTTGCTATTTAACTGTTGGTGTGGTTGCTGGTTGTAATTCTAATTGTTTCTAATTGTGGCTACTGGGTATGTTGTTGTTGCTTCTAGTGAATGTTGTTGTTGCTTCTGGTTAAGTTGATTCGATATATCTGGTTAAGTTGTCGTTGCCAATTGAAGATGTTGTTGCTGGGTAAGTTGTCGTTGCCGGTCGAATTGTTCTAGCTGAGTAAAATGTTGTCACTTTTGGTTGCTTAGTTGTTCTCGTTGTTGCTGTCGTTGTCGCTGATGTTGCTGCTGCGCTTGAATGGACTGGCAGCGGCTTTGTGGACGGTTGCTTCAGCGTTGTTGCAATTAGCCGTTGCAGTTGTTGCTGCTGTTGCTACAATTGCTGTTGCTGCTGCAGCTGCTGCTTCTACAGTTGTTGCTGTGGTTGCTGCTGCTGCTGCTTTGGCGACGTTTAGTTGTCTTGGCAAGTGTTGCTGCTGCGCTTGATGCTGTTGCAGCTGCTGCTATTGGCTTGGCAATTCGATTGTTGCTGCCGTTTGCTGCTTCTTGCTGTTGTTGCTTGTTGGTGTTGCTGTTGTTGTTATTTTTCTTGTTGTTGTAGCGGCTGATTAACTCACTTTGCTTGCAATATCTTGTTGACTTTTGCTGTTGTCAATGTTGTTGCAGCTGTTCAAGGTGTGGTTGTTGTTGCTGCTGTGGTTCGTATTGTTTTTGTTGATGTTGTTATATTTGTAGTTACAATTGTTGTTGTTGCTGCTGCTGCTGTTGTTGTTATTGTTGTTGTTGCTGACTAAATGATTGATTTTTCCGTGGTTTAATTCCATTTCGATGATTTTCTGCAAATTTTGTTTTGTTCTCTTTCCGTTTTTGCTTTTGTTTTTGATTTTTTATTTTTTCTGTTTATTTACTTATTTTCATTTGCGTTTTTTGTTCAGTTGTTTCTCTCTTCTGTTTCTGTTTCTTTACCTCTGCATTCTAAACAAAGTGGGCAACACGCTAAACGCACAAAAAAAGTTTACAAAGTTTGCCGCGCGCGTTTTTCGCAGCCGCTTTTGTTTGTCGATGTTGCTGCTGCCGCTGCTGCTGTCGGCTGTGGCGCCGCCAGCTGCCTTGTGGCACAAGTTGTTGTTTGTTGTTGTACACTGTGTTTGCACGCTGTTGTTTTTGCCTTTTACTTTTAATTAATCAAAGTTTTTGCTATACATCGTAATAAAGCAAAGAACGAGTTAAATAAAAAGAGAGGGAGAAAGAGAGAGAGAGAGGGGAGAAAAAGAGGGAAAGAGCGAAAATTGATTACGTTAGTTTTATTGCTATATAAAGCGGTTACTTTTTTCATCATTTAAACAAAATGCCCGTGTCCCGTAAGGATGGCAAAAGAACCTTCCCTGGCAGAGTTCAGCAAACTCTTTTAAATATGCTGAGCAATGCTACCCACCCACATACACACACACACATACAAGCACACTCATACATGTGTATAAAAACACACACAAACACATAAATAAAGTATTTATTAAAGTGAACAGAGGGAAAAGACAAAAGACAAAACCATAAATGATAAATACATTTTTACTTTAAATATTCATGCAAAATTTAAAAGAAATAAAGAAACGAAAAGAAAAGTGGAGGGGGAAGAGGAAAAAGAGGAAACAGAGGGAGAAGTAGTTCATAGTTCAACTATGTTTGAACTGATTTCCGATCTACGAGTATACTCCCCGAGCTGCCAATCAATTTCGCTGCAGCTGCTAAATCGCTGAGGAACTATCGCCGTTGCCAGCGATGATTTAATTACCGCAGTGGCAAATTCCAATTGAAGTGAAGCGCAGACCCCGCCCCTGTCCCTCTTCTACCCACTTACCCCCCTCCCCTACCCTTTTCTTTTTGAAACTTGCAGGTTTTCGATGCCATTTTCTATTTGGCTTGCAATCAAAGGAATCGAATGAAAGATAACAAAAAAGCGAGAACAATGTGAGAGATCTGCAACGGGCTCGTTTTACACAGAGAGAGAGACTTTAGGTGCAAAAATCTTTTATGAGATACCTTTGCCATATTCCCGACCAGGTCAACTAGACAGACACATACACACACACACACACTCGCACACGTACCAATACACACACAGTGGAAAAGGTTAAAAAAGGAAAACTGACAAAACGAGTTCAAAAAAGGATACGCTGCCTGGACAATCGAAGCTCAGAGCTGAGTTTCTCACCACCCCCCCTCCCACCATTTCCCCAATATACCTCCTTCCCCACGGTCACTGCTTAGTTGCGTGGGCTGCCGACGGTTGGCTGACTGGCAAATTGAAAGCGCGAAATTAAATGAAAATGATATAGCTTTGAAATTGAATTCCACAGAAATGCCAAAAACTTCACTCGAAGAGGCCCCAAAAAAGAGCGTAGAGATAGAGTGGGTTAAGGGGGGAGATTGGAGAAGGGGACATGAATAAATGATGGCAAACTGAACGCGTAATTATCGCATCGAGCGAGCAGTAAACGCTTCGGTTAAGGTTTCGCTTGCTAGCAGCAGGGACAGCAATGAGAGTGAGGGAGAGGGAGTAGAGAGACTCGCACAGAGAGGGAGGGGAAAGAGAGGGAGAGAAAGCAAGAGCGAGATAGAGGAGGGCAGAGAGAGAGAGAGACAGCAAGAGATAGAGAGCGGGCGCGTTCAAGTGTCACGATTCGCAGTTTGCGCTTTGCCAGAAAGTGTTGCCTACTTTCGGGCGGCTGCAGAAAATCGCTATTGAAATTTGCTGCACAATCTCGAGCTCTCTTCCACTTTTGCACACTCCCTTTGTAATTTGGAATCTTCTTTAAAGCACATTTTCGTTTAATATTCAAAGCAGCAAAAAAAAACCGTTATACTTTATGCAAATTTGTGGCTTAAATAATGCAATAAAATATAAGTTTTGTTTTTTTCGTTGTTTCATTTCGCATATGCCAAGCACGTGCTACCCTTTGACCACAACACAGAGAGAAAAAGAGGGTGAGAGCGTTAGAATAGAGGAGGGAGAGAGAGGGAGAGAGAAGGAACCTTTTGATCAGTGCTTCCACACATTAATTTTACATATTTATTCTATATTTATATTGAACATGAACCCTTGTGGTCTGCATCTGCCAGGCTCAACCTGTGGCTGTGGAGCCGCAGGTGCTGCCCCAGGAGCAGTCACATCTGGTGAAACCACTGGTGTTTCCACAGGAGCCTGCCTTGACCACACTGGAGGAGAATCACACCGCTGACGGCTCGCACAATCGCCAGAAGCGTGCCACCTGCGACGTTCTTAGTGCCTGGGGCGTCAATCACACTGCCTGCGCTGCGCACTGTCTGACCAATGGCAGGGGTAACCGAGGAGACTACTGCAACAGCAAGGGGGTCTGCATTTGCCGCCGTTAAAGGGGAATCCCCTCCCAACAAAACTGAATTCATATGTATCAATCTTTAACTCAATAAATAATCTACATTATTAAAAGTAGTAGCATCTTAAATTTAAATAATAATTATTCGCCATGACAGCCTTTGAAACTTTAGGAGTTAAGGTTAACAAATAATACCGATTTATCGGTAGAACTGGCTTATAAAAGGAGTTCACTGTAAAGTTTCGCCCAGTCTTGAATGCTTGGCTCCAGAGTTTCTACAAACCAGCATCATGAAGTTCACCTTATTCTTTGGCGCTTTGTCCCTTCTAATCTGCTTCACCCAGGCTCAACATGAGGCAGTGGAGCTTGAGGTGATGCCACTGGAGGCTGGCCCGATCACGCTGATGGAAGACGACACCCCCAACTTGAACAGTCGCCATAAGCGAGGCTTCTGCAACACAACCATCTGCAAGATTTCTTGTTTTTTCAAATCAGAAGCAGGAGGCGATTGCGAATGGAATGGAGAATGCAGATGCATCCCACGACGTAGCTGGCCTAAACTTGGTTAGAAATAAAGAGCAAGCAAGCATTCCACGGTTAGATTCAGATGGTAGATAAAGTAACTTAAGCCTACCAATATAGAGAGGGAGTCTTTTATTTGCATCCCAATTAAGACCGAGTAAGGCAAAGATTATAAAGTTTTTTTGGACAGATTCAAGGCAGTCCTTTTGAACAAAGTATTGACGAGATCATACACATGATCCGTACTCAAGGATTGGACGAACAAGTGAGGTATAGAGAGTTTTTGTTAAATAAGTTAAGTCAAACTCCTTAGACCATCTCTTTAGAAAGCCGAGCACGCCTATAGCTTCATTGACGATTGAGGATATATGTTCACAAAACTTAAGTTTAGGGGCCAAACGGACACCCAGATAATCAACCAGGGAAATTCTTTACAAGGCACAACCACAAAGACTATACTATAAAATACAAACTTCGGACTGGCACGTGAGAATGTCATTAATTTGCATTTACAGCTGTTCAGGTTTAAATCGTTTGCACTGTAACATGAACAAAAGCTATCTAGTTTGGCTTGCAGCGAAAATGACAGCAGTCGTCTTTAAATTGATACAAAGCTTAACATCATCCGAATTCAAGATCTACGAGGAACTCTTAGACCAGTTCTAGCTCGACGTACAGCGCCAAAGATGCACCTGTGTTTGCCGTCCCTAGAGGGCGACCCCGTTCTTTATCTGTGTACCACAAACAAAAAAACAAACTATCACTATTAGTCAAAAATTGCATAAATAAGTTATCTAACTAATTGGAAATGGCAGAATACTAAAATTCAGTTTATAATTATTTCCCATGACAGCCTTTAAAACTTCATGAGTTAAAGTTACTAAATAACACAGATTTATCGGTATTTTCACGAATTGAAACTAGAACTGGTTTATAAAAAGAGGAGGAGCAATGCCTTAGTTCACTGTGAAGTTTCGCGTTGAATGCTTTGTTCCAGAATTTCTACAAACCAGCATCATGAAGTTCACCTTATTCTTTGGCGCTTTGGCCCTTCTAATCTGCTTCACCCAGGCTCAACATGAAGCAGTGGAGCTTGAGGTGTTGGCACTGGAGCCTGGCCCGATGAAGCTGATGGAAGACGACATCCCCACCTTGAACAGTCGCCATAAGCGATACGACTGCGACTCAGAGGAATGCAATGATTATTGTCAGCGCATTGGGCATTCACGAGGCATATGCTTTAGGCATGGCTATTGCAGATGCAAATAAATATAAAAAAATGTAACAAATATCCAATCCATTTATATTTTTAACTGAATAAATAATCGAAATGCATATTGAAAATTCTTCGTACCGTCGCTACCAGAGACTCAAAAACCTATGCAGATAACTCATATAATTACTGAGGTATTTGCCCTTATTAAAAAGGGAACAGGGATTGTCCACAACTTTTGTTGAACAAAATACCACTCCCGAGAGCAGACGAGGTAACGTACTTAGGAACGTAACGTACGAGGTAACGTACTTTGAAGCCAAAAAAATGCATCTTAAACTTAAAGCCAACAACTTACACTGGCTCTCCGCTCAGCCTAGACCACAAGGCCTTACTCTATAATTCTGTATTAAAACCTATCTGGTCTTATAGCTGACAGCTATGGGGCAATGCCAGCAACAGCAATATTGTTATCATACAGCGAGCATAATCAAAGATTCTGAGAACCATCAATGGGGCACCGTGCAACGTTCGGAATGAATACATCCAAAGAGACTTAAATATACTACCAGTCATCAATGCAATTACGAAACTTAACGAAAAATACCATAGCAAGCTTTCCTCACACTCTAACCACCTAGAGATAGGTCTAACACAGCTCAGCAGTGGTTCCCGCTGAAAAGACCTACCAACCAAGCGAAGAAATTTTAAGGGATGTCTAATCGCAGAACAGTTGCAAAAATAAAATAACTGTTCAGAAAATAAATAAAAAAAACTGTTCGTTTTGAAAACTAGAAAATAAGTTCTTATATTTTTGCACTGTGTCCTGCTGACTCTAATAATTAACTTTGGGTTTCATTAACGAGGAACTGTTAGACCAGTTCCAGCTCGACCCACAGTACGTCAGATGCACGTGTGTTTCGTACAGTCTTGAATGCTTTGCTCCAAAGTTTCTACAAACCAGCATCAGGAAGTTTACCTTATTCCTTGGCGCTTTGACGCTTCTAATCTGCTTAACCCACGGTTAACATGAACCACTGGAGCCTGGTCCGATGAAGCTAATGGAAGACGATACCCCCAAATTGAACAGTCGCCCCAAGCGACTCAGTTGCGACTAATACAAATTTCCTGTGCGCTCCAAGGAGGAACCGGAGAAGTCACCTGCAATAGCGATGGAGATTGCATATGCCCTAAGGGGAAACCCCGTTCTTAATCTTTGTAACAAATATCCAATCCATTAAAATGTTTAACTTTATAAATAATTGAAATGCATGTTGTAAATTTTCCTGCTGTCAAGTCGCTACCAGAGACTCAAAAACCTAAGCAGATAACTCATATAAATACTGAGGAATTTGCACTAATTAAAAAGGGAACAGGCCTTTAAAAAGTGGCTGACTTTTGACGATTGCTTAGTTCACTTTGAAGTTTCCCCCAGTCTTCAATTATTTTATTCAGTCATGAGGTTTATTCTGCTCTGTGTCCTGTTGACTCTCCTAATTAACTTAGCTCACGCACAAAAATGACACCGAGCACGAGATCTATGAGGAACCCTTAGACCAGTTTCAGCTCGACCTACAGCGCGTCAGATGCACCTGTGTTTGCCGTCCCTAGAGGGAAACCCGGTTCTTAATCTGTGTACCAACAAAAAAAAAAAAACAATCACTATTTGTCAAAATTTACATAAATAAATTATCTTGATAATTGAAAATAGCAGAATCCTAAAATTCACTTTATAATTACTCTCCATGACAGCCTCTGAACTTTAGAAAAACTGCACAGATAACTCATGTTATTATTAAGGGCAACAAAAACCAAAAGCTATTGGTATTTGAAAAAAAATTAGAAAACTGTTGTCGTTGGGTAGATGTAATAGATCACACTGCGATCTGCTGTAGCGAAAGATTCTCACAATGAAGCTGACTATGTTCCTCACTGCTCTGTGCCTGCTAAGGTGCCGAGCAGCCTCTGGCTGCCAATGGAAAGCTGGATGCAGCTGAGATTGAGGCAGTGGGTGCACTTGAAGTGAAGAAGGCCTATGCACAGCAGCAGCATGGAGTAGAGCAATGTGAAGATTCACTTAGTCGCCATCTGCCGGTGCTATAGACGGCCACGTAACCCTCGTGTTTCTTACACTAATTGAATCATTGACTTGATCCCAAACACGCTTGTTGTTGTGTTAATGCTCTGCTACCTCGCCAAAATAGAGCGAGAGAGAGAGAGAGAAAGAGAGAGAGCGGTAACTTACTTCATCGTTTAAAAGGCAAATCAAACACGCGCGAATTACAAACACATAATTTATATGTAGTTTCCCTTTTCTGCAGTACGCCTCCTGCCCATTGTCTCCGCCCCCCCCCCCTCGTTCCCGCTAGTGCCTCGTTGGCACATTAAGCAGCAGCCGTAGTGGGCATTGAGCAGCCATGCAAAATGGCCCCCTGCCTGCCTTCCCCCGTGCCCTGCCCAGCCCCATTGGAGTCGCTCCTAAGCGGCGCCTGGCCTCGTAATTGTTCAGCCCGGCGCGTACTAAGTAAAAGTTTTGTATAATTTTTCATAAAGGGCAACAGGAACAACAGCAACAACAACAACAACAAAAACAACAAGAGCGAAGGGAACAACAAGAGCAAAGCAAACAATAACTCAAACTAAATAACAACTACAAAGGCAGCAGCACTGAGCCAAGAGTCGAGTTGAGGCACAGCAAATGGAGCAACTGGGGAATCGCTTGGCGTATAAGCAATGGCCCACGCATATTTTGTGCCTCCCCCTCCCCCTCTTACTCCCCTCTCCACTCCCTGGAGACCTGGTGGTCTGCCCTTTGGCATCTCGTGCATTTGGCCAGGGAATTGCGAATTGAACGATGCGAATCTCTTCCAACCGGATTGAAGGCTCCATTCACAACTTGTGAACTCGTGGGCTGTGCTTATAGAGATAGGGCAGGCAAACAGGCTTGGTTGCCGCACAATGAAGGCGGCAGACAATAGCCTGGAAAATGCCAGAGAAATAACCCAGAAAAGCCTCAATCTTTTTCTGCTTCTATAGCTGGGTGAGAAGAAGGGGAAGAATGCGAACATAGCACGCAGATAATCGACACTTTGGCTTGTTTCTAGTTATCGATAGTTCGATAATAGGCAACAATGATGCCCTGTTAAGTACTCTACCTATTTGATTGATCCTCTTGCATCTATACTTAAATTTAAAGGCTGTAAGTTGGTTGGATTTAACTTCGATTAGTTATGATTACGACTCGTCCGATTGTTGTCGATAGTTTACTGCATTTCAAATCATCTTTAGACTCTAATCAACTCCCTTAAAGTAGTGCTTTACTTTCCTTAACCTTGACAGTCGTGTCAAAATCTTTATTATGCAATCCCAACAACATTTTCAATCGTATTTCATTATTCGATAATTTTTCGGACTTTATCGACGCGGGTCATTGAAATTGTTATTATGACTAGTTCGATAACTATTGATATATGAATTGATGTCTAGAAGTGTTTAGAAAGAAGTTCGATAGTTATCGATTGATGATTTCAAGTCTAGAAGTCTTTAGAATGTAGTCCTAATCGACTCCACCAGGCAGAGCTCTGTCACCTCCATCTGCCCCTGCCTGCCTGCCTCGCTTGTGTTTTTCTCCCCCAGGCCTAAACTAATCTTTGCCCAACGATTGCCGGCGCGTTAGGTTGACTGATAGGCGTGACTGTTGACTGTCACGCCCACAAGAAGCGAGGTCGGGGCCGTTCTAACTTGGACCAAAAAAAAAAAACAAGAAAACTTTTCACTGTTGAGAAATGCCAGCATGGAAATCAACTTGACAGCTGAATTATGAAGCGGATTGTGCGGCGAAAGGAAACAGAGCAGAAGCACAAAAAAGGTTGTCTGGCAATGGGGGAGAAAAAAAGGGAAGAGGGAGAGAGAGAGAGAGAGAGAGCGAAAGAGGACGAGCGAAAGGTTGAGGGCGCTTGAGAGTGCCCTGTTAACTTGCCTTAAATAAAAGAAAAATATGTTAATTTCAATTAATTGTTGGCGGGCAAAATAGCTAGAAAAAAAGAAAAGCAAAGGAATGGAGCCAAAAACAGCAAATTGCCTCAAAGTTTATATTTGTGCGGGGTGCGGAGTGCAGGGAGAGAGGGGGTTAATTTGCACACGGTTCGCTGCGGAGCGTGGAACTTAATAATTTGCTGTCATTTGTCCCGCTGAAGAGAAAAACGGGTTTGTTGCAGTTAATAGCGGCTCGAGGAAATTATTTAACACGAAACGTTTTGAGAAAGCGAGGAATGAAATTATCAAAAAAGCAAAAAGGGGGTAGGAAGAGGAGGAGGTGCAATGGAAGCTCGTTTCGGCTTTGGCTTTGGGTTTTCTCTTCTCATTCTCTGTGGGCAACAAGGAGAACTGAACTGACTGCTAATGCTATTGAAACTGCCAGAATTATTTAAATGCAAAACATTGCGCCAGATATAAGGGTGGCAAGGGGGATCGGGGATCGGGCAGTACGTACAAAGCAATACTTCAAGTAAAAATAAACTTGAAAATCAAATAATTCGGCGAACGGCCCAAAGAAAAAAAATAAAAAACAAAAGATGAAAAAACTTTTACTGCCTTTACTGTTCCTTTTTGTTGTTGTTGTTTCAGTTTTTTTCACAGCCTTTTCTTTTTGCAGCGTGCCACGTGGACACGTGTCGCTGGCACGATTGGACGTGCAAAGGCAACAACAACTAAAACAACAACAACAGCAGCAAAAGCAACAACGGCAACAAATTCAACAGCAACAATTCGCTGTTGCTTTTTATCAATGAACGCACTGCGTGAGGCACAGAGAGAGCAAGAGGGAGAGAGGGATAGAGAGAGAGAAAGGGAAAGAGAAAGAGAGAAATGGAAGCACAATCGTCAGCAAAATGTCAACAAAACGGAAAATTACCCAAAAGAAATTGGCAAATTGATTTCCTCAGCCGAAAAGTAGGCAACACCTTTGGACAATTTCAACAGTATTTACCTCGCTGCCTCGCCGGAGCAACTTGAAGAGTCTCTCAGCTGCTTTTAATTGTTTTCTTCTTTCGTTTTAGTTGCTTGCAACACTTTCAATTTGTTGGATTTTGTTCTTGACCGGATTTCATAGTGGATTTACCTTAAAAGTGTGTGTCTGCTGGCCAAGGCCTTGTACTGTCATCCAAAAAAGGATAGCACTGGACCTGGAGAATGCACACACACACACACACCCCACTTGAGAGCAACATATGCATGTGTGTGTGTGTGTGTGTACAAAAGCCTCAACTGATTGAGGTTAGCAATGGCAAACAAAAGCAAAAACGAGAGGGAAGGAAAGAAAGAAAGTAACCCAAGGGCCGCCACTTCCGCAGCCGCAGCCTGCCGCTTGAAAAGAATGTGCGAAGGGGGGAAAGAGACAGAGCGAGAATCGATGCCAAGTTGTGGTGCAGTTGCCTGTCTGACTGCCTGCAGTTGTTGTTGCTGTTGTTGCTGTTGCCTGCAGTGGAGCAGGTTAAGTGTGAAATTTTTGTGTCGCTTCGATTGAATTGGATATTCCACAAAAGCGCAGCCACGCGAAAGGATTCGTTTCATTTGCGTTTCACAATTATACAAACTGACTGGAAGCAGCCTCCCACACACAGTAAAAGAATTGCAGAAGTGTTGAAATGTCACACGATATTTCCATCCACCTGCATATAACTCTGATATCTATATTCGTGTGCAGGCGCCTGATTCTGACAGTCCAACTGACATATTTGACACTTTATTAATGACTCTTTTCCTCTGCTTTCCTTTTTCCCAGTGCATTTTCATAATTCGCCCACTCGTCACACATTTTATTTATGCTTTCCATTTTGCATTGCATTGAAATTCGTTTATTCGCTTTTATGCCCACGCTGCAAAGGCAAACTGAATGCAGAAGAGGCGTGGCATGTGAGCGGCGGGTGACTATAAATATAAATATATACAAATATTACGTGTGACATGTCAATTAAATGAGAAATAAGCCTAATGGATATCCTTTAAATATACTTCCCTTAATTATTGCTCAGAATAGAAAATTGTTTCTGTCTGTCTGTATGAGCACACAGATCTTAGCTATATTATAAGAGCTAGAGATACCAAATTCGGTATGCAACTTGGGGGGGGGACCGCGCTTGTGACTATACACAGATAGCGGTTATCGTGCGAAATAGCTCACCCCCCCAGCCCACTAATTGCTTCTGCAAATCACTAAATTATATTTTGATTTACATTCCTTAGCAATCTGTTAAAGTCATAACTTTCTGCTTTAGCATATAGTTGTGTTACTATTAATATCTACCTATACTCTAAATTTGAATCTGATCGGATACTAATGACGGCAGTTATTGATGTCTAACTTTTTGTGAACGCATAATACGCCTGCTGGTATGCTTTAGTTTTTGTATCTTCGACTACTTTTCTAGTCGTTCTGCTAGCTCTAGAAAGATTAAGGTTTCATTCTTCCTAAAATTTTCTTAATTAAATTCCCCTTTCAATTGTTGCTTAACTTTTGCGCTCGATTCTTATTACATCGACTACTTCACAATCTTCAACGTTGTCTTCATCTTCTGCTCTGCCATGTTTTCTATGGGATCACATCGTGTTTGTCTTAGTTTCGTCTTCAGTTTCTCTGCCGTTCTCTCTGTTATTTTCAGTTTTTTTGATTTGCTCCAGTTTTCCCTTTTCTGCTGTCAGCCTGAAAGTATGCTATGCAGCACAGCTTTATCGTGCGGGGTCCGACCAAAAGGTTGCGTGGGCGTGGCATCTTGGCAGGCATCTCTCGAGCAGCTGCTGACCGACATTTCGTTTTGTTTGCCCTATGAAATTTGTGTTTGTTTCTTGCCTAAGCATCGCCAAACACGCACCAAGCCAGAGAGAGAGAGAAAGAGAGAGCGCCATGGGATAAGAGGAAGGGGGCTACTTGGGGATAGGAGCAGGGGCAGGGGCAGAGTAGACTAACAATTCTACCTTTTAAATATTTAACAGCATTTTTATTGAAATTATACTAGCAACCCTATTTCCGTTGATATTTACGTGTGACCCATAAGGGTTTTCCATTTCCATTTAGCAAGATTGGGGAAAAATACAGTGAAAACTTGATCGATAAAAAGCAAAAGGAGTTGTAATTGAAACACTTTTTGCCACAACTCAAACTCAAGTGGTAAATTGTGATTCCAGCGAGAGAAAGCGAGAGAGAGAGACGAGAGAGAGAGAGAGAGAGAGAGAGGAAGTGGAAGGGGAGATGGGAGGGAAGTGAGTAAGCGGATAAGGAGAGCGCGTGTGTCGGTATGTTTGCACTTGACATGCTTGTTGATGTGCGCACACATTAGGCACATCAACAGGCAGTTAAGCCTCATGCCACATGCCACATGCCACTTGCCACATGCCACCTATCGCCAGCAGCGGCGGCAGTAGCAGCGGCAGCAGTAGAAGCATCCCCTCAAGTGCCAAAGCATTAGGCAGCAGCTACTCCACTCTCAGCTGCCTCCAGCTCTGGCTGAGCTCTGGCTCAGGCTGAAGGATATCGGCAAGCACTTGTAATTATGACAGCCACGAGGCCATCGGGGCTGAGCTGGTGGGCGTGGCACACACTCACTGCCCTCGAGTGTAGCATAAACAAGCTGAGCTCAACCCAGGCGCAGTTCGCAACGAGGTGCTAAGGCAGCCTTAGCTGACACGAGAGCCCCGAAAAGTAGTCGAGAAATTAGGCCATTTAACATGCGGCTGATAAAGAAAGAGAGAGAGAGAGACACAGACAGAAGAAGAGGGGTAGAAGGGTAGAGGGGCAGAGAGACTGGCAGTAAACAACAAGAAAATTGTCTAAAATATGTTAACTAGTTGCGGCAATAAATCAAGTCAAAAACGAATATATAGTAGCCAAAGCCGATGGCAACAGCAGCGGCAATTGGGCTGCCTAGCACTCTTCCCCCCCACCCTTCACACCTCCCTCTTCTGCTTACCTTCTACTTGTTGCACAGGTGATAAGTGCTTAAGCACACAACAACAACAGCAAGAGCAACAAGTCGAGCTAAGAAAACGAATCGTCAGTTAGACGCCGTGCGGTAATTTGAAACTTGTTATATGCAAAGCGTTAATGAATTTTTAAGCAGGCAGCCACAACAACAAAAGCAGCAACAACAACGAGATGTCTATGTAGAATAGAGAATCAGTGAAATATATATATGGAGAAAGAGACCAATTCACGCAAACAAAGCAAGCTAAGTGAACTGAAATTTCCACTGAGGCAGCTGCAATCCGCTTCAGTTGTGCGTCAATTTTCATCTCGAGCGGTTCGAGGCGGAACACACACAGACACATGCACAGACACCCACAGTGATAGATATAAGTTGAATTTTTTTTTAAGTGATTTCCTGGAAGTGATTTCCTTCTACTCCTCCTCCTCCTCCTCCTCCTCCTCAAGACAAACAATGAATTTGGCAAGATGTCGGAATAGCTGAGAGCACAAGTTCATAAATCCAGAATTTTTTCTCGAATTTTGTGTATTTTTATTGAGTACAGCGGCTATGCCTCATCTAGTCAATTGCATTGGTTTGACAACAGCAACGACACACACAGAGAAGGAGAGAGTGCGAGAGAGAGAGTGAGAGAGAGAGAGAGAGAGTGAGTAAGCAAAGAAAGTGAGTGTCCTCGATAAGTGCGCGGGTAAATTGTCAAAGTTTGCAAGTTACCTCATCATGGCAGCAAAGTGGGTACAATTTCGCAAGAAAACTGGATGCCTTTAACAGGCTTAGTATGCCTCTTTACTACATACACAGGCATAACACACTTGTATGTATATAAATATATGAATTCCAGCAATCGCAGCGCACTTAGTACTCCACTAACAAGATTTTCTTAGAATTTGCTGTAATTCTCCCACAGGTAACAGCTGAAAGTGCATATGATATCAATTGCAATGTAAGCTTGTCGAGAATACACTACAAAAAATAATGCGCTATTCGTTTCAGTTCGCTCGATATAGCAAAGGTGACTATATAAGTTAATATCCTATGTTTTATTTCAGTTTGTACCCTGAGGAATTGCAGCCAACTGGCTGAAGGAAAGTTGGGAGAGAGGAGAGGAAGGGAGTTAGGCAGCCTGTTGTTAATGTGGTTACGTAAGGGGGGGTCATAAGTTTCTTATATGTTCTACTCAAATTCAATAGAAATTGCCCCAAGGCTTTCAGCTACTTTCCTGCTTCAACCGTCTGGTCTTTTCTCCCACTGTCAATCAGATCCATCTAATTGTGCCGCAAGTTGCTCATGTTGCACATTGCAGAGTGCCCCTGGCAAAGGGGGAAGGGGTGGCACACTCGTTATCTCTGCGGACGAGTCGAGCAACAATGAGTTGTATAGTTTATTGTAATATCTATTGGGAAAGGACCAAACTTATAATGCAATCGGCAAGCGAAGTCGCTGAAAATGTTCGGGAAACGGGCGAGCAACTTTTTCCATTAACAAACAAAGGCAGCAAGTTTGAACAATGCTACACACACACACACACGCAAGCACACATAGATGCCACATTCATACATGAGCACACACACACACACACATTATTTATGCTTATGCATAGGAAAATAATGAGCTCTTCACTTGAAATTTAGTCGCATTGGGTTTGCTCTGGTATTTTCCAACACTCACACATACATCCGACTGTATATGTGTGTGTGTGCGTGTTAAACAACTCCATGAAGTACTTCATAACCAGCTGGCAAAGTTAGTTAACACGCAGTTCATTAAAATGGATGCCAAGCAGAGCAAGTCGGGACTTCCATACACTGAGACAAATAAGTGTTGACAAGCGCACGACAGCTACGCGCAAAGTTGAGATATCGATAACAAACGAATAAGGATGAGATATGCCTAAAGATATGTATGAATCAATAAGAATTACATGATAAAATTAAATAAAGTAAATAAAGCAATTAATAATATAAATTAATTAATAATAATACTAGAAATATGAAGTAAAAATAATCAGGCAAGAATAATAAATATGTTTAATATATCAGAGAAGAAAAGAAAAAGATGTGAGTTGAGTATTAATAAATTGGCAGTGTACCTGAAATTGAATTTAAGAAGAACCTTTGCATACAATGTCGAAACAGCGGAGGAAAAAGAAGAAGACAGAGAGAGAGAGCGCAAGTGACAGAGAAGAAATAAATAAGTTGAGTAGGCGGAGGCAGAGGCAGAAGCCGAAGCCGAGGCAACAAAGTCAAAGCCAAAGCCAAAGCCAACAATTAAGCGCATAAAATGGGGATAATCCGGCCAAAAGGGCCCAACGATAGTGTGGCACGAATGCGAGACTAAAGAGAGACTGGCAAGTGGTGGAGAGGGGGGGAGGGCTACGTAAGAACGTAGGCAGGACGAAAAACAATTTTCATAAACATAAACAACAGTTTGAGCGCATAATCAAGTGGATGAATGTCCTGTGGCACACACCCACACACACAGACACACACCGTGAGTCGGGCCACAATCTAATTGCAAATTATGTGGCACATTCAGTGTTGGCTAGCCACAGTTGGCTGCCCCATTGCCCAGCACTGGACATCGACGGCAAGGGAAGCAGAAGGAGCAATAAAACAAAAATAAGCTCAACAAATTTAACCAAAAGTTTCTGCCTCGCCGTAAAGTTTCTCGCCTTGATTTGCATTGCAGTGGGGCGTGGCAAGTTGGGCAGAGGCTGTTGGAGTTAGTTTGCACTGTGAGAAAAAAGAACACTTCAATAAATTGCAGCGTAAAACTTTCAATTTGCATTCAAAATGTGTTGGGCCACTTCAGGGCGTGAAATGCGCTTAAATTGGGCGAAACTATTTGTTTTACCTGCGCGCCCAAAAGCAGACAATGGTTTTTGTTCTTTTCCAGTTAATCTACGAGTAATTGCGAGATTGTTTGTTTGTTTGTTTTAGCTCGTTGGCTCACTTGGTTGAAAGGTAATTGCAGAGTCTATATTGTATATATATTTGTATTGGGTATTCGCTAGTCGTTCACTTTACTTTGCATTTCGGTTTGGCTGCTTGAACTGCCTGCAACTTTCTTAATTATATTGCCCGCCCCATCAAGTGCTGCTTCTGTGCCATAAATATACACATACACAACACACTACACCACACACACACACTCCTGCAGAGCCACTTGAAAGGCTCATGCAATGCGCCCAAATCGAAATCTGTCTAAAAGTATGTTGTAATTTTAATTTATGAACATGCCTTTTAGCACGCACAACAGCACTTCAATGGCGTACACACATACCCTCACTCGCACACACCCTCACACACGCACACCCTTACACGCACACACACACTCACGCACTCCCTCGTTGTGGCACTAATGTGCAACGCACAAAAGCATGCAATATTAATTTTTCACATTAAAAGCTTGTTTAAACTGTCAAGTGTGCAGCGTGTGTGCGTGTGTGCGAGAGTGTGTGTGTGTGCGTGAGTGTGTGTGTTGATAATAATTATAATGAATAAATAAACACACACTTGGCACATACACAGACAGCGCGACTAGCTGAATTTTGGCTGCTGCTGCTGCCGCTGCAACATATTGATGCACGAACTCTGCTCTACCATTGCACTCTCCTCCCCAATTCCCCAGTGTACTCTTCCGCTTGACTATGCGTGACGACAGCTGCATTTTTCACATGCGACCTTATCAATTATTCATTCGAATGAAACAAACTCGACAGCAAATAACTAAACGCGTTGATTTCGCTACATTGATTAGGCAACATCAGAATTATCATAATGACACCTCTGTGCACACAAGGGGGTATGCAAGCGCCAGGGGGGGGGGTTGTGGAATTAGCGGCTAACCGCAAACTGCAAAAGCCAAAAATCGAAAGGCCAAACGAGTTGCGCGTGTGGCGAGTGCAATGAGTGTTCGAATGAGTACCCGCTTGCATACTCGAGCGTGTATCCCATTGCACACTGGACTGAGTGCACTATTTAATACTAGAATGAGTACAGTATTATCCCATTGCACACTGGACTGAGTGCACTATTTAATACTAGAATGAGTACAGTATTATCATGTGAATAGAGCAATGAGTTAAGATGAATGAGCAATGGGTAGAGATGAATATATAATACTGTCTATCAATTGAATTGATAGCAATTATCTAAGCTGCAACAACTGAAGTCCCTTTCTCGTCTCCAATTCCTGCTGTCTGCTTGATAAAGAAACCTCTGAAATCGGAGTGAATCATCAAGTGAATGCATTCATGCACATTCATGCAGGTATACTGACTGTACACTGTTGAGCGGGCAATCAGTGCTCACTGCCAGTCGCTAGCGACGCGCTGACATTGCGCTGCGGTGCGGCAAGATTGTTGACATTTGTTGCTAATTAAAGTGCAGCTGCGGCTGCGGCTGCTGCGGCGACGGCTGCAGCTGCTGCAACTGCTGTGGCTGCTGCCACATTTCGCGGCGGCGACTCTTGCAATTAATTTCAACATAAATTTGCACTTTCAACCAGGCAGCGGCAGCAGTGGCAGCAACAGGCGGGGTCAGCATGAGATGGCGCTGTGGGGTCAGGCATAAACAGAAAAGACCTTGCTGGAGTTTCTTCTCGCCGTCGGGTTACGACTCGACTGGAGCTGACCCAATTTCTCACCTGGCTCATGTGGTAGCCAGGGTCAATAAATTGTGGGCCCTCTTATGCAGGGCTCCATGCGGGTCGTGTCCATTTAATGGCCATGTCCGACAGCCTGGACTTTAATATTTTTACGTACTACATCAAAGTCGAAGGTTCGAGTGATTAAATGAAATTTACGAGAAGCCTCTGTGCCCCACTTGCACCCCGATCCCAGGGGAAACTACCTCTGCTTTCCTCTTTCTCTACATCTCTCCTTTGCTCCTTCTCTCCCTCTTACACAGAGACACAAACGCAGTCGCTGTCTCGCACAGCATTTTGCATAGGCGCTGTCAGAGATTGATGGGGCGTGTTTTGTCTTGATGGCGGCGCGGGAATTTAACAACAGTTACAAGAGGCAACAACAACAACAGCCAACAGGCAACGGAAACAACAACAACAAAGGGAACAACTAGAGCAACAGCAACAGCGACAGCAACAGCAGCCGTGGCTGGATCCATAACAATAACAAGCTGATGTAATGAAGTGGCATACGTGGCGAATGCGTAATATTCATATACTTGTTTATACGCACGCACACACACTCACACACAGACACATGAATGTCTATAGTACATCTATCAAGTTGTATGTCGGAACCCACGACAATGAGCTAAATGCGGAATGGGATAATGACCGAGTGCGAGAGACACGATGGATGCAACAGCGACAGTACAGGGGGCAGGGGGACAGGCCGAAGAGGAGAGGATAGATCAGGGCAGTCCTTATGCGAACAAGCGCAATCATTTGCACTGCATAGTATATGCAATTAAGTGCTTGGACGAGAAGGAAATCGAGACCGCAACGCTGACTTGCTAGCGAGTAATTACAACGCTAATTACAGGGTATTCCATCAAGCACAACAAATTGAGAAACCAGAGATTTTCAAACGAGCGAAATGCTAATTCAGATTATATATAGAAGGCTATTTTTAGAAAGCAAGAGAAATACTTTAAAGTGTGAACCTTCTCAATCTACTTCCCACTTCAATATATTCATAAAACAGAATTGCAGCGAAACTGATATCGAGAACTTGCCCAAGATGCTGTAACAATTATGCGAAGCACTGGAAACAAATATGACGCGATGCCACAAACAGCATGTGACAGCTGCCAGCTCAGAGAGAGAGCAGAAGAGAGAGAGAGAGAGAGAGAGGGAGAGGAGGAGGAGGGGTGCAAGTGTTGACAAGCTGACTGGAGCTGGGCGAGGAGCTGTAGGACCCACTGGCCCGATGTGGGATGACGGCAGCGACCAGAGATGACACTCATGTTTATGAGCTGCACTGGCGATGCGATGACAGCTGACAGTCGACAGTAATGCCTCCTTCCTTTTGCATTTTCCTTTTCCATTTTCTGCTGCCTTATCGAATAAGTAAGGTGTGCTCCAAGTAAAACTCAAACTTGTAATGAGCTCAAGTATTCCCAAGCAGGTAGAACTATGTTAGATATCTTAAGTAACACAACAAATTGCTTAGTCGTCAGCTCAGAGTTGCTTTCGATAGTAATATCGATAGTTCTACAACTGTTCAAAGCAGAACAGAAGTATTCCTAAGAAGGAGTAAGTAAGATAACTACTCTTAATATCTTTGCGACTAAGTATTCGACAAAGTAGAACACAATGAGCTAAAGTATTCCTCAGCAGATGGAACTAGATATCTTTAGTAACTGTGTAATCTTCTTAATATAAGGCTCAGAGTTGCCTTCGATAGTTGTTACACTGTGAAGTCAAGTTGTACTCCTTAGAGAACACAACTGGCAAGGAGCTGAAGTATTCTAAGGCAAGAGGAACTAGATATAATTGGTAACTCAAGCATTGTATTAGTCTTATTCTCAAGGTTGCCTTCGATAGTATAATCGATAGTACTGCAGGGTATATGGCCATCCTTAACACTAATATATACTCGTATATATATGTTATGTAAATATCTTCAGTAAGTCAGTCAAACAGCAAATGCAGCTACAATTTTTGTGTGTTTCGTTGAAGCATGTGCGAATATATGCACGTCCATGTCTGTCCACTTCTGTCCGTGTGTGTGTGTGTGTGTGTGAAGTCGGAGTATTCGAGGGTTGCTTTTTATGAGGCAGCCAACATTTTATTGCATGTGCTGAACTGGGCAGCGCCGTCTCTCTGTCTGACGTTATTAAAGTTTCAGCATTGGTGTCAAGTCTCATTGCCTGCGGCCTGCTCCGATGATGCCAGCGATGTGAGTGCGGTTACTGTGACTGTGTGCACTGCTGTGTATGTGTGTGTGAGTGTGTACGTGTGTGCCTTGTGTGTGCTTTATTTTATTGCTGAAAAGTGCAATCATAAAACGTTCAAGGGCTCCCCCTGCCCCCCTCCCCAGTGCCAGCCTCCTTCGCTCGCAGTGCAGTGTAGAGCGATAAGCAAGGGCAAATCAGCAGCTCTTCGGCTGCATTAAAGCGTCGGGGCATGCCTCATGGGGCATGCTATAGCAGTCAAATGGCATATTTGAATATTGACTTTGACATTCAGTTGCAGTTGACATGGCAAATTGCAAGAGGAGGCCCACCAGAGGCAGCGAGCAGCGAGCAGCGACAACAGGCCGAAACAATTTGAGCCGCCAATCGACCAACTAAAAACCCATAAAAGCTTATTGAAACAAATCAAAGGCAACAACAACAATGACGACAAGCAATCAAAATGAGAAATAAAAGCAGAAGCAACCCAAATAGATACATTTTACAACTTTATTAGGGGAGCTCCTCCCACCCTAAAAAGTTGTAGACCATCAAATTGGAATCATAGACGAAAAAGCAGTCAACATGAAGCAAAGGAAAGAGACAGACAAGAGGGTGCAGGAGATTGTGAGAAAAAGGAGAGAGGGAGAGAAAGAGAGAGAGAGAGAGAGAGGCAGACAGGTTATAAATGCCGCACATGGCAAGGCACAAGGGGCACGACCTTTGCCGGAATACCCTCGGCAGAAAAGAATTACCCAAATTTAGCCTTGTTTCTTTCAATTTGCCTTTGTGCAAATTTAACGCAAATTGTCAGACAATTATGAGAAAATATTAGCAAAAACCTTTGAATGCTTATGGCAAACATTTCCTTTTTTCAAAGAATTCTCTCTCTCTCTCTTTCTCCTCTTGGCAAAGCGCATTAATCGTGTGGTATTTTTAGTCGTAAAGGAAAACATGTTTATGTCAGATAAGATCAAAGTAGGAAGTCAAAGCTTATTAAGGCTGTATGAGCTCTAAAGCTGACTTAAAGGTGTAAAAAGCTACTGCATATCGATAGATAACGATTGCATAGAACATCAGCTTTGAACATCAGCTTATTACTGTCTGCAAGTAAGCATCAAGGTACTGAATTTGCACTCGTTTTGAATGCAGAACTTGATGCTTTGCAAGCGCATTAAAGCCTAGCAAACATAAAGTGCGCTAATTAAGCACACGCTCCATCGAAACTAAGTCTCTTGAACGAGTGTGAGTAGAGGATATGAATAAAAATCAATTAATTTCTGTGATTGTGGTTATGCTCCTTTTTTTTTGGCGGAGGATTGAACAAGTTGTCTAACCCTTTGACGGTACTTGAAACAAATGGCAAAAGAGACAACGAGAAAGAGAAATGAGAGACATAAAGGGAAGTAAGAAGCCAAAATCCATAAGAATAGTAGAGGAAGAGTTGGACAAAGAGGAAGATAAAGAGGAGTAGAGCAGGAGTAGATGCAGAAGCAGAAGCAGAAGCAAACACTGAGAGCAATCAGACAAGCAGACAACAAACCGAGACTGACAGCACGACAGACTGACGGCCTATTTGCATTGCGTGTGTGTGTGTGTCTATGTTTGTGGCTGTGTGTGTGTGTGTTTGTGTGTGTGTGTTAAATTGAATTGAAAATTGAGTGAATCTGTTTTATGATGTTGCTTTGTATTATAAATCAACAGAGAAAGACACGCGTAATTTTTGCTGCCAACCATAGAAAGAGATAGAGTGAGAGAAACAGAGAGTGCAAAAGAGAGACAGCTATAAGAACGAGCAATAACAACGAGAGTGATAACAATAATAAGCAACAACGCGAATCAGCCGCAAAGTATGCAAAGGAGTGAAGCGAAGGGGTCGAGCAGGGGGGCGAGGAAGGGGGAGAGCAGTAGAAGAGGAATGGAAATGGGAAATGTAAAATGTGAAAAGCCAATGTCATAGACAGCGCTGCTGGGTAAGCAATGCAAATATTTGCTGGAAAATAACCCGTAAGTAAATATGAAAATTGAAGCGAGGCGAGGCGAGGCGAGAACTGCAGACTGAATGGATACAGGCAAGAGTGTGTGTGAGTGCCAGTGTGTGTGTGTGTGTGTCAACTGGGAACATGCTGCATAGCAGGCAGCTGGCTACAAAAGTGGTCATTGTTGCCATTGTTGTTGCTGTTGCCTGCCTTTGTGTGTTGTCACAGCAGCCAACACTTTGCATGAGAAGACGACAGCAACAACTGCCAACGCGAGTCAGACAAAGCGAACCGGAAACGGATAACGTATAACGTATAACGGAAATGTCAGCAACGAGCAACTGTAACGGAAATCTGTCATAGACACGCCCCTCCCCCTTGCCCCCCTTCTCCATGGTTGACTGGGACTAACCGTTGGCTAATTAGCAATATAAACAAATAAAAGTTTAACAATTACCAAACCTGTCAACGCCAGGCCCCGCAGGCCCAAAAACATGATTAAGTTAACGATAGCAACAAGGGCAAGGGGCAAGGGAAGGGGGATGGGGCTGTCGAGCAACAGCCCAGCACAGCTTCAGCCCTCCCTCCCTCTCTCTGTGATGTTGTGTTTGTTACTTGTTGACTGAAGCCCAAGTAAATATGCCCCCCCCCCCCCCCATTCCCCCTGTGCCTGCCAGACGTGTGTGCCTACCCTCAGGAGGGTCCCTGCTGGTCCACCCATCCCTCTTCACCACTGTCCCTCTCTGTCTGGCTGGCAACTTCAACCCTCTCTGTTTGTTTTACATTTTGTGGCCCAAAAACGAAAAAAAAACATTGCAGATTTTGTTTTTTTGGCAGGGGAATTTTTGAAAGAGGTCGCCAACTGTAATTATGTTCGACCGACATACCCGGCATATGGCAGAGCAGAGCTGCGTATGCACAGCTTTTCTATACATTTTCATGTTCATAGAGAACAAGTTTAATTTATGCCTTACAGCAAACTTATGGGGTATTTCGACGCCGAGCATTGCTCTCTCTTGTTTGCTTCAACTTTATTTGTGGCAATTAAACAATGACATGGCCAATAAGTGAACCATTAAAACTTCATCTGATGCTCAACATGTGTGTACAGCCCAAGGGGGACGGTCTGAATGTGTATGTATGCGTGGTGTGTGTGTGATGGTATCAGAAATCACTTAAATCATCATTAGCCACAAGTGAGCTGGGCCCAATTGAATTGTCCATTTAGCGTTAAACAGTCATTCGCACATTATGAGCCGCAATAGACGTCTGCTCTGGGGGGGCCCTGACACTGATCTCATTTCTCCAGCTGACCGAGCAGGTAAGTTCAGCACAAGCGATAGGAGCGGGTAGTACTCGTAATAGAGGAGTAGTGGTGGTAGTAGCTGAAGGTTTCCTGAAGAGCTGATGATTGTTTTTGACTTTAACTTTTCTATTTAATTTTTGAACATTTCTGTTCCATTTAATTTTAGCGTGTTTGTTCATTTAATTACCTAGATCTCAGCGATTATAAGCGCTAGGAATATCGAAATCGATAACAATTCAATTGCAAGCTTAAAGTATTTATTTTTGATGTGTACACTAATTAAAATCCAATTGATTATTGTAAATGTTGATTAAGAACAGATAATTAACATAGAAGTTATATAAGAACTGCGCCTGCAGATTTTCATGGGAACCATAGAAAATACTGTGAATTAATGATGTAGCATCATTATATATTATATGTATATATCTTATATATTCACTTCAAGTTGTTTAACCTCAAAATGTTCTATATACTATTGGAACTGTGAGTTAGAATCGTAATATGAACGCAGTTTTTTATTGTTTTCAATGTCTTCCTTTCTTTCTCTCTCTCTCACTCTCTCTCTGTCACTTTCTCTCTCTCTCTCTCTCTCTCTCTTTGCTGTTCCCCAGCACTCTCACTGCTACCTGATGAAGCCGCTCAACTTCTCGTCATGGGATACACCCAACTATGGCCTGTCAATGAAGTTGTTCGACAGAAACAACTCGATGTCATCGGTGACGACAGTGCGCAAAGATGTGCCCGTACCACTGTGGCATCTGCTACTGATGCAACATCCAAGCAAGCGACGTGCCACAATGCGCACCGAACAGCCGCGCATACTCTACAATTCGACAGTGAAGACATGTGAGTTCTGGAAGTATTTACGGCGTGTGAATGCCTGGAATAATGCTGCCAAACAGATGCTCTCCGGGGCGGGCAGCAATATGAGCCTGGCGTGTCCGCTCAAGACGGGCATCTATGTGATGAACGCCATTTATGTGCCGCCCGATACTGCGCTGCTAAAGTTCATGTACCAGCCGAACACCCTGTATACCGTGCAGGGCACTGTATACTCGCTCAGTCCCAAGGATGGCGTCACCAGACACGCCATTTGCCACTACGAGGTTAATGTGACCATTTTCAAGACCTGCTGACGGTGTGCCAGCAGCAACAACAACAACAACAACAACAACATCAACAATAACATCAACTACAGAAACTGCATGCAGTACAATTAATCAAATAATTTGAATACCCTGGCAACCAGAGAGTCGAGTTGAGCAGGGTGTGCTCTACCCGACCAGCGCATTTGCAGTTCGCCTGTCTTACACTTGTTTCTTTTTCTTCGTCTTCTTCTTCTTCGCATGCTTCGCGTGCTAACGGGGTATTGCCACGTATATAATATGATATTTGTTCATGTATGTGTTTTTTTTTTCTAGTTTTAAAGCTGCAATTAAAAAGCGACAGCGAAACATAAAATACACTGTCTAATTGTCGAGAGAGAGGGGGCAACAGCAGGCAGCAGGTGCGACCACACCCAGATCCATAGATCCACATATGTATATACCATACACATATATATGTATAGAACACATACACATTCCCATGTGCTGCGTGTCGCGCGTCAGCAAAAGATTTTTAATTAAGTGCGAAATAAAACACAACTGCGCGGCCCACAAAATACAGCAAAGTATGCAGAGAGGGAGGGGCAGAGGGAAAGGAAAAGAAATCTTAAGAAAATTAAAGGAATTGTGGCAATTACAGGCCACATACCCATTCTTCTTGGAGTTCTTTAAAGTAAATCAGTCTTTGGACATTATAAGATACCTCTCTTTATCTATATTAACTTCGTGATAAAGAGAAATTCAAGTGAAACTTATGAAACGTTGCCCAACTGAGCCTTCAATCTTGTAAGTACCTTATAAATACTTTAATCAACATTAAAAGGATTCTTCCTTAGCCAATGAATCATATAAAAACCTTAGTAAAACTTAAAAAACTTGATTCTTAAAGATAAAGAATGATACTTAAGGAAGCTGTAAGATCAAACCAAACAAAGGTGGTCAAAACTGCCATATACTTAAAGAAATTGTTATTATTGAAAAGGAGGTCTGTACTGCGACCTATAAGAGAGGATACACCCTGCTTCTTAGAGCGCCATTATCAGACCAATGTTTCTTAAGAAGCCTTAAATTATTTCTGGACTTCTCTTCATTTAAAGAAACCTCAATGAATATTCGCTAGCATTCAAAATGCTGCCTTATCTAGTAAAGTATTCACTCTCAAACTCTCCGTGAACTGTATGAAAATGGCAGCTGGCGTGAGAAACGTCTATCATCAGAATGCACTAGATCACGAAGTTTTCCTTTTCATTTTCGTTTTCCTTCACATTTCAGCTTGATTGATTAATTATTTCATGCAACTCGTGTTGAAAGTTGAGTCCAAGTGAATTTGCCACAGCTGCAAGGATTCACCTTGGACTCAGACTGGGATTGGGAGACTGAGACTGCTACTGGGACTCGGCGTTGGAGCTTGTGCAACGTGACGTTGCAACATAGTCGCTGAACGTCACTTCGGCGCTGAACGTCGCTGGCTGGACACGTCTAATTGCAGCAATCAAATTTTATGCAGCATTTGCATTTTGCGTTTCTTCTTCATTTCTTCATTTCTCCATTATTCATATTTGCATTTCTACATTTCTCTCTTGCATTTCTCTCTTTCACTCTCTCTCTCTTTTTGGGTTTCTCTCCCTCTCCTTCGCCTTTTAATGTCTTCTATTTTTACATTTCGCATTTGCATTTGCAGTTGGCTCGCATGAGACACGCACAAGGCTGACGCACGATTTGCGTGATCTATTTAGCATACCTGGAGCAAGTGCGACTAAGCTCTATAGTGTACTATAGTATATACACATCTATATATTAAATATATACTGTAAAGTTGCCGGACTTGCGGCAATAAAACTCAATTAGCCGCAGCACGAGCAGCATTTCCATGTGGCCAGAGAGCCGTAACTAATTCTCTTCGAGGCAGTAGAAACCAATTGGGTTAAAAATAAAGCAGCTTCTGGCAATGCCAAGGGAAAGTGCAAAGAGTAAAGGGTAAAGGAAAGGCGCGGCAATGTTGCATGCACAGACAAAGGACGAAGATGCCGTTAGCTAACGTCAAATTCACAAAAAATAAATGAAGACACAGACAAAGCGAATTCCTCTGAGCAAACAGAAATGGCAGCAAAGTTCAAGACGGCGACGAAGACGAAGACGCAGCTGATGGCAGGTGGCAGGAGGCGGCAGCAGACTAAAAAGGGGGCTCTAAAGGATGTGGCTGGGATTGGCCTGAAGCGTGGCACGGCAATTGGCATAAAATATGCGCCGCTTGCATGCCAGAGACTTGTTATTAAAACATAAAATTTGCATGCAGGCCGCAAAGCTAAGCGGCCACGCCCCGCCAAGGCATAAATACGTGCCACAGTTTACAGACAGAGTGCACACACACACACACACAAGCACACTCACTCACACACACTCACACACACACATTTACATATAGAGTCAGGTGTATCAATGTAAGTCGAGTTCATCTGGCAACAACAAACATTTTTGACTCTGGTGAATTATGCACGGCGCGGGCAACAATAAAAAGGACATTAGCTTAAATTTCGCCAGTTATTTACTGCTGGCAGTTAAAGCTCACATCGAGTGTGCCTCCCAGAGTGCCCTCCCTCCCACGTACAGCATCGGCTAGCAGCAAGAATCTGCCACAAGCTGTGGCAATTTCAATGTCCTCTGCACATGCACAAAGCCCCAGCGCGTGCTTTAAGTAGTTGTCAGTGTTAGTAAGCGGCATTAGCCACACACACACACACACATATTTGTAAAGCAGGTGAAAAGAGAGGAGACGTGGGGACTGGTCAACTTTTCCAGCTCTGGCCTGCCAGAGGCAGGCTAACCAACATTTTGCATTGTGATAGCTAGGCAACAAAGCCGGACGACAGTCAACGTTGTTAACGACGAAGAAGAAGCAGCAGCAGCAGTGCACGTGGAAGGTGAATTAGCTCTTCTAACTGCAGAGAGTCCTCTCCACCCACCTGCAGCACTTCAGAGCAGCTGCAAATCCTCGAACACGAGCGGAGGTTAAGCAACGCTGCAAATGATTGCGTGCTCGAAATCAATAATGTTTATTGTGCTCATCGAAGAAGAGTTTTGGCGATGAAACGCTAATTGGAGCTTGAAGCGCTAAGCTTTTCAAGTGTAGTACATGATCATATAGAGCTTTGCTAATTGCTGACTTAACTGCGCTTTGTGGCACCTGCTGGCACAGCAGGTGAAGCATTACTTGAGTTAGAGGAGGAACACATGGACTTAACGCAAGTTTAGTTTACTGCAAAGTGCATTATCAGCTTAAGTGAACTAGTTCTACGCCAACAACAAAGCCTTCTCACTCTGCAATAAATATGCTGGCGAGCGTAAAAAAACTAAAGCATAACCCAAGGAGAAAGCATAACCTAATAACGCTGACTAGCATAACTTCTGTGTTTCTTGCCCGATTGGACTGCAATTTGAAATAGAGATATATAATATTGCCAACTTTATACATGTAAAAGGACAAAGCTATATCTTCATTGAGTTGCTAGCAAATTAATTTTTAATATTTCATTATTCATTTGCAGAGGCGATGGGCGTGGCATTAGTAAATTGAAATCAACATTAGTAGCGCATAACATACAACAAACTATTTGCCAAATTTGATGCATGTAGCTTTTATAATAGCTAAGATATACATGTTCACACAGACAAACAGGACAGAAGGACAGATAGAAGGGCCAGAGAGGCAGACAAGTCGTAATTGGATGACCTAATCCAGCAATCAAGAATACATATGTATGTCTATACCTTGCATATAAACAGAATATACCTCTTATCAAGCACTTCCAATGGTTGCTGGGTATTTAAAATCATGTATTTTTAATCAGCTTGACAAGCTAGCACCGTGACGTGCCTTGGCCAAGCGTGGTTAAGTGAGACGCCACCCGCTCAACGATTAATAAGCTGCACATTGTTATATGCTAGCCGCGGTAATGTGCAGGCAAAAAGTGCATTAGCGAAAGCTGCTTAGGGCGAGCATTCCAGTTCATAGTGTGTGTGTTGTGTGTGTGTGTGTGTGTGTGTACATTCAATTACGACTAATGGCGTCATCATAGCAGATCTCTCGCCAAGAAACCTCAACTAATTCGATTGAACTTTGAAATCTCCTACACAGTAAAGCAGCCACGTTTGCAGTTTGCACTAAGAAAATCCACCCACACACACAGACACCCCTTACACCTCCCGCCTGCCTGCCCCAAACTGTGCATTGCACACGCAGTTCTAATTCTTATTCAAATTCTATTTTCTGTGCTCTTTGCTCACTCTCACTCTCTCTCTCTCTCTCTCTCTCTCTCCGAGTGAAGGCAACAGCTCAAATCCTCTTGAGCTGCTTAAATTGACTGCCAAGCGCTGACTGTGCATTGTGCAGCACTCAGCACTGACAACACCAGCAACAGCAACAACACCAGCAGGAACAACTGAGGCAACAACAGCAGTTGGGGCAGCTCTGCTTCTGCAGGGGTGTTTAGCATACGCCTCCGCCTAAAAGCGTGCAGCATATTTTTTACACTTCTCTGCGCTTATTTTTAATTATCCCGTATATTCCGTCGCACACAGCGAAAATACCGACACATGCAACTGTGGCAGCAACACAAATGCAACACAAAAAAATGAATCCACGGGTTGAATAAAACAAAAGCCACGACACACAAAAAAATTGTTATACTCGTATGCAAAAGTGAAATGGAATTCATAAAACCGCAGCTCGAATAAAATGAAATCTAGAAAAAAAGATAGAGAGAGGGGAGAGAGAGAGAAAGAGAGAAATAGACAGACGCAGCTTATTCTACGTGGGCAGCAGTAACAACAACAGGAGTAACAAGCCGCTTGTTGAGCTGCAAAATGAACACATAAATCAGGACAATTTAAGCTGCAACAACAACACCCACACACGAGTGCACACCCACACACACACACACACACACATACACTGATGCAGGGCACAAGGAACCGCATTAATGACCTCCTTGTCCTAGGAACCAACGCAATTCAAAGGCAAACCGACTTAACCGCACCAGCTGCAACAGAATCAACAGAATCAACAATTTTCTGCACTGCTTACTCGCCTTAACACTCTCGTACACTCTTTCCCCAAGGGTCGCTCAACTAAGTTGAAGTGCTGTACAATTGAATTTGTGAAAGACACAAAATGTGCCTCAAGATTGATTGTAGTAAAGAGAACAGATACAAAAGTATCTTTCAGCTGCAAGAACTATACTAAACTATTTACTGAAAGATGTATATTAGATGAGAAGATAGATAAATTTATAATAGATACCGATCTGTTCTATCTTAGATAAAAAACAGTCTCTTTAACATACAAGAATTGTATTTATCTTGCGCTCTTCTTTCTGTCGATCATGTTCAATGAGCTCTCTCCTTTCTGCTCCTCTTTCTACTTCCCTCTTTAGTTTCCTCCTTATTCTTCTCACTTTGCGCTCTCTGTCTGTCTGTCGAGCCCACTATGGCTGGACTCTGCCCCATTAGGGGCAGTGTATCATCAACAGCGACGTGCTTGCCCTTGTTAAGTATTCTTTCTGCTTCGCACACTAATAAAACACTAATTGCGGCAGGAATTACGTAGAAATAGTCGTATAATTAATCCGGCTAATAGAAAATGCTGTGAAATGCTTTTTCCTTTTGTGCATTTTTTTCTCGGAAAATGCAAGCATATTGTGCAACACGTGTCAGTCGCATGAATAAGTTTAATTTATTTATAACACAGCCCACTCGTAATAATAACGCTCTGTTCATGTTACATCCAGTGCAAAGTAATTTGCATAAGGAAATTCATAAATTGTTGCGATTCAAGAATGAGAAAGCAAGAGAGAGATAGTGAGAGTTGTGAGAGGCAACAAGTGTTCGATCTGTCTGAACTGAAACCAAACTTAATTCGCAGCTAATTTTCAAATTCATATGAAATTGTCAATTAAAATAACTTTTCTTTGACAATCGCTGAAAAATTCTAATGAATATTCCTTGTGCTGCAAGCAACAGAGTGTGGGATAATTGCAATATGGTTGAGGTCACGCCCTGAGTCCCATAAATAATGTGCAACAACTGGCATAAAGAGGTGGCAAGCAGCAAATGGCAGTCATGTGATGACAAACATACTCACACACACACACACACACACACGCACGTAGGCGTCACTCATAATTAATATGCCCAAAGGCGGCCATTAGATTTAATTTCCCCATGGCATATTTAACATATCCCTGGTCAGCAGGGGATACTGCAACCACATAGGGTAGGTATATATATTATCCTGATCAGCTTGTAGAGTTACTAACTAGCTATCTTGTTGCAACTCAGGACAAGTTTCATTCTATATAAAGCAGAACAAACGTCTGTTTGCATAGGTACCATGGAACCTATTCCCGACTTTGCGCAATTAATGAAGTTGTAAATACTAAAAAATACTTGACATAAGGTCTTGCCTAAATACTACAAAATACATGACATAAGGTCTTATCTTATCAACAAGACTTTCTCTCTATCTCTCTCTCTCTTTCTCTCTTTTAACGAGTTTTATTATTACAAATAGAAAAACCTTCCCTGGGCAGTTGCAGTAGGACAGACAATGGGAAGTCGTCTAACAGTGGGTAAGTTATTATGAATAAACCAAACGTGGCCTATTAATTCAACGTCCTGCTTCGTCAACCCTCACTACCCCGATCTACTGTGACCTGTTAGGCAACCTGAGCCTATTTAGCCGTTGTCCAGTTGCTTATCTCATCTCACGCTCACGTGCAGCCCGTTTGCATAATGACGACTCCACGTGTGTCCTACATGTATGTGACTGTGTATGTGTGTGTGTGTGTATGTGTGTGACCCATCACATTTTATTTTTTTGTTTCGATGTGTTCCATTTTTTTCTTGCACAGCTTGATTCTTCTTTTTTTGGTAGCCTCTTTTCCTGGTAATTAGAGTTTCATGTTTCGCAGCCAAACAACAAACGGAAGTTGCTCGCAGGCGTTAGGGACAACAACAGCAACAGCAAGAACAGAAACAGAAACAACACGAGGCACGCAGGAAGAGAAATGTGCTGCTTAATTACAGGCCATTACCAAATATCACACATACGCCATGTGGCCGGCGGCGGCAACGGCGGCAACAGAGTCGCAAAACGAAATCCCCCAGCTAAGCTAAATCACAATAAAAAAAAAAACACAAAGAAACAAGTCCAAAAATGACAAACAGAGGCCGCAATTTAAATACTCTTTCGGCTTTAGAGTGATTCATCTTTTGAAATCTATCAAAATTATCTCACAATAAAAAAGAATCATGATGCATATGTTATAAAAAGAGTTGCATGAAAATGATAAAGATTTTTAGCAAAAAACTTGCAAATATAAACTACAAATAATGCACAGAAAATATTTAAATATTTGTACCTCTACAGACACATTTGTATGGGGATTATTGGCAGTTCCATTTCTTTACTGCGAACGACATTAATTATTGGAGCGGTGAACCTTTACATATTTGTTTTCGCATGATGCTTTTGTGCACTACTGTATCTTTTATCTTTGTCCATAATACCCGACACTCCCTCTAATTTGTGAATAAAACTGTATCTGTCCAATCGTTATTGAATTATTAGCGTCACAATTGTTTTACTCTGCAGAATTTCAGACTATTTAAAATTTTTAGCTGTTTGTACTTTACTCGTAGAAGTAAATTAAATAACATATTCACTCAATGTTGACTCGCCCAAAACTTCCAACGTTTAGTGTGTCTTACTATACACAAAGTTGAAAAGCTGTTCAGTTGAGAGTAAACTACACAATTCTTGTATGTTTAGATAAGTTTGCCCAGATATGTGTAGAAAGATATGCATGCATAGGGAAAATACCTAAGTAGAACACATACATATATGGGCACTAAATAGGTATATATTATATATTTATATGGTTTTTTTTAGTGCTCTGTAGAGCTAGATTCGAGGCAGGCAGGTCGTGGCAGGTCGAGCCAAGGCGAGTCGTGTCGATAACCCAAATAGCCGCCCCAGGCAAATGCAATTTAATAGCGAGCTGGGGCCACTGCAACCAGTCACGGCAATATTCAGATTACACGACATACACACACACACACATATATACTTGTATACATAGAACAAGACTGGCTGGCTAGTCCTGTGGGGGACTGCCCTGGAGTCGCTTTAATGGCATGCCAGAAACCGGCACGAAATAATTGTTTTCCGTTGAGCAATAATTTTCTATACCTTTTCACAACGCCAGCAATTCCCCATGGCATTTTGCCCCATCCCTCTCCTAAAGGTGCCAACTTTCTAGAAAGAGAAAGAGAGAGGGAGAGGGAGATGGAGATAGAGTGATGGTGGTGGTGGTGGACACTGGCTACTGGGTACAACAAATTGAGTTAAGTGTAAAAAGTTCCCCAGCTCAGGTGAGCACGATGTGTCCGCTTGCTCGACTTTGGCCTGGCTTGGTTTTCCCTTGATGCCTGCGGGGGCGTATGTGTAATATTTTGTGAGCTCCCCACTAATAGCTGATTAGCTTTTTAGCTGGCAGTGATATATGCCCCAAGCGCCGTCGGGCACTGATTGCCAATCCAGTTAGAGAGCTTTAGCCAACTTCTGGCCACAAATTCATTAGCCAAGCGAATGTTATTGTAGCCACTGCTAATGTTTTTGCCGCTGTTGCTTTGCCACTTCCCAGTTAGTCTTGCAATTTACATTGTTTCATTCAATTGCGCATAAATCTCGCTTGGCTAATAGGCGTAGCAAGCGATATTAACGCGTGGCACCTGCATTCAATCGCATGAACTGTGACACGCGATTGATTAATAGTGGCCCTCCCAATGTATGCTATATTGTATAAAGAGAAAGGAGAAACTTCAGTTTATACCATGCAAAACTCTAGACATTACTCCTACAAGGTTTAACGAGCTAATCTCATTGGGTCAAAGATAAAATTGTATATCTAAACCCTAGTGAAGTCCTTAGTTTACTGAATAATTTCTGAGAGTAAGAAAAGGTTTACAAATCTCTTCCACATACAGTTAATATTTCACTGCAATAAGATAGATTTAAGTGAAGGGGATCTCTGAATGTTGCACAAGCATATTATTTACCTTTCAAAGTGCTACGATTTGTAAGTTTTGGCTGATTCAACTTGGCATTTTTCGAATAATCAGCGAGTCTTTCAACTGCAACCAGAAGAAGAACACACAGTAAACCTCGGAATGCGATTTAGCGCGTATGGTTGGCAACATTTTCGCTTCATTACAATGGTCAAAAGGGGGGGAGGGAAGCGAGGGCAGATGCTACACTAACAATTTACATTGTTGCTCGTCGCTTGCCTCATTTGTGATAATTTTATAGATCCTGTAAACTAAGGCGCCAAACGAAGCCGTTTTGTATGCGGAACAAATGGCAAACAGCCAAGCACACAACAATAAGAGAGAAGTGCACAGGACACACCCACACACATTGCGCGCATTATAACCATCAATCCCTCAAGTTGCCACAATGTATTGCACGCATCTAGTTAGAGTGAGAGAGGGGGAGAGAGAGAGAGCAAGAAATGAAAAGAAAGACAAAATTTACGGGGTACTTTTTAAAAATTTGTTGCCCTTTTTTTTATGTGCACCTCCTGCTGTTCCCACTTGCTTCTTGTGCTCTTTCTTTACCTGCTTTATAACTGCTTTTTGCATCGCTTCTGTTGTTTGCCTTAAATACTTCCTTCCCAATGCTCTACCGAACACCCCCTTGCTGATACAACTGACTTTTGTTTGCAAATTGCAAGTGCAAACATTGTAAGACTGAAGTAACATAAGAAGAGGACCGAATAAACTTTGCAGTCATGGATAGAGAGGGGAGAGAGAGAGCAAGTTGATCTATCACTTAAGAAATAAAGCATTGTCTAGAGATCTGCAGTAGTTGGAGAGATAAAGACTTGAATAGATGATTAAACAAGTTTAGCAGTCAAGGTTATAAGACTATTAGATATTCTTTCAGATTGCATTACCAAATGTATTAAATACATTTCGAAATGTACTCAACTTAACTTTCCTGCTATCTTTTACACAATTGTTATACCTAACCTATAAATATTAGTTAAGACAGGCCAAGTAAGACGCACTCAAGTTGTTTTCTTCTCTACTCATAAACATGCAAAGAACTAAGCCAAGACGTAGACAGGCTTAGTAGTTGCTATACATGTATGTAATGAACGATATATAGCTCGATTTAGCTCATTAATTATTTCTGCTTCATTATGTCCCTCCCACTCTCTCTCTCTACTTCTCTGCCTCCGTTTCTGCCTCCGTCTCTTTCTCTCTATTTATATACATATTTACTCGTACTGCGCGATATTTCATTCCGGTTCCATTGTCGGCGCCTTGTCGCGTGCTGCGTTGGCAGGGATCTTAGTGTCATCGTAGGATAATGCACACACATACACACATACACACACACAACACACACACACACAGTGCTGCTCTGATTCTTGCCATGGCATTCAGTCTTTCGTCCTGGCGTCCTGGATAAGCGCCAAGGCATCGTCGTGTCATCGTCCTCGGCGAAATATTTTGATGATGGCAGCGAATGAGCGAAGCTAAGCGACAACAAATTGTTGTTAATGACGTTTCGAGCAGTCAAATGGGCCGAGAGAGAAACAGAGAGAGAGAGAAAGAGAGAGAGAGATAGAGAAAGAGAGAGGGACAGCAGACAAGTCAGGAAAGAAAGCAAAAGCAGGATGAGCAGCTGCTGTAGCTGTTGTCCACAAATTGAAAACTAAGCGCAGAATGTTACAAATATTTGAAATTAAAACGAAATCAGACAGACAGACAGAGCTAGGGGAAGAGAGAGAGGGAGAGTGGAAGAGACAGAGATAGACGGGTGAAGGGGGGGAACAGACAAGTGATTTTAATTGTGCTACCGTTGTTGTTGTTGTTGCTCGTCGCCTGTTGGTAAACAGCTGTAAGCTGTCGCGCACACACACGCACACTCGCACACATTTGCACAGATAATGAGTGTAAGCACACACGCACACACATGCCAGCCATGTCCTTGTCAATTTGCGCCGATTGTTACGCACTTCTAGACCAGTTTTTAAATTCAATTTGAACAAAACAAGGCAAACTACTAATTTATGCAAATTCACAATAAAACACACAGTCAAACTGGACACCACACACACACACACACACACACACACCGACAAGTAGCCCAACTGTGCGCCTCAAATTTCCTCATTTTCACACTCGAAAATTAAAATATATCACAGATTACATTATTGATTAACAATATTTCAATTTCCATTGCATAATTTTAGGCGAAAATTAAATTAAATTGAAAATCAATTAATATTATGCAAAAACTAGCTAAAGTTTAGCTTGCAAATCAGCTGAATTTGATTTTGTGCTAAATGCCTCACAAAATGCTATATTTGTGCAGGCAATTTTGAAACTAGCCTCGTTTTTAGTGAATTATTCCACTTTGTATATCAGTTATTTCTTCTTTTTTTGGCTCAGGCAGGCGGGCAATAACGTATTGGAAAGTTTTATGAACTACAGAAGAAGGAGGACGAAGAGAAGAAGTAGAATCAAAACCAGTAGACACTCCTCACTTCGTCCAGCCCAAACCTCTTTCTCTCTCTCTCTCTGTCACTATCTGCGCTAGTTTTGCGTTTCAACTCAGTTTTGTACTCCATTTCTCAGCTGCCTTCTTCTGTTTGTCTCTATCTCTGTAGGTGTGTGTGTGGTGTGTGTATGTGTGTGCTACTCTGATGTGCTGTCAAAATGTTTTTCTTCTATTTGCAGCTGCCAATTTTATTTTTGTTTACCAATCTTCTCCACTCTCTGTCTCTCTCTATCTCTTTTCTTTCCCCCGCTTTCTCTGTCCGTGTGTGTGTCTGTGTGTTTTGGCATGGAAATAAATTAAAACCAAATAGAATAAAAAAAGAATGCAATAAAGTGAAATAATAAGAGAGACAGGCTTGCCAACTGTTTTTGCCAGCTTCATCGCGTGCCTTGCTCAATTTCCTTCCATTGAATCGCTGCCCGAGGCTGCTTCATATTTTTCGATATTATTTTAGTTAAATTTAGCCAAGCGAAGCGAGATATTGCAAGGAGGTCAAGTGGGAGGGGTAGTATGGCACACTTAAGTACAGTTCTATTGACACGTTTAGCATCGCAAACGAGAAACCGTTAGGGCTCAGGCTGAATGAAGAAATTGCACAAAAAATAGCAAAAACAAAAGGTGAAAGAGAGAGAGGGAGAAGGTGAGAAAAGAACACGTTTGTCTGTGTTGTCAGCCGCCGCGGGCAATGCAGATATACCTTCATATATCTAATATAGATATTGCTTAATATACATATAGCAAGACAGAGAGAGAGAGGAGAGGAAGGGAGAGGAGAGAGAGGAGCGGCGTCTGCTACTCCGGGTTCAATAGCTAGAAAATCCATATAAATTACCCGGCATCAATATTAGATGCCTCAAATTGCCGTCAAATTATTGATGGGCCTAGCTTAGCGAAACACACAATTTGTGTCCCGTTATCCCGGCAACTGCAGCCAACAACAACAACAGCAACAACGTGAATCGTCTAGGGGGCCAAGGCAAAGTGTTAATAAGATTGACGAAGGCGTTAGAATTTGCGTGATAGAGAGACGGAGTGACGCCAAAGATGACTATATAGTATATATGTATATGTATAGTATATCTAGTATAAGTATCTCCATTTATATATATATTTATATCTGTATATCGAGCGAGTCTTTTACATGTGTTCCTAAGTGCTGCCTGGCATCGTTTTGCACTGGTAATTGCATGATAAACAGCTGCAAAGTGACGCTATGATTTGATGAACATGTCCATGCATGGGCTCACACACACACACCCATACGCACACACACACACTTTAACTGGCATTTTGCAACACTTGCACTTGCCACACAACACGGCATTGCTCGTTAAACTCCTGCTGCAGTTTGCCTTAAGCCTACACTCGCTCAGCTGACCCCCTCTCCCACCCCCCCCTGGTGCACCTCGCCATCCCCTACAGGCTTGCCACACCACACTCATCGAGCTTTTATTGTCTGCCATTTAAGCATCTCTTGAATGTTACGAGCGTTCCATAAAAAAGAAGAAAAAATAAGTGGGAAAAAGTGGAACAACAAGAGCAGCGACGAGACGAGCACAAGGACGACGACGACGACGGTGATAAAGCAGGAGAACTCACCATATCCTTTGCAGCACACACATATGTATGCCATAGGTGATGTAGTTGTGTGTGTGTGTGTAGTTGGGTCAGACATAACATAAGGCGCCGTTTAACTGGCACTGCATGTTGGCTTCTTTTTAATGGTCCATATAAATATGCCTGCACATAGTGTGTCTGTCTGTGGGTGTGCCTGGCTGTGTGTGGGTGTGTGTGTGGGTGTGCACACGTCGGCTATATAGCTGGCAGGCTTATTAACCCATTTGCCAGGCAACTAATTTGAAAGCTGACCTTAAAACCGCAACCAAACTGAGGCCACATTTGTTGTTTTTCCTCCGAAATGAATACGTAAAGAAAGCAATTTAAGATAAGCTCATCTCGGTTTGTTTTTGCAACAATTTCAGAGTATCCCAAGTACACAAGTATTAGACATTTTAAATATCTTATGTACCAATTACCTTGAACATTTATTCGATGATCTTATTAACTGTCTGTATAGAAATACATATGTTATATAAACCTGAAATACAAAACACAATATACACTCCATAATTGAATCAATCTACACAGCTCCTGATGAATGATCCGTATAGAAATGCTTAGGTACTTAAGCATTACAAGAAAGGAGAGAAGTCATAGGCTCTACTAAGTAGAGATCTACTTTTATTCTGTAAACTTTAAGTTGCCTTGAAAGTGCCTAATCAGTTTGAATTCGTCTCCTGTCTTTAGTTTGTTCTCTTATTATCTTTCTCTTATCCTTATGTTTCACGCTTATCTTAAGTTTACAATCTTTCCTTATCTCTTCTTTCTAAATATTGCAACCAACTGCTCTGTATATATAATATGTATGAATGGCAAGCATCTCATCTGAAGATCAAGCAAATACGTGTCTTCTCGCTAAACCTTTCGATCATCTTGGCTCTTGTGACCTACAATTTACAGGTTAGTCCCCTTCTAGACTTATCAGCAGACGCAGGAGATAAGAGAAAGGCAACAAACAAACAAGCCTCTCCAGCCGGAACAGCTGTTGGGGTGGTCTGTTCCGATGCAAAGAGCAACTTGGCCAGTGACACGTCATGCCCGCCAAGAGAGTTAGAGAGAGAGAGCGAAAGAGAGATTGTAGTGAGTAGTGAGAGAGTTGAGTAGCATGAGCACGCTGCCAGTCACAACTGATAAGCACTCTCCCTATAAATAGCCCCCGCCTGCTGGCAGATTGCAACCACAGTCGCACTCTCTACTCAGTCTCTACCCGTTGCCCTGCACAGATGGAGCGTTGGCAGAATCGTGTTGCCGTCATAACCGGAGCCAGCTCCGGCATTGGTGCTGCATGCACCAGGCTACTGGTAGCCGCCGGCTTGCAGGTGGTGGGCCTGGCGCGTCGCAGCGAACGGCTCGAGCAACTACGCCAATCCCTTCCAGCTGATCAACGTCAGCGTTTCCATCAACGCACCTGCGATGTATCTGCCGAGGCGCAGGTGAGCAGCGCCTTCGAATGGATCGAGCAGCAGTTGGGTGGCGTCGATGTGCTCATCAACAATGCAGGCATAGTGCGGGACGGGCAACTGTTGGACATGCCCACGCAGGAGATCAGCGACATCATGCAAACGAACCTCATGGGTGCCATCTACTGCACCAAGCTGGCGGCGCAGAGCATGCGAAGTCGCCAGATGGCGGGACATCTGTTCTTCATCAACAGCACAGCGGGCATGGCCGGTTACAATCCGGGACCAACGGATCCCAGTCTGAATGCCTACACACCCAGCAAGTTTGCACTGACCGCGGTGAGTGAGATTTGCCGGCAGGAGCTGATCACGCAGAAGCTAAAGATCAAAACCACGGTGAGTAAAAAGGACTTATAGAGAATTTAATGACAGAACTGGAATAAAGAGGCAAAACTATACCGATGATCTAAGGGTTGTGCGGATCTCAAGTATGATCCAAGTATGAAGCTTAACAAGTTTTCATCACATTTTCCATACTTGCAGAGCATCAATCCTGGCTGGGTGGCCACCGAGATTGTCTCGGATGATATCAAAGCACAACTGGGCGATGTGATCCTACAGGCTGACGATGTAGCCCAAGCGGTGCTCTATGCTCTCTCCTCGTCGCCCAATGCCCAAGTGCAGGAGATAACGCTGCGTGCTGTGGGCGAGTGGTTCTGATAAGCCTCCCATGTGTGAGGTGAGCACGTGCTTTGGATACCCCTCGCTACCCGCTATCCGCTCCAGAGACTATAGTTGTTGCTGGGCATGAAGTAATCAACACCAAATAACAATCAAATGAAGGCAACGGACTCGCTTGCACTCCTCACTCTACCTCTCTACCTCACTCTCTCATTTGCCCCCCTCTCTGTATGGTTTGTTTTTGGGCCCCATTTCGGTTTTATTGTAATTGTTATGATTATTATTGTTGTTACTGTTATTTCAGTTATTGTTGTTGCTGGTGGCCTTGTTGTGTTACAGTTTAACAACAGAGCTAAATAAATAATTCAGTTTCATAAATGAATAATCGACAGCGGAACAGTTATTGCCACTCGTCTGTCAACTGCTCTACTGCTCCCCTAAGGGCTGCTCACTTCCTCTCTCTCTGTCTCGCTCCCTACCTCACCCTCCCTCTCTACTCTCTCTCTGCTGCTCTAGCAACTATTTGCCCCGGGTCAACAGCTTGTCGACAGGTCATTTTTAATGCATGTCAAATCGATTTCTGAATTCGCCTGACCTGCGACACATTCTCGAAAATTCAATTGACTTAAAAGCCTCGCGCGCACTAACTTGTTTCATAATGCATAGTTCGAGTTGACTCCGGAACTATTTCATTTATATTATACGCATAATAAGGAGGAGAAAAAGTAGCACATTGCAGTGCACTTAAGTGCCTGAGGCGAGGTTTACTTGCGGGGTTTTGCATTCAAATCAATGAAGAACCTAAGGCACCTAAGGCACCTAATTCACCTAAGGCACCTAAGCGAATATTGATGTTGAGAAATACTTGGGGTTTTTTGCATTCAAATCAATGAGGTAGCTTAGGCAGCTCAAGAAATGCAAGTAAAGTAGAGAAATACTTCAGGTTTTTGCATTCAAATCTAACTAACCAAACTTGGCTTTAAGCAATAGGAAGGTGTGCCTCATTGGCGCCTCTGAAAGCCAAAGGAGCAACGAGAAACAGAGCAGAAAAAGCGGAGCAGAAAAAAAGCGAGAGAGAGATACAAGGAAAATAAAAGTAAATCAGTTGGGCCCTGGATCCCAACACGATTTGCTACTTAGGCCGCCATTGGGCCATGTAATTGCACTCGCTTTGCGCTGCTTAATTAACAAATTTCCAACATTAGCTGCACAAAGTTGAGAGCTTAATCCTAAATCCACTAAAATTTTTTGCGCTGCTCTGCCAGATACATCTATATATATTTTGTGTGTGTGTGTGTTTATCTCATTCTTTTGCGAGCATTTATACATTTTTTTCTTTGCCGCCATCGGCGACAAGCCAGAAAAAACGCCAAAAACTCTCGTTCACTTCCTTTACATCGCTGTGTGTGTGTGTGTTGCCTCTTTTGTCTCTCTGTGTGTATGTGTGTGTGCTTTTTTTATGCTGTTGCACTCGCATTATATTAGTCGCTTTTCGTTGGAAAACCAAACTTTTTTGCGAACCTTTCACAGCAACAGTAGCAGCAGCAGCAGCACCGTCTCGTGCAAAGGGTTTTCGTAACCCTTTTGAAAAGTTTTCGCGCAGAGAGAGCGGCAGGATAAAGAGATAGGGTACTATATCTGGCAGGTTGTTTTAGGGCTCAGCAGATCCTTCCTCTGTTTCCCTTTCTCTCTAACCCTCAGTGTCTGTCCAACAGTCTGTCTATCTTTCTGTCTGTCCAACTGTCTCTCTATCTGTCTGCCTGTCTGACTATCTGTCTGTCCCTCTGTCTTTTCATCTGACTGTCTGTCTGTCTGTTTGTCTGTGTATCTTTCTGTCTGTCTGTTTGTCCTTCTGTCTGTCTGTTTGCCATCCAGTTAGACAAGTTGTGTCAGCTGCCTCCGCTCACTCCGCACTTGACTTGTTTCCGGCATTTTGCTTTAATTAAATTTATAACAAATGTCATACACACATACACCTACCTCCATGTGTCTGTCTGTGTGTGTGTGTGGACCAAACTTTTCACTACGTAGTCGGGAAAAACAAAGCACAATTTGCATGCAACACTTGGTGTAGCGACTTCTAAAGAGGGGCGTGCAAAAAGTTTACCCAACACACACATTCTGGGTTACTCCACTTGCCACTGCATTTTGAATATATTTACGGAGCAAACAAACTTTGTTTCTGATCAAGCAAGTGACGACAAATTCTGCACAGAATTAAAAACGCAATTGAAGTTAATACCTTGTAGTGTAGTGTTCTATCCTAAAGCACTTTGCCAAGTCCACCCTGCGCACAGTGAAAGTTCTTGCTTTCAGGATTAATTAGTATAAATTTACGCTCTACTCCTATTGTAAATGATATTAATTAAAACTTTGTAAATATTTGCAAGAAAATACGCATAAACAGGTGCAGGAAGTGCGTGTCGACGGGCAGATACCTTGCACATGATGAACACAAACTGAAAATCAGACTCAGCTTCGTGCATAGGATATGTTCAAGAAAAGAACTTCCCCTTTTCCAGTGCCAACTTACAATTATAAATTGTATGGCTGGCAAATTGAACTAGTGGATTATCGGGCAACGAACGACGGCAAGGGGCAAGTAATGTCAGCCAACTAAGTTGTAATATCTCTTTTAGGGTCTTTCGGGGCATGCCATCATGCCAAGCAGAAATTCGTTTAGGCCCAGCATATTTCTTCTTCTTGCCAAAATATGCCAGTTGTGTGCGGCACTTTGGCCCCGACCCGATCCGACCTGGCCAGGACTGGCCCGTATCCATGTGGTCAAACGTTGTTAGCTTGTTGTGGCCCAGGGTCATATACATAATACACGCACACACACACACACACCGCACGCATACACACAGCATCCTCGCCTGGCATTTTTTAACAATTTGGCAGGCAGAACGGGCTGCCTGGTCAGCACGAGCTGAGTGCAATGAAGCATTTCAGCAGCGTTGCTTGCCATGCCACTAGTTGTTGTTGTTCTTGTTGTTGTGGTTGCCATACCAGTTGTGGTTGTTGTTGGTGGTGGTGTTGGCGGTGGTGGTGGTAGTGCTACAACTAGCTATGTTGCTGTTATCGACATATAAGTACCGCATAACAACACACACCCACACATGCTCAAATGTCGCCATTGCCGTTTGACTCAGAGTGAAAATCAAGAGGAGAGTGAAAGAGAGAGAGATGGCAGTGGGGTAAGGCTTCACTTTATTCTTTGGCCACTTGCATTCAAAGCAAACTGAGTAAAAAAGAAAATCAAATTTTCTTGCAATTTTTGTTGTTATTGTATTTTTACTTTTTCGTTTATCGAAAGTAACCGAGTTGAAGATCAAACTGTGTCACAGAGATGCTCTACAATATATGGAATGCCACTATTGAAAGGATTAAAATAACTAAGCTATGCAAAAGCATATCCAGAAGAGATAACTCAACCTAAAACTTTGGCTTGTTTTCTTGATATGTAGTTTCATTTGTAAGTGATTCCCTCCTTTCTTGTGATGCTAAGGTACTTAAGTTGCCACAAACACTTTATAAGTAGCAATAGGACCTCTTGCTAATAAATATTAATAATATACCTATATTGCTATACTGTACAATCTGTTTGCTGAACAAGCACTTATATAATAAAGACACTGACAAATATTATAATCGAATTGTTCATTTCATTCTGCATTTACTAACAGTTCCATTTAGTTGAAGTAAAAGATTTAACACTATAGAGTAGCCTAGTTAGACATGCAGAACAAGAATATATATTATATATGTATAATATATACATTTATAAACCATCAATCATTTTATTTCGCGTTGCCAGCTGAGTCACAAAATCTTATGGACCCTTCGACAAGTACCGACAACTTCATTCGAACTATATTCTGGCAAAGAAACCAACTATATTGAACATATCCACATTATGCGCTTCTAAAATGAGCACTTTGTTGATTGGCTGTGGGAATTTCAAAAAAACAAACAGAGCAAAGCATAATCTAAAAGTGGACTTTGGTTTCTCACATTCAACAGACTTTTCTGGCACCATTTACCATGAAAATGATGAGGCTTGTATTGATATTGGACAGTTAGTGGAGAAAGTTGTGCGTGTTTTCTGGTTTCATTTGTTCTTGTTATCGGTTGCTTGGCTTTGGCTGGCAAATGCCAATTGAAAATTCGCTTGGCTTGTGTTCGGTGTCGCTTAAGCTGAAACTCTTTTGATCTCACACATGTAAAGCAAATCCTGCGACTGCTTATGTCCTTTAGCTTTTGTATTGTGGACAGTTTTATAGCCCAGGACCGCACGTACTAATTCAAATGACTAAAATACATTTTCTAGAACTGGCAATGCGTGAAAGGGCATTAAGACAGCCTTGTTTTAAGCAAACAAGTTGTCAGAGAATAGCCAAAAACGCAGTCTGTCGTTCATTTTTTGTAGATCTGCTTTGCAGCCTTTCCTTTTTATGCTCCCAACAAGTTTCGAAATAATTAACTCCCAGTCAACAAGATTAATTACCACAGATGACAATCAAAGCGAATGCTATATGTTAAACCTGGCAATATTATCTTTCTCTCTCTCTTCTTTCTGTCAGTCTCCATAGAAAAAAGACAGATTCAAGCCATTGGAAATTTGTTTTTTAAGGCTAAGAAAAGCAATAAAAGTTTTCCTCGATGAGGTGGACATCTACGAATTGAGTTCATTAAATCATAAGGTACTACCAAAGAGCACACACGAACAGACATACACAGTCGCACACACAAACTGCAAATGTCGTGTGCCTGCAGGTCCCCAAATATGGTATTGTACAAGAGACAATCAAATTGTATAAATATGAATTTGCAGGCACACACACTCATGTGTGTATATGAGTCTGGTAGTGTGTGTGTGTGTGTTGCTTGTTCCAGAGATGCGAGTTGTACAAAAAACTCTTGAAAAAACATTGACAATTGCCTAAATTGCTGAAAAGTTTGCCACAAATTTGCATAATGAAGCAAACTGGCTGCCTGTTTGTGTGTGTGTGTGTGTAGCCTACCAAATTGTTTGCCCTGATTGTTGGCCAATAAATAATATTTAAATACTCTGAGGACATGCCATAATTGAGAGAGTTATTCACAAAGCACGAGCAAAAGAATGAAAAGAGAAAGATAAATGGAAACTTAGCAGTGCGTTTTCCAATTTGCATACTATAAAAACTTATACTAAATTGAATATTGAAATGTAATCGTTGGTTATCTAATAATAATAATACAAATATTTAAAGCTTATTCAGTATACAGACTAATACGCACATCAAGTTGCAACGGAAAAGGATCATCTGTAGTTATTCGACTTTTATCGATAGTAACGCTGCGCTATCGCAAGTCAAAGCAGCGTCAAAGTTTATAAAGATTCATTTAAAAAACTCGGTACAAACTCTGAGTTAATTTTTTAAAATTTATTGTATAAATTAAATAGTTTCAACTGGTCTATGCACTTTTATAAAAAAGTATTTTTTTTGTACTTTTCAATAATTGTATTTCAATTTTTTTAGACTGGAAATATTTAAATTATTTTATTATTACAATATATCTTCATACTTTAAGTTATTTTATTTTAATGGAATTGTTTTCTTTCTAGAGTGATATTTAATTTGTATTTAACTATTAATCATGCTTGCTTACCGTCGTTTCTTGCAATTCACACACAGTTTTATTGTTGCAAACATAGAGTTAATTTTGCACTTTTGATTTTGCAATTTGAAATTTCCAATTGAATTGTCCGACACTTCAACTGATGTGATCTGTCTTCGATGCCTTCACTTATCGCACAGTTATTCGCAAATCTGTAAAACCCTTGTTATGCATGAATAATGAACCGGACAAATCGAGCCATCATACAAAGGGTGGCAGTGCGAATGAGATGCAAAGTGCATTTATGGTGCAATTACGGAGAATCAGAGCGAATCAGAGCACTCGAGAAACTCTCGACCAATCAAATCGAAGCTAGGTGCAATGATAATTGTGGCATGTGGCGCGTGGCCACCTACGCAATGAAGGTTTGCTGCTGCTGCAACTGCAACTGCTATGGCTGCAACAGCTGCAACTCCTACTGCGGCTGCTGCCTCTGCTGTTCGTATTGAATTACATGCAACAACTGTGTGCGTGGGCAGCTGCATTGACCAGTGGGATGCGATGCCAGGTGGGTAGGTTGGCAGCGCAGGCGAGCACAAAGGGTTGCATGCTTTGCATTGACTGTACTTTTGGCGCGTCTGGCTATATTAATTTTCAATTTACCAGGAAATGCATTCTAATTTTAGCACTTTTAGCTGGCTCCATGATTGATAGACGAAAATTACAAAAGCAGCCATAAGCATACATTGAGACAACTTCACCACTTCTACTTGATGAATAAGATGATGAGAATATTGTTAACTGTATAAGCTCTGAAAGGCGTTGAGCCAGAAACATATAAAATGTAATATATTGCATACTTACTCCAGCTTAATAAACAAATAAAACACCTTCGTATGCAAACGCATCTGAGATAATAAGTATTAATTCTAATGAAAGCAAGGAGAAAAGTAGATTTTATTTATATATTTACATAATTATTCTTTTATTTCTGACGGAAGAAATAATGATTTTAAATAAAGGTAAATTATTTTCAAGTTAATATTAGTGACGAGTTATGTTATCGCGTTAGAATTGTATTCAATAAATAAAGAATCCTTGTGCTAAAAGCATGAACAAAAATTTATTCTGCATGAAAAACGAGTGAGTTTTGGAAAAGTTCAGACATGTTTTCCATTAATATTGCCTTTCATTATATGAGAAAATTAAACTGTAGAAAAAGCTTGTTTGTTTTTTTTGTATTCACCACAGAAGGAGGAACTTTTCCATTAGTTGTTTGATACCGAAAACTACTTGAACATGTTGCAGACAAAAATGAAGTGGGCAAAGATAGCAGAGAAAAGGCTTCAAATTTGTTGAGAGAAAAGTTAAGTAAGTTCATTAGAGTTGTTCTTGCGTGAAATATTAATAATTGGAATAGGTGGAGGGAAAGGGGAACAAAAGAATAACAGAAACTGACAGCTGAAAATTGAATAAACTATGTGGAGACAGTGCGGAAAAAGAAGCACTCAAGGTAAAGCATTGTAATGGAGCACAAATCTCACCGAAAGCGATCAAGCCCCAACAAGCTACATCATCGACCTCATTCCGTCTCGCAAACTATGGAAATTAATTTCCTTAACAGCTTCTGTGACTGTCAACTGATTGTAATGAACTTTTTCCCAGATATAGCCACATGAAATAATAAATTGTGTATTTATCGATCAACACAAGGGACAAGGCACAAGGCAGAAGAATAAACAGCATGATAAACTTAACTCATAAATATATGTACATATATGCTATATATATATTTATGTAGGTGTGAGTAAGTGTGTGTGTGTGTGTATATATGTTTCATATTGTACAAGCATTGCTGTAATCAAGCAATGAAAATCCTTTCGCTTTCGCCTCTTGCCATGCAAAGTACTTCAATCGCCAGCTCGTGCTGAAGTACATCTGTGCCGGGCCCTGACAGCTAAGCGGCTTACGAGCGACACCACAACGTATACTTACACACGCACACACACACACATACATACACAAATACAGGTCTGGCGAGCTAAAGAAGTGCAACAGGAGCCGCTGGTTGAACGCGTTAACTTCCGTTTCCTGCAACTTTGCGACGCCTGCAAGCGAGCTGACAATGGCATCATCTTTTAAATATAATAAACTTGCCACGCTATTAGTGGAGTGTCGCGTGCGCCAGTTTCCAGCGGAAGTGCCTGCCACACCACACAGAGTGTGTGTGAGAGAGAGAGAGAGAGAGGGAGGGAGAAAGTGACGCTGTAACAGCTTGTGTTTTTCTTCCGCTTTTGTATGTGATTCCGCTAAAAATAGACTGCATTTTATATGCTTTTAAAAGATTCATACACCCACTCACAGGCTCTTCCTTCACTGCTATCACTTCCCCTCCCTGTCCCGCCTCCCCTCTCTCCTCTTGTGGTCCTGCTTCAAGTGCTGCTCTTCGATTTCAGCGGCGTCGTCGTGTGTCTTTGACATTTGTTGCACATAGTAATTAAAATTGCGCATACGCCGCGTTGTACACAAATGTAATCAACATTACGCATACGCCCCAGCACACACACACACGCATGCACACACACACACACGCACGTAGTAGAGGCAGCGACATTGAAGCAGCTCGTTAAATCGAAAAACGCATTGCACACCAAACTATTCAGGTGCAATGAAGCTGTCAACGCCAGGCAACAGTTACCCCCTTATCCCCTCTCACCCCTACCTCTCCCTCCCCCCTCTAGCCCGCAATAAAAAACCGAAAAAAGCAGAGTAGCAACATGGCAAAAAAATAAAACGCAGAAGACAAGGCAACAGAGTGATGGTGAAGAGTGACAAAGTGTAGAGGTGACGAGGAGAGGAAGGGGAAGGGGAAAAGGGAGAGGAAGGAGGGGTTGGTGGTAAAGGGGTAAGGCAACCATTGGCAAATCGTTGCCACTGCGTAGTGTCGATCTCTGTGTGTGAGTGTCTGTGGCATCGTCTGCTTCACACAAGCCAACGCACTTTTGAGTTTTTTGCAAGTGGCTCTCAGTGCCACGCCCACGCCAACGCCCACGCCCATGTTGAGGACCACGCCTACGTACGCCCGCATGCTATGCTGGCTTTCATGCAATTTATTGGAATAGTAAGTGAGGGGGGGAGGTAGAAAGGCGGGTAAGGCGTGGCAGTGGGCTCATCGTTGATGTCCCGTTTTGAGTGCATGTCATTTTTGAAGCTTAAAAGGTTCACTCGCTTTGCACTGGTTACGCCTCTATGTCTATATGCCACCCTCATACCCCACCCCATCCCATCCATTAGTCTCATTTCTTTCTCTTCTCTCCACCCCTCCCACAACACATTCTTCACCTAAAAGCGGTTTTAGTCGGCTCTCCGTTAGGTATCACACTTTGCATATTTGCCAATGGTTTCTTTTTTCTGTGTCTACCTGCTTTTTTTTTAGTGTTTGCTTCATACACTTACAGTGGATACTGCAGAATGGTAAGCTACATATGGAGTATAAGGAAAAACTTTATATATTCCTGAATAAACTAAACCGATGTCAGCAAATGTAGAACAACTTTAATTCTTAAAAGTTTACTTTGGTTGCTGCAGAATGGTAAGCTACATAAGGAATAACCTTATATATATTCCTGCACAATCTGACAAGATTGAGCAATGAGTATACGGCATAACCTTATATATTCCTGAACAACAACGACAAGAATCGAATCAAAGTGAAAAATCTTTACCAAATGAAGAACAACTTTGATTGTTAAGAGTTTACTGTCGTAGATCACTTTCAAAGAATCCATTGTATATGGAATGTAAAGTATAACTCTATATATTCGTGAACAACCTGACAAGTTGAACCGATGTGGACCATCATCAGCGTATGAAGAACAACCTGAATGGAACACTTTTGTAGGATCAACTGAAACTGAACTTAAGGGAGAGCATACAAGTTTCTACAATCAGTTGTGCAGTTGCTTTGAGTCTAATCGAAGGCATTAATCAACAAGTTGATAGCGATCAATATCAGTTATCAGCAGATTGCAAGTAAAAGTGTCAGAGTATTTGCGAAGCTTAGAGATGGGCTACACAATTTTTCATATTCCAAGTTGATTTCAATTTCTTTGCAGCTTGAATTTTATGTGAAAACATAAATTTGTGTCTTAAAAAGTAAAGAAAACGATAAATGGAAAAGGAAGGCAAGCATTATATCACAGAGCGAGAGAGAGAAAGAGAGAGAAGCAGATACAGACAGACTCTGCACAGCATCTCAGGAGTGTCCGAACTTGTTAAAAAGTTGTTAATTTCTAATAACAAGGCAGAGAGAGAGAGAGAGAGAGGAAAGACACGATAAAATTGTGACAGTTCAAAAGTTTCGGACACCGTCGAAAACATCAGCGATGAGTGCGTAAATGAATCCACATGCCGGTCCACAGTGTGAGTGTCAGTGGAGGTGTGAGTCATTCAGGTACTCAGTCTGAGTGACACTCTAAGTGATATTTGAACTCGTATTAATATTTAATATGGCAACTCCAACAGTTGGCTCATTAAATACCATTTTATATGTTGCACTCACTGGCAATAAGCTTAGCTGCCCGACTTGCAGATACTGCTTAAGAAGAAGCACTTTACGATTGCAAAGAACTCTCCTTCAGCTTGGAAATCATGTGAAATGCTGAACCTTTTTTGTTGACCTTTTCATGTGTAGTCAGCTTGCACGGGTTGAGTTGTGACAAAGCACACAAAGTAAAGTTTTAATTACTGGAATTGGTCTGTCAAAAGTTCGAAGAGATTCAAAGGAAATGTACAAATTGAATAGGAAAAGAAATGTGTGTGGAATGAATCCACATGGGAATCTGCACACATTGCCAGCGGGCATGATAACGACGAGGGCTGCCGTAAATATTGCCAGCAACAATGTGCGCCTCTCTCTCTCTCTCTCCCTCTTTTAGATAAGATTAAGCTTGCTTACTGATAATAGCATAATTATGAAGCAGATAAGTGAATTGATAAGTGATTAGCGGACGTAATCTGGTAAAGCTCATAAACATTGATTATGATAACAAAATTGAATTATTGCCCAACGAGTGTCAAAGAGCTGACTGTCAGAGAGAGAGAGAGAGAGTGAGAGAATACACGACCAGAGACCATAAATCAAATCCGCAATATGGATATCAATTGACACACATCTTTCTCGCACTGTCGTTAATAATCCTGCCCGATATTCCCATCACAATCATCATCAAATTAAAAACTAAACACAAACGGAATCACTTATTGAGTACTCTCTACTGCGATATCTGCAACTGGCGAACTGATTCAATTGACAAAACGACACGTAAACAAGGCAGCGGAGATTGGGAGAGTGAGAGAGACTGGGAGCATGTAAAGCAAAGCCAAAGTAAAAGCGACTTTATCGATGTCATTGTTGTATTCACATTGACAGTCGAACAAATTGAATATGAATTGAATGAAAATTGATTATATTATCCAGACAAAATGTGGCCCAGAGCAAATGCGATGGGAGAACCAAAATAAACAAGTGGATAGAGAGGCGCATTACCGACAGAGATACCCTGTAGACAAAACGGATGGAGGAGTATCTAAAACAGGATTGAGATGGGAGAAAAAGAATAAGAGATCTGATGCAATGAGTTTAAGTTAGGCTGAACTCTAAAGACATAAAGTTCTCATTCTAAAAATAAGAATAAGAGAGATAGATAGATATAAAACTCTCCTTGTATTTAGTCCAACTTGACGTGCTTTCTCTCTTCTCTGCATTTACAGGGTATTCAATTATTAAAGCATCGAAAGGGCAATCTCAAAACTGTTCAGTCAGCAAACGCCGCATGGTAGTTTGCTTGAGTGTGGCCAGTGAAAAACCACTTATGACCCACTAGACAGAAATTAGCTTAAGTGACCCCATAACAAAGATGCTCCAAGTGAGCCAAGTGGCCATACGATTAGGTAAGCTGGCCATAAACAATATTATTTATTTATATATAGGGAAACACAGAGCCTGTGGTGTTATTAGAATTCAAATATTTATAGCATGCGCCCTGTTGGCATAGCCAGCAACTGGTGGTTCTTCTGTGCGAACGATCCATCGATCGATCGATCGTATTTATTTATATAAATACAAAGATACTCAGGGGGAGACAGAGAGTGAGAGAGAGGGGCCACTTGACGTCACGGATGGGAGGTACTTGGTTTATTTGAATTTGATTTGGATTTTATATTGATTACGCACATTTGAAAATCAATCGGCAACTCATTGGACGGGCACATTGACTGAAGTTTTGTTTATTTATTCATTCTGCAGTTGGGCGATGAGAGCGGAAACAATTTGTGCCTAATGCTGGGCCATCAAGTGCCAAATTGCGAGTGTTTTGTTTGATATACCTCGTATATAACTGACAAACTGGATTTACTAGGCATCCCATCTTTGACTGCACAACAGGGTATCTGCCTGTCAAGTGCACTTGCCTGTTACCTTGGCTTCTTCTTGTACTTCAGTTTGGTCTTTCCCATTAATTGTAATCTTATGCTAGCACTGTATATACACTGTAAATGTTAAATTAATGTCTCACTGTCTTCTCAGCTCTGTAGGGTATGAATAAAATGCAATAGCCATATGAACAATCTATAAACTCCAACTACACACACTCCACAAGGCAATTGCCAAGCTTTAGAAAGACAGAAAAAGGCAGAGAGGCAGGGCAGAAGACAGTGCAAGTAGGGAGCATCAGGCAAATAGTGAAGCACACAAAGGCAGAGCAAAGTTAGCTTTCTTAGCTTGTCTCCATCTTTGCTCCTTCTGTTCTTGTTGCCTTTTTTCCAACTGCAGGTAATATTTCTATTTTCCCCATCATTAGTTTTCAATGAATATTGTTCTTGCTCTTGTTGTCGTTGCTGATGTTTTTCCTTGTACGTTGTTACTACTGTTCTTACTTGGGGTTAAATGTCCAGGTCATAGGAAAATTTGGGTGTGTACTGCGTGTGTGTTTCCTTTGTTTGCACAGCGAGAAGCTCGCATAAGCAAATAAACTTACAAATTGGCCAGTGCCAAAACAAAAACCCCCAGGAAGAACTCAGAGGGTGGAGAAGGGGGGAGCGCTGAAGTCATAGCGGGGAGCAAGTTCAATGGCAGCCATAAATCAAAAACAGCAGCAATTTAATAGGCGGGGCCATTGAGACTCTTTTACGCGGCCACCTGCAGCCGCCGCTGGGCAATAGAATTAGTTTGCTTATTTGACTTTAGTCGCAGGACAACGACAGCAACAACGACAACGGCAATGGCAATGGCAATGGCAACGGGACAACGCGTCGTATGAGCAATGTCCCCAAATGCTGCTTGCCCAGCGGGCAGAGAAGAAAAAACGGAAGGTGAACAGAGGCCTGGGCAGGGCTGGGCAGTTGTACTATGTAGTTTGGGTTTGGCGTCTGGCATTCATGCACGAGCGAAGCAAAGGCATTTGAAGTGCTCTCACTCACTCTCTGGCTCTTCCCGTCTCGCTCACAAGTCTTGCCCGGGGGAGCTGTCATCATCATCAGGCAGTTGAAGCATAGCAGAAAGCAAAATACAAACAGGAACAATTAAGTGCAAACAAAAATACAACGCGAAGTACACACAACACAGCAACAACACGTGAAAAAAAGTTGTTGTTGTCGTTTTTCTACGAATTCTTTTTCAGGGGCAGCCAATAAGGCAAATCAAGCAAATCAAAATCAAAGCGAATAGAAAACAGCAGTGCCGCAGGCTCATGTCGCATGTTTATGGACATCCTCACATCCTGTGCAGACCCAGCTATCTACCACCCCCTCTCCCTACCTCCCCACCTGCCCTCTCTTGTCCGCACCCACTTCTGCGACAGCATCTTGGTAAGACAAGCCAACCCAAGCCAGGCCATGGTCTGCAGCACAGAGCAATTTTCAATCGTTCGATTCACCCACTCGAATGCACATTTTACAATTCAAATGGTTGGCAATCATTCACACTCACTCTCACACACACTTACACACACACATAGAAAGAAAGCGGGATAGCAAGAGAGTCGCAGAAAACTCTGAATGTAGTCGCTACCATTCAATAATTCATTTTGAGCGTCAGGCAATCGCCTTGTCCCGTTTTCTTTATTCCGCTGATTGCATAATTGTCGAGCAGCAAAAAGAGAGGGAGATGCAGAGAGAGAGGGAGAGAGGAGAGGAGAGGAGAGTGATAAGAGCAGAGAGAATGTGAGCATTAAGCAGCTATAAAAATCACTTCAACAACTCATCAACTGGGCAGTTTCGATAACCAAACGACGAGCTGCGTCTTCAGTCTCTTATCGCCAACACTAATGGAGAGACAGAAAGAGAGAGAGAGAGAGAGGGGGAGAGAGAAAAGTGAGAGGAAATTGCCTCATTATGAGTATTGAACCGTTTTTATTGCATGTCATTTAACATGACTCAACTTGCGTTAAGAGGAGAAGCAGTTTTATGCCAGGTACTAAAAACTGAAGTGGGTCGAGCGACTTCAATTTAAGATTGAACAGGACATTGACAATGCAAGTTTCAATTTAAGTATAATTCAATTCAAGTACAACAGAATTAAGTTTACAGAGCTTAAGGCAATTACACAGTATGGGGTTATACAAATATACCAAGTACTGTCTGTTTGTCTCGCAATCAGACGTTGACTTATGTATTTGCCTCGGCAAACCGATTGATTTGTGGCAAATGAATTGGAGCTTTTATATTTGCCTTAACTTTGTCGACGTCAACAACTATTGGCGATTTGACAATTGCCAAAAACAACGATTTGCATATGAGATTGTGATGTTAGTTCGTCGATTTGATGATGATGATGATGGATGGGGCACTTGAGCTAATTGCCTTGGCTAGCAATCGAATCCACTTGAAGTTGTTTCACTGTTGACCGCAGTCGTTGGCGCAATTCATCAAAGTGGACAAAAATACATATTCGATGGCATCTAATTAACTTAATTTACATTTGTAAATGAATGGAAAATAAACAAAGCAACAATGACACACACACTCGCACACACTGCAGGCACTGCCACACATGCCTTACAGTGGCAGACAAAAGTCATCAGCCACAGGAATGACCGCAAAGGGGCAGTTGATTTTTGTATTGCATACTTTTGTGGGTCCTTGAACTGTGTAAGCTACACTGAGCAAGTGTTTAATAAAGAGAGGGGAGGGGATGAGCAACTGTTGCTTAACAGTCACTCAATTAGTTAGCCAAACAGTTATCTTTAAAAGTTTATGTCTCAGTCACACAAAACAAGTGGAAATCACATTGTCTTCCTGCACATTTTTGCCGACCTGCATTTGGGAAATTAAAATTGTGGCTAAGCGAAAGTGTCAAGTGTTGTCAGTCCAGGCCATTTCTGCCTGACAGCTGGTTTGGCTTTGCAGCCTTTTTCTTCAGATTTATCGTTATCGGCATCCAAGTTTTTTTTTAATATGTATACAAAGTTCATCCCATTTTGCTAATGAAATTTCACTTAGCACTGCGCGCAGTTTTATTTCTCAAGTCGGTTTTGGTTGGCTTAGTATTTTGGAGAAAGTTATTCCCGATATTCCCCACAAATGTAAATCGATAAAATATTTTATTTAATTTTCGACTGAGACTGTGAGACAACAACAAAATGCTAATGGCTTCCACATCGTTGAGGTTGAGACCCAGTGTGCTCTGCAGCCTCTACTCTTCTAACCTCCCCCCCTACCCTATCCTCTCTCTGTCTCTCATTCTCTTTTTCTTTATCTGTTTCCTGAGCCCACTGTCAGTTGCTTTAATATATTATTTATATTTCATTTAATATTAATGCGTTTGTTTCCTACTTCACTTTGGAGTTCAAGTTGCTTGACTTCCCTGTCCTTAAAAGGGTATATTGAGTGAGCTGAGCTGCCTGTGCTTTGCATACTGGGTACCTGTAAAACGAGCTCAGTTTTGTCCCACTTTTTGTTTGGCTTTCAAAGCCATAATTCGCCCCCTCTGCCTGCCTTCGGTTTTAGGCCAGAAGATGCAATGCAAAGAGGCTGACAAATGGGTTGGGATGAATTGCTACACTCGACGAGCGCCTCAACTCGACTCGAGTCGGAAGGGGTATGGTGTGATCTGGCCTACCCTGCCCTACCCTTGCCGGGTCTGGCCTGGTTAAACAAAAGACGAAGGACTTATAAAGAGCAGGCAGTGAAATGAGTAGCGGCAGCCACTGGCAACGGCTACGAGAACAGCAACAACAACAATTCACACACATACACTGGAGCACTCACACACACACACACACACACATCACACAAGCACCTCATGCACACAACGGCAATTATAAAATAACAAAAATGTGGCCTAGCCCCCGGAAGGTTACAGCAGCGGATTGACGTAGGTAGGGTGGATCGAGAGGGGCTTTCGTTAGAGGTAGAGCAATGTGCGATGCTCTCTCCCTGTCTCTCTCTCCTCTCTCTCTCTCTTTGTCTCTCTGGCCTTGTTGCCAGTTCGCTTGAAGCGCTGCCAAGTTAATTTGAGAATAAGCTCAGAATAAGGCAGCAGCTCTGAGACGCAGAACTTTGTGTACGCTTCTCCTTTCTCTATTCCTTTCTCTCATCTCTCTCTCTCCTTTGCTTTCTTCATCACCCTTTCGCTTTGCACTGTTGGTGTTCTTCTTTGAACTGCTCGTTTGCCAGGCAATTAAGGAAATTGTCCTGATTATGGAAAACATGCGCAATACGTTGCAAATTGATTTCGTGGCAAAGTGGTCAATCAGGATGCTTTTAATAAGCCACAACTGCAGTTGCAATCGCTCACACACACACACACATACACTCGTTTGCACAGTCGGGCCTGAAGTGCTTGGCGCCATAGCAAAGGTTCAGTGACTCGCTAATGGTGAGTGCAGCAAAATGGGAACAGACATAGAGAGATTGAAGAGAGAGAGAGGGGAGTCAGAGGTATTGCACTGCTTGACAGTTGTCAGCAGTTGGCCATTTGTGCAACTTGATTGCGTGTCTGTCTGTCTCTCCCTCTGTCTGTCCATTGACATTCGTGCCAATAAGTTGAGTTGATTGTCAAAGTTCGTCAAAAGTTTCAAGTGCAACCTTGAAAAAAATACAAAAAGAAAGGCTACCTTGGCCATGACGAAGGTCTTATACCCTTGCAGGTTTCTTCTTCCCCGATCGTTCCTATAATAGTTATATATAATGGTGCAGAATTGGAATATATTATGTATATTCAATTTAATGTCTGACTTTCTTTGGCACGGATCAGTTGAGTTAAAAAATCAAAACTACTGCTCATACAACAAAAATCTTAATTTCGGCCGATTGTTCATATGGCAGCTATATGTTATAGTGGTCCGATTTTTATTAAACTGCATATTATGTATATAAGAAAAGACTGATTAAGTAAATTTAGTTGCAATATCTTGACAAATAACGAAAATCAGTCGATAGTTTGTATGCCTGATATACGATATATCGGTGCGATCCAGCTTGTTCTGACTTATGTATAGCGTGCAGCAATAAGAAGCAAAGTTTCATTAAGATAGCACAAAACTGTTGGCGTTGCAACAGATAGACAGACGGACAGACAGACGGACAGACAGACAGACAGACAGACAGACAGACAGACAGACAGACATGGCTACATTGACTCCTCTGTTGATGCTGATTCAGAATATATATAAGATACTTTATAGGGTCAGAGGTGTCTCCTTAGAGGTGCATTGCAAGCTACTGGCCTTTTGCAAGTGTACGATATACAAACACGGTCGATCTGCTTGATTGCCCACAGTGTCTTGTTAGCGAGTCGATTGGTTTCGACAAAACTATTAAATACAATTATAGTTAATGACCCTCTGCCAAAAATACAACAAACACGGTAGAAAGCCTGCAGGGAAGCTCAACTCAAATTGATTTTTAATTTGAAAAAGTTTTAGAAATTGCTGCAAATTGCACTTAAATTGGGTAAGGCATTTCAAAGAGCTATCGATTGGTACTTAATTGAGCCATCATGCACTGTGGCTAATGACAGGCACTCATATTTTTTGAATACCAGATTAGATTTGAGTCAAGGTGAGCCACAACAGCAACTAAGCGAAGGTTAAGGTGAAGGTAAAGCTTTTAATAGAAGATTGCCAGCAATAAAATGAACAGAAAATTTCATTAGTAAGTATATAGCAAACAATTTAAGAAAACAATTTACAGCCTCGTCCAGCGCAACTTGTTTCATTTGAACTTTACGCCTTATTCCTTTTCATTTTTCTTTTGCTAAATTTATTACAAGCATAATAAATTTCTATTTTGCCTTTTGTGATATACGAGCGGGCCTAACAATTTGTGAAATGAATTAAACTCGTTAATTATCGCTGCCGGTCAACGGTATTAATTATTATAAAGGCGTTGAAATTAATTATTAAGCCCAGGCTCAGCATAAGCATCAGTACCAGTCCCAGTTCCAGCTGCCCCTCTCTCCCTTACTGCCCTCCTGCTGCGCATATCTGCGTCTTCTCTTTATGACGTTGCTGTTTACATTTGCAACCCTCCCTCCTCTCTACTCATTCTTCCCCTCTCCCTATCTGCCACTTCTGCCATTTGCTTTGTGGCTTCATTTATTGTCCATTGGCAAATCATCGAATAATTATTTATGCAGCGCGTTAGTCCTGTCTATTTACCTGATTTGCTTACCTTGCCCCCACCATGCCCTGGCACTGGCATTGACTTTGGCACCTTACCTTGCCCATGACCGGCAATTAGGGCTGCCCTGGCTGGTGCCTTTTATCTTCAAAATTGACCTTTATGCGGCCGTCTAAAGATACCAATTAACTAGTTAGTTCCCTCTCAAGTTACGCTGCACAAACAAACTCTACTCCGACGCATGTTCGTGTCTTGTGATTTGTGTTGATTAATTAATTACCGCAACGCAATGCAAATGCATTTACGTTCATCAGGCTGACTGTAATTCAATGCCAGCCACACACACAGACACTAGAATGATGCCAACTACTAATGAGCTGCAACTTTACATGCAAGTGCCAAGTTTTGAATAATCAAAGCAAATAATTCGAAATACGAAACACGAAACTAGCTCAACAAAATTACAGCCAACATGAAAGCCAACACCAACATCAACACCAACGCCAACGCAATGCATGTTGTGCCAATTATAGTGGGCTCAGCTTCATTTTCGTAATTACACAATGCAATTTTGAAGTATCGGAATTACTCGGAATTGCGGACCCAGCAGTTGGATAATTCAATCATCTTGAATTTAATTCTATGATGATAAAAGAGATGACAATGCGATTAGGTTCACCTGTATGCAAATCATCACACTGAACAATATCAAATATATACAATTTACAGAGACAAAGAGAGGGAGAATCAAGTTGAAGGAGCCTTGTCGAATACATGGAAGGAAATTCACGTTTACAAATTTGGATAAATTGCTCTGATTGGTCGCACGTCTTGGTCATTTTTATGCCATGTGGATGCCTCACATTAAACATAACTGTAGACGTGTGTGTATGAGTATGTGTGTGTGTGCCCAGGACAATAAAAGCAAAGCATATCGCGCACAGAGTGCAAATTAAATTGCCTGAAGAGGCCAGCGCAACCACGACAAAGTGCTGCAGTGCAGCATCATCTTCCATTTATGATACGAAATATCAGTTGCCACTGCAATATCACGCCTTTCCCGCCTCCTTTACACTCGCTTCTCGGTTTTCTTCTTTTTGGTTTTTGCGGTTTTTCGACATTTACTGCAGCAGAACGCAAACAATTTCGAGTTGTCGTTCTTGGTATACCCTGTAGTAGAATGGAAACAACAAGTTGTACAGTACCGAAAGTACAACGTATTCTTCTGTAATCTTTTCAATGTTCAACATATTTAAATTTCCTCTTAAAGAAACTGAAGTTTTCTATTTATATCTTATATAGAGTATCTTCTTGGTCCATCCCTACTTGAATTGCGCTGCTTTTTTAGTTGATTCTTCTTTTTTTTACACATTTAATTCATTTAAATGTGCACAAAGTGGAGCTTCTTGTGTTCCTGGTCGATGTGGTTTCAGCGCATTTTAAAATCATATAATTAAAACAACAGAATAAAAAAGAGTAAGGGATAGTAAGAGAGTGAGATACAGAGAGACGGGGAATAAGAGTGAACAGCAAAAAGTTCGAGTGACACTTGAAATTTAAAACGCATCAGAAACGTATTGATAATAATTGCAAATATGCTATGATATAGTACAATATCAATATCAGTCTGCGAACTATAAAGTCAAATTTAAATTTGTTAGCTTCATATCAAATTTACGATACGGAAAAAATTATATAGTACTGCAGATATTTTATTTCATTTGAAATTTTATTACATTTATTAAATTCAACTTTTGTACACTTTATCCCAAGTTTACAATATGAAAAAGTTAACAAATTTTCCTTTATAGATATTAGTTGATTGCAGTATTGAGCCTGGACTGTTGCTTCAAGATATCAAGGGTCATAATTCATAAGATTCAGTTTTTATTGACAATTTGCCATGCGTAAAAGAACGACAGAGATAGAGAGAGACAGGAAGATCAATATATGTTTATGCATATCTGTATTTATGGCATCCGCCGAGGATTGTAGGCACCTACACACACACACACACAGACACTGCAACCGCACACGCACTTGAAAATCATAATTCGATTTGCGTTTCATGGCTCTCTCGATGCCATCAAAAATGTTCGATTTATGTGCGGCAGTGACACAGCGACAAGAGGGAGACAGAAAGACAGAGAGAGACAGAAAGAGACAGAGGGGTAGCATAATCAACTCTTGCTGCGGCTTGTGGACAACGGAGACAATTTTCAGCGCGAAACAGTTTTTTGCATAATTTATCAATTATCCTGGACGCGCACAAAATTTCATAGCATACTTTTCAGCTTATGCGCTTTTAATATGCCCAACACGAACGCGCTTGGCTGCGACAGCATCACATCAACAGCATCAGCATCAGCATCAGCATTAGCAACAGCAACACCCACAGCAATAGCAAAAGCAACAATAACGAGGGAGCAACACTAAAATTTCTTCATTACGGCAGCAGCACTGCCAACAGTGAAAATTCGCTTTCTGTCAAAATTAAGTTAAAAGTTTAACCGACCGCAACAGGTGCGTGCGACCACGCCTACAGTCAACAGAGAAATACGCCCACCCACGCTCACACACACACACACTCGCACACACACACATACGTGCAGTGAAGCGACAAGAGAAGCGACACGCGTTGCCATAATGACCAAATTAGTGGCCTTTTTTGCCTGTTGGCGAAATGTTCTTCTTATTCTTGTTGTTGTTGTTGTTGTTGCTGTTGTTGTTGTTATTGTTGTCTACTTTCCCTCTGTTGTTCGCTTCCTGCTAGCTGTGTAGGCGTGAAGAGCGCAGCATATGACCCACTCAACTAACCAAAAGTTAAATGAAAGTGAGGCACCGCCAGGTCAATCCCGCGGCCAGAAGTAAACATTGACTAAACTCAACTTGTTGTTGTTGTTCTTGTTCATGTTGTTGTGTTGTTCGTGTTCGTGTTTGACTTGTTGTTACTGTTTGACTTGTTGTTGCGGTTGCTGCTATTCCACAGGCATTTTTGGAATTTTGCACGTGTGACAAAAGTCACAACAAATTTGCCGACTTGAAAATACTCTAAAGGCAGTTGGAAAACTAAGTGAGAGTTACTTGAACTTTACAGCAGGTCAAAGGGTCAATGCTAGTCAGCTAGCTAGCTTTTTATATTATATATATTTGTTTTATATATAGTAAATTTCAAAAGATTTTAGAATTTAACCTCAGCTCGGTTCATAATCTACTACCATTCATTTAGCTTGTTTCTAGCCAAATTACCTAGCAAGTTCTAGATCAATTTGTAACTCTAATTCTACAGGGTATAACAATGTTGTGCATGTAGATATGTCAACCTCAGCTTGTTTTTTGGCCGCATTTATTTACCATTCATTTCCTGCTCTCGCCAAGGCTTTTTATATGTTTTCTAATTTTACAAAACTTTACCATTAGAGCTCTTGCTTTCGTTCACTTTCTTATTTACATTAAAGCATGAGACGAGAGCTTAAAGTGACAACGTGCAGAGAACTTCAGAGAGAAAGAGAGAACGAGGAAAAAGCGCAAACAGAGGAATTTTCCACCGCATTTGCAATGCAATTTTGCGTAGCCCGCAGAGCTACCTTATTGCCTTGTTGCTTGCTGCCCCTGCCCTACAGCTCCCCATATCCCCCCCTGCAATAACAACCACGGCGACGAGTTATGCGAGCAGCCAAAAGTTATTAAAAAGTCTGACAGAAGTCCAAAAGGTGCTCCCAAATGCCATTTGAGCAGACCAACCAAAGCAGCATGACAGATCCCTGAAATATCACAGAGACACAGAGAGAGAGAGAGAGAGAGGGAAAGCAGGATAGCAGGCAGACATTGACATCCACGAACAAAGTGGAAATACGTATATATGTGTATGTACATAGTGCGCCATGGGAGCCTGAAAGAAACTCAGCCGGAACCTCAGAAATACCTGTGCAACCTCGGTACACCCTATCAGGTGTCAGGTGTGAAACTTGTACAAAAGGCTCGGATGTACACCTGAAACGGAGCCCAGTTTAAAGCTGCATTTGAAATTTAAACGCAAAATTGCGATACCTTTTCAACCTTTGTCTACAAATTGTTTGTCGTTGCTGCCACTCCCACTTCCACTCCCACTCTCTTTCTCTCTCTGTGGAATTTTCTATCTTTATTTTGTCGTCTATTTTCATAAGCAATTGTTTGAGCTACGTTTTTATAGAATTGTGATATGCGCCAGCCAGATTAATGCCGCTGCAGGCATTCGCTTTGAAATGGAAATTTGCTAAGCTCGAACAGGGCGAGAGGGAAATGCTAGAGAAAATGAAGGAAAAGCGTGCGTGGGATGCTGTCCGCTGTCTATTTACACTGATTGTTTGGCCAACAGCACATAGAGAGAGGGACAGAGGTAGAGGGGAACTATTTTTCAATAGGCCAATTGATACGAATGCTCTTACCTCGAGCTCTAGAGACAAAAAAACGTCAAGGTAAAGAATGCAGTTCCACCATATACGGACAGCGGCAGCATAATAGGACCATATAACGGTTTTTATGAGGCACACAGTTTATATGAGCATAGTTAAATTCAGTTTAGAGTGAAATTAACAGCAGTGACGATGAATGTCAATGGAAAGCTAACAACTCCACATGACTCTTTTAAGAAAGAATTAATTTGGAATATTGTTGGATGTCTAGCTATATCATGAGCGACTTCACTTTATACTTTTACCTAAAACAATTACCTGAAAATCTCAATTACTTTATCACTAAACCTTTTTAGTTCTTAAGCATCTTCAGATCTATTCAGACTGTCAATAAAATCGTTAATCTCCCCTGCCAGGGTATATTTTAGTTCGATCAATCTCAGCCACACTCTCTCTTGGCTGCTATAGCTTTTTAGTATTCTGCACAAATGTGAAGGGCAAAAGTGTTTATTGCGCTACCTCGGGCCACAAAACGATACAAACGATACTGCAATGTAGTTTTCAAGATTGACCCACGGCTTGTGGCAACCATTGGGGCAGAGTGTTAGCATTAAAATGCGCCACAGCGCCCAATTTACAGGCAGTTAATGAGCTTTATTTATGGCGCAACACTTGAGGCAGTCAGTTGAGGTTGGGCATAAGGGGGGACCCTGTAGCAAGTCCGTACAAGTCGCAGTGCGTGGTGTCGTGTCGAGTTAAGTTGCCTCGACGTTTGCTTGGCATTAGCCAAGAAATTAAAGTACAAATCCCTTAACCGCAGCTGTGATGAAGCCAGACAAGAAGAAGTAGAAGAAGAAGGGAGAATGAATTAGAAGACACTCCACACAGCAAGATAGAGACAGAGACAGAGAGAGAGAGAGAGAGAGAGAGAGAGAGAGGTGCAATGACGCGCCTTGGCGTAAATAACAAAAATTAAAATACAATAAAATAGACAACGAACTCTCTCTCTCTCTCTCTCTTCCTCTCTCTGTCTGTTGTGACATTGATTGCTGTCGGTGTTGTTTGTCTAGTTGAGTTGAGAGTTCGTTGCTCATTTGCAGGGCTCAGGGCGCACAGGGTGCACAAAGTGAATGACTTCTAAATTGCGAAACAAGACAAAGTGCCAGCATTTTTACGTATGTCAGTGTTTGCACGCCATTAGCAAAAAGGGTTACATACATCGACTTGCAGCATAAACAATTCAAGCAGACCAAACAAAATGCCAGATTTAATAGCCAAAAGCAGACAATGTGCATACACAAACAGACAGCAACCTCCCAAACAGATACAGCTACAGATGGAGTTCGAGTTTGCAAGTGGAAGTGGGAGTTGAGAATCTGCTACCCTTAGCATTAGTATACCAGTCTCTCTCTCTCCCCCTCTCTCTCCCTCTCTCTCTCTCTCTTACCTGAGGGAGAAAATTTATGGGTTTTTTGCTTTGAACATTTTACGTGATTTGCCAGCGGAGGTAAAACCCAAAAATGAAACTATTAAATATCGTAAGCCCTTTTCGTGCCACTGTCATTTGTCTGTGTCCCGTTTTGTAAGCGGATGAAGAGTGAAAGCGAGAGAGGGAGGAGGAAGAGAAGAAGAAAGGGGCAACTAAAGTAATAGACAAGCCAGACAAATGGGCTAAAAGCGACGGCAAGTTGCCGAAACTTTCCAGCTAAATTCAATAGAATATTCAATGTTTTTTCTCTAGTTTATTCATTTGGCTAGTGCAACGAAACTACGGCTAAATATAGCTACATTCTGGCTACACACTACCACGACCATGATGATGATGATGATGATGATGAGTTTGGCGTGCTTCGCTGGCATACATTAGCCAGGCAGCTTGGCTGTGTGACCTGCTTTCTGTGACAGCTATTTAACAGCAGCAGTGGCAAGGGCCCCACGTTGGGCGCCAATTTGTCTAGCACACACACACTCGCTGGCGATTAATCACCGTTATGCTAAGGCTGATCTAATAAAAACTAAGTACTGAACCCAAGCTAAATCCAATGTTCGACTTGATAGGGACAGCAAGGGAGAGAGAGGGATAGAGAGAGGTAGAGAGAGAGAGAGAGAGCAAAAGTGCAGTAAAGGTGTTGAACTGCAACGAGGCTACGTGACTTCCCACTGCTCACATGATGCAACGTGTAGCTTGTTGCTGCTTGATTTATGATGCGGGATGCGAGAAAGAGAGGAGAGAGAGCGAGAGAGAGGAGGAAGAGAGAGCAAGCAAGCAACTCCCTAGGCAAGACACACGTGTCGAGTTACTGCTGCATAACTGATGCCGCAATGAAAATGCAAAGCTAAAAAACTCACAACATTTGTCAAAAAGAGTAAGCGAGAATGATAGAGAGAGGCGAAGGAAGAGCGCTCAGTTGCTCTCTCTTTTTCTGTCTCTCTCTTCCTTGCTCTCTCGCTCGCACAATTGGGCTGAAAACTTTTAGTTCTAATTGGCAGCAAGGCGAAAAATCATTTAAGACGCTGTACTAATTGCAGTCTTTAAGTCGACTTGCAACTCGTGGCAAGTTGTGGCAAGTTGTGGCAAGTTGTGGCAAGTCGTGGCAAGTTGTGGCAACTCGAGTTGAGCTCGAGCTAGTTGAGGTAAGCTCTGGTAAATGAAGTCTTGCCTAATCCTTGCACTGCACAATCCTCACAGCCACACTGTAGCACGTTCGCAATGTGGCGGCACATTTCCGCTTGCTGAAATCCATTTCAATCATTGATGATTAAACAAGCAACTGCTGGGCCAAGCATAAAGTCATAGCCAGTGCCTCCCTCACTTCTCCCTTCCTTTAACTCTCCTTCTACACACGCTTCTTCTCCTTCTCCTTCTCTGCTGTTGATGATGATGAGTTTTAGACAGGCAGTAAATTTATTTCGGTTACTGCATTAAAAATTAAACAGTGCGGCAATTTTCTGAGCCAAACTCAGCTACTGTTTTGCTCTTGCTCAGTCCTCCTTATTTCCTTCCTTCCTCTTTCTCTCTCTCCCTCTGTCTTTCTCTCTCTCTTCCTTTTATCCCCTCTTGTATTTACTTTAATATCAAATCAAAGCTCACTCAAAGTAAGCGCCGCACACATTTTGCTTGCCTTTTTAATACACTGCAGCCACTTCAGAGCAGGCAGCAGGCTCAACTCAGGCACATACATATTTATGCCAAATACATATATACATTAGGAGAATCCCCTCCCCCTCCCCTCTCTCTCTTGTCTGTCGGTTGTCTTTCGTTTCGGTTTTTTTGTACATTTTCGTTTCATTTCGTTGCTCATTCATAGTTTAAGGCCCGCTACCTCTTTAAATATATGAAATGCACAACAAGAGATGAAGCCATAAAATAACAACGTACAAGACAACGCACTCTGCATACGCTTTCCAAATCAAATCCAAATTTGATTTCTATACTCAGCTCGAAATTAAGTTCATCTAAAACAAGAACTATAGACAACGGAGGGACAGAGAGAGAGAGAGAGAGAGAGGGGGAGACAGAGAGCACAGGAGTAAAGGCTGCTTACGGAAAAATCATTCAAGCGTTAAGTGCTCCGACAGCATAAAAAACAAAGAAAATGAAAGGAAAGCCTGAGAAAAAAGAAAAGTATGAACATATGAAAAATTATATATGCACATTACAACGCAGATTTGCCACTTGACACAGCAGCAGCAACGGCAACGGCAACGGCAGCAAGCAACGGAAGCAGGCAACATTTTGTTGCAGGAATTGGAGCCGCATGGAGGACAGCGTGCTGCGTGGGGAGAGAAGGGGGCTGAAGTGGCAGCGGTTGGGGTTGCCAGAAATGCTCTATAAATAATTTACGCTGGTAAGCCAAAAGTGACGGGCGAAAAGTAAGAAATTGAGCAATATACAAACACACACACACACAAGTGCAAGTACAGCTTCATATGAGGGCATAGTTTTAGCCCCGTCATGAGTGAAAGTGAAATTTGTTAGGCTGCCAAAGGGGACTGACAGTGGAACTGAAAGAACTGGGGGGGAGCTGGAGCTGGGACTGGGCCTAATCCCCGTATGAGTTGTTAACAACGTATTAAGAAGATTTCACTTAAGTAGCGCACGAAAGACTAAAAACAAAAGATGCTGAAGATGCTGCTAAGGCCAAATGTTAATGATGCGCTGCTAAGCACACACACAGACACACAGAGACACACCAACAGGCATACAGTGTACACGTGTGCGCTGTTGGCAAATGTTTGCCCAAAAAGTAGGCAACATATTTTTTGTGCTCGCCAGTTTCATTCTTTCCTGTTTTCCAGCTCGACGCTGCGTAATAAAATGAGTTTCAAATTGGTCATAAAAGCGTAAGCAGGCAGCCACCCAGCCAGCTAGCATGTGTAGGTAGAAAGAAACAACAGCAACATCAACAAGTTTAAAGCAAAAAGCAAAAGCATTACTCGCTATAGGCAAAATGCTGATAAAACGAATACGAAAATCAACTATAAAACCGAATGTAAATCTGGGTCTGTGTGTGTTTCTTATGTTTCCATTTAAATCAGTCTGACTTGTAAACAGATTGCGTGATGAATACGATAAGTCTACTTATCGAATATGCTGTAGATTGACTAACGTTTTATTGTTTTCTAAATGGAAACTCTAACTCTCACAGCTAATAAATAAAAAATAAATTGTTTTATGTGCACAACTATACGATGGGCATAACTATACTGAGATAAGTAAGTAAAATACCCTGTAATCGTAAGAGTACTTGGCGTTTGATTATACCCTTAGACTCTTTCTCATAGCTCGCGTAAAATGAAACAAAATGTTCAGCATGACACGACATGAGGCAGCATATTCATAAATGAGTTCCTGCTTGCTTCTGTGTGAGTGTGTGTATGTGTGTGTGTGCGAGTGAGTGTGAATGCGTGTTCATTTGCGCATAAAGTGCGTGCTACTTGGGCGTGGCTTAACGGCAGTCTGGCAACCGTTTAGGCAGTCACTGGCAATGAGCCAGTTACGAGTACTCATTTTCATATGAATGAGTACTCACATACGACACAGGCAGCCAGCCAGCCAAGCAGGCAGTCAGGCAGGCAGTCAACGTTAACAATATTTACGGAAGTATGCGTGTAAATTCGCTTTTATTTTCTTATTTTCATTTTCTTTCCTGTGTTTTTTTTTTTTGTTGTTTTTTTGACGGCACAATTGGGCGCCCAATGCTGAGTGGGCAGATTTTCGGCATGATTTAACACTTAATTAGCAAAATTTTGACTTGAGTGCCGCTCATCATTGTCAGCCCGTAATGCCCGAACAATGCGGCGTATGCGTAATATACATAAACATTATAATCAAGCGATAAACCCTATAAAAATGGCGACAATGGCACATGACATCGGCTAAGGCGCTGCCGCTGCTGCTGCTGACAACCGCAAGCTGCATATGAATTATTTAATGAGCCAGAAGATTTGCCCCCAACAGGCTTTCACAGTTGCCTTTCACTTGACCCAACTCGTTTGCGCTTTAGCACATTGTTGATTAGTTTTGGCCACAGAGTTGAAATTGGCTTGCAACACACAGAATCAATATTCGTAAATGGAAAACTTGGGGAGGGAATGAAACTCTGCCTCGGCACAGATCAAGATACCTCCGTTATCTCTCTTTCTCTCTCTCTCCCTCTCTATCTGCCATTTATATCATTTGTCTGCAGCACTTTAGTTCATCAAATGCAATCAGATGCTAATTTATGTTTTTTAATTTTCCTTTCACTTGGCCCACGCTAATTGTTAACGCATTTTCAATAAAATGTCTCTCTGGGAATTGCAAAATGCGAGCAAGAGATGCTTTCTGATGCTCCACCTTGCTGCCATTTCAATTCTACCTCCAACAACTTTTGCCAACTCTTGGCTTACTTTCGCTTCATCTGTGTTTATGTGTGTGTGTGTGTGTGTGTGTGTGCAGAGTAATTAAATGCAAAAATCTGTGCAATGCTTGCCACTTGCTGTGCAACGGAAATGGAAAACATAAAACGGAAATGCCAAACAGCCATCATAAAATGTAATGCAGCAAATGTGCATTAAGAACCCGTTGGGTATGTCACTCTCTCTCCCTCTCTCTCTCTCTCTCTCTCTCTCTCTTACCCTCTCTCTCCCACTCTTACACAGTCCTTTTTACTTTGGCAACTCAAATTGCAGCCAAAAACTCCCTTGATTCTACTGGTTCTTAAGCTACTTTTGCTTTTAGCTGTTGTTCTTACTTTTATATTGTGGTATATATGTGTGTGTGTGTGTGTGTTTGTGTTTAAATGTGTGTAGATTGTTGGGAATCTTAAGTGAAAACTGTGCTTATAACTAGCTGTTGCCCCTGTTGCTGCGAAATGCTGCACTTGACCTAAGTGCCCCATGGCCATTGCCTACTCTAATTAGCTGAGCATTTGAATTTGCATGCGCCTTTAGCTTTCAGACAGCATAACAACAGTGGCAGCAACAACAACAACAGGACGAAAAACAAGCAACCGTGTAGCGACTTGTCTGCATAGCTAAGAACATGCTGGAATATTGCTTATTTATAATACGCCTTGCACATATTTTTGTCATACTTTGTAAGCAGTGGCACTCTCTGTTTTCCTCTACCTCCCACTTTCACACACACACACCACTCATGCATATGTACGCACACACAAAATAAATAATTTCATTTGACTTGCAAATGTGGGCAAAAGTGAGGCGCGAGCTCAGCTGAGGCAGCTGGGGTAGCACCAGAAGCAACAGCAACGTTGCTATAACGCCAAGAGCAAGAACAACCATAACAACATGAACGGAAAACAAAGCCAACAATGAAGCTAACAAAATGGTAACAGCAACAGCAGCAGCAACATTCAAATTGCACTGCCAACATATGTCGAATATTCAATACCCTAACCAGCTGATTGATTGATTGATAAGGCAGCGAGTACGGATGGAAAGCTTTCAATAAATTGAATCACATTCGCCAGAGTCGCAAATTTCAAGCAGATGTGCATAAAAGGCTAAACAGGCTAAACAGTTACGCGATTGCTAACGATATATATCTGTATATATATATATATATAGTATTTCTAGTTGCAGTACTTAACGTAAGCTTCATGGCAACCGACATATTTCACATAGTTTTCATTCATTCATGCATTCAGACACAGCATTTGCTCTCTGACATTCTCCATCTCTACCATTCTGATTCTTTAGCCTTGGCTATCTCGCTCTCTCTCTCTCTCCTCTCTCTCTCTCTCTCTCACTTGAGCTAAACGCCCGCAGCTGGCACTCAAGTGCAGCACCTTAAAGCTTTCTTTTTTACTTTCAGTGAAGAGTTAGCTAAAAATAGAAATAGAAGGGAAGGAAAAGCAGGTGACAATCACGACTAGCAGATGCTCTGCAGAGCTCTATTCTAGTCATGGTTAATAACGCCTTAAACATAAATTAAAACTTGTGACTATCGCCATAAACATAAGTTAAAATTCGTGCTGTAATAAAAAATAAAATATTAATAATAAATAAAATGTGGGGAGTGTATTAAGCATACATCTTGATTGACTGCGTAAAGCAATATTATAATTACAAAATGTTTACGCAAGTCTGTGTGTGTGTGTGTGTGTGTGTGTGTCTGTACACATACATTCGGAAAGCGGCTCGGGGCATGCCCCAAAGCCGCAAGCTTTTAATGCATTTTCAATACATATTCATTAAAAATTAATTAACGCTCGGATCGCGCGTCGTTTTAATGTCCTTTTAATTTGATATTCACACAAGGTAGGCGTCCCATGTTCGGTTCGGTATATGGGCGTGGCAATTGGCAGTTAAGCGACACACGTCTTGTTTGCATTTTAATATACTTTTAATGTAATTAACGCAGTGCAACAGAGCGAGATGGGAGAAATATGAAAAAAAAAAACAAATCTACGAAGGTTTTTGCAACAGTTTGCACTCTTTCTCTCACTCTCTCCCTCTCTTTCTCACTCTCTGTCTCCTCTTTCCTTATCTCTGGCTGAGAATGAAAAAACTTAGCAAGTGCTGGGCACAAGCAGCTGTAGGAAGAAGATGATTTAATTAGTTGGCACGTTGTCAGGCGCTGCGAACAGCAAGTTTTAATGGCGTGCAACATTGTTAACCAGATATGCTTTGCTCTCTCTCTCTCTGCCTTCCGGCCTGCTTTAGCACTGTCCGTTGACTGACCAAGGACCCCAAAGCAATTGCATCCTTAAGCAAATAAGTCGCTCAAGTTGACAGTTGCAGGCAGCAAGCAGAGGACATGCAACACCCACAGAAGCAACAGCAGCAGCAGCAGCAATGCGATAAGGCGACTGACAGACAGACAGACAGACTGAAAGAGAAGGACAGTCCGACAGGAACATGACAAAGAGACAACATAGACGGCAAACATGAAGAATAAAACTGTTACGTACGGAGAGACAGACAGACGGACAGACAGACAGACAGACAGATAGACAGAAGAACGTTCATGCCTCTCAGCTCAGCAGGAATACTCTGCATTTATTTGGAGACCTAAAGGGACTTCTAAGCTCGAAGAAGGCAAGCATTGAACTGAATGAACTGCATATTTTATAGTTTGTAATTACAAACATCCATCAACTGTCTAAGTAAAATGAACAAAGAGTTGCTTAGGCTCGTTAAGTTGTCTAAACAATTTGATTAGCTAATATTTGCACTTTATACAAGCTCTTTTCGAGCTCGCTGTCTAGTGACTGGTTGCCTTAAGTAAGTAAATGAATTATCTTATATAATATTTGCTCGTAATAGACCAATAATTACGCTTTACACAAGCAAATGCTGGCCGACTGGTCTAATTGATTCCCAAAGATCATTTAGAGTGAGTTAAGTGAATAGTTTAATTAGCTAAAATGAGGCAACTGTTGTCTAATCAGTTGTTAACTTGACACTAGTTATATATTTATATATTGTATACATAGAAACCATCGAGCCACCAAGCACATTTAGAAAACCAAATTGCCTGGCTTAACTGGCAGAAATGCAGCATCATCGCCGTCGCCGTTGTCGTCTGCCCCTTCTGCCGACAGGCGACATTCAAGTTCTCATCGTCTTGTAACATTCGTCAGCGTCAACTTAACCGGCGACATTCGTTGTCCTTCTAGTCCAGAGGCGTTCAATGTCCTCAGTTCTCAGTATTCTAGCTGTTTTCTTTAGACTCTCAGGGTGCTGAGCAACTGTGTGTGTGTGTGTGTGTGTGTGGTCATCATATTTGCAACCCAAGTGCAGCACTTGGTTATTTTCTGCTTTGTCCTTGTTATTGTCCGTTTGAGTCGCAGTCGCGGGGGCGTTTCAATTCCATCGACTAAACGAATCATGATGATGATGATGACGATGCATCATCATGCAAATTAACTTTTATTACAACCGTACGGCAAAACGTAGCCATTTGCCAAGACGGTTGTAATGTCAAATACAGATCACATCAAAATGCAATGCCTCAGCCGTGCTCGACTTCTTTTTCTTCTGCCTCCACTTCAGGCTTGTGTTAGTTATTGCATTGCTTGTGCATCTGTTTGTCTGCTGTTGATGTTGCTGATTAACGCTAAGCTCCCGTCTTGATCCCACTGTCAGCAACTCGAGACGATGTCAAAACAACAGTTGCGCATTTGCAAAATCCTAAGCAAGCCATAACAACAACCGACAACAGTCAAGCTAACACTTTCGAGTATTTACAGTAAATGACATAAATGGTATAAATGTTTAGCAGTAGCAAAGAGAACGTAAGTAAAGCAGAACCGGTTGAAGAAGAGCAGAATGAAGTGTAGAGATTTAGAAATTGCAATGTTAATTAAAAAAAACAGCGAAGCTCAAAGTTCAAAAGTTAACAGTCTGAGAAGTTTGCTTCGTTTCTTGTTAGTTGTTTTTACATAAGTCAAGTCAAGTTAACAAGTTGATTAAAGTGTTGCAAAATTTCACTTCAACTAGATATTTTTATTTTCTTGTTCCATCATTGCAATTTAAAGATTTATTGTTTCATACAAAAATAATATTTTATGAGCATTTCCCTGTCAAATATACCTGTTCTAACTCGTTTCATTTCCCTTCTTTTCATTGCAGTTTTCCAATCACATTGCAAAAACTTGGCCCACAATTAATGTGTATTTCATTGACTTGTTTCTTTTGTGGCGCTCTGTAAATGGCAAAAACAAAATAAATTCCCCATGCCACACACACACACACATCTCTTCGGTCTTCTGCCGCAAACAGCATTCGCTGTTTAATTATAGCTGAAATGGGCAATTAATGCCGCCCCATAAGACGTCACGTGCGCACATTTGTAGCGCCTTCAATCAATGTGTTCCCCAAATCGCACTTCCCGCTTGCCCCACACTCTATTGTTCTCATTCTCCCTCATTCTCGTTCTCTTTCTCTCTCAATTGTAATACCAATTCACAGCACCCCATTCCCATTCCCATTCCCATTTCCAATCCCATTTCCATTCACGTTATCATCCTCATCATCATTATCATCATCGTCATTCACATTAGTGTCGATGGCACAGACTGCACGAACAGGCATGTACCTCTCATCCCCCCCCACACACACACACACACACACACATGCATAATAGAATCCATCATCCATCATCCCAGCCGCAATTGAAGCGATCTGTCTGCATTGTTTCGACTAAAAATAAAGCGCCTCGTGCGATCTTCAAGAGAATTGGAAACAATTGAAGCGCATCAGCGCCAGACGATGGCATGTTTCGGATTTTCTGCTCTCCGTGTTTATCTATCTGCTATTCCGTCCAATCTACCCCGACTCTGTCCGCAACCACAGCCACGGCCACTATTCTGACCCTGACCCCGTGTACCCGCAGTACCCACGCATCAACGTCTCTTCAGTTTTGGCCGCGACTATTTCACCTTCATCTCTCTCTCTCTAATCACGTCACAATTGAGACACCTGGCGGCATTTGCAGCGTACGTTTTTCACATTTTCCTCGCTTTGCCAATGATTCAAGTTCAATTCCAACAAAACACTTATTGTTCCCACTGTCTTATTGTTGTTATTCATTTCTTTCTCTGTAAATAATGTGAGTTCCCTAAGCAGGCAAGAGTATACTAGGCCAGTGCATGTCTACACCATGCAACCATCTCCTTTATTATAATGTACTAAGACATTATATCTGATGAGTGTTTCTATTATATTTACTTTTACACTACAGACATTTAATCTCAAAGGGTCCTCTTTAGTTTAAGTTACAGGGTATCTTGCAGTCAAGAACACTTTCAGTCTGTTTAGCGTCTTCTTGTCCACACAATATTCGACTATTTTTAGTGCATCGAATATAAATTGAAATATTTTGATACGTATAAAAGTGTTGCAAAATAATTCTCAAAATAATCCCCAATTAATACAGTAGGTATGGGCAATACGTACATATATAAATAAATGAATGGTATACTGCATAAATAAATCAATAGAATATTGAAAATATTGTAAAAATAAAATTTCTTCACAACAACTTGTTTATGATATTTGTCAATGAAGCGTTTGCAGAGAGACAGAACGTGAGAGGAAGAGAGAGAGAAGAAAGGGAGGAGAGGTAACAAAACCATTTTGCCAGATTCAGGTTTATCGAGCGTGCAAAGATTAAAGGCATATTGAAGCCGCAACGCCTCAAGGGCACAGCGATTTTTGCGCCACAAATCTCGTAAAATCTCGCAAAATCATTTTAGCACTTTCAGGCCAAACGAAGCATCATTAAAACTAATTACTAAATACATGTACATGCTATTCTTTATATAGGGTATATATGTATTTATATATATATCATATCATACACGTGTACAAAAGAGGAGAAACTGTTGTACACGAGTCACTTTTATTAAGTAGCCCAGCAGCCTAATGTGCTTTCAATTCATTTCGTTTTGTCCGCACTTCCTGGAATTGCCACTTAACAAACAACGCGTCGTTAGTGGAGCTGGATACGGATATAGATTGAGGGTCTACTACAACTAATGTGAAGAAGCTCAATATGAATTATTTACGAATTCCCTGCAATTTGAATATAATAAAAAGTTAACTATTAACAATAAACGAATATTAAGTTACAAATAGTTTTAGTTGTTTTACATTTTACACACATTGTGCAATTGTAAGTTACAAATAGTTTTAGTTGTTTTACATTTTACACACATTGTGCAAACAAAGGCTTCATTGAAACTAATCAAAATATTAATGGCAAAACTAATAATCAACAATGTAGCAAGTTAATTACAAAATACCGCACTTGCAAGTTATCCTGGGCAACTGAAAGCTCATTGTTCATGTGGCAGGTAATTTGATGGCAAAGAAAAGCAATTGTGGGAGAGGTTACTAAATCCGATACATGCATAGATAACAATAACAAATATTGTAATAATATTTGGCAAACCAAAAGCAAAATATATGCTGATGATAAGACAAGTTTCACTTATAAGATTTCTTGTTGCGCCCACCCTCATCATTCTTTGCTTTGATAACACAGATACATGAGATGGATACACTTGTGTGTGTGTGTGTGTGTGTGTTTATGATTTGCCATCAAGCGTAGCCAAATCACAAAACGAATTTTCAACTCATATTTATTCATTTGCATAAGTATTTGTTGGCTGCAACATGTCGTATACGTAATTTATTGGCCAAACAACAATTTGTCGTTCATTTTCTTCAGAATTTCACGTTTTTCTTGGGTTTTTCCGCTTTGCAAATGCCTTTGCCTTGTTGCGGTCAATGCACGCTACAGGATAATGATGATAATGATAATAATGATGGTGATTATGTTGACGATGTTGATGATGGAGCCGCCAAATGTTACACGCATTTAAATAAAATACACATTTATCATTATGCGTAGCGATTGCTGTCTTCTGTTCTCGTTGTTGCCCCTGTTACTGTTGTTGTTGTTGTTATTATTGTTGCTGTCGCTGCTGACATTGACAATCAATGTGATGCCTGCTAAAAGCTCGATGCTAGCCAGCCAGCCAGCCAGCTAGCCCGCCCGCTGTTCTCAACTATTTACAAAGCATAATAATAAAAGTAAAAGCAACAACTACAACAACAAGTGCAGAAGACAACAACAGCATATAAACAAAAGTTGACAGCACTTTTTCGCCAGTTCACCCCAAACACAGTCGACAGACAAGCCGGCTAAAGTAGCGAGCAAGCAGCCATTTTCAAAATTCTATTCCATCTACTTACAGATATCCAATGTAAAGAAGCTCAGAAAGAGTATGCTAGACTATGATGGAGAGAACCCAGAAACTCTTACTATATGCAGTCTGTTAAGTAACTCTTTACATATAAAAAAAGAGTCACTTGATTAACCGTATCTAAATGTATAATTTGAACTACCTGCGAAGTATCTGCTAGTTCAACAGTCAACCCTACTCGTTGTGCTGTTCCGTTTGATTCTTTTTCTTCTTTTTATTCACCTTGTACTAACTTTGATAAATTGCATTTGAGTTTAGTTTTTGGTCATGCAAAGGCAACATCGTGTAAAACGAGCAAAAGAGAAGGCACTTCAAATTGAGCGGCAACTTGACGCAGTGCCGTCTCGCTTGCACAGTTCAATGCCTCATAAATCTTTTCGAGTTTTACGAGTATATAAGATGCCAGCACGCCGTCAAATAGTGTCAGATAAAACAAATATATCAACACACACACACACCACACATAAACTTGAGCAGGATCTAAAAGTGTGCCATGAAGTCTAGAAAAAAGACAAGGCAAAGCGTAAATAATGATAATAAACAAGAGAGAACAGAAGTGAAAGAAACGCCGTTCAAGCAATACACTTCCCTCTGCAAGAAGGTGCTTAAACAATTGTAATCTAATGGGAAACAAGAGTATTGAGAATGAAGAACAATACTTTATTCTTGGCTTCAGACTCAAGTAAGCTTAAGAGACTTAAAAATGTACTGTAATATATTTCATACAGATGCCTAAACTCTCTTACACCCTTGTAGGGTATATAGTGCGAATGATTTGCAGCATCAACATTAAGGCTGAAATTGCTCAACCTTTGGGTACTCGCATCGTGAAGGATACCGCAAATCTATCTAAACTTGATTATTGTTGCGGTTAGACGCTGTTTAGCTGCGGCTGCTTCTGGACCTGACACACGGAACTTTATAGGGACAATCAAATTGTGTGTGAACTGCGCTTAGAGAGAGAGAGAGAGGCAGTAAATTGCCGTCGTTTTAAATCTTGACTTGGTTGGGCCACTCAAAGCGTTGCATAAGTTGCTATTTTCTCAAGTAGTGGCCAATGGGAATGGTCTAGTTGAACAGTTCCATTTAGAAACTAGTCTAACTGAGTACCTAGAGTAGGGACATCAAGCTGAAAATTGAATTTAGCTGCTTTTTATCCAGACACTTTGACAAACTGCAGCGAACATCAATTGGAGCAGAGTGCAAGGGCTCTAAGCTCATCAAACAGCACAACGAATGTCCGAGTAAATCAGAGAAAATTGACCCTACTACAATATTGAGTGGATGGAGGAGCAGGGAGCGGGGGTGCTTCAACGTTCCTTCGAAGTGGAATTTCGAAAAGCTGTTTATGTAATAATACAATTCAATTTTCTGATTTCTGTTCAATTTTGTCAATGGCATTTCTATGATACTGCACATAGTTCTCTGAATCTATTGGCTGCATATAGGTCATAAAGGGCACCTATTTCAACTTTGTGCAAATGTAATCGGCAGTAGGAGGCATAAGGGCAAAAAAAGCAGACCCCATAAAGTATATATATTCTTACTACATCACTAGTCGAGTCCATTGAGCCGTGTCTCTCCATCTATCTGTCTGTCTGTCTGTCCGTCTGTCTGTCCGTCTGTCTATCCATCCGTCTGTCTGTCCATCCGTCTGTCTGTATGAACCTACAGATCTCAGCTATTAAAAGAGCTAGAGTTACCAAATTTGGCATGAAGATTCCTCTGTATCCTGTGCAGATAATGTTTATTTCAAATTTTAGTTGCCACGCGCACTGCCTAAGCAAATCGTTAATTTACGAATATTAAGCAGCATATTTAAGGCACAACGTTCTGCTTAGACATACATACGAATTAATACTATATCTATAAATTTCCCAAATCTTAATCCGATCGGATTATAAGCACAGAATTTATTTACGAATTTCATTATAATTTTTGATATTTCAAGAAATTGTGAAGGTACTCTTCTTAGTTTGATAAGCTGTCTTCTTATGCAAATATATACAATTTTACACAAATTAAGAAACACACACACTCACATACAAAAACAAACATACACACACAGGGACAAGAGTTGACAGGTATCAAAATCGTTTACCAGTCCATTTACCTTGGGCTATCAATAAACTAATTGATGAAAATAAAAGTGCCGTTTTAAGCCTATTACTTCAGTTCGAACAGATCAGACAAGGCAAGTGGTTTGCATGTTTGTGTGTCTATGGGTGTGTATAAAGAGTGTGTAAGCACTGCAGACTATATATGTTCGAGTGAGCAAAGGGGAACCAGAGACAGAGACAGAGAGAGAGAAAGCTCAATGAAAAGGCAAAAATGAATGATGGATTGTTTAGAAGTGCGTGATTGCATGTGTGTGTGTATGCACAGGCGTGACTAGCTAAGTGTATGTGGGATTGTGTGTGTGTGTTTGCATGTGTGTGTGTGCGTAGGTGTTTACGTCTTAAATCCTGGCTAGTTTCTCTGCTGGTAGCAACTTGTTAACAACTTTCGTTGACCATGTCGATTTTTGCATATGTTCATCAAAGCAATTTATATGCACATGTTGCTATCTCACTTGCACCTTCTGTCCTTCTATCTCTCCCTCTCTCTCTTCCTCTCTCTCACACTCACATCTCTGTGCCAGTCGTACTGTGCCTGTGTCTATCTGTCCCTGCAGAGGCTGCTTAATTGCATAGTCTCGCACAAACATGGCATCAGACACACACACAGACACACACACAGGAACACCCCTATGTGACACACACTTGACCTTTTGTCTCTGCCTCTGCCACGCCCAGCAAAGCCTTCCCGCCCCTCTGCCTTCGTGCTGCATGAATAATTGAAGTAAAAGTGTTGAGCACGTAATGCCTACAAAGAGTCCAAGGCAAGTCACAGGCTCAGGCCAACTCGGATTGCCAACTAGCTGCTGTGACTCTGTGTGCCAGTGTCTGTGTGTGTGTGTGTGTGTGTGTGCGTCAGCACACACCCGTAAAAGCTTGACTTAAACATGAGACAAGACAACGCAATGTTGGCAGCTCATCAAATTTGCATATAAACTGCTTAAAAACATCAAGAAAACAACAAAAACAGAAAGGGAAAGTTACCTTCGGCATAACGAATGCTTCATACCCTATGTTATTTCATAATATGTGAATTGAGCTAGTTAGTTACATTGTCCAGTGCAGTTCCGATTATAAGTAGTTCCTATAAGAAGTATATTTGCCAAGTTGCATCAAGAAAGGTCTTGAACTGAAAGTATGGTGCGACACCCCGCTTGATGCTGATTGAGAATATATATGTTACTGCTCACTCAAGCAGCTCTACCCTTTGTCTCTGTCCCTTACAGGGTATGTGCAAAAAAATTAAATAAGCAAGTGCAACAACACTTGCAGATCTCAATGTTTGTGCATGTAGACTCAAATAACTCGAGTGAAACGGACAACTTGGCCCAACTTGACCTTGACTTAGAAGATATTCTACATTTTATATATATATATATATATATATACATATAGTGCCTACATATAGAAGAACATATCACACTAAATCTTGTGCAAGTTCACAGTTCACACATGACTTGAAATCGCAGACAATTGAAAACTTGCAACCGATATGAATCGGAGCGCGAATAATATATGTACATATAGATTACGATTATTATTTACCTATATATAGCGTGTGTCAAGTGTCAACATTGTTGTTGTTATTTCTTTTTTTTTTGTTTTAAGAAAAAGTTTTGTAATTTACATTTCTGTCCGAAACTTTTCTTGAGAAGAATGAGAAAAACTGGCAAGAAACTTGTCGGTGTCTTAGGTCAAGTTCAGGCAGTCAGAGAGAGCGACAGATAGATAAGAGAGAGAGAGAGAGAGAGAAAGAGATAAAGAGAGAGAGAGAAGGAGGAAAAAGACAGACAGACAGACAGTAGGCACAATAAACAACAAAAACCATGCATGTCAATGGACTTGCGGCATAAAACTAAGCAATAACAATACTAATAATAATAATAACAACAGCAGTAGCAGCACCAGCTGCACTATGTCAGCCTAAAAACAAAAAGTAAAAATCAAAAAACACAACAACAACAATAAGAAGAAAAAGAAAGAAATGTCTGTCTCGACTGTCGCCTGCTGTTGATCACAGCTATAACAATGAAAAGGCCACGCGACAAGTTCCCCAGAGACTCGTTTTGTTTCGTTTGTTGTTATTTTTGTCAGACATACACACACACAGACACACACACAGACACATACACACGCACACAGACAAAGGGAAACTAGCAGAACACATTTGTTATCGTTCGCTTGGCGACGCTTTTTTATTCGTCATCGGCTTCGACTTTATGTTTATTAAATAAATGCGTTCGTCTATTTGACAAAGGCAAACCGTGAAAACAAAAAGCAGAACGTGCATCAGAAGTAGTAGAAGAAGCCAAAACAAAGAGAAGAAAAACATTGTTTGTGCATTCGATTAACGATTAACGATTACTTTGCGTGCCCCATTGTTCACTTAGACGCCCAATCGCTTGGCGTCTGCGCTCCGTCCCTCCGTCTGTCTGTCTGTTTGTCTGCCCGTCTGTTACGCTGTCTGTCAACGCGTTTGCCAGTTAGTTAATCAGGCTACTGGTTGGCACATGTTGGTTGACCAATGTCAAGGCCACACTGTATCATCTTCAATGTTGTCACGCATGTCGTATACGTAATATTGCGTTACGCTCCCTCTCTATCTTCCGTTCCGCCTATTTGCATTTATCATTGGCCGACTGTTACAAACACTCTTGCATGCAAATAGATCTACACACCAATTCGGCACCTCCTTTGCCATCGTCCCCTACCCTACCCTTGCTCCCTTTGCCTTTGCCTCGTGCCTGAAGACAGTTGCAGTTAAGCACATGTGCCACATATGGCACATCCTGCCAGGCTGCCTCCCGGCTGTGCTCCTTGTGCGATATCTGCGCTGTCAGTTCCGTGTCATGCACAGTGGAATAAAAGGTAAACTAATGCGTATAAATTGTATTTATTCATTTAAAATTATTTGCCAACTTAAGAAAGTCTGGTGTATTATTTATTGTATTTTTAAAGTCTAATCTTATCTAATTAATTGCATGTGTTTTACTGCTGTTCTTCAATATATCGATAGTTGTAAAATCGATATATACAAAGACTACAATCTTCATTTGGTTCCACAGTGCATTGAATTCTTGTTTAATAATTGCATCAGCTGCGATTTCACAGTTTTCATTGATGCGGAACTGGTCCCACTGTCAGTTGCTGGCGTCACACAGAGACAGTGGCAGAGAGGGGGGCAGCAGTGACTGTAGGGCTGTAAGGCATTCGCATAAAGCGCACAAATGCCAAATTGCTTAGGCAAAGTACGTTAGATATGCTAGCGGACTTGGTTACTTGCCTGGTTGCTATGGCCTGTTAAAGACTAATAACGGGATGCCTGTCATAGCTGTTGTTGTTGTTGTTGTGGTTACTCCCGTTCCCTTTAATGTTGTCGAGCATATAAAGCATACGCCATGTGTGGCACGGCAGTGATTCATAAATAGCCCCCGCCCCCTCCCAAATTAGAGTTGGGTAAAAGTGAAGCATAAACAAAGCCAACTATTGGCCATTGAGAGCCACCTGACAGCCAAAGTCGAAGCTAAACAGTGCCAGCTTAGCAACAACCCGACTAACTAACAACTAACCCCCAAAACAGCAATCACTTAACTTTAGGCTACCTCTAAAAACCAAAAAAGCACGAGAAAAAAACAAAAAAAAAAATGGAAAACCAAAACAAAACGGCAACTCGACAGTTCTGCCAAGTTTTGAAATATTGGTTCAACACTTTGAGAGTGAGAGACACAGAGAGTGAGAGACAAACAAACAAGCAAACAAACAAACAAACAAACAAAGTAGAGGAGTTGTAGCTCCTCACTCGAGCATGGGCTTAACTGATTCAAATGAATGAAAAATGGAGTTATATTTGCGCAGCAAAGGTTAATAGTATTTGCCTTGCCATGGCAGAGAGACGACAAATTCAATTTGTATCCCCAGAAGTTTTGGCAAACAAGAAACTTCGCAAAGATATCATACGACTTTGCGACTATTTGAGCGAAGTAAGCTGCAAACTCTTGTCAGAGATTAAGATAATAATAAATGAATGAGCAACAGAGAGGGAGAGGCAAGAGAGACAGAGACAGAGACTATCTCTAGATAACTGCGCACTTAATTAAAGCAGACTTAAGCAAAACTTAACGAAAATTTGTCAATTTGTCGGCAAACTTGTTACCCACTCTTGCAACAAGTTGATTAAAAAGTTCCTTAAGATTCGTTTAGACAGCCAGAGAAACATATGAACAAACTTCAAGAAGTTGTTCAAAAAAAGAGAAATGGATTGGACAATTAACTATATATGTTAAATACTATTTAACAAAGATTTAACGAATGCTAATGTTGAGTAAATATGCTCAGTATAAAATGACTAATTTAATATCACTAAATTTCTCTAGCAAAACTCAATCAGCGCACTGTCAGCACTTTCCCAATCGGAACACATAATTTTGAGCAGACTAGTCTCTGTGATATGATATCACACCCAGCTTGTTATACTCTTTAACCAATTTGTATTTTTAGTTATATTGAAAGTAGTAAAGAAAACGTTGCAGAGCCTAGCAAGTATATATATTCTTGATCACTTTGCCAATCTGTCAACGAGTCTATGCTTTATGTGCGAATGTGCTGTTGGGAATTCTAAGATTTTCGAATATTGAGTAAAGAGTATCTTACTGTTTTACTAACGTACTAACTCTGCCTTTTGTTTATTGTTTATTTTTGTTATATTTTCTTTAAAAAATGCAATAAAACATCACTAAACTAATTAGGTACACGGCGTGGTTTATGTTTTTGCATATTTCGATAACAATAATAAGCAAATTAATTGTCGTGTTGCCATGCACGGCACCAACAAAAAACTCTCGATAAACAAAACGCAATTGGAACCAAAGTGAAATGCAGCCAATGAACATATGATAATTATACATTACATTTAAATATTAACAAAAACCAACACGTATACTAATATAAAAAAAAAAAAAACAATATAATCGTAATATAAAGTATATTAGTTAGTTTGAATTGAAAGGAGTCGATAAAGCCAAGTCCGTCTGTCTATCTGTCCATCCGTATAAAAACCTAGATTTTCAAATTTGGTTGCGATTCAACAATTAGCATAAAAGTTATTTATGAAATAATTAATATGTACTGATTTTGAAGCTGATTCCTGAAAGTATGCAACACAAAATACGCAAAAGAAGTTATATTGTTTTAAAAAATTGTTATCGTGTTGAAAATCGAAGCCCATCTGCTGTCTATATATATATTTCTATGCAAAGATATCTGTAACTTGATACTGTTAACTAAATGTTATGCATGATTATCTTTAAGCTTTAAAACTCTACTAGGTTACTTTTCAATTTTAGTTTGACTTTCGATTTCGAATCGAATTTTGTTGTTGTTTTCGCATATTTTGTATGTAAGTTGTTCTGCAACTTGGCAGCAGCCTGCAAATTGCAATGCTACACATACACCAACACACACTCTCATTTCATATTCTACGAAACACAATCTGCAATCAAATGCGCTGCATGTGTTTTTACGCCTCGCCACGCACCTCAGCGTATGCCAAACACTACAGCAGCCCGCCAGTGCCGTTCTCCTCGCCGCGGCCCCCTTCACCTGCCCTCGTCCGACTTTCCTCCTTCCTCCTGTCAGAAGTCACGCCCCGAGCGAACACCCACAGGACGCAACAAGCGAAAATTTGTGTTTTGTTTTGAATATTCTCTCATTTTCTATGGATGTGTGTGTGTGTGTATGGGTGGGTGTGTGTGTGTATGGATGTGTACGTATTTTTATTTGACTTTTCTTGTTTTTTTTAGAGCGTACATAAAAATGGAAATTGAATATTTTATGTGAATTTTTGCAAACTCAACGGAACTCGAAAATAAAAGAAATGATACGAAAAGAAAAGAAAAGATGCAGATATATAGTATAGTAGATATATATTTAGATATATACTACATATATGTACATATATGTATTTGTTTGTGAGTATCTCTCGGATGCTGTAAAAATTGCCATCAGCCACATTAAACTCCAATAGCAAATCAAGAGTTAAGGTCAGTGTAAGTCGCTCGCGGCATCTCTGGCATTGAAATTTAAAGTTATATTTATAAATGTAGTATATCTAGTGTGAGAAAATCAATTGAAAAACTATCGTAGGTTGCTTGGAAAACTATCGTTGATTCCTTTGAAAACTATTACAAGTGGAAAGTCTGTCAGCATATGAAGTTATCTCTGAAGAGAGACTATTTCTCTTAAAGCATTTCTCTCCATATATGAATATGGCTTATGTCAATTTTTGTCGGATAATAATAAAGAAACGAAGTACTAAATAGAAAAAACCTATTGGAAAACTATCGTATTTGAATGGGAAACACTGAACGAAACTAACTCAGTAGGAAACTGTGTAGAAGACATTCAAAAGTTCAGTTAAAGTTCACTAAGATTGGGATTCTTGAAGGTCAGCAAGCAATCCGTAGATAAAGATAAGCCAAGACTAAAGAGAAGCCAAGAATATTCCCCTCTCTTTAACTTGTTAGCCATAAGTTGTTCCCCGCCTCAAACTCAGTAATGAAGCTCACAGAGAGGCAGTCAAAAGTGCAATTCAATAGTTAAAGGTCGATTACGGTTGCCGGAGTTAAGCAGGCATTGATTGAGTGCACGTTAATTGCAAGTGCAGGTGCCAGTGCAGAAGCATTTGACCCGAGGGCAGGATGCAAGTAGGAGCTTAGTCCCTCGTGTGCTCCTCCTTACCACAGGGGAAACCGAATATTTAAGCTGTACATTATACGTTATACGGATTGCAGATGTTGCCCGGCTGTCCGGCTGAATGTGATTCATCGGATACGGTCGCGAAAAGCATTTCGAGGCGGCTGGATCAAGTTTCGGCATTTTGGGGCACGCATTCCCGACATTAAACGCACATGTTGATAATATTGATAATTTGTTAGACGCCCTAGCTGACCGACTCAACTCAATTTTGTGGCCATTTGTAACAACTTGACAGCTGAGTCGACCGTTCACAGACTGAGCTGTTCGGTAAGCGATAAGCTTTAACAAGGAATTTAAATTAAAAGCGTAAGAAACAAAGCACAGAGAGAAAAAAAGGAAGAAAGAACAAAGGCAGGCGATAGATAGAACAATTTTAAAATAGTTTGCCCTTTATCTTTGATGGCAATTGACATATTATGAAAGTTCTGTTTTCAAGCTCTAATTAGCTGATTTTCACTAGCTGGAACTCTCAATTTGCGTTACAGTTGATTTGCTTGTGAATAATTGGAAAATGTTAGTCAGAATGAAATGAGGCTGACATTGACTGACCAAACAGGAAACTCACAAACAAACTGAACGGTTAAAAACAAAAGAACCTTTCCCTTCTTATCTCCAGCCTTCAATCAAAACATTTGAAGGTAAGGCAACTCAACTCGACATGAGAACCGAGACTAATTACGGGTTCTGGATAGCGTGTGTGTATTTGTTAGTAGTAGAAGTTAACTGTTACACGAACAACTGTAATCCGCATTATGTGGCTTCAAATGAAATGAAAATCATTTTCGAATGCATTCTGCGTGTAGTTGTATGGTTGTGTATGTTTCTGTATGTGTGTGTATGTGTGGGTGTGTGTTTTCCACACGCTTGAGTTATGCTATTTAACAGGTTTTCCCACTGAGCAAACAACATAAAGAAAGGCCCTTAAAAGGGCTAGCGGGCAGAGGGTGCCTTCAGGTAGTGTAAATGGCTTACAATGGGGTAAAAAGGAAATGAAAAAGTAGAGGTAAACCGCACAATGAACAAAAAGATGCTGTAAAATGTATGAAGGTGAAAAAAGCGCAGTTAACCAACTAGCAGAAAACTTTTCATGGCTGTTGCAAAGGTGGCAAACACAAAAGGCAACTTGCTGCAAATATCACGTATACGCCGCATATTTCCGCATGCCAATGCCAAATCAAAGATCGTACGCTCGTTCTCACACTCAATTGGCGCCTGCCACTTGTCGTCTCTACTTCTCTCTCTCCCTCTCTCTCTCTCTCTCTCTCGCTCTCTCCTGTGTTGGCCACCCTGTCTAGACCACTGGATTTTAGCCCGCTAGTGCAGCTGGTGCAAGTTTTGGCAGTCACGCGCCAAAAGGGACGATGCACTTTTTCCCCATGCAGCACTTTGAACGCAGCGATTAGCAAAAGGACACGTACAGGATGCACGCACACACAGTGCATACAACATAATACACACGCACACACACACACACCATTGTGCACCTGAGCACGCAAAGACACGCGAACTTTGGCTAACGAGACAAACCCGGTTGCAAACCTGAGAAGATGCCAGACAAGCCACTGGCTGAGCTCAGCTGAAACGAGGTGTGCTCCATCAGTTTTTTATTTAGTGAATAATTGCATAATTCTGCATTGATTTGTCGTATACTATGCAAAGCAATCTCATGCTGGTCAAAAAGTATTGCACACTTGCAAAATAGCATTCGAAAATAGTTTTGAAAAGTTTATTCTCAACTTAAACAAGATGTGAAATTTTATGTTTGAATATATCATTAAGTATAATTTATAACAACAAATACATTATAAAATTTATTTTATAAACCTGAATATATCATTAAAAAAGTTGATGGGTTTGAATATATATATAAGTTGGTATATATATATATATTGAAATATATAAAATAGCTTTGAGAATAATTTTGAAAACGAATACATTCAAATTCATTCGTATATCAAATCTTTTCTCTTACTAAACCAGTTAATTGAATACGTATTAAAGATTAACTTGTTTATAATTGAGAAAAGAAATTCACAAATTTATCGAAAATATCAAATTTGGTTACCTTTAATGCAGAAGATCTTGAGCTGCCCCCCGATCGTCTCGTGTAACTTCCAATGTGCATTAATTTTGTGTGTATTGTTGTACTCGCATTGTTGTTGTTGTTGTTTTTTTTGTTGTTGCCATTTGCCTGCAATTTTCATTCAGTTTGCCAATTTGCAGAGCCGCTAGAACGATTGCATTTAATAGACACACGCGGCGTATACGTGCTGGTCGAGCGGAGGAAATCGCTAAGGAAAATCGTTCAGCATTTTCTCGATGGCACCCAAATGAGCCCCAGCAAAACAAAGCCATATTAATTAATAGCTTTCGGAAATTTCAATAGTAAAACTATTTGAAATTGCCTTTTAGTTTGTTCGTTAAAATTACAACAAATTAAAATTTAAAAAAAAATAAAAAGAAAACAAAAAAATAATACTAATAAAAAAACAATTATAACTTTAAACACCCTGTTTTGTATGCTAACACGATTAATGTAAGGAAAACAAAATTGCAATTTTAAATTCAATTTGGAAAATTATCAAACAAATTCACACACACACTCACACACACACACTATTCAAGACACTTTCAAAAACGAAATTCATTCAAAGCTTTTCCCCCAATATTTTATATAGATTCAGATTACAATACAGTCATCATTATAATAGGGCTGGGATTGTACTTACCTTGGCAAAGAAGTGTCCTAAGAACGACGCACTTTTCAGTCGTTCGAGTCCAACGAGAATTTTGTGCACATTTTGTGCGTAAACAATCAAAAAATTGTAACACCGTGAAAAAAATGAAATTCGAAAGACAAACACAACAAAGTGAATTGAAGTTTGCCGACTCGACAGGAAAAGTGGAAAGACTTTCACTTGAATTCGCCGCAAAATATTGTTTTACTTGAATAGATTTGTAGTTGTTGCTTGTTCTATTTTTTTATTTTTTGGTTAGAGTTTTTGAAAAATCTTTTTTAAATAAACATGAACTTTTTGAATTTTAAGTCGAAGTTTTCTTTGGATCTTTAGCACTGCACTTTCACAGTAAAAAAAATAGAGTAGATAGTGAGTTTCTATAGTGTTGTTGTTGTTGCTGTTTTATTTGTATTATCTATGCTCGATGTTCGAAGTGGTTGAGAATTCGATGCTGATGTTGACTGATTGAAGAGGGAGTTGAGAATGTTGAGCGATTTTTGGCTTTGGTTTTGCTCTGATTCTGGCTCTGTCGCAGTCGCAATCGCTGTCTCTGCGCCACTGTTGCTGTTGCTGCCGCTGCTGCTGCTGCTGCTGCTCTTCTTGCTGCTGCTGCTGTTGCTGCTGCACAACTTTCCCTGTCGAGCGTTCGAATGAAACTGATGCGATAGCGCGGCTGTCGCAGGAATATAAAGCACACACAGCCAAGCAGGCAGCCAGGCAGGCAGGAAGGTAGGCAGGCGAGAGCGCCATACAAACACAAACAGAAGACAAAGAGAGCAAGAGACGCTAACGTGTGAGCAGAGGCGAGCCGAGGAGCATGTGCGAGCGAGCCAGCAATAGCCGAAGCAGCACACGAAGCGAAGACAAACACCTGTAAGCAGCGAGGCAGTCGTGCTCGGCATCACCATCGCCATCGCCATCACCATCGGCTGCCTCTGACTTTGGCTCTGCCTCTGCCTCTGCCTCTGCTACTGCGTTTCCGACAGCGGCATATTCGGCAATCATCAGCGTCAGCGTCGTCGTCGGCGTCGTCGCTGCCGATGCCGGCAAAGTGAAATGTTTTGTTTGCGCGCGCGACAGAGCCGGCCAGAGATGGAGAGAGCAAAATACTGACAGAGAGACAGAGAGAAGGACAAGAAAAGAGAGAGAGCGAGAGAGAGTGAGCGAGAGAGAAAGAGAGTGAGAAACAGCGCCTACGTCTGTGTTGGCCACTGCTAATGTGTAAGTGAGAACGAGAGCGCGAACAAGCACAGCATTGCTGCTGCCACTGCCACTGCCTCTGCTGCTGCTGGCACTGCCACTGCCACTGCTGCTGCTGCGGAAGCGGAAGGAAACTCAACAGTTGGCACTTTACGAGCAGCAGCTACTTGTTGTTGCCCGACAACAGGCGCTGCCATGCCTGCTTCTACTAATACTTCTGCTACATCTTCTTCGGCAATCTTTATTATCTTCATTTATTGTGCATATTGCGCCTTGACAATCTGACAATTCTTAATCCTAGATCTATCTAATCCTAGATCTATCCTTGTGCCAATCCAGCGGCATTCATTGCTTCATCAAGACGATTCAAATCGCCCTTTCTCTTCACAACCTGATCTGTCCAAGTCTCAGCCAGCTTTTTGATCAGTCCATGTTCCTCCAACTCAGCCTCGATCCACGTTTCCACTTTTTTTTTCTCGTCAGCTAATGACAGCAGCACGCAGCAGGCGATGAGCAGTAGTAATAGTGTAAAACGCATTGTTTAAAGATTTTCTCGACTGATTGAAGTCACCCGTTACGGGTGCTACTTATACTCGGCTTTCTTATGCAACGCGGAACATAAAGTCTTGTAGATAAGCACACGATTTATGTGAAGCTATTTTAATTAACTTTTGCGTTGCAGCACAACTTCAAGTTCAATTTTGTATATCTGTGTGTTTGTATGTGTGTGTGTATATGAGTGTCTGTCTGTGTATGTGAGTGTGCGAGTTCTACAGTCCCTTTTCTAGCGCCATTCGCATTGTATTGAGCAGCTCCGGCAGCAGTGTCACATACTTGTCCACACAGTTCAGCAAACAGCGATCGGAATGGCTGCCACATGCCACATTGGAGTCGGTTATATGACACTCGCGTATGCAGTGCTCTAGCTGTGACTCGAATGCGGCAAACTCCTGTTGCACATAGCAGCGAGCACGTTGCAATGGTGACTGACAGCGATCTACGCAATGTTACACAGCATCGACGCTGGCGCTCGTGTCGGCGCAGCAGCGCTTCGCACAGCCGTGCATGATCAGCTGCAGCTTGCGCAAATACTCGCGATCGATGTCGTCGACAGCATTGATAAGTGCGTTATCGATACGCTCACGCTGCTCACTCAATTCGCTGTTATCGCTCATTTCGATTGCTTCTCTATTAATATTGGTTGGCAATAATTTAAATTATATATTTGCTATCGAACTGGATTGCTTTGTTGGTTACCTACTCACTTGTAGGTTCGATAATTACATTAATCAATGGCATTTCGATAAAAGTACATGGATAAGTGATGACAATAGCTTGTTGCAAATAAGTTGACCGACTTGTAGTCACAGCTGGAGCGTTGCTTAAAAAGGGACTGTTACATCACACACACACCTACACACACATACAGATCTACAAAATTTCACTTAAAATTGTGCTGAAACGTAGAAAGTTAATTGAAATAGTTTCACATAAATCGTGAGCTTATCTAGAAGACTTTATTTTCCGGGTTGCATAAGAAAGCCGAGTATAAGTAGCACCCGTAACGGGTGACTTCAATCAGTCAAGAAAGAACTTTTAACGATGCGTTTTACACTATTACTGCTGCTCATCGCCTGCTACGGGCTGCTGCCAACTTCATGCACTGTGAATGAGCCCGGAGTTCAAGAACAAGTAAATAAATCATTGACAACACATAAACTGGATGCGGAGCATCTGTCCGAGACAGTGGTGGATGGGATCGTGGCAAGCCCCGCTTTGGCATGGCGTCTTGATCAAGCCATGAATGGCGCAGCACTTGGATGAAGTTAGATTTAAGAATTAATACGAATAAATGCGCTCGCCATAAACTTAATGGCTATAATAATCGGAGTTGTTTGGTTACTAATTGGAATAATAAGACGACGGAGCGAGCTCTGTTTATGGGCATTACAATGGGGAGAGGTTTACCCAATTATCGTTTTCAATCGATAACATCGTCAGGTTCCGAGGCGCCAAGATATGAAGATTGATCGCTGCAGATCTCAACGAGATAAGACGAAAATAACAAGCACACTTTTTTCGTTATCCTTGATGGCAATATAGCGTTGCAAATATATTGAGCTTAGCAGACTGTTATCGACAGCCAAAACTACATTACATATCAATATACCTCTACCCTTTCATAGGTTCCGCCCCGCCTTTTCATTTTTATTCAATGAGTCACCAAACTACTCCCATTATTATAGCCATAAAGTTTATGGTGAGCGCATTTATTTTTGCATTGCTGTGCGATAGTTTTTAGGTCTAACTCCATCCAAGTGCTGCGCCATGCATGGCTTGATCAAGACGCCATGCCACAGCGGGGCTTGCCACGATTCCATCCACCACTGTCGCGGACAGATGCTCCGCATCCAGTTTATGTTTTGCCAATGATTTATTTACTTGTTCTTGAACTGTTGTCAGATTCACATTGCCGGTAGATGATGACATGGTTTGCATGCTAGTTGGCAGCAGCCCGTAGCAGGCGATGAGCAGCAGTAATAGTGTAAAACGCATCTTTCAAAATTCTCTTTGGACTGATTCAAGTCACCCTTTAGGGGCTCTACTTATACTCGGCTTTTTTATGCGACCAAGTATTGCAGATAAGCTTTAATTTATGAGCAGCTATTTTAGATAACTGAGTTTTCGATTTCACCTCAAGGTCGGGTGGTGTTTTTATCTATGTATGTATGTATGCGTGTGTGCATTACGTGTAAAATCGATTTAAATAGATTGATTGACTACAATCGAATGAATATAACCATTTGGTCATACTTATCGATAACTGCTATAAAGAATTGGCTATTAACAGCTAATAAGCTTATTTCAAAATGCCGTAATCATAGGAATGGTTGAAATATCGATAATTATCGAATGAAATATTCTTATTTTTCTACATTTTCGAGTTGTAACTTAAATTCGATAAATTATAAGTAGGTTCGTAAAGTAATACTCTACGATGTTGATCGATTATTTTCAGCTGATTTACAAGAAATACAAATCTATAATATCAATAAGAAGCCGAAACTTCCACACAGCAACAAGCGACATTTGTGTGATGGAAGGACAAAGATAAACCTAGTACAAAGCAGTGCCTAGGTCGGTGTTCCCAACGATACTGGGCCCAGCTCAATGTCCTTGTTCTCTTGATTAATAATTTAGTTAGACTGATTTTTATAGCCATAACTATTATGGCAAGCGCATTTATTTGCGTATTGCATTGCGTACAAATCGTAAGCTTAACTTAACACCTAACCAAGTGCTGCGCCATTTACTGCCTGATCCAGCCGTCGCAACTGCTCCTTTTTCAGCTCCATGTCCTTTACCACAGTCTCGGCCAACGCTTTCTCGATAAGTCCATGTTTTTTCAGCGCAGCATCGATCAGTGGTGGAACCTCTTTAACTTCTTGAATATCTTGGCCATTGGAGAGTGATGGCAGCAGCACGTAGCAGGCGATGAGCAGTAGCAGAAGTGAGTAACGCATCGTTTGAAATTGTATTTCGACTAGCTCTAGCAGTTCGCAACGGGCGCTATTTATAGGACGCTTTGGCATGCAGCCCAGAACGTAAAATATCGGAGATAAGCTTTGCTTTATGTGCTGTCATTTTAATTAACTTTTTGCAATTTCGCCTGAAGGTCAAGCATTTCAGTGTTAGGCTAGTTAGTTATGCATGTTTCAGATGTGCATGTTTTCCCCTTAGCGTTCGTACTTCTCGATAAACTAATAGGTACGGGTGATATCGATAACAATACAATAACGTGTTCATATTTTACCAACTTCGATAACTATCAATGATGCGGTTTACGAATCGATATGTAAAATGATTTTTAACCTGACTTATTGATAATAATTCATCTATCGTGACTATCGATAACAATGTAGCAACACTATATCCGATCAAATTGCCAATTTGCAAACAGTAATTTGCTCTTATTTGGTTTCACTTTGATATAGAGAACACATTGCGTCCCAGGAAATGTTCTCACACTGTAATTCAATGTGACAATCGCCTCGATGCCCACACATCGATTGCCACAGTTGTTAATCGACCTTGGATTTCTCGAAATAAGCGCAAACACGTTGCGTTAATTAGTCGGCCTTCGAATTGAAAGCATTATGCTTATAAGACACGTGTCTCGGCTTATGAGCCAGCATAACGTAATTAGTCACGCCAACTAAGTAGTATGTGGTACCGTTTATCGATCACTTACTAAGCTAATCGATTATGCGACAATCGGTTGGCCCACAAACCAGCTCTTCAATGAAGTAATTATTTGTTTTAGGTTAACACAGTTGCGCAACAGTCTCGCACCACATTTAGTCACGCCCAATGGCAACGCTCACACCCCATAACCCACACGCCTCTCCCCTGCCAACGCAAAGGGGCACTGGCACTGGCACCACAAATTATTCATGTATGTATGCTCCCAATTGATAAACGACAGTGCAATCGAACAAATATAAAATAGATGAAATATCGTGACATACTTTCAGGCACGCGAAACGGCACCCAAGTCCCAAAGTCCCCACGACTATTAAATGACCAAACATTTTAGCGAACATTATTTATGGAATCGGCCATTCATAATTTACAAGTATTTAACATAAGTACAGATACGAACTAATCATAACTTTAATTTACAAACATTAAAAAGAAAAATCATGTAATCTTTGATACCAAACCAGTTGCAACCCACTGTTTACTGTATTTACTATAAGTATACCATAAAATATGCGCCTCTGGGGCGGGGCTGTTCCAGTTTCGTCAACAGGAACTGTAATTTAGGTAGCTCGCAAGCTTTTGGGCTAATGGCACAATGAACAAGTCATCGTATCCATCTGCCTGCCTTCCTGCCAGTCTATCTGACTGTCTAGCCTGCCTGTCTCTCTGTTTTGGCCCTCCGTCTGTCCGTTTGCCTGTCTGCCTGCCTGTCAGTCTGTTTGTCTGTCTGTCGGTCTCTCCGCTATCAATGGGCAATCAATGCAGATGTGAGGCAAAGCAACAGATAGTGCGACAAAGAGAGCCATGTACATGTATTTACGGCAACAGACAAAGATAGATAAAGAAAGAGCAAGAGAGAGAGAGAGAGGTAGATAGTAGAGAGTACTAGCTAGTATTCAGCGTGTCAGTTGAGCAGTTTAAAAAAAATATGGTTAGGGGCGACGGCAACGTTATCTAACAAAATTTTTCACATTATTGAAATGAAATGCTTTTATTGTCTGTCCACAACATGCCACAAAGCCAGCAACAGCAACAAGAGCAGAGCAGAGCAACAGCAATGATAATAATAATATCTATTAGTTGCATACGCTTGACGGAAAGATACCCAGTCTATTGAATGTAGCTGAACTAATTGAAAACAGTGTGAAATTTGCACATCTTCCATAATATGCCTCCGATACAAATTCAGAAAAACAAAATATAGTTATTGATAATAGGTATGCACTTTCTATAAGGTATCTCAATATTGCTTATGTTCTTATAATTTCTAAATTCTAAAAACCATCGTTCATTTTCACAGAAGAAACTTTTCATTAAACACATATCAAATTCGCCAGTGGGTAAGAAACTATACCCTGTAAATACATTTATATTTATTTTCACCTTTTTCTCTCTTGCTTCAATCTTTAGAGATTATGGAAGAAAATGGAAAGAAAACTGTGGCCAAATGAAAATTAACAAAAGCAAAAGAAAGTTGGAGATGGACAGTGAGAAAGAGAGGGAAAGAGAGAGAGAGAGAGAGAGCGAATAGGAGAAAAAATATTACCTGTATTCATAGAACACAATGAATCATTTTGTGCTTTGTTTCAAACGGGTGGGCAGCGCAAAAGGAGGGGCGTGTCACAATGGAAAGGCCACAAAATGGCGCGACATTTGGTATCATGAAGAAGAAAGGGAGACAGTGGAAGAGAGAGCAAGAGAGAGACAGAAAGAGAGAGAAAGGGAGAGAGGCGAGGTGAATAGAGTGCACTGTTTGGGTGTTTGGGCTATCAACGATAAATGCAATTTCAATTTCATTAATCTGCTTGGTTAAAAGGCATGCACACTAATCGCCCCCTCAACCCTGCAACCCTCCCCCTGCACAGAGACAGACAAGGCACGACCCACATGCATCCGCACACTGACAGCTCTGCACTGTGTCACCCAGTGCGGGGCGTGACGGAACGCCTGCCATGGGGGAGCAATGAAGGTGGAGGAAGCGGAGGCGAACGGGAGTTGAGAACAAAAGAACGCAAAGGAATTGTAGGAATTGTGTGCGCTGAAAGTTGTGCGCTTATCGGCGACTGTCAAAATGTAATGTGCTAGTGTGTGTGTCACGCACACTCACGCACACACACACAAGCACATAAAATGCAAGACAGAGTGAGAGAAAGGGAGAGGGAAAGGGAGAGAGAGAACGGGGGGAACAAGACGATCCAGTAAAGTATTGCCATGTTAAGATAATTTACATTGTTGGCGAACAATTTGTACTTTCCGTCTGTGGTTCGGTTCATGAACCGGATTTTGCCGTTAACTTCAATCCATTCAAGACAGCGTAGGAGAGAGAGATAGCTATAGTAACAATGAACTAGCATAGTTCAGATAGCTCCCATTGAAGTGCAATACTGAAAAACTGTGGTTGGGTTCCTGAACCGGTTCATTGTGAATACTGCTTAGTCATTGTCTTACCAAGTGCTTAATCTTTATTAAACCTAGTATATATATTCATGTTAAAGATAATTCACATTGTTTTGCGAACAATTTGTACTTTCCGTCAGTGGTTCGGTTCATGAACCGGTTTATTGTTAGCTAAAATCGCATACACTTTGGCAATTGGAAAGTCTTTATTGTCAACATTTGTGTGCCTTTTATATGAGCTCCTCCTGCGTGCTGTGAACACAGCTCAAACCGGTTCAAGCCGTGTGGTTCGTGTTGGCTTACATACATAGGTACCGCAAAGATAGCGACTTCTGTGCCACACAGATTCATAACGCATTCCCCGGACGGGCGGTAAAATGCGATATGAGCCGTGACGTTGGCCTCACAGTGGAGGAGGGATGGGGGGAGTGGGTGTGAGGCCGTGGGGCAGGAGGAGAGGCAGGCAGTTGTCTGTTGGCCCAAAGCGAATGCGACAGGTTTTAGACGAAAGACCATGGACTAGGCTCCACGACTGGCCCAGCACACACATGCCTGCATGTCTGTATGTGTGTGTGTGTATGTGTGAGTGTGTGTGCTTGCCTTGGCGTCGGCTCAAAGTGACAAGTCAAGCAGAGCCGCTGGCAGAGGCAGTGACAGAATCCAGCTGAAGCAGAGGCAAAGTGGACTTGCCACAAGGATTGGCCTGGCCATAGCGACGATGGCTCCGGCTGCGGCTTGTGTGATATGTTAATTTGGCCTAAACTACACAGCGCCGCTGTTCGGACGCTTACGCCGTAGCGCTGCGTCCTTCGTCGGCAAATCCCCAAAGTAACAACAGTAGCAACAGCAGCAACAAACAGAGGAACGTGTCACACATTCGCGCAGGATTTCAATGTGCGACGCTTCACGTTTTCTTTATATTTTCGTTTATTATACCCTGCAGCAGTTGCCAGAGGTATATTAGCTTTGTGCAAATGTAAATGACAGAATATATGAAGTCTAGATGAGTATTGAATTGGATTCTCTTTTCGATTTCAGCAATGAAAATCTCCTGAGATATGAAGAGCTTATATCAGAGCTATCATTGACTGCAGGGCATCAAAGTGTTGGGTTAACTCGACTTAAGCTTGCCTTACTTGCTTTATAATGAAATTTGTGACCCAGTCCCATTTGACACGTGCGGGCTGCCGTGTCAGGCCCCCTTTGGTGCCGGAGTTTTGCTTCTACCTCAATCTGACACTCCCTCTCTTTATCTCTCTCTCTCTCTCTCTCTCTCTTGCTCTTGTCGAATCTAATGCGGTTTGCCATTTATTAGATTTGCACAAATGGTATTTTTTGGGCATAGACTTGAAGCTGTAACCCCGTGCTTCCCTTTCCCCTTCGGGTCCATTGTCTGCCTCCCGTTGCTTTGCGCCTCTATCTGTCAGGCAGGCGCTAAGTGCTTGCGCCCAACTCGAAATCGCCTGCTGCGGCCGACCGGCAGAGGAAAAAAAAAATACAGACGATATATATGCCTATATAAATAAGTGTGTGTGTGTGTGCGTGTGTGCGGAGTATGAAAAAACGGCGAGGAAAATTATTGAAAATTCATTTAAATGTCGGCAGCCGCAACGAGCGTACACCAAACTGACGCAGCATGTCGTATGCGTAATATTAAATATTTAAGGCGCTTACATATTTAATACCCTTGGTGGGGCAAGCTAGCAAGGCAAGCACTGCCGCAGCAAAGGTTGGGTTGGGTCTGGCTGGCTGCTTGCTTAAGATGAAACACCGTCTTGGCAGGACACCTTCCTTCCTTCCTAACATACTTGCTTCATGGCATTCCCCACAGAGCGAAGCTGTAGGTCGAATGCGAGGCACGCAAAGCACGTGAGACACGCAAGCAACACACACACACACACACATACGACTCAATCGATATAAGATTCCTAATTATTATTGCACGAATTTGTACTTAGCTAATATTGAGATTTTACGAATGCCTAAAGTGCACATCAGTTCCCAGCTCGATTGAGTACCTAATGTAAGGCCAAGTCATTGAAACTGCTGCGATATGTTCTATCCTTGAACCTTCAACGTGCAATGATGATATGCCTAACCTTGTCCCAGGCTGTCTGTCTGTCTGCCTGTCAATTTAGCATTCCACTAAAGGATTAACAGGAGTAAGGGTTTCGATTTAGGTCTCTTCAATTATTTTCTAGTCTAGCCACAGATCTGTAACTTGCCAATCTAGCCATACAGAGTGCCTTATTCATTGTGGCGCCCAACGTAGGGTGCAGCCAAAGCCTATAGAGAAAGATAACTAAACGAAGGTAAAGTTAAAGCTTAATCAAAACAATATTTCACTTTGAATTGTTTCACTAATTTTCTGCAACTCCACTTATTGCCATTGGCGCCCAACGTAAGCGACAACTATCTATTTACACTTCAAAAAACACAACAACAAAACTAACTAATCAAATGCCAAAACAGCGAAATATTGACAACATATCCACAGCGAAACAAGAACAATAACAACAATAGGGACAACAAAAACAACATTGCTGCGAGGATAACAATCAGTGCCCAGCTGCAAATACAAAAAATATACATTTCGATTGCGTTTTGGCCATTTTACTGCATTTTGTTGGTTATGCTATTGAAATCCAATAGACAAGCACAACAACAACAACAGCAGCAGCAGGAACTGCTACAAACATAAAACTGAAAACTCGCTGATAATGTCAATAGAAAATATGAAAAATTAAACACATATAGCTATAACGAAATATTTTGAATGCCATTTCCCGCATACCGCATACCATCGATAACCATCTCCCACTGACAAGTAACACCAGATTGGCGTTGCCATACTTTCAATTTCGATTTATATTCGATGCGAATCCTAAGTTAAAGCTGAATATCATGTTAGTAACCCATAAACAAGCAAGAGCGACAACAACGATTATGCAATAATATCAATTTCATAACTTCCTCCACAAGCGATTGACATCGGCTTCCTCCAATCGGCTGACAACGCCGCGTATGCGTCACGTGAAGCTACACAAGATTCGTACGCACTTTGTGTACACTACGCAATAGTGAACACGACGCAGATATTAAATATATTTTATTGAATATTAAGTTGATATATATTTGATAGATAACGAATGCTTATGATATGTATTGAATCGATTAACATATGAGAAATATCTAGAGATCATTAATGTTTTGTGATTTCTTCCAGATTATCATAATGATGTGAAGAAAATGTACTCCTCTTCTTTCCTTTTTCATTGCATGCTGTTATGCTATATTATTTCCTTAAATCATTCCCTTTAAATCCATTAAAATAGCCTGTAAAAGAGTATAAGAGTACAGTAAACGAGTTCCTAGGGAAGTTCTTTAAAAATTCCAGCTGCCAACTTAAAGCCTTCGTCTTAAAGTACACAAATTGCTACACTCTTATTGTACTAAGAAGTCTTGAACTTCCTTATAAACAACACATCACATCGCTTAGTATGCCCATTTAAGTGTGAAGCAAAATAAAAGAAATCCCTGCTGGCGGCGGGGCGGAGAAGAGGCAGAAGAAGCATTTACAGGCGATTTACCATTGAATTTCTATAGATTTTTATAAGTCGCCTTGACGCGTAAACCCAGCCAGCCTGGGTTTCCTCTCTCTGTCTCACTGTCTTTCTCTCTCGCCTTCGTCCCTCTTTTCAGACCCCATAATCCAACAACATCTTTCCGCTGGCAATCCCAGCTGCCTTTTTCACTTTGTATTATGCGATGTTATTGTTGTTTTGTAGGAAGAGAAATATGTATGATTACAATGGTTGACACGATGGCGGCGTGCCAGGTGAAAAGGTTGACGCAAATGTAGCCCCCCGATGTGTTTGCGTTTCTCTGAAAGTGTCTCTCTGTCTTTGTGTATTTACACGCATGTGGGCATATATCGTAATATACGAAATTCAATATAAATACGCATACACACAAACAATGACAGCTTTAAACTGAGATACCCTTTAGGAGTGGGTAAGCAATAGGTATTCTGTAGCGAAATAAGACAGTGGCATAATAATATATGATGAATATAAGTTAATTTGAAAACACTATAGCTTATCGAATAGGTCTAGTATAGACACAGTTTCCTTATAGACTAAGCAATAGGTTGCAATAACACACTTCACTTTTCTTTGAGTATCTCAAGTTTTTTGCTATAACTAAAGGAGTATCTAGTAGTTTTTCACATGTTATTTAGTTTTATAGACAAGTTCAATTTTTTTCGTGTTTCGTTTGATAATAATTCGTATGTTTTTATTTTTATTTACAATTATTTTGGATTAAACGTTCGGACTTTCATTAAATTTGCACAATGCTTAATTAATTACAATTGCAATTATGAAGCTGAGTTTTTAATTCGTTGACATTTCGACCCAGACTTCCAGGGCCCGCTAGTATTTCAATACATTTTTCGCATTTTCGCAATCGAATGAAATGTAATAAACGTGCAACCACAATTGCGGTTTTTTTAGGGTTATAAAATTAAATTACGATTTTAATTGGCATGTTAAGTACCTGATTTACTGACCATATTCTAATTGCTTTTCCTTTTCATTTGCGCTTACTCTATATTTACATACATATGTAGTATATCTACCATACAGTTGGACTGATTGCGGAGCTACTCACGTATCACTGCAACGAAACAAAAGAGAAAAAAACATATTGTAAATATGTGATAAATTTTGAATTGAATTTAATGCAACGTTAAGGGGATATTATGGAATATATTTAACTATAACTCGACATTCATATGCATGCAAAGGCACTTTGCCCAACACACAGATCCCACAATGTATATATATTCTTGATCAGCATCACCGAGTCGATTGAGCCATGGCTGTCTGTATGATCTCAGCAACTATTAGAGTTGGATACAACAAGTTTGGCATAGAGGTTCATGTATACTATTCATTTAGATGCCACCCCACCATCCAAGCAAATCGGTAGTTTGCGAATATTCAGCAAAGTATTATAGTCATAACTGTCCGATACTTCAGTTAACATTGTCTATAGTATAGTAGTAGAAGAATATACAGGTAATTACAACAAGTTCTTGCTAAATTGATCAAAGAATATCTTACAAACGTTGGTATGTTTGAATTTGTCTATTCCTAAAGTTTTCAATTAGAATTTGTTTGCTTTTAATTGATTAGATAAGTCAAAATAAACATGCAAATCAAATTAAAAGCAATTAATTATTGCAATTGTTGATAATAATGAAGATATATTTATTGACTGGGTATGCCAAAGGGTTACTCTCCCAATGGTTTGTCATACCTTTCCATAATTGATTAATTGTTACAGGGTATAGCTAGGCTGTCACACTGCTGGCCATCGAGCTCAGTTTGTGGCCATAGCGCATATGAAATAGTTTACAAGCTACCAAAATAAATGAGGTATTTGCGAAAGCACATACACTACACTACACACACACTATACAGGCACACACTCACACACACATGCTGTACATGTGAAGTCAAAGGGAAGATGCAGCTAAAGTATTTGGCGTTTCATGGTTTTGTTTAGCAACAATTCCAAAGCGCATATTCACTCCAAATTTTTGAACATTTTCGTTGTTTCTGGCATTTTGTTGATGGCCTCCAGCACCCCCTCCCTCCCCTGGACTGGAACCAACAGATGCATTTTTGCATATTAAAGCGGGAAAAATGTTGCAACTGTTGCAAGTTATCCGCTGCCAGTTGCAACTTTATGCCGCAGTAACCCATGCATTTCATATGCTGTGGGTTACTTGAGATGCGGCCCGAGATGTGGCATGGCTTGTGGCATCTGCTGTGTCATGAGAACTCGTGGCAGCAAGCCCGTGCAGAGAGTGAGAGAGCGGGATAGAAGTTTCAAGCACGAAGCGTGCATTAAAGATTTACCACAACACGATGGAGCCAGAAAAGTGATTCAAGAGGCAACAATTAAGCTGTTGAGGAGGGTAACAGTGTACGAGTGTGTGAGTCTGAGTGTGTGTGTGTGTATGTGAGTGTGTTGTTGTGTGGATGTTACCTTTGACTGCCAGTGTCGATTAGGCATCATTGAAAGGTTGATTATCTTTAAAAATCTCAAGATTTCTATATACAATCCATATGAATCTTTTGTATACTTTGATTTACATTTATGATCATGAGATATCAGGTTTCTGTTCTTCTGCCCGAAAGAATTTGAACTTTGCAAACACAAATTGCGGCTAACAATAATAGTCCTTATATTCCATGTGCTGCAACTGGGACAATAAGATATAGCGCACAAAAATGCATAGATATGTATCGTAAAACAGTCTCTTGCGAATGCATATGCAATGAATATATCCTGGACAAGTTGGAAGAGGATGTGTACATTTAACACAGCTTGGCAAGGTTCAGACTTATGAAGGATCAGTTCTTCTATGATAACATGACAGTATAACCTGACGGTAAATCGTGCATAAACATATTCTTTATCAAATTCAAGTGCACACTACAGGGTGTCTAACATTTCCACACACTTAGCTTATGCATTTCTTCTTGTTTTGCTTGCGATGCGCTACTTCTACTCCGTCTCTCTCTCTTTCTCTGTCTTTCTCCCTCACTCGCTGCACTGTATGAGCAGTGGCCAAATGTTTGCCCTCAACTTGCAGTGGCAGCCCGCAACTCAAGGCCAAAGTGCAGTGCAGCGAGGAAGCAAAAGGCAAAAAAAAGTAAAAAATGGAATTGGTGAAAAACAATTTGGTAATTATGATTAGATGGTGATAAATGGTTAATTTGCGACAAAAAAGTTCAAAAAAAAAAATATTGCTCAAAGGGTAATTGAGCGTGGAATGAATTGAGTATCGAAGTGCAAGTGAAAATGGAAACCAGTGAAAGCGAAATGAAAAAGCGATCAAAAGCGGCAGACAGACTGTTCTTTTTTCAATCAGTCAGTTTGTCGTTCAGTTAGTTTGTCGGTCAATATGTCATACATTGTGCCAGTTAGTCAATCTGTCAATCAGTCAATAGTACAGTCTCTTTATCAATCGGTGACTTCATTTGCCATTGTACCTGCCAGTCAGTCTGTAAGTTTATCTGTCAGTCAGTCTGTAAGTTTATCTGTCAGTCTGTCAGTCAGTATGTAAGTTTATCTGTCAGTCTGTCTGTCAGTCTGTAAGTTTATCTGTCAGTCTACTAGTTCATCTGTCACTGAGTCAAACAGTTAAAACAAATCAATCTGTCAGTTAGATATATTGTCTGTCAGTTATTTGGTCAGTCTGTATGTCAGTCTGTCTGTCAGTTTATCTCTCAGTCTGACAATAAGTTTAAAATACTTTTTGTCAGTCTTGCTTTTCTTTCACTAGTCAATCAGTCTGGTAGTTTTTCTGTCAGTCACTCGGTCTGTCAGTTTGTCTATCAATGCATCAGTAAGCAAGGCACTATTTTCGTCACTACAACAGCCGTGTCAATTTCAACTGAGGTATCCTGCCCCTGCTTCTTCATCCCTGATAGGCTCGAGCAGCAATCATAACATGGTACACACCCACGCACAAACCCACCCACAAACACACACGCTACAGACAGAGGCTGGCGCTCAATTAACAGACTTAAAATAAAGTCAGACGCAAATATTTACAGCGGCATTGGAAGTCGCGCCTCGCCATCTGGAGAATGCTGGAGACGCTTAAAGCGGCGGTTGACTGTGAGACGGTAAGGCACAGAATGGAGAGGCGGGGGTACAGCGCGTACCTACGGTACATGGCATGGCATGGGGCAAGCTTTATACATTCGGTCTGGCAAAAGGATAAAAAAGCCGACGTACTTCATTAATTTTAATTAAGCGCCCGCAGCATGACAAAAAGCGCACCCCGAAATTGTGAAACACCAAAGGGCCAGAGGAGGTGGCGGGCGAAGGGGGAAAGGTGGGCATAAGATCTACCATAAACACGACTAAAAGTACAAGTAACGTTTGCTATCATCATCATTAACAGCCTAGTCTAGCGTGTGAAGGCGTCACCGATATATGTCGTAGAGCCAGCAATATATCCACAGATATCTACCCTGATTTCGATGGCATTAAAGAAGGAATGCTTACAGAGTTGGGTTATTAAAAATCTAACATATCGAAATGATGACTTCTTCTTGAAAGATTGACATAAGAAATATAAAATTTCTTCTTTACAATCTAGAAACCTTTAAAAGCTCCCCTGCGATTGACTCACGCTCTCATCACTAGCTGTGCCTCAACGTCGACAAACATTTTCGCCACCGAAAGTGACAAATTAGTCGCCCGCGCCTTCCCCTCTCGCTGCCTAGATTCCCCTTTAGCCTTTTTTTGCAACATTCGCCATTTTACCGCTGCCGTTTTTCGTCCAACCTTGAGAAGTTTTTGCCAGCGAATAATAAATTAAATTTCTTCGCTCTCTCTTTGTCCCTCTCTCTCTTTCTCTTTCTCTCTCTCTCAGTGTTCAACTCTTTTGCCACAAGCATTTTTAGTTTTCAGCGTTTTGCCTTATAAATAAACATGTTAATGCAACTTCCGGCTGCCAGGCATAAACATAAAACACACAAGTTCCCATCTATGCAGATCTCATAACATTCGTTATGAATTTCCATATTTATTTTTCTCTATCTCTCTCTCTCTCTCTCTTTCTTTTTTCCTCTTTCTTTCAACCACAAAAATTTAAAACATTTCAATTTTGCCAGCAAAGCGCTTAAAGTTTTACCAAAAGGAAGGTAGCTACCCCTTGAGCCTTAGCTATGGGATTAGCGTGTGGCTGTCGACACAAGAAATGACTTTACTCTGGAATTTCAGATAGAATTCAAGTACGTTGAGTATGTAGCTTAGAAGGAAGATCTCCACATCTTCACTTCTCCCACATTTGTCAACCAGGACAAGTTGACTTTGCAGCCCATGCTGCTTAAAGCAGAACCGCCCAAATCGTGTGGCAGCCACAAGTATGTAGCACATACAGTGTGCCGGCTAAGCAGCTCTTAACGGTTACTATAAAGCTGTGTCGACTTGTCAAGAACAAAGCTAAGTGGAGTGTGCAAAAGAGTTAAGTTCCGCTTGCAGCACACTAAACTCATGACTTTTCTTTAGGTTGAGGCACAACAGTCAGAAAGATTTCATCAATATGGTTGTGCGTAATCAGAATGAAAAGTCGAATCAATGTTGTCATATTCCTACTGTCTGTCTGTCCGTTTGTCCATCTGTCTGTCTGTCTGCCTATCTGTCTTTCTGTCTGTCTGTATGTCTGTTGGTCTAGGGTACTGATTCCCAAGGACCTCCCTGCAAAGTATGCAATGCAAAATACTCGAAATGTAGAAGTTTAATATTTAAGAAATCGTTTTGGTCATGTGAGTGGCAGGTAACATATGTGGATATAAGTATTATGTTTATTTTTCAATAATCAGAAGTTCAATTTTATCTATAGCCTAATGAGTATCTAGAGTAGTTATTTCTTCGAGAGTACTTTTGAGTATTTATGGTATATGTAATTTAATTGAGTCATTTTATTTATTAGTGTCTCATTAGTTATTTTTTTTTTCGTGATTATGTCGCCCAATTGTACTACATTATTTTAATTTATTGAAACGGGGTAGAGCTAAAGACGTTAATATTATAATTTTATTGATTTTCATCATTGAATATATACAATTTTAAGTGTTGCTGTGCAATTAAATAAAGAAGTTTCGTTAATTATAATGAACTTGAAGAGGAACTCAGAAAGGCATTATATATTCCAGTAAAATACATACAAATTAATAATTCAATTAATGTCGTTTGTTAATAAAACCATTTCTATAGTTTTTATCACGATTTAATTAATTTAATATCACGATAATTAAGTCTTAATTAATTTATAATATATTTTATGCAAATTCATTTTGAATTACTTTTTATGAGTTGGTTTACATCTTTTTAAGATTTCTCCATTTATTGTATCAATTTAATTTATCGAACTAGACTCAGTAAACCTTAACTTTGCCCAAAGCGAAAACTGAGGAAAAATCAATGGAAACAAAAATCAAAATATAGCTAAAAAAAAAAAGAACGAAACTAAAAAAAGGAAAGGCAGATGGAGCCTAATTGCGAGCAGCTTACTTAACGCCAGCATATAAATAATACGACTAATCTTTGCTGCACGGCGTTGAAACTTAATACCTTAAACATCGAGTAAAACAATAACAACAACAAGAACTACAACAACAACGGTTAAGTATAGCAACAACAGCAACAACAACAACGATAAAGTATAACCTTCGCGCTTCTGGAATTAAGAAAATCCATTTAAGAAATTTTTTAATTGAAAAGCGCGCGCGGAGCAAAAAAAAAGCCATGAAAATGCCGTGGCAGGAGGCCATAGGGAAATGGCTGGGGAAACTAACGTGCATGGGGAAGGTGGACAGAAAGATGAGGAGAAGGTAGAGGAGACTCGACTGAAGCGTCGCACGGCGGCAACAATAATCATAAAAGTCAGAAATGCTATGCTTGCTCTCTCTCCGTCTCTACCTCTGCCCCTCACACACACACACACACACACACACGCACACTAATTGAATTAAAAGCGCACTGGGCAGCACTCACTAGTCCAGCATTTCGATGTCATCCTCCTCATCGCTGTCCCCGGAGCGTTCATCGTCATCCAGTCGCTCATCCTCGTCGTAGCTGCCAAAGCGTTCCCGTTCCCGTTCACGTTCCCTGTCATGTTCACGTTCACGCTCTCTTCCCCGACCTTCACGGCCCATGGGTCCATTGCTGCTGCTCAGATTGCCAGTGCTGCCACGCCCACCGCCCCCAGCACCAGCACGACCACGAGCATCCGTGGGGGAGATGCCGCGTCGACGCGTCGATTGAACTGGCAAACCGACGCCCTGTTCGAGCTCCTCGTCCTCCTCATCGCTTTCGATCTCGATCTCGTCGAGATCACGTTGACTTTATGCTCCGCTCCGGCATTGTTAGCTTATCTCTTTCACTCTTTTTCTCACTTTCTCTTACTCTGTTTCACTTGCTCTCTATCTGTTTCACTCACACACACACACACAGACACAGCGAAAAAAAAAGAAAGGCAATCAGAAATTTCTTCAAAGGTTTTCTAGATCGTTTTGCGAGATCGTTTCTTGTGATCATTTATCGAGACTGTTCTTCGAGATCGTTTATCGAATTCGTTGCTGTCAACACGAGACGCGACACACACAGAGCTCGCTGCCTGCCACCTGGTAAAGACTTGCACCGAACGCATCCACAACTGCAATTGGCGCTGCGATGGCGCCGTCAGTTGGCATCAAGCGACCGGCAGTAGCGTCCAAAGCATTCAAAGCGGACTTGGTGGGGCTTCGAAAAGGCCGCCAGGTGATTTCTGACGCTAATTCAATTAGCTGCCACATACAGGCACACACACACATACACAAACATGCCACACGTAGCCGCGCATACATTGCAAAATTTTAAATGGGGTCAGCGATTTTTGGGGGCGACATTGTTTGGCGGCCGTTTGGAAAACTCGGCTAGGAAGCCCCAGTACGGCACAGCCCAAAACTGGCTAAAATCAGCGCTGCGTGTGCAATTACGTCTCTTCCCCCCACACCCCCTGAACAACCACCCTTCTTCTATCACTTCTTTTTATCTCTGATGTTCGCATCCGTTTAAATTGATGTGAAACATATTGAATGAGATTATTCATTGCCAGGCACTAGGAATAAAAAGATTATAAAATATTGTAAATTTCATATATATTATCTTGAGTTATAATATTTATATAGTAGTCTAACTGAGCTAATTATCTGTTTATAGAACATAGACCATGATTGCTCCATACATATCTATCATATATTTCATATATACTATCTCTGTAATATATATGTATATTCATTTTGTGTCTGCTAATCAATCTCTGTTTCCCTCTATTCAACTATAAGCATGTGTATATTTCTATCACTCTACCTACATATGTATTGATATATATGTCTATATCTTACTATCAACTTATGTCACATCTAACCATAAATATTCCCTTTATTATCTGTAATGTTTGATTAACTGATTGATTTATGATGGGAAATGTACTTGGCCTTATGTCGAGAATACTAATATACATACATATGTATATGTGTAAGAATAGATAATACTAAGATAAGCTTAAAAGAATGCCTTTAAAGTCAAGTTGAGCTTTGTTAAGCTCTTAGTCTTTCAAGATTCTCAACATTTTACACAGTACAGGGTAATATTTCAACTGAAATATGTCTATTAAATTAAGAAAATCAGTTTAAAGAGATAATATGATGCTTCATATAGCGATCTATCTCTCTCTAACTATATCTCTCTCTTTATCTATCGCCCTCTATCTCTTGCTGCATTGCGTCTTATATATCTTTCTCTACATTTACATCCATAATTAAGAGCACCCCCTTCCAGCCCAAGGCAAATCTATCCTAACTCAATTATATTTTACTATTCTCAAAGAAGAAGCATAAATATAAAGTAAATACATAACTAGATAATATATATATATCATATAAAGGGTAGATATCTGTTTACAGAGTATCTTAGAGTCAGTTTCCTTTTGTTTCTGCATTTGTTTCTGCATTTGTTTTGATGTTGTTGTTAATATTGCTGTTGTTGCTTTTCTTGTTTCTCTTGCTGCTGTTTCTATTGTTATTATTGATTTTTGAAGCTGGCTCAAAGCGTCGACTGGCTTGTTAGTTCGTCATTTGCAAGCAAGCGACACAGCAGCAGCAACAACAATAGCAACAACAACAAATTATTAACAATTATTAGCCAGTCGGTTGCTTCGGTCGTTTTGGCTGGTTTGGTCGAACTTCCGCTTGCGGCAAGCCAAAAGAAGAATCATCAAATCGAGACGAGACGAGCCAAGAAACAAAGGCGGCGCGCACTTTTAATGGGCTATTTCAATGTCAAGGCGCAATTTGTGATACCCTACTTATAAGAACAAATGATATACACATACCATATATACAATTCGTCAGATTCACACGACCTCAGCAAGTTCAACGTAAAGTCAAGGCACATTTATTGCTCTTTGGGGTAATCGAAATGAACTGAATACTAATCTTAACTTACTTATATATAATTTATATTTATATACATCATCCATCATCTGAATAACATATATAGCATATATATATGTGAAACCTTTTAAGACTTATGTTTCTTTTAAATTTCTCTACAATTTCTAAGCTATTTTTTATAACTAATGAGACACTATATCTTACAATTAATTATCTTTTCAGTTTCTTTATAAACTAAATAAATTCGATTAATATTATTCGTTTGGTTCATGTCAAGAACTATCCATTAAAATAGCATGTTTTATCCGACAAGAGTATGCAAACTTCGATCTTGAGAATCTTCAACTCTTTTCTATTATTCGATTGTTAAGATAGAATAGATAAAAATCAAATCTAATTATCGAATACTTCACACAATTTAGAATAGAGTTAGTAACATATGTCTGTACATAGATAGATATATAAAATGTGTGATTGTTATATTATTTATATATGTATGTTATATGATATATTTATATGTATAGATAAACTAACTTCTAGATCTATTAATATTGCCCAAGTTCATTCACTTGGTGCACTGGCAAAACACAGCGATGATAGGAAATCAGAGTGAAGCGTGACAGGGAGGGTTACTTAGATCAATTAAAGACAATTATTGCTGTAACTCAGTCAACAAATTAGCTGCAACGCGCATTAATTGACCTGCCACGACCCTCCAAGATGCCCGTCCTCGTTGCAACTGCAAATTCGCTTCGACTCATTCATTGCCAAGACCGATAACGCAGATACGATGAAACTGAGCTAAGAAATCTTGAGACAATTTAAAAACCCAAAAAAAATGAAAACAACGAAAGATAAACAACAACAACGAAAGCCCGACAAAGGTGTCAACTAAGGCAACCTTCAGACGGTTTAGACACAGGCAAAGAAGCAGAAAAGAACTAAATGCGGAAGTCTCACAAAGTGTTACCCGGCATTGTGCGGGAGCATCCAAAACGGATGGATAATATTACATGAATATAACAATTATGGTAGGACGAAAGACTGACCTACATATAAGTCAGTCATCTATCTAAAAAAGTTCTTAAGACAAAAGCTCTTCTTTGTATAAAATCTTATCAAGCAAGCAGATTAAAGTGTTACAAATATCCTAAAGTTGTTGAGCTTTCATGGCATATCAAGCAAAAAGTTCTTCACATTTAATTCGATCAAAGCTCTACAAAATATCCTCAGGTCAAAGAGCTTTCATTGCATCAGCAACAAGCTTAATGCAGCTCAGCTCAAAGCTTTCATTGAAGATGTTTTCAAGTCAAGTGCGCTTTCTACCTATTATAGAATAATAGACTGTCTAGCATTGACGGTGTGGATTTCTCTCTCTCTCTTTCTCTCTTGCTATAAACCAGAACTGAATCTAAGCGTGACTAATATCGCGCCAAAAGCTTCTTCCGCCTGTGATGCGCGGCTAATTGCTGAAAGCAAGAACAAAACACGAACAAAAAATCAAAGTAAACAAACACTTGGAAGTACGAAAGAAGAAGAGGCAGAGATAGAAATAAAGAGGTAAAGACGTAAATAAATAAAGAAAACACACACACACAGACACGCGCTGGAACTTGATAAGCAGCCCACGTTGCGAAATCTGAGTAAGACTCACCCAAACTCTCTACACACACACGAGCCATAAATGAGCCTAGCATTATATATGTATATATATATTGTCTGTATAGGTACAGTGGGTACTTGACTAGCCCCCCAACTGCGCCTGAAGAACACACGGAAAACACATAAAAATTATATAAATAATTTAATTACAATGACGTTGAGCACGATGATGATGATGAGCAGAGGAAGATCGAGAGAAAGAGCGACAAGAGGAGATAGTGATGATTATGATGATGATGTTGTTGCTACTGTTGCTCGTCGCTGTTATCAGTGCACGTTTAAACGGTCGTCAAACATGACTAATTGCTGACAGGTGACAAGGCCCACCCGACGACCGACTTGCTGCTATAAAGATCGTCCAATTGTCGCGAACTTGCTTGATAAGCGAAGGCATGGGAAATATCTTAGGTTTTTTCATACGAACTATACGACTTATATGAAACATACTATTGTAGTATCAGAAGTAGTAAGTGTAACTATATATATTTAGTATATATTTAAATATTTAGTAACACGATAAAATATTTGGAGTTCTCTTCAGGTTTTTTACTTTACTATTTATGCAAATTTTACTATAAACTGCAAACTTAGACATTTAAGTATATATATATATATATATTAAATGAGTATTACTTGTATTCAGTTAGTTGAAGTTTTTATAGTAAACATTCATAATTAATCACATAAAAAAGGCTCCAAAGAAAATAAATAATCTAGAACACTTTGCTTAACATTTTTGGCGTTAATTTTTATATATTTGCATAAATCATCATGTTAATAACAACCCAATTTAATACAGATATTCTAAAAATGTTTAACGATTTTGATTGAAAATTGTTTAAAGTTTTTGGCGTTAATATACAAATATTTATCTAGTTTATCAACTTAATTGAATAAAGAAATTCTATATGTTTGATATAAAATCGTTTGCAATTTGCATAAAATTGGTTAAAGTTTTTTGTATTTTTTTAGATAATCAATTTTAACCTAATTTTGCATTTTAATCTTCAATGGATAAATAAATATACAGTAAAAACCTTAACAACTTAAAAATAAAGACGAATAAAATAGAAAGAAAATAGCGTTTTATTCAATCTATTTAAAAAATTTTCGCTTTATTTAATAATATCAAGATTGGTAGTTTTATAGCAGCATAATATCACAATTTTAAGAAACCTTTTTTTCTACTTTCATAATACATTTCTCTACTTTTCAGTACATAAGAAAACTTCAAGAACATTTTTTCGAGTTAAAACTCTTTAATTTATACCATAAATATTTATGCTATAATTTATAATATTTATACAAATTATATTGGCACACCGTATTTGTAAGATTGTTGCAAAAATCACATAATTTTTGTGGGCTATGCGAACGAGCGTCTCACAAAATAGAGTTGCCCATTTCACATGCAAATTGCAACTGGTTGCAAAATTCCATATTTTGTTGATTTTGTTGTTGTTGTTGTTGTTGTTTTATTGTTGTTGGTGTTGATTTTAACCCCTAGTTTTTGTGTGGACTGTGCAATGCATTTGCATCGATTCGATTCGCCGAGCTGCCTCTGCCTGCGTGAGCCGTCACAGTTCTAACTGTGCTTTTTTGGCCGCTGGCGTCGCAATTAATGAAAGAGCGGAGCTGTAAAGCCAAATTCGGATTGGATGGCGAACGAGTGCGTGGGAGCGTATGTGTGAATGAGTGCGACAGAGAGAGAGATAGGGAATGAGAGAGAGAGAGGATGAGAGAAAGAGAGGTGAGAGTTTTAAATGCAAACGGGTGTGGGAGTGGGAGAGATAGAGACAACGCACAATATGCATAACAAGTTCAAGGCCAAGCACACATGTATACACACACACACACACACAAACAGAGAGACGCAGACTCACCTGCTGCTGCTGCTGTCAGTCGCAGCGACAGCCTCAGTTGGCTTCAGCGTCGACGTCACAGTGGGCGTCTCTGCCAGCACCGGCCTGTAGATGAGCGGCTTGACGTTGCATTCAACATCGTCGAGAAAGACAACATCGTGCACGGGTATAATCCGATGTAGATCGGACACATTAAAGTGCAGATCCCGAAAGGGTCCGTGCAGTAGGCAGCGCAGCGTCGACGAGGCAGCGACTGCATCCGCATCCGTGTCGTGTGGCGGCAACTGCAAATGCAAAGCTCGTTAGACCAATTCAAATTCACATGTGTGTGTGTGTGTCAGTGTGTGCGTGTGTGTGTATGCGGGGAGAGGTATGCTTTATGCCTTGCCTTGATTTTCCCATTGGCAGCGGAGAACATTGAGCAGAACACAAAACAGTAACAGAAAATAAACCAACAAATAATAATCAAATAAAATAATATTGCGTTTATTCATCAAACATTTAAAACAAAACTCGCGTCTTATTGGAACGAACGACGCGGCGAAACAAAACTTTTTTAACACGCGTGCGTACGTCGCCGCGTTGGACAGCGCAGTAGCAGCGACGGCGACGACGAGGGAACAACAAAGCGCAATTAACTGTGTGTAATGTGCTTGAGATTTACTATATAAATATGTTTTGTATATGTATACATATGTGTATGTGTGCCTTTTTCTCAATTAAAATGTTTGTGCCACATGCACACACACACAAAACACTCATTAGGCCGCAACAGCGTCTGCAGTTGTGGCTGCGACTGCGCCTTCACTTTGCATTTCACTTGCGCATCGCGGCTGTAGCGGAAAAGGCGCAAGAAACGAAGCAGTGGCAGCAATCATAAGAAATATCGCACAACAACAACAATATGGAGCTACAACAACAATAACGGCAACTATTCAATTTTCTTGTATGACGCCAACACCGACGCGACAGCACAGCTCGCTTTGCTGTAGAGCCCCCGTACTGTCGCTGTCGCTATCGGCGTCGCTGCCGCTTCAATTGGTCCATTTCACCGATCAGTTTAAAACAGCTGTTCGATAAACAACCACTGATCTGGCAACGCAACAGCACTGCTATCAGTGCTGCCAGATCCCAAACATTTCAATAATTGCCAACACTGTCATCGCTGACTTAGCCAACACTGTGCACACACAGACAAACTTATGAAGAGGAAGAAGCAGAGCCAACCAAGCTGTGAAAAAAACGTTTATAACAATTGACAAATTAGTGATTTAAGTTCAATTTCTATTAGTTTTCTCACATCACAGGTAAGTTGTGAAATGCCTAGAATAAATGCTAAGAGACGGACTACATCTGCACACGCACTAAATGATGCACAACTGCATGCGGCGCCTGCATGCATGTGTGTGTTACTGTGTGCGGTCTGGCGGCAAAAACAATGGCAGCAAAGCAAAGGCTAAAGAGGAAGCGAAAATCTGCATAAAATTAATGAATTTATTTCTTTACATATTTTTGCAGTGCATATTTGCCTTGTGACGGCGAATTCTGAAACTTTTCGCTTAGTCTCGGACAACAACGGCGAGCGACTTTTTTTGGTGAGTGCAACAAGAAAGAAAAGAAGAAGAGACAAAAAAACAAACTGATTGAAAATTTCCCACATGCAGCTAGTAAACTAGAGAGAGAGAAAGAAGTGAAAGATTGCGGGCGAAATGTCGCACACGATTCTGCTGGTGCAGCCGGGGGCACGACCGGAGACACGCACCTACTGCGACTACGAGAGCGTCAACGAGTGCATGGAGGGCGTCTGCAAGATCTACGAGGAGCACCTGAAGCGACGTAACCCCAACACGCCCACCATCACCTACGACATTAGCCAGCTGTTCGACTTTATCGATACCCTAATCGATATTAGCTGCCTGGTCTATCAGAAGAGCACCAACACCTACGCCCCGTACAACAAGGATTGGATTAAGGAGAAGATCTACGTACTACTTCGCCAGGCGGCCTTCAGTCCGAATGCCTAAGAAGAAGAACACCAACAAACGAAAGCCAAAACAAGAAGGAACTAGGAAGAGAGAAAGACAGAGAGAAGAGAAGGAAAAGTGTCTGAAAACAAACATCGGAAGAGAAGAGAAGCTAACCCCCTAACAGAAGAAGAATCCCCACTCCCACTCTCCCCACTTTATACTCGAACTCATTGTGTATTGTGCACTCCCACCCACCTCCAATTTTAGTTTTCGTTTCACCATTTTAGCCTATAAATAGAAACAGAGAGGGAGAGAGAAGGAGAGTGGGATAGTGGAGCACGACTGCATCGCATCCGCGACGCTCTACACAACACTACGATCGAATGAGGTCCTTAATTTTTTTGTATTTAATTATAATATAATGTATGTATATATATACAAATAACCCCATTGTCGTATTACTCTCGAATGGGATCTAACGATGGCAACTGCAATTTTCTACGGCTACTTCCCAATTCCTCGATCTGGGAATGCTCTGCATGAACCTGGCTACACTGTTTATGGATATAGAATTTAGGAATATATATTATTATTGTATGATTGGGAATCTGTACCGCATCCTATAAGGTACATACATATATTGTACCCCTGCTGAGCATAGAACTCTCTTTGCAGTCGTTTTTCTCATGAAATCGCCGATTTCTCCTCACCTTATCTAACAATTATAAAGAAAGACTCGCAAGTCTTTATATTCTTGATGGCTAACGAGGCTCTGAATTCTTCTTTACGTTCATTATTTGCCTTCTCATTCCGTCTTTTACTTAGTTTTTGATTTTTCATTTAGAATTACGAGTTTTTGAATAAATCCATTATAATATATATGTATATAATATAGCAAAGTTTATCACTTTTCCAGTCACTTTATTCACTAAAGATCTCTTCAAAATGCTGAATCTTCAAAAAAAAAAAACGTTTCTGAATACACTTTAAATTAACAAACAAACGAAAATATTCCTACATACTGTGATATTCTAATATTACATTGAGAAATAAAGAAATTAGAAGCTTTGAAAGAGTAAACGCCTTTTAAAGTACCTTTATTTCTTTAAATATAATAATTATGAAGAAAATATTCCTCTATTCTTTACTAATCTTTTATTGAATTGAGAAAAAACGAAACTAGAAAATATAAAATAGTAAATCTCGTTGAAAGCATCTTTATTCCCTTCTAGATCCCTCTAATATGATAAATCTTCCACGAAAAACTTCCTGACAAGACTAAAAAAAGAGCTACCCTATAAACTATACTTCTATTTGTAGATCAATCAGTTGGGGCCCTTTGTTTATAGCAAACTTTATGGGGGCTGCCATAATTTATGCCGTGCAATTAAATCGACACGTAACGTGGTTCTGTTTTTTGTTTACTTTCCGCCAATTTTGTGAGTTCTCTCGAAATTACTTGACCCACGCCCCCTTAACCACTGGTGAACTCAACGAGACGCGCTGTAAGGCAATTGCTGTTAATTGCGGCAAATCTCTCAGGTGTGTGACTGTGGCAAACAGAACCTTTGGTCTATTTGGCGACAGGTAGCGCTGCAGTAGCAGAACAGAGCAGCAGCAGAATGCTGGCTCAGCAGCAGCGCTGGCCTTGGCTGTCAGTTGCATTGAACTTGGCGTAAAATCACATAAATATATATGGCAGATGTATACTATATATACATACACATGCATGTAATTAGCCCCGCAATTGTTTTATACAAAAGCGAAACTATTAATTTAATTAACCTGCCAATTAGAACTGGTTTTTTGCAGCTGTTTTGTTGTTGTATTTTAATTGCACAGCACGGCAACTCCAGCAGCACGGCAACGACGGCGGCGAATTCAATGTCAAGTTCATATTTGGCCGCACACACACATACACGCACACAGCTGCACTCTCGTTGTATTGCGCTCTCTTTCTGTTTGGCGTCCACTTAGTTTCTCTTTCTCTCTTACATTTTGCATTATATTTAATTAGCTTCACTATAATTAATTATAAACATATTCTGCGTAACATTTAATTGTGTTTTCTTTGCATCTCCTTCTCCTTCGTTCTACTTCTTCTTCTACCTGACTAATGACGCATTTTCCGTGCTGGAGCAGCCTCATTCTCATATTCCATTTCATACTCCAACTGCAGCTTCGGTTTGGCGCGTCGACGCGGCGTCGCTGTAGCTGCACCCTTGGCGGCGGCGGCGGCGTCTGTTTTCGACTTCTTTTTCGTTGGCTGCTGCTGCTTGGACGATTTCGACGGCACTTTGGTGTCCTGAATGCGGAATGCGGCGAAACGTTAATTAACACTGTTTTAATTGCTCTCTCTCTCTTTTTTTGGCAATTTGTCACTCAAAAAACTCGTCAAGTTGCGCGCGCGCGCTTCGCCGACTGCGGCGGATGCTCGAGAACGTAACGATCGGAGCTAAGAACGTTGGCGCTGACGTTGGCGCCGGCAGCGCTGTTGCTGCGCAGCGCGTATGTCTCGCTTGTTAATGAGCAACAAATTGCCAATTAAAGTGTGGGAATTATAAATATTACTCCACCTGTTCCTCCTCCCCTTCGATAAATCGATAACTCACCTCAATATCATCGGTATCATCATCGTCATCCTCATCGGACTGCGCGAAATCGCTGTCCAACTCGACCTCCTCACGGCGACCCGAATCGCTGTCGTAATCGGCCTCCTCCTCATCATCATCTTCGTCATCATTATCCTCCTCCTCTTCATCGGTATTTGCCTCGACAAACTCGTCCTCATCGTCCTTTTCATTCAGCGCACGACGCAGTTCGGCAGCCTCGCGACGACTTTCGGCCGCATCCTCATCCAATTCCATTTCGTGCTCCACCTCGTCCCCCTCCTCATCCTCTTCTTCCTCATCCTCCTCCACATGTTCCGCCTCCAGTGCCTTGTTAAATGCGGTCTGCGAGAAGTTATAGATATCCTTGTAGGTGCCCATCTTGAGGCGCGTCAGCAGCTCCTTCTCGATATGATTATCGATCTTGGCCGCAATCAGCGCCTTCTGTTCCCTTCGTGTCTCGCGTCGCTCGATCTTCGTGGACAGTGGCACAATCAGTTTCTGGCGGCGCAGCTTCAGGCGACGCATGCGCATCAGATACTGTGTAATCTTGAGGAATCTCTGCTTGTTCTTGGCTATCATGTACTTGGGCCAGAACACCAGATTCTCATTGATCTGCTCGATGGCCTTCTCGAAGTTGCGGGACAACTTGATGCGCTCCCACAGCTTGCTGGGCATGTGCGCCCTCTCAGCCGTCTTCACGAACAGATAAATGATTCCCTTCTCCTCCCGCACCGTTGCGTACTGTGAGTTTGCCAGCGGGCAAGTGCGACGTGTGCAGAGACCTGTCAGATTGTATTCATGCCGGCAGAAGGTTCGCGTATCCGTCCTGGAAAGCGATAAGTTATTATTCCTCTCTCTCTCACACTTCCAATAACCCCCTCAACTTACTTGACTTTGTGCGAGCAGAAGGATTTGTTGATGATGCTCCAAACCACCTGCAAGGTAATTTATTCAATAAAACATTGCATTTATTTATTGCTTTAATCTACTTACATCGTCGTGCTGCATTTTGTCTGCCGCTTTTGTTGTTAGTTTATTTTATTCAAATCGAATTTATTTTAAACACGTGCAACGTGCAAGCGGCTTCAAAACAAAAAAAAACACACATGAGTTGTGTCGAAGTTGACATTCGCCTTTTGACGTTTGCAGCCCAATGTGACCAGCTGGTAACATGTGTGCCCGATGATTGTATATCGATAACAAGGTCGAATGGCGCACGAATATAAAATGCACCCAAAAATTGAGTAAAATTAATGAAAAGCAATAGAATATGCATTGCTTTGGTTGATTTTCAAAATGTATTTATTGAATATCCGTTCTTATCTTAAATATATAAACTATTCATGTAACGTCAGTAGGCGTTTTAATCTGCCAATTGTTTCCGAAAGTTGGCGGGCTGCCAGATTGGGCTAATAGAGTTGAAACTGCGTCGCCACACAAATATTGAAATTTTTATAGAAAACTATGTACAAGTACAACGCGAAACTGCTGGACAAAATCGAAATATTGAACGCAACGTATATATATTTTTGCCATTCCCTGGAACAGTTTCATAAAAATTCCGATACAACAGATATGTTTTAATACCCCCGCTATCGATACGCGCCGGCAATCTGCTTGCAAATTTTGACAGAAGCATTGACTAATTCCTACGCTTAAAGAGGAAAAAGAGAAATTAAAGACAGATATTCAGTTGCAAATACTGCAGAATTTATTATTTATATTAAAGTAATCCTTTCGATAAAAAACTGAGATAAGTGCGAATTTGAGTCATTAACACACTGTGTAACCGCAGTCTATCGATAGATGCCGGCAATTTGCTAACTTAGCCCGCCTCTACCGATAAGTGGCAAACAAACGCGAAGACCAAGAGAGAACAAGAGAGGAGCGAGAGGCGATAGGCGAGAGGAGAAAACAGAAACATAAATTTAACCGCGAACACTGCCGGATTTTCTCTATGCACGTGCTAGAGCATTTCCATTAGTTAATTAATTGAATTAAGACTGACACAAAGTGTAACCAACCGAAGGAGACAAAGAAACTGCCGAATCATGCAGAGCATGCTGATATTGCTTGCCGCCAGTGTGTTACCAATTTTGGCAATTGTATTTGTTGCCGCATTGCTTGGCCACAAGCTATATATAAATGTGCGGTAAGTTGTGTGGGAGTGAAGGGAGGGGGGGAGGGATGACAGAATCTACCACATGGCCATATGATCATTATTGCTCTTGTTCTTGTTGTTCTTGCACAGCTCTCGGTACGATATTCAGGTGAATTGTTGGTTCTGCAACATCAACTCACGCGTCCCCTACGCGGAACGTTGCAGCTGGACATGCCGACACTGCGAACAGTACAATGGATTCACCAAGGATGGCGACTACAATCGTGACATACTGCAGCGATCCCATGACAGCCAACAGCAGTCAAGGAATAGCAGCGCCAGTGGCGGGTCCAGTGGTGGTGGCGCCTTCTGTGCCAATTCATATTACAACAACGAGCAGAACGGAGTAGCAGCACCTCAAGCTGGCAACGGCTTCTGTGATCATTGCAACGAGGCACAGCGTCTCAAAGTGGAGAAACTGGCGCAGTTTGACCCCAAGAACGAGTCCCGCTTCGAGCAGGAACTGAAGCAATACAAGTGAGTAGAGAAGTTGCCACTGCAAACATCCTTTAACTAATGCATCCTTCTACTGTACTCCTCCTCCCCAGATCGCAGCTGGAGAAACAGTTCCGTTTGTGCGACAGTTGTGAGCGACATGTCAGCCAAGTGCTCACCGAGAAGAAAAAGATGGTCCTGGGTTCAAAGTTCCTCAATTTTGTGGTCAAGTCTGCAGCTCTCCTCAAGCAGCCGCACTTCAATCACTTGGCGCGTGTGCAACAGCAACGTCGCCTGCAACGCTATCAATCGCTCATGTGCTGGCTCACACTGATCAATACACTGTGCCTGCTCTGCTTCATGCAGCCTGCAACGCGCACCCAGTTCACCTCAGTGCTGGGCGAGATGCTGGGCAAGGCACTGTACTTCCTCTACTCACATGCACTGACACTGTGGCACGTGCTGGCTCACTATGTGCAGCAATTGCTGTCCGATAAGCCCAGTGTGGACAAGGTGCGTCTGTATGCCAGCACACTGGGCAAACTGTTGCTCTACTCTGGAGGACTCAGCCAGGGGCAGGCACAGCAGGCCACATTTGCCTCCTGCTACAGTTGCCTCTATCCGTATGCAATGCTAACCCTGAGCTTTCTGCACAACATACGCGATGGACTCAAGTTTAGTAGGTTCACGGGGTTGCTGCTGCTGTGGAGTGTCTATGCGGAGGGTACGCTGGCGGAGAAGGTGCCCCTCGAGGGCAACACCTTGCTAGTGAGTGGGGGAGAGGGAGGAGCCATGGGGGAGGCAAAGCAATATAAATTTATTTTACTTTCTCTTTGCAGCTCATCGGGAATCTGGTGACACTCCTCTTGCTGCTCAGCAATCGTGACCAAACGCTGCTGCAACTGGCGCACAATGACTCCGTCGGGGACAGTTTCCATCGACTCTGTGCGGATGAATGCATCAATGATGACGAGACCATCAGCCTGCTCAGTCAGCAGCTCAGCTGCAGTGCAGCCAGCACCAACCACAACCACAATCACAATAACAACAACAATCTTGGCCACAGTCAACGTGCCACACGTGGCATACCCTCGCCCACGCAGTCGCCACAACTGGTGGCACCTTCTGTGCTCTCACTGGACTCGCTGCACTTGTCCTCGCAACGCACAGTGGCCTCGCCTACTCCCAGCTATCGCACACTGTTGCCCTGCTACGATCAGCAGCAGCAGCACCACCACCACCAGCTGGGGGCGTGGCAAACAGCAGCGGCGCCTAGTGTGGCACCCACTGGCTACGGCTGGCAGCAGCAAGGAGGTGCCCCGGCCTCCGTCTATGAGCGACGGCGTGCAGTGCCGCAGCAGCAGCAGCAGCAGCAACATCTACGCCAGAGTCTCTTGCTGCCCTCGCGACTGGAGCAGCGCAACGGGGTGGTCAGTGCCTGGGTGCATGCCACAGCCACCTGCAACAGCCCGTTGACGGACCTGCTGGAGCAGCCGAGCACGACCAGCTTGCTGCAGCAGCAGCAGCAGCAGCAACTCTCACGTACCTCCTCGCAGTCCTCCGGCTTTGAATCTCAAACGGGCAACAACAATGGGGCGGGGGCAGCAACAGGCATTGTAGGGTTCTGGGGCAACGTGCAACATCAGCAGCAGCAGCAGCAGTTGCAAGCGCCGACTGTGGCTACCTCCGACTACGGCTGGGGAGACGCGTCCCAGCGTGGATTGCGCATTCCCGCCCCCCTGCCCTCGCCCTACTCCACGCAGAGCGAGATGGGCTTCGGACGCGTCGGTTCTGTCGCGACAGCGCAGTCGCAGCAGAAGCAGCACGAGCTGCGCCCCGGGGATCTGCTGCGCAAGTGGATGGATCGCAATGCAGTCGGGATGCCAAATACCAATGGATAATGGATAAGGCGGAGGAGAGAAGCCCTCATTGAATTTAGTCACATTTCTTTACACTTTCTATCTCGCTCTTCTTCGTGCTGGGTATACCAAGTGCGCAAATACCCTATATACTATTTACTATATGTATATCTTTTTTTGGGATATAGAATAGAAGGAGACGATTTCTACACTTAAACTGGTGATCGCAATTATTCAATTAGTTATTTTTCAACTCCGGTACACACGCATTTAAGTTATTGCTAAATAAATCTATTATATTTGTTAAAACGGAATAAGTTCTGTGTTTTATTTCACAGAATTCACCAAATCTCTGTGGTTCCTAAAGGGAGTGCCATGAAATTTCCTATAGTGCTCCTGATTAAATTAATTGTTTATTTGACCTTTGCAGAAAATCTTAATTATAAATTATTCTTATTCATTATAAATTCATTTTTCATTAGTTTTTTACATTCCTCATTATTATTATTTTAATATGTTATTTGCAAATAAAGTTAATTAATTTTTCTCTATTCTAATTTTGTTTAATTGATTTCTCATTATTTTATTACATTTCTATTTGTTCATTGTCGGTCTTCGAATCCTCATTGATTTCCCCTAATTCGTTTTTATTGTCTCCAACTTACAGTAGTTCTAAATATACAGAAGGTATTTATTTGGCATTATTCATTTAGATTTACATTACATATTGTCGCCATATTTCGCACCATTGCAATTGTTTTAATGTTGTATTTACTGCGAATTTTAATTCGAATTTCAATTACTTTTCTTAGTAGTACCAAAATAAAATAATAAAGTATTGAAATTAATAAAAATAAATAAAATACAGAAATCACATTCAGCCAAACTTTATTTTCTGCTCATTTGATTTGTTTTTCATTCAGTTTTCAGCAATTTGCTCGCTGACAACTTTTGCACGTCGCAACACCAGCCGCATTCCACGGTGCCAGTGCAGTGGCGTTGCCAGCCGCAAGCCGGCAAAGCACAACAACAGGTGGCAACACTGCGGCGCTCTCTTGCAGCCGGCAGCAACAGCTGTTGTGGAAAAGTGCAACAGAAACAGCAACAGAAAGAAAGAAAAACAAAAGAAGACGAAGGAAAACTTTGGCCGGAAAAGCGAACTGCAGTTGGCGTGAAAATCAAAAGGCAACAGATCGCAACGCAGCGCAGTGAGAGAGAAGACGAGAAAGCAAGTCAAAAAACAGCAACAACAACAATAACAGGAAACACAACAAAGACTCCTCCGATGGCGAACCGAGAGCGGACAGTGATTATATTCAAATCGGAATCGGAGAGTACAGAGGTATATGCGGAGACCTTGCTGGGTCACAACTTTCAGCCGCTGTTCGTGCCGACGCTGAGCTTTGGCTACAAGAATCTCGTCGAGCTGCGGGCAAAGCTAATGGAACCGGATCGCTATGCGGGCATCATCTTCACCAGTCCCCGTTGCGTGGAGGCCTGCGCGGAGGCACTGCAGCACTCGGAGCTCCCTGGCGGTTGGAAGCTGTTGCATAACTATGCAGTCGGCGAGGTTACGCACAATCTGGCGCTGACCACGTTGCAGCAGCTCTTCACGCACGGCAAACAGACGGGGAATGCCCGCAATTTGGGTGATTTCATTGTGGACACGTTCGACGGATCACGCAACTTGCCACTGCTGTTGCCGTGCGGCAATCTTGCCACAGACACGCTGCTCTCCAAGCTGGCAGAGAATGGATTCTGTGTGGATGCCTGCGAGGTGTACGAGACCAAGTGCAATCCCCAGCTGGGCGAATGCATGGAGAGGGCACTCAAAGCGGAGAACATTGAGTTCCTTGCGTTCTTCTCCCCCTCCGGCGTCAACTGTGCCAACGAGTACTTCAAGGCCCATCAGATTGTGCCGGATCAGTGGAAACTGGTCGCCATCGGGCCCAGTACGCGGCGCGCCCTTGAGGCTTTGGGGCTGAAGGTCTTCTGCACTGCAGAGCGTCCCACGGTGGAGCATCTGGTGAAGGTGCTGCTCAATCCTCAGGACAGTCGGGAGCGTCTGTTGCGCGAGCGTGCAGCAGCAACTGCCCTGGAGTCGGCATAATTATTACTATATTCAATAAGTGTTTTATATTTTTGCCTCTCTTTGTTTCTCTCTCTCACTCTCTCGCTCTTTCTGTGTGTGACCTCCATGAGTACAAAATTAGTGGGCCCCAGCATGAAATGCTGAGTGCATTTTAAGTTATTTTCGATGTCAGATACTCACCTCGATTGAATCTAAATAAATTGGATTTCTTTTGTTTTATTTCCTTTGTTTTTTTTTTGTTCTTTACAATTCTAAATTTACATTTGGCCGACATATTTCGAATGCCGGTTGCCGGCCGCCAAGTGGTTAACAGGTGGCAACGCCAGCGGTTCGTTTCGATTATTTGTGGCGGTCGCAGCGATTATTCGTGTGTGCATGGCATTGCAAAATAAATGAGAAAAAAAATACTGTATCGGCATTTATAAAATATTTCCTGTATTTCTTTTATTTTTTTTAATGTTTTCTTTTCATATATTAACAAAATAAATAATTTAACTTTAAATTTACTTATCGGTCACTGGTATCGAGTTCAAACACTCACCCTATCGATATTGTTGGCCATCTCTGAGACAAACGATCGACAGTGCGTATTGTTGCATTTCTGTATTTACCTAGTTTTATAGGAAAACAAAAACAGTTGTGATATTTTTAGCGTTTAATGGCAGCAGTTCGTTTAAAGCTCTGACCAAGCGAAACAATTGTAAGTTTTAAATTCCGACGCATTAAAGCGCAACAAGCTGCAAACCGACACTCACTCACACACACACGCACATGCACATATATGAGTATACCTAATATATGCATACATGTGTGTGTGCAGAGGCACACATGCACACATACGCACACAGTGCAGAGTAGTCGCCGGCGGCGAAAAAAGCAATTGTTGCTGTTGCTTTTTATCGTGTGCTTTGGGTGACACCAACAACTATCGATACAATCGATACTATCGGTGCAGCACTGGCAACAGCACTAACGACATCGAAGTAATGTTTGTGCTTTTTGTGCTGCCCGCCGCGCCACTGAAGCACTTTTATTATATTATTTTTTTTTTTCGTTCCATCTTTTGTGTGACTTTCTGCGCATTTATAGCCAATAACAAACAAAGCGACAGTATTCTCTGGTGGTTTGTGTGTGTGTGCATAAAACAAAAACAGATACGAAGCAAAGAAGGAGACAGAAAAGAAGCTAACGAAACGAACTAAACTCCACGCAAACACTTTGTGTGTGCCGGTGTCAGCCAAAATTGCAGGTGAGTGTTCAGGCCAAGTTAATTGGTTTTTCTTGCCTTACACCTATGTATGTATGTGTACAAATTATATGCAATGCATGTGTGTGTGTGTGCGTATATACAATATATATTCATTTTGTGTGATCATGCAGCAATAAAAGCAATGTGGGATGAAAGCAAGAAAGCAAAGAACAGGAGAATGAGTGTGTAACGCAATGTTGAAATACCGGTGTGCGCGCGGCGTCAGTGTCCCTCTCTCCTTCTCCTACTCTGCCTCTTCTCCATACACAGTTGCATACAGGCGCACGTACGTCGTGTCTGTTTGTGTGTGTGTAAGAGAGGGAAAGGGATAGAGAGCACGACTTGAGTGCGAAGTTGGTTTGAGTGAGTCATAAACCGGTGCTGCTGCTGCTGTGTCAACATTTTCTGTTTTTGGCCATTGCAAATTGCCAATTTTGCGCCTGCTGACAGTTTTGCTGTTAATTGTTATTGTTATTGTTGTTATGTTAGCTGCATTTACCAGTTAAAACACGCGCTGACAACAACAAGCCAACTGACAAAGAGATGCACAGCAAGAGAGCGAGAGAGAGTGAGTTAGTGAGAGTGAGCGCGCTCAATTTGCGTATGTGTGTGTATGTGTGTGTGTGTGTCAATGGCTCTCTTCGCCGCCGTTTTAAATCAAATTCGCCAAAAAGTCTGTTAAATTTTTGAAATCCAGTTCAAAGCTTGACCTCGCATTGCAGAGTGAGCGAGATAGCGCACGTACGCCTTAAATTGTGAGAATTATTTCGACTGTATGTGTGCGTGTGTGTGTGTGGCACCGCCAGCTGCCATAAATCACGTCAACGTCACCGGCGGCAGCGGTTACCTTTTTGTTTATTGTTGCAAAGCGTGTGAAAATTGCACTCAATGACGCCGTGCGGCGCAACCACCGTTTTTCCAACAGCGTCGTAAGTTTTTCCACACTCACACACACACACATACAGTTGAGGCCAAGACGTTGCCGTCTTAGCGCATATTGTGTTACTGTCTTTCTTTTTTGTTGTTCTTTTTGTGCTTCTCTTTGTGTCTGCAAGTCGTTGCTCACTTCCGTCTTTATCATGTGTCGCCCTGTGCGTGCGTATGTGTGCATGTGTGTGTGTGCGGGCAACATACAATATTATCTCATTAGCATAAAGGCGCATTTTCCAGTTAGAAGTCGGCATTGTTAACTTCTCTATTAGTTTTATGCCTCGCTGGGCTGCCTTTGCCACACATACACACACAAACGTGAACACACACGCAGAGTAGACCTGTCGCTGTCCCATTCTGTCACACATTCCCAAGCCATTTGTAACGGTTTGTTTTGTGGTAACAAGAAAGAAAGAAACGAATAAACCGCAAAGCCTATGAGGGCATCCAAGTTCGTTCTAAGCTTCGCTGCCGCAGTTGCTGCTGCGGATGATGCTGCTGCTGCTGCGCGCTTGGCCCATTTTCACCAAAGGCAACGCAGCAGCGCAACGTCCGCGCTCTCTTTGGCAGAGTGTAAGACTTAGGGAAGTAGACAGAGGCAGATGGAAGAAGGCAGAGAGACGCAGGCAATGGCTGAGGCAGAGCCAGGCGAGCCGAAGGAAGTGGGCAGAGGCAGAGACAGCGTCAGCGGATGCTGCGTCCTCTTTTGTTTACGCTCACTCTTAATTACTCACTCGCGCAACTGGCTCTCACTCTCTTTCGCACTCTCTCATCTGTGCACAAGAGAGCGCGTCTTGCATATGTGTGTGTGTGCGTTCATTCATTATTTGATTTATCGGTTAAAAGTAGAACGATTCGTAATTAGCTTTTCGAAACAGGCCCAAAACGGGAAGGTGTCCGCACACGTTCTCTCTCTCCCTTTCTCTCTCTCTCAATTAGCACCTTATTTTCTATGATTTATTTGTGCGCCTCGAGATAAAAACCAGTTTGGCGGCTGCCAGCGTTGCCAATCTGTGCAAAAAAGCAGTTTTGTTCTTCTGCTTCTTGTTTTTATTGGGGCGCAAAAGCAAAGTGATGAACAGCAAACTAAATACAGGTAAGCAACGTGAACACGTGAGCGAATTTCAATTGCAGTGGGAGGCAGAAAGCGCGTGGGTGGAGAAAGGAAAAGGGAGGGGGACGGAAATAATAACGGATGTCGATTCATTTCGCGTTAAATATGTATATGTTTGATGTTTGTTTTTTTTCACCACGTATGCGTTCTCTCTCTAAATCCGGTCGTGAGTCACGCTCACATCTCTAATCTGCGCCTACAATGATAATTCGCCTTGGTCTCGTCTTCGCTGCTGCTGCGCCTGTTTTGCTTCTGCATTGTGTTTGTATTTGCCATTGAATTCGCACAACATTTTGCGCAAGCAACAACAACAACAGCGACAGCAACAAAAGCAGCAGCAGCGAAGTCGACAGCAGCAACAATGACAACGCTGACGTCATCATCAGCAACGGCCGCCTGTTGAGTTTATTTTCGCGGCGAAGGCGAATTTAAGGCAAACGATAAACAAAATTCAAGTGAATTTGCATTTTGGCGCAGCGTCGTCTACGTCATTTCGAATTTCGTTTTCGAACTTGAAAATACACTTCTTCGCTTTGCACTCTCTCTCTCATTCTCTCTTGGCTCTCACGTGTGGCTGCTTGGCCATGAAGCGTATGTACATTTGCCGGCTGCGCAGTCGCGTTGCGTGCACTCTCACTCACTTTGTTTGCTCATGCGTCGACTGCGCAGTCACTGCTGGGGGAGGCTGCGACTGTGCAACAAGTGTGCGCTGCTGCTACATTTGTTGTTGTTGTTGGTATTATGATTATATATAGTAGTACCGTATTTTATGTAAATTAACCATGTTATGCTTGACTAGTTAAGCGGGCGCAGAGAGAGAGCACGCAGCAGAGCGCATAGAGTAGTAATACATACACATATGTACGTGTGTGTTACGTAACACACGCACACACGCACACATGTAAGCGAAAAACGTTTAAATTTCAATGCGCCAGCGTTGCCACCTTGCAGAGTGCTACTGACACTTGTTACGATCTCTCATTCTACACATTTACCCACTGTGTATGTGTGTGAGTGAGAGAGAGAGCGGCTCCAAAGTCAGCCGCGTGACTTGCTTTTTGGGCTGGTGCCATTAAAAATTTCAGTATGGAGCATCTCTCTCTTTTACTCTTCTCTTCTCTCCCTTGCCTTCTCTCCACTCTTCCCGTCGCCCCTCGTTGCACACAGATAAAAAGTGCTTTGCGCTCGCATTCGCTGCGCTGCGACGCGCTGCCGACGCGCGCGTCTGCTCATTTCGCATTTGACTTTCGGTACGTGCAGTCAGCGTCGTCGGACAGCGCCGCAGAGAGCAGAGATAAAACAGAAAACACAAAAAAAAAAAAGAACAAAAAAACAAAAAGGCAACTGTGATTGTTGTTGTTGGTGTTAGTGTGAGTGCTTTACATGTTTTTTTTTGCACGTGTGCAAGTGAGAGTGTACAAAGAGAGAGAAAGAGGGAGAGAAGAGAGAGAGCAGTAAAGCTTTTCTCGTATTAAGCGCGCGCTTTTAACTTTGCATTAATTTGCATGTAAGTGAAAATATTTATGAACAGTTGCAGTTTGTGTGCATGTGTGTTGGTGTGTGTGTGTGTGTCATGTCTTGCATCCACATTTGGCAACGCCTTAAAACTGCTGCGTTATCATCTGCTTTACTTGTCCAATCAGAATTGCCCTTCACCCACTTAAAGTGTGAGAAATTAATCAACGTCAGAAATAAAAGAGAAAGAAATGAAACCAAGAAGAGCCGCTGTTGCCGCTGCTGCTGCCCCTGCTTCTGCTGCTGCGTCGTCGTCGTTGTCCGCTTGTTTAATGGGTCAAACGGCAGGCGACCTACGGCACCGCCCCAGAGCAATGCGCAACTTACACCCCCCTTTCCCCCTGCTTCTTCTGCCTCCCTTACTTCAATTCTTACTGTCTGCATTATCTGCTATCTTATCTTAGTCTTTAAGCATTGCGTGCAGTCGGTGTCGACGTCAGCGTCAGCGTCGCTGCTTGTAATCTCTTGATTCAAGTTGCGTGGGAGAGCTTTTACTTTTGAAAGTGAACACAATCAAGAGATTGGAAGTCGTAGTAGGAGGGGGACGAGGAGGAGGAGGAGGAGAAGGAGAAGAGTGTGTCTGTGTGCATGTAAGGAAGAGAGTGGGAGGGGAAGTGGGAGAAGAGTGCGTGTAAGTGCAAGGAGAGAGGCGTGCCGACAAGAGCCACTCTATTTCTACTCCTACTTCTCCCTCTTGCATGTGTATGTAAGGAAGAGAGTAGCTCATTGTCTGCAAGAGTTGCCACTCTTTCTCTGCACTTTACTCATTGTCCTCCCACTCATTGAATGCAAGAGTTGCCAGACAATAGCACACACGCTCGCACGCACGCTCTCTTCTATTCCTTTCACTCAATTGGCTCATTGTCTACTCAATTGGAGTTGAATTCGCCGCTCAAGAGATCCTTCTTCAAATAAGAAAAGCTCTGTCATGTTCAGTTTTATTAATAGCGAGGAATGTGAACATGTGTGTGTGCGTGTAAGTGTGTGCATGTCTTGCCTGATTGCGTGCTGCGGCACTTTTTATTATTTTTGTTTTTATCAATTTTGGAAACCAAAAACAGCAAAAACAAAAAGAAAAAAAGAAACCAAATTGATAAAAGCCATTTGAGAGTGCTTGTTGGCGCTACGTAATGTTCTAAATTGGGTTATGATCGTCGCCGCGCCCGACGCTATCAGCCACAGCTAGAGCTGTGTGTGTGTGTGTGTGTGTGTGCGAGTGTGTGTGAGTCGACTTTGATTTATTAGCCACAAATGATCGCAACCTTGCACCTGCAGCTGCCCAGCTTCAGCTTGAGGTGAAGCTTCGTTACAAGTCTGAGTCACGAGAGAGCTTAGACATGTACCCCCGTCTCCCTCCCACCCCAATCACCCCTTACTCTCTTACTTCTTCTCCTAGTACTCGTACTATGCTGATATGCTTTGCCTTGTCTCTGTGTGTGTGTCTGTGTGAAGATATTTGCTGTGTGATATCTTGAAACCGCACAACAACTGTCTCTCTCCCTCCCCCTCTCTCTCTCTCTCTCTCTATCTAAGCTGCGCTGTTAGAAAATTTGCCATTTAGTCAGCAGCAAACTTGCTAACGCGTCTGTACAAAGCTCTCTTCCTCTCGCTCTCTCTCCCATACGCGCGCTCTACATCGCATCGCATCGCAGCAGCAGCAACAGCGGCAGCAGCAGTAGTGGCAGCAGCAGCAGCAGCGGCAGCGACGTCAGCGTCGGCAACGCAAGCTTTCCAGTTCAGACAGTCGCGACGGCGCGCTCGTTTCAAGCAGACGCAAAAATAAAAGTTTTTCTTGACTTTCGACTCATCGAATTACTCCTTATCCTTTTCTTTTCGTGTTAAATCTATCGATATATATCGTTTAACGTTGTTGTTCCTTTTTTTTCGTGTGTTGTGTATGCAAAAGAAGAGCGAAACAAAGTGCAATCAAGAAACAACAATAGAAGAGCGGCAGAGCAAAAGCGACGAACAAAACGAAGAAGTGACAAGAAGAACGTGTGTAAGAAGGGTTGGTATACAAATTGAGACTCAAGAAAGAAGCAAAGAAAGAGAAGAATTGTAAAAGGCAGATGCATAAACAAAAGCAGAGCCTGTCTCTGATGCGGCCCACTGTGCGTGTGCGTGTGTGTGCATGTGTGTGTTAGTGTTGTCCAGTCAACGGCTTTTCTAAATTGACATACTTTCTAAAAGCGTTAGACAAGCAGAGGCCGCAGCAGCAGCAACAACAACAACAACAACAACAACAACAACCAAGCAAATCTGACCAGACAACAGCAGCAGCAACAACAACAACAACAACAACTAATGGCCACACGGCTAAGTGCCACGGCAAACGCAGCTGCGACGCTTGCAGCAGACAGTCAGGTTTATAAAACGGAGACACAGAAACAGAGACAAAGCGCCTCATAAACAAGTTGATAGACAGCCGGCAGAGGAAGAGACAGAGAGAGAGAAAGAGAGACAAGCAGTGGCAGAGGCAGTGGCAGCGCGGTCAGCGTCTCACAGCTTTTACTTAGTTGGTGGCGGCAACTGTGACTTGTTTGGCCAGCTCAGAGTGACTAACAGTAAAAATGCAATCATGACCATTTTGGAGACTGAAGCCCAAGCAGACTCACACAAAGACACACACACACACACACAAACACACGACAAGTTTAACTCATCTTTGAGATCGAGTGAAAATTACAATGGAAACTAATGTGAAACAAAGTGCTGGCAAAGCAACAGATTGGGAAAGAAAGAAGCCTCTACAAGGAGGTCTATTAGATCTAAGAGATTCATACTGAGCTCGTAGAGCTCTAAAGCATCTGCAGTTTAGATGGGACAGCAAGGAGATCTCTATGGGAAGCATGAGATCTATGATGAGCTCTAAGAGCTTAGGGCTATTCTTAAAGATACACGCCCAAACGAGAGTTGTTAATGCTATAAAGCAAGCAGATCTGTACAATTTGTTGAACAAGAAAGAAGTCTACAGGATTGTAGAAGCTCTATATAAAAGATATTCCTTAAAGATATATCCCAAACGGAAGCTCATTTTGAATGGAAACCAACAAAAAAACAAAAGATAAATACAACAAATATGACAATAGGATTTTAATGAAGAAAAAAGGCTAAAATATGATGAATTTGTAAATTGATGCCACATTTATTTCTCATGCTCTATCCATATGGTTTCTTTATACATTGTTCTAATCAAAATAGAACAATATAAACCATTATTTCTAAAACATAACGGATAGTATGGGTGTGTGATGTAGGTTGACCTTTGCGACCTGCTCTCATGTTGAATAGCTCAAAGATGCATGGGATATGTGAAGATCATTTATGTATGTGCGATCACATAACATTGATCAAATCAAATGGATAGCATGTTGAGAGTTATGAAGGAGCTATGATGAAGTTACAAGAGACAGAGAGAGAGAGAGAGAGAGAGGGATGTTGTAGAAATAAGCGACTACGACGGCATGCGATGTGCGCGTGTTTCAAGCTATTAAAAGTGGCTTTTTAATTTGTAATATTAGATGGTATTAGCTTAAGCTTTATGTGATTAAGTGTGTGTGTGTGTGTGTGTGTGTGTGCTTGACCAACAACAATATTTGAAACATTTGCTTAAACGTAGCTGCACTTTTATCAAAAGTGCACTCGACATGCAAGTACAAGAGAGAGAGCAAGAAAGAGAGCGAGAGAGGTGTAGACACATGTCTAGCTCAAAGCTGTTGTGTGGTGGGGGGGCCTTGATGTGCGGAGGCCATTGGCCATGATCAACGTTGTTGGCCGCATTGCTAAAATTCCGCAGCTTTCTTTTGTCTTGCAGCTTTCTTCAGTCTCTCTCTCTCTCTCCCTCTGTATCAGTGTCTCTCTCTGTTTCTCTCTGTATGTAAATTTGTGTTCAAGAGGGTAAATGTATCCCCACAGACAAAAGATAAAACATCTTTGTGAAGGTCACGCAGAGTGTGGAATTCTAAAAACATTTCGATGAGTTAATCTCCCTCTACCTCCAACGAATTCCATTTTGTGTTTCGCTTGACGACGCTTCATTGATTTTCGGGCAACAAAAACCTCATTTACATAGATGTTTCTACTCCAGGTTGGTGGGGGAGAGGCTGGGTAACTGTCCCTTCCAGCTTCCCCTTCTCCTCCTCTTTTTCCATTTTTGCAATAACGTTGATTCATTATTGTTGTCATTAGCACGAAATCAAGGCGAAAATGTCAAAAGCAAATAGCTGAAAAAAAGCGACAACAACAACAACAAGAACACATTCTTCTGCGAACAGGTTCTCATATTATTGTTGTTGTTGTTGTTGCTGTTCACGTCGCAAGTCGATAACCAAAAAAATAATAATGTAGTAGCGACTTTAGAGCTTCGCTTCGTTGCGGTCTTGTTGTAACAGGTGTAACCCGCATATGCTCTTTGCTACGACACACACACACATACACACACAGACACAGACATGGTTCTCATATAAAAAAGCACGTAGTGCACGTACCTCAACCTCTCTCCTCTCTCTCTCGCTCTTGCACTGCAAAGTTGAAGGTGTTAAGCCTACGATAAGTCTCTGCCTAACACGTCTCTATCTCTATCTCTTTCTCGCATGCGCCTCTCTCTGCGCTCCTCAAAAGTCTGAGCTCATCAAACGTTTAAAAATAGTTAATTATTAATTGATGAAATGACTAATTGTGCAATTGTTGTTGTTGTTGTTGTTAGCCCCCAAAGTGTGTGCAAATGTTTTTGATTTGTTTCTTTTCCTTTTTTATGTGTGTTTCCAGTTTTCTTCACCCTCTCTCCCTCTCTCTCTCTCTTCTATTTGTTTTTGCATGCGTCAAGGTGGAAACAATTTAATTTAACGGCGCTTGTCGCTGATGAATCAGTTGTAGTTGTTTTGTGTACTCATCGTTTATACTTGTATGTAGGTACACCTCAGTCTAGGCCACATTGACATTGTGATAAAAGCATAAAAAAAGCAAACACACGCACGCACACATACAGAGAGAGAAAGAGAGGCAACTGTTATATTGCTCTGTATGGGGGGAAATTGGCTATAAAGATTGTCATAATCCATTAGATGCCATAAAAGTTGATATTATTACGATAATATTGTCTGTTTGAGCTGGCTTGATATATTCACTACTGAACTACAGTTGCATATATAGATATATATATATATTTATAATGTAGGTTGATATATATACTATGTCTAGCAGTGTAAATCGAACTATGTCGTAGATCTGGGAACTCTTAAATAGATCTGTCTTTTCAGTTTTTTTGTTGTATATAGTTGATAGATCAGCTCCTTTACCTAGAAAATACGATTATACGATTATTAAGTATAGTTTTCTATATAGATTACATCTATAATGCTTGCAATCGAGTACTATAGACTTGGATCTTGTGTCTTTATTTTTTTTAGTAACTCTAGATAATATAAGTTTATGATATACTTAAGTCTCAAGTGCATTAACAGATTGGAAAAGGTCACACATACATATAATAGATAATATTCACATTTGTGGCAATCAACAAGACCTTCTCGGAACTGTGAATGCACTTTAGTAGAACTTGGAACTTTATTAGACATACTATATATATCTTTATCTTTAGCTACGGCCAGACATGATATATATAAGTATATAGCATTATTATGTGTAGTACATTTATGTGTTTAACCTTCTGAAATTACCTCGACATGTACTTTGAGATCTCTACACTTTGAGCCTGCTGAACTTTGTCTAAAGTTGCCACACACACACACAGCACTGTCTTGCAAGAGAGAGAGAGAGAGAGAGAGAGAGAGAGGGAGGAGTAAGAGAGAGATAACTTCTTTATCGAATTGTGTTGAATTTGTTGCCACTGTTTGCTTTAGTTTAAATGTTGTTTTAATGACAGCTGTGACGCACTCTCGTGTTTCATTTCATTTCATCTTGTTTTTTCTTCTGTTTTGATCACATTTGTCTCTCTCTCTGCTTTGCTTTCGCTTTCATAAATCAATCGAAGCAATTTATACGTCGACAGGGGCACAGCTTGATTTGTTATATTAGTCAGGATTGCCCCCAATTTGGTTATATATAGAGGGGGAGGGAGGGGAGGGTCTAGTCAATTAAGTATGGGGCATGAGATAAGCTCATACAGATGCCATGCAGGTGCACATCTCTCTCTCTCTCTGTGTGTGTGTGTGTGTGTGTGGCTGGCATATTCAACGGAAACTTGAGGCAACAATTGAAGTGCTGCTTGACGGTTTAGCGGCTGCATATCGGGTATGCATAACCTCAAAACTCAATGTCACGCATATTATTTACTCATTTTTATTGGAGTGTGTGTGTGTGTGTGTGTGTGTCTATTGTCTATGGGGTTTTTTTGTTGCTGTTGCTATTGTTGTCTTGACGATTAATATTTGCACGAGTGTTGGCAGCTGAAATAAAATTAGCTAACGAGTTGCTGCGACTGCGACGTTGACGGCGACGTCTGCTTCGGCTGTCATAAAAATAAGTTGCAAATAATAAAAATAATAGCAAAATTGACAGAGATGAGGCGACACTGTTGTTGTTGTTGTTGTTGTTGCTGTCTGTTGTCTGTTTCTAGCGATTGTTATATGTGTGTGTGTGTGTTGCATCATTAAATTGCACGGCAAACGGTTTTTTGCATGCACAATTTGTCGTTTCGTAAGCGCTAAAGCTTTATAATAATTGCATACAAATGAACACACACATCACTTACACACACACACACTGTACAGGCACAGCTGGTTTAGATATTTATCTGATGTAAATCGAAAGTTAAGCTGCAATGACGACGCCTCGTCATGTGCTGCAAAGAGAATTTCGTTTGCGCTGCTGCAATTTGCTCTCTTCTGCTGCTGCTGCGCTGCTAAAGGATAAGTGAACAGCGCTGCGACTGCACGAATAGGCTCTTGCTCTGCTGGCAAAGGATAACCGGCAGCGCTGCCTTAGCACACAGCGCAGCCTCTCTTACTTAGCAGGCAGTGCAACCCTTCTCGCACTAGGCAAGCAGCGCAGCCTCTCTCACTAAGTGGGCAGCTCAGCCTCTCTCTCTTATTGCGCTTCTTCTTCGCCTACTAACACTAAAGCATCCGAAGCAGCGCTGCCTAAGCACACGTAAAGCAGCGTGGCTCTCTCGTTTAGCAGACAGCTCAGCCTCTCTGACTAGGTAGGCAGTGCAGTTACTCTCACCAAGCCTCTCTTTACTTGTGCTTGCACTACTTGCAGTTCCTACGCACACGCAACGATAGCATTCATTGCTCTCTTACTTAGCAAGCAACGCGGTCGCTCTTTGAGTCTAACTCTCAATAAAGGATAAACACGCACTTAAAGCAGGCGCCTCGCACACGCAGCGCAGCCTCTCTTCAATTTTCCTGGCAATGCTTGCACACAGCTTTACTTGTAGAGGCTAAGGCAGTGTGTGTGATGTATACATATGTATAGAGAGGGAAGGGAGAGAGTGTGTGCTGCGAGTGCGTTAACTACTTTTGCACAAAGATAAGGCAGAGGATGGGCAGAGACATGGGCAGCGAAGGCGAAGGCGTGCAAAACATGACAAAACATGCGCCCCAAATGTCTGTCAAAGTGCGTGTGGTGTGTATGTATGGTGTGGTGTGTTTGGTGTGTTGTCGCCTTGTTGTTTTTCCATTTGTCTATTTGCCAATTTGTAATTGTTTTTTCGCGCCTGTTTTGGGGCCACTTTTCGGGCGCGGGGGCCCGCATAAAAATGCTGATATAAATTATTTTTATAACGCTAATATGCTAGTGCTCACCTTTCTCTCTCACTCTCTGCCTCCCTCTCTGTTTGTTTGATAAGATATGCACATGATTTCATTGTACAAACACACGGGGAATTTAGTGTTGCCAACGGAAGTGACGTTGACAACAATCGAACAAACAACAACAGTAAAAAAAAAAAAACAAAAGCAAACTTAATTTTATTTTAATTGTCTCTTATTCAACATTCTCTCTCAGTGTAAAACGTGAGCATTAATTTGATTGCCTATTGCGTGCGACAGAGACAGATATAGAGAGTGACATGTAATCATACATATACATATATCGAGGCGATGTCAATTTCAATTTCAATTTCAATTGCACGTAGCGGCAACTTTACGTGGCCAGCACTGATAAGCGACACGTCTCTTTCCCTCTCTCCCTCTCTCTCTCTCTCCCCTCTCTCTCTGTTGGGTAATTTGACCCAGTTGAGATTACCACGAGCACGATATATTACTATATAATGCTATACGTACTACGTGGTACTACACATACACCACATACACCACGTTCAAATTAGCCGGACCCTGTTTTAGTGTTTAGCAAAACTTTCCATTGATTGGAGCTACAAACACAAAAAACAAGCGAAAAATTGTCAAAAGAATGTCAAAATAACTGAAGTGTCACGTGTGAGTGATGCGACTGGCAGATGCCCTGTAAGAGTGCAAAGAGTGCAGAAAGAACTTTCGATAAGTTGCTTGAACTCTTTTGGGATAATGAAGGAAATGCAATCTGTATGGGGTATACAGTGGTGTATAGGGTATACAGTGGTGTATAGGGTATACTGTGGTGCATAGGGTATAGTGTGGTGTATAGGGTATACTGTGGTGTATAGGGTATATAGGGTAACAGTGATTTATAGGGTATACAGTGTTGTATATGGTACACAGTGTTGTATAGTATATACAGGGGTGTATAGACTTAACAGTTATGTACAGGGTATACAGTTAGTTAGTATGCCCAATTAGAGTCGACTTTTTGCTAGCTACAGGGTATTTGCACAGAAAACAGTCAATGTTGTGGCTTTGTCTGTCTTTGTCTGTGTGAAATGTTTGTCAAATTGATCGAAACAATTAGCAAAGCAGCGCGCGAAACAGTTTAGAAGAAGAAGAAACAGCAGCACTAGAAAAGAAAGATCCAACAAAAGAAGAAGGTAAAGTAGCAAGTAGAGGACTAGATAGAAGAAGGTGATGAAGAAGCAGGAAGTAGAAGAAGGAACAAAAAAACATTTAATTACTCAATTCTACTTTGTGCTTTGCATTCGTCAACGTTACTACGTGCAGCTCTCGGTCTGTAGCTCTCTTCCTGTATCCCTCTTTCCCACTCTGTCTCTCTCTCGCTCTCTATCTCTCTTTCTTTCCCACTCTGTCTCTCTTTATGTTGCTCTCTTCTCTTCTCCCAGTTCGTAAACGTTTCTCCTTGTCTTTGTAAACTTTCAATGAGAAATTAATAAAAAGACATAAAACTAATTGTTGCAATGAGTTGGCGCAATTTGGGATAAACGTGCGGAAGGAAGACTTTGCAAATGTCAAACCACACACACAAAGATTTTTATTTACACACACACACACACACACACACACTCACTTGCTTTATAAACACATTTGCGTGTCGTGTTTTAATAATTTTGCCGGCGTTGATGTTTTTATTTTCGCTCATTTCCAGCCTCCAACACTCGACAGCAGCCCGCCCCTTCTTCTTGCCCCCCCCTCGCTTTCTCTCTATGCCTTCTATCTGCTATCTGCTCTCCCTTCTGCTTGTTTCCTTCTCCTCCTCCTCCTACTCTCTGCTTCTCTTTCTCTGCTTTTCTCTGTCAGTTGATTTTGTTTGTATTATTTTTATTTCTTTCATTGTTGTTATTGTTTTTAGTTCTCTAGCTGCTGTTGTTGCTAGCTCTCTCTCTCTCTCACTCTTGTTGTTTTTATTGCTATCTCTCTCCCTCTCTCTTATTATTGTTGCCGTCTTGCTTGTTGTTGTTTTCTTTACGTGCTATCAAGAACATTTAAGCCTAATTTGCTTCATTAAATTGTCACATTTGTATCTCAAATGTGCCGCCGCCTCTCAATCCATACACACACACACACTCACACGCACACACACACAGCTCGTTAAGTTTTTTATAGAAATTTAGTTAAAACGTTTCTTTTTTTTTTTTTGTTTGGTTTTGTCTAATATAATTAACAGCTGCACTGTGAAAATATTTTGAAAGCGTAATTAACATTTGTTGCCAAGCCACGTGGCTCGCCTTCCCCCCCTTCCTCTTCATCTTTCTCTCTCTTCCTCCATCTGACCTGCTCCCCCTCTCTGCCTTAGTTTTACCTGTGCTCATTCAGAAGAACGTAACTAACACAGAGTTGTGCGTGACGCAGAGATACCCTAGAGGGGAAAGGCAGACAGCATTAAGTGTCTCTCTATCTTCTCTCAGTCTGTCCCTCTCCCCCTCTCTCTGTCTACCTGCCCCACTCCTTTTTCTATTTACTGTTTTACAAACGCTCATATCTTTTGTGCTGCCTGCAGCTTTACAGGGTATGCTTAAGGCCAAATACAGCAAAATAATAAAAAGAGTTTACTTGGTCAGAGATTTCAACGTTTCTAGGTTCGTTTGTTGGTTCGCTTGATTGCCCCATTTTAATTATTGACCACAAAACGACGACGAAATAGTGGGCAAAGAGGGGGAGGAGAGAGACGAGGGAGGGGAGCAGAGAGAGCAGGCTAGACGCCAGCGAGATCAAGGCGCCGTGAAAAAGACAAATAATTGCTGAAATTAAAGGCAAGAAGACAAGAGGGAAAGAGTGGGAGAGAGAGAGAGCGAACAAGGGAGAGCGTGAGAGACAGAGAGAGAAAGACAAGATATTTTTGTAGCTATTTATGAGAAATGTTTCAGTTTATGATTATTTTCATTGCGATTATTATGACGATAATGATTATTATGCGCGGCTTGGAAAGTAAAAGCGAACACGTTCGTGCCCCGAGTTGTGAGTCTTATTGTTGTTGTTGCTGTTGCTGTTGTTGTCTTTTCGCTTTTTTACGTATTGTCTTCTTTGTTGTTTGGCTTAGCGTTGCGCATACGCAATGTGCTCTTCTCTCTCTCTCTCTCTCTCTCTCAGTTGGTTCCGCTGGTCAAGCAGTAAATGTGCGCAGCTCCTTCTCTTTGCCCCCCTCCTTCCCTCCTCTGCCTGCATTGCTTTTACATTTTCATTTACCCTCTCTACGTTTGCTTTGCTCTTTGTCTTGCTGTGCACTCATTAAATGCAGTTAATGGATAAATTAAAAGACAAACATAAACAAAGACAATGGGCAAATGTTGCGCGTGCTCTAGCATTATGTAAAAGGAGAGAGAGAGAGAGAGAGAGAGAAAAGAGAGAACCAAATCAAACTGTTTTTTTAAGCAATAAAAAGACAAAGAAAGCGTAAAATCGCTAATAAATTTATCAAATAAAAGGCTAAAAGTACAAAAAATATAAATCGAATTGCATTCATTTTGTTGAGAATATTAGATAAATATCATAAAATATCATATCAGTAACGAAAATCGCAGTAATAATATTTGTTGTTTTCCCGATTTCCCATATAAAATTCTCAGCTGAACATCGAACATCGATTTATCGAACTGTCGATGTTCCCTTCAGTTCTAACGTCCCTAAGCTGTCTACGCACATGATGACAAATCATTTTCATTTCCGCTTTAATTGTCGGCAAACTTGTAAGCTTAGCATTAACCCACTGTCGCCCCCCCCACCTCCCTTCCTACCTCACACACTTCTACTGCTTTTTGCACGTTTGTGGCTTCCGTTCTATAGTTGGACTGTTGTATACCCTGTGCAAATCGTGTATTATTTGAATGAGGATTGTTATGAAGTTTCGAGATTATATTGAAAACAAGCTAAACTATGTGCATGCCAAAGTTTAAGGCTATTGCTTTGAGGTATTCGATGTGAGATGTCCAGATCAATAGATATATTCTAGGTCTTTCTAGCTGTCACTAAGCCAGTTACGTTCGAAGTTTTGTTGAGAATGTTGTAATCATCCGAAGTTGTCGCAATGACGCATAAAGAGAGAGAGAGAGCGAGAGAGAGAGAGCTCTGGTTGTATATACCTTTGCAATGATTCATTCAAACATTTTTCAATACAAGTTTAAGGAATTTGTCGCTGCTGCTGCTGCTGCTGATGATTAGAGCCTCAGGTTTGCTCGTTTACAGTATATGAGCTCATTTTGAAATTAACTTTATGATTGCGGGTTGTGTTGTTGGGAGTGTATAGTAGGGCCCTATGGGACTGTGTGTATGTCTGACTGGGCACCACTCGACTCTAGGGCAAATAAATAATGTTCAAAGTGAAGCAATGCAGGAAAGTTAACGAGCTATCGATGGGTGGCATACCCTGTACAAGTTAGTGGGCAAAGATGATCATCAATTTTATGCTTTATTTAATCGTCAAATTTAAAGTTACTTTGGGCTTTTGTCAAGTTGTTTTTAGTAAACAACTTGAAGTGATACTGTGGTATACAAATTGCAATATAATATCTACAAGTTATATATAATATATATTATTTATATATATATATATGTCGAGGGTTTCCCGCATGATGTGAGTGCCTCAGGAAATCCTCTCCTTCCCCCCTCTATGTGAACAAAAACATGATAAACACATACGAACACTCACATCAGCATATAATCTGCCTCATATGTGTATATGGTTATATGATGTATGGTGTATGCAGTGTGTGTGTGTGTACTCTTTACGGAGAAGCGATAATAAAGTCTCCTCGCGCAGATGATGTCATAATTTGTGCGAAAACCAAACCCAACAAAAATTCGAAACTTTTGGAATTATTATTAATTTGCATTTGCGATGGAATTCGACTCTGAAATATGTCGCAGGGGGTGGGGAGGAGGTATATCATATTTATATTAAATATGGCGTCTTCTTGGGAGTGTGTGTGACGTCACTGAAGTGCCGCGCGACGCATCTCAAATGTCATGTGTCAAAATGTCAATTGGTTTTTCATTAAAACAATATACGATGTTTACCTTCAATGAGAGTTAAAGTCCCGACTAGCAGTTACCATCTAAAGACTTTGCACACTCAAGATCAATTCAATGATCATCCTTTGTACTCAGTTTAAGAGCGATTTGAATTTAATAGAAGAGGAAGCACTGTTGAAATTACTTGAAGACCCGAAACAATGTTGTTGATGATGATGGGTCCAAACTCGGCTGAGGCGCTGAGTCTGCTGCCCCCATTATGAGTTGAGCTCATTAAAAATTGAAACATGTACTTAATGCTTGTTGTCAAGTGTTCTTTTCTTTATTATTTGGGGGGGAAGTTCTGGCGATAAATTCTTTCTCACATACTCTCAAGAACCCTTGACAATCACTTGTCGTAATCTATTTAGGTTTCTTTTCTTTTGTTTTTTTTTTGCATTTCCGCTCTGCCAACGATAGAAGACATTTTTTTTTGTATTTCGTTTTTATCAACACTTTTTGAAGGGCAACAACAACAGCAACAACAACAATTTCTACATCATTTCAAGTTTAATTTGAATGCACATGATTTTGAAATTAGAACCCGAGGGAAGCACCACAGTGGGGCTTTTTTTTGTTGCTTGACACAGTGCCAGGTGCAAAACCGAAATAAATCAAGATAGTATAAGATATATAATGTATATAACGTGAGCTATATTCAGTGTAAATGTCAAAGATGTTTTGTTCTCTCTCTCTTTTCTATATATAGAAGAATTATGATCGTGAGCATTCGATTCTTTTATTATTACAAATTCTTCTCCTTTTCCACAAGTGTTCAAACAATCAAATAACCTATTATTCTTTCCATCTCTCTCTCTCCCATTGCAGTCTGAACCAGTTAAGTAACGTGCAGAACTTTTGTACCACTGAAGAAGTAGAAGAACCGTTGAAATTCCCATACTAACCACAACTGGGCGAATTAGACAAGCAGCAGCAAAATGTCGCCAAAATCGGTAAGTGAAGAAACTTGTAATAGTAAAAATAAAGGGAGTCCACCTTGAATACACTTGCTAGCCTGCATTCTTCATTCTTCTTGGGTCGAAGTAAAATTCTATAAAGCAAAAATATTATTGTGTCTTTTATAATCTTTATAAATCTTATACACCTTTTATCGGCATGGGGGGAGAATCCCACACACACACAAATTTACTGTAATCGTTTGCCGGCACATTGAAATTCCATTCGATTATGCAATCAATCACAGCGCGCAAGGCAATTAAATTAATGAAAAACTCATTTCGTGTTTGTGTTAACTGATAAAAAATGAAGTAAAAAAAAGCCAAAATGGGAAACAACAAATCGATTGAATCGAAGCTTGTAAATTATGTTAGATTATCAAAAATCAGAAGCCAACAAAATAAATATACAAAAGTTGAAGAAGAAATTAAAGTATATAAATAAATATGCCACGAATAAGAGGGGAGTATAAGAAGGAAGGTGGCGGGCAAGCAAGGGGAGGGAGATAATTTGAGGTAAAGCATCTTATCGCAACGATTATTGACAGCAGCAGTAACAGTGTCACAGCATATGATGCAATAATAATCTCAAAGACGTCATCGTCGACGACGACGACGTCATCACTTATAAAAATTTCCTTTTGCTTTATCTCTCTGACGAAAAGCGCTTATACAAATGATGTATACGACGAGTAGACATGCACTTGACGTCGTCATCGTTGATGTCTGCTTCTTCTTCTTGTTATCTCTCTCTCTCTCTCTCTCTTCTTGGATATATCTTTCGGGCTGTCCATTAGTTGACAGCTTGGACGAGGCACAGAGAGTCGAATTAGTTTCAAATTTGACTGACAGTCTCCACTGACACGGACAGACGGGAGAAAGAGAGAGGGAGACAGGCACAGGATGTTGACATGTGGTGAATAAGCGCCAAATAAATCAGTCAACATTTTCAATGTCATTGTCAGACTATATATCTGAAGTGTAACTAAATTGTATAAATTATTAACTGCGATAATCGAAACAGGTGTTGCTATACCATTTACAAAGATCTAACTACTGTACAGATCTGATCTATACTGCTTTAAAGCATAAGTAAATAACTAAACAAAGATCTACTTTATGTTTGTTTCACTAAGTAGAGATCTAACTATAGTATATATTTACTGTATATTTCATTATATAAAGTACAAATGAAGAGCTTACTATAGTTTGGATCTATTCTCCACTTCACTGTAGTAGAAGTAAAGACCAGTATATGTAGTAGCAGTAAAGATCTAACTACAGTTTGGATCTACCTTATATTTCACTAAAGTATAAGTAGAGATCTAATTAAAGTTTAGATCTACTCTATATATCACTATAATAATAGCAAAGATCAATATAGTATAAGTAAAGATCTAACTTGCAGTATAGATCTATTCTTTAGTTCAGTAAAGTATAATTAAAGATCTAACTATAGCCAAAAAATAGAACAAACTAAAGCAAAGTATTACTCTATATATATCACTAAAGAGTATAACGCGTATAGTTTTTATTCCGGTTCTCCTTGGTCTTCTAGTTTCTCTAGAGATTTTTGGACTTTGAGCGCACACTAAATGAAAAATCCACTTTCCCCCGTCCCGTTCTACTTCCCCGATTTGGCAGTTATATTGTATATTTACCTTTGTAGGCTTGGCCAATTGCAGTGTTGTTTGATTGGAGCTGACAGGCAATGCGTCGTATGATTGACGCTGATTTGTTGTTTCCCCTGGCCGGGCCCCCCCAAAGGAAGCCATGGGCGGAGCAGGGCAGGGCAGTTAAGGAGGAGAGGAGGGGAGAGAGAGCTATGTCTCGCATGCCATAGCTGACCTTTTCATGGACAGTCAGTTCTAGTCACTTTGGACAGCTGTGCGCTGTCTATTTTAAGCGGCATAATTAACATACAATTACTAACTAACTAGGTAGGTAGGGAAATTACAGGAGAAACTAAAGAAAAAGCAGACAGGGGCAGGTGAGCGCGAGAGGAGGTGGAGGTAGCAAAGTCGACGTTGTCGCTTGTCTGTTTTGCTTTGTGGGTGTCAAAGAGCCCCCCCTCCCCCGCCTGCCTTTCTCTACTAAAATTCTGCCTGCGTTCGATTTCTCCCCTAAGTTGGACAGGAAAAAAAAAAAGAAACCAATGGCAACTTTTTTGCATTTTCCTCAGTTGCCGCTGGACAACGAAACAACGCGCTACATTAGTCGCATTGAAAATCGCGTGGAAAAGTCTTTGACTCTTTTTTTTTTTGTCAGTTGAAGAGTGTGTGTTGTGTGTGTGTGTGTGTGCGGCGCCACGCGCCAAGTGAAACTCGTAATTATTCAAAGGCTACTGAAGAACGCCTGGCTGCCCAAAATGGTCGTTGTGTCCGACAGCCGGGCACGTCTATCGCGCTACGGCAGCAGCAGCGTGAAGCGCAAAACGGTAAATTCTATTAAGCATTTTCCAAATGGCAAAATCAATCCCCCTTTCATTTTCATATATCACTTGTAAGCGACATAATTCCGTGTAGTTTAGTGTAAACGATTGGAAATGTTACATAAAATGTGCTTATTTAACTGCGAGTTGAAATTACTTGCTATATGTACCCTGTAGGCAATAGAAATCTCGAGTAGAGGGTGTATGCAGGTGTCGTATAGAGTGAGGGAGAGATCTATAGCTTTTGCTTCATGGCTTTATGCTTGATACCTATCAATCTCTGCTATTAAGGCAGATATAGTTCTTAAATTTAGTATATATCTGCCAACATACTCAACACAAATGAAGTAAATTTCAAATATTGTCTAGCTTTGCATATCTTTAAAAAAACATTAGAAACATGAGCCTGCATATCTTTTGAATAACATAGTAAATTTCGATTAGATGCATAAATTAAACTCGAGCTTCGATTATAAAAAACAGAAGATAGCAGTTGCAGTTTAGGAGTTAAAAAGAGACTGTGTTTGATACCTAACGATCTTTGCCATCAGGGTAGTTACAGTTATTAAATTAGGTACATAACTTCCCCAGATACTCAACACAAATGAAGTTATTTTCAAATTTTGTCCACCTTGCATATCTTTTGCATTACATGGGATATTTCCAGGGTATCGGGTTTAACTCTCTCTCTCTCTTCCTTGTTTTGTGCAGTTTTCATTAGTTTTTCCAGTTTAATTGAATAACTTGCAAGTCAATTGCAGTATAAGTGCCTATATATGATAGTCACATTGTAGATTTTCTGTTTTTCTACCAGCTTTGCAATTATTTTCAAGTCGAATTTGGTTTTCTTGCATTTTTTTATGGCTTCCGTCTTGACCAAAAAAAAGAAATACTTGTTGTGCGGGCAACATTTTGCCATAGCTGCGAGCAATTTGTCATGCAACAGTCGCTCCACAGCAGCCGCCTTTTAAAATGCGACAAATAGCAGTTGCAAATGCAGGTGGGGAGGGGGAAGGAGTGTGGGGGAGAGAGGGGCGGGGCATGTAGAGTCATCATCAACTGGTTGGTTATGCGACCGCTTCCGTTGCCACAGTGGGGCACATTCAGCGATTGACTGAGTTATGTCTGCTATATGCACGTACAGTGCACACACACAGGTACATGCATGTACACTCACACACATGTACAGGTACACACTCACCGATACACACACAGACTCGGGCAACAACACATGCATTAACCCAAAAACGTTAATTGGATTGAAATGAACGTTTTCAATTTCCTTTGCATTGTGTCACGTTTGATTTGCATTGCGAAAAAAGAGCACAAACAAACAGCAGGTAAACCAGAGAGAGAGAAAGAGAGAAAAAGTGAGTGAAAGAAGAGAGATAGGGAGGAGAGCAAAATAACAACAGTAACAATTGTGACAATAATACAAAAGGAAAAAAAGAAAGAAAGGAAAATGAAATGAATTGAATTGAAGACTGAATTGTGTTCACCTTATGTGTATATCATAATATCGTACATTATAATAGCGTATATTATATACAAAAAGACTGCCGAGCCCTGCTAAAGAACTCCTCAGATTGTTGCCCTTTTGCATTTGTGTGATAACAAGCAAGTTATCGATGACGTTTTGCGTTTATATGGCAAGAAAGAAGAACAACCTATTTCCAAAGCACAACCTATTTCTATTGAGTACAAAATGTTTGCAGACACAAAAATACTGTTATATAATAATGGGAAAAGTTGACGACTATCAGTCAGACAAACGATTATGATAGGCGATAATTAAAGATCGATAACAAGGCAATTAAACTTATAGAGGGAGTGTGTGTTTTTTTCTTTTTTGGCATAGACAATAAACATGTGAGCATTGCACGTGTCCGTTGGCTAATTGAGGACTTTCTCTCTCTCCCTCTTACCTGTCCCTCTTCCTCCCTACCTCTGTCTTTCTCTCGCTCTCTCGCTAACTGGCACACAGTCAGAGGGGAAAATCAGTTTCGGAAAATGTCAAGAAGCAATCAAGCATGACATCAACAGCGCAGATAGTCCAACCGAAGCGGTGCCCACCCGCCCCACTGTGTCACATGTTCAATGTACAGGTGTGTGTGTGTGTGTGTGTGTATTTGTATGTCACTTGACCATAAGCAAAGCGCGTGGGCGAAAGGTTTGACAAATGCGCGCTATATGAAGACAGAAAGAAAGGCAAGGAAAGAGTTGATAAAATGCACATGAAATGGACACGTGATGCTTAGCGAGGATTTGAATTACCTGTCCGTCTTACTTGTAGATAATGTTGACATGTCTGAAACTGTTACGATTCTCCAGCGATATGTACCAAATGCCATCGATACATTCCAGTTGGACTTTGGCTAGTCGAAACTTCAGCACTAGTTTCATTTATATTCAAATAATATATCCAACTACTATAGATTTGTGGTTCTACAACCTTATCGCTCTACTATCGATACAAGTGGTAGTAATCGTTATTAACTATCGATAGATATGCATAGCAACCGTTTTACTATCGATAAATTTGTAGTTATTGTTACTATGACTATCGATAGTTATGAGTAGGAATTAATCTGTACATCATTTTGGCTTTTCGCATTTAACGATTAACCTTGTAATCGATTTAGAATATGATTGTTGCAATTTTTGCTTTACTATCGATAAGCTTGTGCTAATCGTTACTTTTACTATCTATATTGTGACTTATATTTAAGTTGAAAGTGCTTTATCACTATTATTACTTGTTTTACCATCGATAGTTGATAATACTATATTTTCTTATTTAATTTAAGCACAATTCTCTTTAGTTTCATACTAACTCACGATTTCTTTATGTTTTTTTTTGTGATATTTGCAGCTAAATGTGCGCGTCACGACAATGGACGCCGAACTGGAGTTCGCCATTCAGTCGACAACGACGGGCAAACAACTGTTCGATCAGGTGGTCAAGACTATCGGTCTGCGTGAGGTTTGGTTCTTTGGTCTGCAGTATACGGACTCAAAGGGTGACTCCACATGGATTAAGCTATACAAAAAGGTAACTATCACAAGCAAAATAGTTAGAGACGAGCATTATCTAAGTTATTGTTAGGAGAGATTTTAGATAAATTCAGATATAAATCTAGATATATATATATATATACGCATCATCTGTGTGTTATTTAGCCCGAATCGCCGGCCATTAAGACAATCAAGTATTTGAAACGCGTTAAGAAATATGTGGATAAAAAGACAGCCGATGGCAATGGACACAATCAGACAGATGAGAGCGAGGAGGATGACGATGCCGATGATATGGTGGGAGGAAAAGAATACAAAACACTTTCGCCCCCCCTACAGACCTGGCTGAGAAATAGTTACGCTTGATTGTCCTAAATGTATTTAGTAGAAATAGAATCCCCTAGGCTACTTTGCATGCCCCTACTGACTACTACTAGCTAATAGAGTTGTTAAGTGGATAACTATCATATTTATTATATACGAATCTAACATAATCTGATCTTTGATTGATTCTTTATCAAACATGCTGCGCACTTTTTACATTGATCGCGCACAATTTGAACAACAATAAAAAACAAACAAACTTAACTAAAATCACATATATCACCACAGACTGGATCAATGCCGTTTTCCACATGGGTAACGAAAGGGCAACTAAATATAGAATATTTTATTTGAATATTATTGATCTTTGGCGTGCCAAAGCGAATGTAATCCTTGCAGATTAGTACAGGTTATACTAACTATAACTATAGCTTGCTCTTAAAGAACTTCTGCAAGGGTAACAAATTGTATAATGAAAAGAAACTCAATAATGAACTTGTTGCTGATGATTGATGGAAACTAATTGATGTTTTGTCTATTGTTGTACAGGTTATGAATCAGGATGTTAAAAAAGGAGAATCCCTTGCAATTCAGATTCCGTGCCAAATTCTATCCGGAAGATGTGGCCGATGAACTGATACAGGATATCACACTGCGACTCTTCTATCTGCAAGTGAAGAATGCCATATTGACCGACGAGATCTATTGCCCGCCGGAAACGTCGGTGCTGTTGGCCTCGTATGCGGTACAGGCGCGTCATGGGGATCACAATAAGACCAACCATACAGCCGGTTTCCTAGCGAACGATCGCCTGTTGCCACAGCGTGTTATCGATCAGCACAAGATGTCCAAGGATGAGTGGGAGCAATCGATAATGACCTGGTGGCAGGAGCATCGCAGCATGTTGCGCGAAGATGCCATGATGGAGTATCTGAAGATTGCTCAGGATCTGGAGATGTATGGTGTTAACTATTTCGAGATACGCAACAAGAAGGGCACCGATCTATGGTTGGGTGTCGATGCACTTGGCCTCAATATCTATGAGCAGGATGATCGATTAACGCCCAAGATCGGTTTCCCATGGTCGGAAATTCGTAACATTTCGTTCTCTGAAAAAGAAGTTCATCATCAAGCCAATCGATAAGAAGGCACCCGACTTTATGTTCTTTGCACCACGTGTTCGCATCAATAAGCGCATCCTGGCCCTCTGTATGGGCAATCATGAGCTGTACATGCGTCGTCGCAAGCCCGACACGATCGATGTCCAGCAGATGAAGGCGCAGGCGCGCGAAGAGAAGAATGCCAAACAGCAGGAGCGGTAACTAGCCTATTATATTCTCCCATCTCTAGTCTTCTTCTTCTTAAATCCTGAATCCTTCCATGTTCTTTGTGCAGTGAGAAGCTGCAGCTGGCGCTGGCAGCCCGCGAACGCGCCGAGAAGAAGCAACAGGAATACGAGGATCGACTCAAGCAAATGCAAGAGGAAATGGAGCGTTCGCAGCGCGATCTGCTTGAGGCGCAAGAGATGATACGCCGGCTGGAGGAGCAACTGAAACAGTTGCAGGCCGCCAAGGATGAATTGGAGCTGCACCAGAAGGAACTGCAGTCGATGTTGCAGCGTCTCGAGGAGGCCAAGAACATGGAGGCTGTCGAGAAGCTCAAGCTTGAGGAGGAGATTATGGCCAAGCAGCAGGAGGTGCAGCGCATTCAGGACGAGGTCAATGCCAAGGATGAGGAGACCAAGCGTCTGCAGGATGAGGTTGAGGAGGCACGTCGCAAGCAGGTAAACCACGTCCCCCCCCCCCCGCTCTCTTTCTGTCTCTCTCTCTCTCTCTCTCTTTAAGATTACCTGTTGCTAATCACATGTTTCTTTTGTTTAGGCTGAGGCTGCCGCTGCTCTGTTGGCTGCATCGACCACACCGCAACATCATCATGTGGCCGAGGATGAGAACGAGAACGAGGAGGAGCTGACGAATGGCGATGCCGGCGGCGATGTGTCGCGCGACCTGGACACGGACGAGCATATCAAGGATCCAATTGAGGATAGACGCACGCTGGCCGAGCGCAATGAGCGCCTGCACGATCAGCTCAAGGTGTGTAAAAGGCTTCTCTCCCTCTCTCTCTCTCTCTCTTTATTTTAACTGTCTCCCTATCTCTCTCTCGCTCTATCTAGGCCCTCAAGCAAGATCTGGCGCAGTCGCGTGACGAAACGAAAGAGACGGCAAACGATAAGATTCATCGCGAGAATGTTCGCCAAGGACGCGACAAGTACAAGACGCTGCGTGAGATCCGCAAGGGCAACACAAAGCGTCGCGTGGATCAGTTCGAGAACATGTAAAGCTTGCAGCCCCACGCCACGCCCCCAAAACTAACTAGCAGCGCTCCATATCCCTCCTCCTATATATCCTACCAATGCCCCCAACACCAACACCACCACTACCACAAGCAGACACACACTCACACTCGCACACACCCGAGAAGAACACCATCCCCTCCAGATAATGATAATGAATATGAAGATATATGCATATATATAACTATATTTCCGCAACCGATTTTCTTTGTTGTGTATGTGATGAGCCTATGCGACGTGTATGTATAGCAGAAGAAGCAGAGCAGAAGCAGAAGAAACAGAAATAGAACAGGAGCAGAAGCAGAAGACAATGAATAACTAGAAGAAAAGCATGTGGAATTATGGAGAGAAGAATATCAAGCGCAGCGTTATAAACAAAATCGAAAGACACAACTGCCAAATACATTTGACAGTCTCGTGTTAAACGACAATCAATCAATCAATCAATCAACCAACCAACATCAATCAGTTAGTCACCTACTTTTCCCCTCCGCCCTTTCCCTCACGCAAGCCACGCCCATTCAATCAATATTGTAAAATTGTCGCAAATTTCAACACACACACACACACGGCACACACGGCGAATTGCATCCCCCCCGCCCCATGGATCCGATTTCTTTGTCGTTTTTGTGCGCGCATCGAAATGAGAGAAAAAAAGAGTATAAAACAATAACAACAACAACAACTACAACAACCATAATAATAACAACAACAGCAGCAACAAGAAGAGAAAACAACAACAACAAAAAGCTATTTGCATTTTCCCCGTTATAAATATTATTTTTATTATTATATAATTACTATTTTTTTTAAATTTGTATAATTATATAAGAACTTGATTAATTGTTTCTTAAATTAACTTGCGAAAGAAAACAAAACAAAAACAAAACAAACAAAAAGAAAAAACAATATTTTTAATTAATATTATTACAAAAACAAAAGAAAAAAAAACAAGAAAACGAGAAAACACAAGTGACAACAAAAAGGAAACAAAAGCATAGATTATACATAAACTATATTTTTCTTCTTTATTTTTGTTTTGAAAGAAATCTTTAAAAAAAAACTATTGTGAAAAACCAAACAAAAAAGTTTTTAAATTAAACAATAAAAAATGTAAAACAAAAAAAAAAACCGAAGCTAACGGGAATTTATTGCAGTAAAGGGATTTTATGCGAATTCATATCAAGTATTGAATCGTATCATCTAATTTTAATATGATCTGTCAATCTTTATACAATTAGAATCCATTATAATCTATTTTGAAAATAAGCAGAGGTTTTCTATGGCTGAAACTCAATTAAACCAAATAGAAAGAGACAGATAGAGAAGTAATTGCTACAAAATATCACAATGATTGTAGAGTTTTAGGGATTGTTAGAGGTGGGAGAGGAAAGAATTGTCTACTTGGGAAACAAAGCTGTATTCAGCTGGGTGTTAACTAGCTTTGCAATTCTACAGGACTTTTCTAACATTCTCTGTCTCTTTCTATCGCAGTTGCGATTGGAAGTTGCCCTCAATGTTCGATTGGTCTCCTAACTAGTCCCATGAAAATGGGGAAACTACGACTTCTTCTATATAAAACAAGTAGTAAATTGTACGGTATTTGTATTTATTTATACTTTATTTATTTATATAAAGTTTTGACAGACATTTTGCTCAGAATATTTCCATAATTTGTTGGAAATTGGCAGCACTTTTTGCTAAGAAAAGAACGAATTGTGTTGCATACTTGAAGGATGCTTGAAAAAGAACTTAAAAATACTTGATTTCGTTGCATACTTTTGAGCGCATTTGATTTTATTCTAACAGTTCACTGTAAAAATACGTTTTTTGGTCCGCCACGCCCCCCCTGGCGCTTTTAGGGCGTTTTTCAAACCGTTTTTTTGTTAAAAAATCAAGAGAAGCTGAAAAAACTAGCCAGAACTTTGCAGCCGTCTCCAGGACGAGCTGTACACTCTACGAACTTGGCAACTCGTCTACTGTTTAGAAAAGAAGAAAAAGAACAAATTGCAAAAAACCGCATGTCGCTAGCAGTTCTGGTTTTGCCGCAATTTCCAATTGAAAACTGGAAAAAACTGCCGTTATTCCAAATGAAAAACTGCTTGTTTTATTGCTAACAGAGCGCGTTAAGCAAGCAGTGAACTGCTTGCCACTGCTTACACGGCCAACAACAACCACAGCGCCATCCTACGTCTGGCAGAAGTAAAGTTTGAGATGTTTCTGGAAAAAAGTTTAGATTTCCCGCTATGGCAACTTGAAAATAAATAGATGTAACGAGAAAAAAGCTAATTATGCAGTGTTGGGCCCACGTAGTCTGTTTGGGAAAAGTTTAGTGGGTTCGCTTTACAATTTGGATCTAACTAGAGTATGTATTGTACATATGTATATATACCTATCGTAATCATTATATTAATGTGTACATCTGTTTAAGTAAACCTTGATAACACGAAGAAATAGAAGCAAGCTAATGCAATTTTACCCTGATTTGCTGTCAGTTCAGTAATTATGATGAACAATCGGCCAATGAAGACCAGTTTAGATTTTAAAAACAACTCAACATAATCAGTGCTAATCAAAGTAAGACATAATATGAGATGCACGGATTACTTTTCACTTCTGCACCATTATATTTATATAACTGGTATAGGAAATATAAACCTGCAAGTGTGTAATACCTTCGACAGCCCAGAGTATCCTTTTTCCCTTTCGCATAATTCTAAATCATTCCTGTCAGCATCGGCAAATAAAACTTCGCACTTCTTGTTCGTTGTTGTTGCTACTAGCGCTTTATTAATGCAAATATCAAATTGATAACAATTGAATACATTAGCTATATAAGATGTATGTATAAGTACGATTTAGCAGATATGATGTTGATATATGTAGACAAAAAAAACTTGGATTATACATAGATACATGTACATATATAGTATATAGTATATGGTATATATATAGTATATGTATAGTATGGTATATGGTATGCCATGTATAAGGTTTAAAGACCAATCAACCGCATGACTTAGGGCTACGATTCGACAAAAAAAAATGCAATCGATAGACAGTGTTTCGATTCGATTCGATATACACGATATCGGCTTATATAGTGTGTGTGTGTGTGTGTGTGTGTATACATATGTATATGTATGTGTAGAACATATTTATTGTAGAAGGCACATAATTACAGGCGCATACCCCAAGTGGAGCACTTGGTGTCCCATTGGCGGCATTGAGCCGCATGGATTGGGGCTCGATCTACCTCCCTCTTATCTCTCCCTCCCTCTCTCTCTCTCCCCTCCCCCTCTTGTGTGTGTGTGTGTGTTTGTAATTTACAGTATAGTTGAGTATAATGATGCCTATCGTTCGTACCCTAGTAGGGATTGACTGCGGCCAGGCCGACGCGTCCGCCGGAGCGAGCAAACACTGGCTCCGCATAGCTGTGGCGATACCCCTTGGGCATGCTGGACAAGGGTTTGCCCGACGTTGAAGCTGCTGCGCCGCCACTGTTGCTGCTGCTGCTGTTGGGCGTCGGCGCTGGCGATGGATAACGTTCGGCGTGATGGCGCGACGAGCTCGATGACTTTGCAACGACATTCACCGGCTCCGTGGGCTGCATGTATTCGCGCGAATGCGTGCGCAGCTGATGACGCGACTGCGATGCGCGCTCCCTCTCCCTCTCTCTCCCTCCTCTCTCACGCTCCCTTTCACGTTCCTCGCACGTTCCCTCCCTCACGTTCCCTCTCACGCTCATGACGATAGGCATCGTGCTCACGTGGCTCCTCGCCGCGTCGCATGGGATAGTCCCGTTCGCGACGATCCCGCTCCCTCTCCCGTTCCAGGCCATGCCGCTGCTGCTGTTGATGTTGCTGCTGCTGCAGCTGCTCCTGCTCCCAGTGCTCGCGGGAACGTGCACGCGAACGACTCATTAGCTGCTCCGCTACTGGCGCTCCACGTGCTGGCGCTGGCTCATCATCCTCGTCGCTCCACTGCTCGTAGCTGTTGGGTGGCTCCATGGAGCCGCGTCGTCGTCGCGACGATGATCGGTAATGATCGGATGTGGCATGTCCGGGAGCTGCAGCGGAGGCAGCCACGGCCACGGCAGCGTTGCTGCTGCTGCTGTCACGCTCATCCAAATCATAGCGACTGCCGACATGACGTTCCATGGCGCGGAACTTGTCCTGGCATCGTGGAAGCGTTCGCGTGGCGAGACCTGTGCACCGACGCTCGAGGCACTGGCCACAGTATCGCGCAGGTGGTAGCCATCGCCGTCGCGACTGCTTGGCTTTGGGGGCACGACTGCTGGGCGGCTCGTCGCTATAGCGCATGCCCGTCGACTTCATCATCTTCTCCATGCTCTGGATGTATGGCAGGCTCTCGGCCTCGCGATAGGGATTGCGATCCCGCGATTGCTCCCGATCGCGCTCCCTTTCCCGCTCTCTTTCTCTTTCCCTCTCTCGTTCTCTCTCTCTCTCCCGCTCCCTCTCTCTCTCCCGCTCCCCCTCCCTCTCTCTTTCTCTTTCGCTCTCCCTTTCCCTCTCCTTTCCCTGTCTCGTTCGTGCCTCTCACGTCGCTCTGCAATGTTGCTGCTGCTGCTGCTGCGCGTCTGCTGCTCTGCCCCGCCACGATGCACTGCCGCATATTTGTTGTGTGGCAGCTGCTGCTGCTCGAACGGCAGCTCGGCGGGATCCACATACCGATGGCGACTGCCGCCATAGCGTTGCGCCTCCTCCGCCGCATACGACTTGACCGGCTGGTGATGCTGCTGCTGCTGCTGCTGCTTCTTGGTGGCATATTCCATGAACTTCTGCTTGTCTGTCAGATTCTCCTTGCGATAGCCGCCCGACATGGACAGCGGTGGCTGCTGCTGCTGGTGCTGTGCCGGCTCACTGCACGGATCCGAGTCATCGAAGTCATCCAGCAGCAGCTCATCATCGTGCAGTGAACGCTGCTTGACACGTTCTCGCTCCCTCTCCCGCTCTCTATCTCGATCGTGTGCCGATAGTTTCTTGTTGAGCAATCGATTGATCTCATTGTATTTATCGGTATCCCGCAACTTGCCCTCGTGTTTCATTGCTGGCGCCTGGTGCTGCTGCTGCTGCTGCTGCTGGTGCGGCTCCAGCTGCATAACCCGATTGAACTTGGCATCGTAATCAGCTGGACGCATTATGATCGGTTTGATCTCATCCTCGCGTGACCAGGACTTGCTCGACGATGCCGGCGTCTTGGTGCGTTCCCTCTCCCTCTCTGCTCTCGCTCACTCTGGCGCGGCACATACGGCTTGGCGGGCAGGTCGCGCAGGTAACTGTCCTCCGGCGGCTGCACGGCGCTCTTCCTCTTCAGCTGCGCGTGCGGCGGCAGTGCGATTTGCGATGGCTTCAGTGCAATCACTGAGTTGTCCGCCTCATTCGACCAGTGCTCGTCATCTGCAGGGGTGCGAAGGGGGGGGGGAGAGATTAGTAAAGTGGTTACTCAGCTATTTACAGAAAAGTGTCATACCCTGCACTCAGTAGCTGAAAAGGGGTCTATACTCATACAAATAGTATATATATATGTTCTTGACTGGTATCAATGTAATGAAGATTTCTTTCTGTCTTTCCCTTTTTTTGATTTATTAGAATTTGTTGTACCCTACTCAATATCTGATATTATAAAGAAATACATATATGTATATTCTCCAACTTTTATCAAAATAATAGCACTCATTTTTTTCCTCATTGTAATAATTTTCCGCATTCCTTCTTTCTGTTATTTGTTTTTCTTTAAATAAATACGAATTTCGTAATATTATAAAAATATTTAAATATTACAAATGGTTAAAAACTATAAACTCTTATAACTATTCTTCTCATTACTTTGAGAACAGTTGTATACATGTTCTTGATCGCTAAAAATCGATGATAAATAAGATTTACTGAGGTTTTTTCCAATCAAGCTGTAATAATTTCTTTAAAAATCATTTGAAAATTTATAAAAAATTCAATTTGTTGCTTAAAATTGATCTTAAGGATTCAATACTACGACCTATTGGCAAATGGAATCTGAAATAATCATCAACTTGTTCTGCCTTTAAGCCCACATGTCTTTGTTAAACTTGACCGATCTATGTCGGGACTTCTACTCACTTTAAAGTTTAACCTAATTTTAATTACTGCAAACTTAAGCTCAGCTACACTCCAATACCGTTCAGTGTTGGTTAATGAATTTTGGCCTGCGTATTACCAAACTGTATGCAGGGTATTTGCAAGTCGACTCGGTTCTTCTCAACTTTTTGTCTACTCACCGCTTGAGCTGTTTAGCTCCTGCCGTTCTGGACTGGGCGCCAGGTCGGATCCGATGCCCGACGAGCCGCGCGAAGACACCTGTTTGCCATTGGCATTGGTGGGCGGCGCAGTCGCTGCTGCTGCAGCTGTCGACGTTGCAGCAGCAGTTGCTGCTGCTGCTGCTCCCTTGGGCGTCCCGGCGCCGCCCACAATGAGTGCATTGCGACAGCGACGCAGCTCGATGGCCGTCAGGTTGCCCTTGGAGCGGTGCACGGTGTCATAGTCACGCGGCGGCAGCAGCAGCGGCGGCCCGTTCCCATTGAGCTTGGCCCGCAGCTCGGCGGCCAGCGAGTCAAACAGGTCGCTGTTCTGCTGCGCCGTCAGCGGCGGATGCGCGTGAGCGTGTGTGTGTGCGTGAGCGTGCAACGAGTGCGAATGATGTTTGTTGTTGTTGCCGCCGCCGCTGCTGCTGCTGCCGCCACCATGATGCGGCGGCGAACGGGAGACTGGCGAACCGGCCAGGCCGCCCACATGCTCCTCGCTGCACTCAGATTCGCGTGTGCTGTTCCCAGTGTCGCTGCCCAGCGAGCTGCTGAACCGTTTCGGCGATGTCTCGTGACGGCGCTGCGACTGCGACTGCGACTGTGACTGATGATGCTGCGAATACCCTGCACTTGAGTGATGCTGTTGTTGTTGTTGTGACATGTGATGCGATGACAAGGACGACGATGTTGACTTGTCTGCGACATCGTGTCGCTTGTCTGTCACGCTGCTGTTGTTGCTGTTGTTGTTGTTGTTGCTGTGGTTGCTGATGGGCGGCAAAATGCCCAATCTGGAAATGGGAGGAAACATTGAGGTTTAAATAAAGCGAACTTAAGACGGCAGATATGTATATAAAGAAGGAATAAAGTAAATTAAAGTAAACTTATCAAATTGAACAGAACTGCTGAACTGATAACATGCATCGATCGAAAGAGCTTAATGAAGGATATAAACAGCATATATACTTGATATATACACCATATATACTTGATAAATACACCTTATATACATGATATATATATGTGTAAACAACTTCTGTGTTTGTTGATCACAACTCTGACTAAAATTTCAGTAATCATTTGCGTAATGATGGTTATTGCAGATACTAAAAATGAGCATTCTACCTTTGACATTGCGCTTGCAGTTTGAGTTTTATCAATTAACGAGGATGCAAGGGGGCGTGGTCAACTTCCAAATAAAACTTGGACACACTCTATTATGCACAAGTGTGGTCATAAAATTGGATGGCTCTAGCTTTTATGGTCTATGAGATATAGGCGTTCATACGGACAAAAAGACAGACAGGGGTGATTAAGAATATATATGTACACATACTATATACTTATGAGAATGTATTTAGTCTCTTTCTAATTGTGACGCTTACTTCGAGTTGTCCATGTCCTAAATATTGATAATATTATTTGCCAGACTACCCCTACTGATTATTATTTAAAAAGGATGCACAGTGACAGCAGTTTGTCACACTGTGCCGTTGCTGCTGGTCGTGGGAAAGTGCCAAACTAGCCAAGGCGGGCGCAATCTTCATTTCTATCTGCATCTGCAACTGCATCTCCATCTGCATCTGCATCTACCTCTGCATCTTCAACTCTCTATGTGCAACTGCAACTTCATCTGCAGCTTCGTCTCGATGTCATTATCATTAGCAGCAAATGTAACGATCTGCCACAGCAGCAGAAATCGCCATCGCCGTTTAATGGAGTGTCTAAGTGGCCAAGGCAGTTGCATGCCACTCTGGGGCTGCCTACTCGCTTCCTGCTTGCTGTGCGGCAGGCAGGCCAATTAACTTGCAGCTTGCGGTACATTTAAAGAGTTTTCCCCGAAAGTCGGCGCTGCAGTGAACTTTATCAATGCCAAATCTTATCACGACGATTGCAGTAAGCAAGTCTCCCCTGATCTAGTTACCTAGTATCAAATATAGATACGATAACTGTAGATCTTCAAGTGCAGCTTATTTGTTGGCTATACTAAATATATATATAGACAATGTTAACTAGATCTTTCGTTTGAGGTTTTTATACCCGTCAAATATATAATGATGTTCAATAAAAGGTATACACTGCGTCTTGTTACACAACAGTAGGCGTGGCAGAACTCCATAAAGTATATATATTCTTGATCAGCATCAAAGCCGAGTCATTTCAGCCTTATCTGTCACTCTGTCTGTCTGCCTGGCTGTCTGTTCTTCTGTCCGTATGTTTAAACCTCAGGTGAGAGTAACATTCCTAAAGCCAACATGATGTGCCGAAGACTTTGCTGTTGGGAATTGTAAGCGTGTTTGCAACTGTTATTCAAAGTTGCGCTCTACTGTAGAGTTTATTACTTGTTAACTTTAAGTTATTTCATAAAAAAACAGCTCTTTTATCTGATGTATGCCATATAATATATGCTAACTTAAAATACACTATACAGTTCACACATTAAACATTATCTTTAGCTTACTATGTAGAGAAGTCAATTCGATGTGCTTACTCACCTTGTTTCGAGCTCCTCGAATCGCTTCTGATTGTCGGGCCGATTGATCAGGATCTGCAGTTGTAGATGCAACGCCTCCGCCGTTGTCTCCGAGTCGCAACGGTAGGCGTGCACGTGCAGGGGGCACTTGGTGGCCGGATTGTAGAGGAGCAGCACACAGGCGACGATGTCGTCGGTTTGCACGGAGCTGGTTATGGCACTGTGTGGTATTAAATGCTTCGACGATCCCTAAACGCAATGCCAAGCAAGGGGGAAGGAATATAAAGAAAGAGAGAGAGAGATCTGTTAGTTATAGTAGGGAGGGAGGGGGGGTAAGGTAGGGATTGCCCAGCAGGGGCGTGTCTTAGCTTAGCTCAGCTCACTTACCTGCACGATTTTGATGCCCTTGTGCGAAACCTGCAGCGTCACCTTGAGCGGCTCCTGGCCGCGTGATCTGTCCACCAGATACGGCAGCACTGAGTTAATGACGCGCGCGCCACGCAGACCCTTCGCCTCTTCGGCGCCCAGGAACCACACATAGTACGAGGCCTTCTGCACGTCCCGACGCAAGCGTAGCGCCATCTTGTCTCCCTCTCTTTCTCTCTCTCTCCTCTCTCTCTCTCTCTCACACACACACACTATATGTGATCAATTTAGATAATTCAAGTTGAGCGTCTTCGATTTATCGTTCAGTTGCCAGTTTCGAGCATCTGCAACAGAATTAATGTGCGGTGCAAGATGAGCAAAAAAAAATCAAAAGATGAAGCGCAATTTATTGCCCAAATATCCCGCAATAGTTTACGATAATATGGTGTAATTCATATTTATGCGATAATATAGGAAGATAACAAAATATAGACTAGTTTGCCACACAATTATTCTGCCTGCAGACATTGAGAAATATTTAGAAACGATTCAGAATATTATTAAAGAGATATTAATGCGTTGAAGAACTTTGCGCCAAGCACATGTAGAGTCAAGGGAGACAAATTCAAATATCAAGTATTGGTATAGAAATATCTTCGCAGATATTCCATTCAAATACTTTTATGAGAATACAGGTTCTTCTTGTGCTCTGATTTCCACATTCTTAAGAAATATTTAGAAACGATTCAGAATATTATGAAAAAGATATTAACTCCTTAAAGAAGGGACAATCATTTTCGAGTCGTTGTCAATATCTAATTGTCAAAATGTGTTATCTCCTTAGAATAGAATCTCTTCTGCTCTCTCTCTCTCTCTCTCTCTCTCTTTATAAGTTTTCTACTGATAATCTCTGCTAATGGCCTCATGTATAGTCAGCCAGAACATCCATTAGAATTGAGCTGGCAGAACATGCAACCAAGCGGCATGATCCAATGAGAAATGTGCATGCTGATTATGGGATCAACATGCACACAGATCACATATCATATAATCCATGGCCGAATCGGTTATGGCATTGGGCATTAGTGTCGGATGGCAGAAGCGTGAGGAATGTTGATTGATCAGGAACTCGTTAAGGCTGTTTGCAGAATCCAGATCCGTGCGATATACAAAGTACATATACATGCATACATTCATAGATTCAAGCATGTATGTACATGATGCACTATCAGTTAGACGATTAGTATTTATGCTCATGTTCGAACATGATTGCGGGCCTCTAACGGTTCATTTTCAAATGCCCAAACCTGCTGCAGTGTGTAGAACTTGTGGGAATAACAAGAAGGCCGACACAGGCCGACAACGGTATTATACTACCATGTGGTGGGACAACCACAGCATATATACAGTATATACTATCATTTAGTATCTTCTCAATAAAATTCATAATCGACCCATGGTAGCCAGTACAACTTGTTGTGCGACATCATCTTGCGTAGGCCAACACAGAATCTCGTTTCGTGTCTCGCTTGGGGAGCAAGATATTTATCAATGTTATATGGCAGGCATACGTATTGTGTGTGCCTTCAAAATTTACATATAACACAAAAGCAGTCGAGAACGACAACAGCAACAGCAACAACAACAACATCAATGGCAACAACACAAAAGCTGCTAAACAAACGAAATTATTAACCTCAAAAGAGGAGGATAAAGAAAGAATAAAAAACATTTTTAATTTATTTCATTAGAAAAAAATGTGGAAAAACACCTTCAAGATATTTCGGAGAACTAAAGAAGATTCTTGCTCGAAAGGGCATAATACTTGTTACATAAATCGTATTGTACGATTTACCAATCTACTCCATATGTATATCAAGTTCCGGTATATCTTTTATCTCAGAATTAACACTCAATTTGCAATATTTGAGGATTGATTTTTGTTGATTTTGTTCATTATTTACTGCTTAAACAATTCGAGGTTATGATCTTAACTAATGACATGAAAAAAGACCTAGAAGAAGCAGCTCAATTATCACATTACACATATCATATATAAATATATACAGATAATCATAAAACAGTGCTGCTTATGATCTAATCATTGAAACGGAGATTATCATCAATCACAAGAACTTCCCCCATGACGGAAGACAAACATAATTGCCCAATTTAACTAACGTTTGGAAACAACCCGAAATGTTTTATGAAAACAATTAATAATACCAAACAAAATAAATAAATACCACAGTGTGCTATCTTAATTGCTATAATTTATGAATCATGTTTCGATATTGGAAACAACTCGTGGTAAATCCTACATGGATATAAATTATTTTATTTTATTTTATTTTTTACCAGTTTTCGACTAAATTTGATCAGTTGAGTTTGGCTCGCCATGGTTGGGAAATATGGTTGAAACTTGTATTTTTGACATTTGGTATTTCACAGTTAGCTGGGTATTAATTTGGTATTTGCTATGCTATGCGGACTGAGAACATTTTTGGTGGTAATTTAAAGCAAAACAAGCGAGTAATGAGTTGATCGTGCTTCGAATATTTCTTCTGAGATGAATACATAATACAACAAAATACGAAAAATAAACCAAAGACGTTGAAAAAAACAGCGATATACATATACTGTATGTATTGAGTGACTTCATACGACAATTGACGTAGTATTGCAAATTATAAACTTTTTAATCATTATAATTATATTGTTATTTATAATGAAGACAAGTACTGCTTGAAATTTAATACGTTGACTTGAAGTGAAGTTTATTATTTGTTGTGCGAATGGATTGTAGGATAGGTTAACATTATAGCCACCTATCTGCATATGTAGGTACATATGATAAGCTTATGGAAGAAAGCTATATCTTCAACAAGTCACTGCCAAATCGTACTGAATTATTAAATTATTGATTTTTGCAGGCGATAGATATGGTATACGAAATTTGAAAAGAACTTTAGCTGCGTATGTCATATATCAAGCTTTATGGCAAATTTGGCATTTCAAGCTTTGTTAATAACTGAGATCTCGACGTTCATACAGACACATATGGCTCAATTGACTCGCCTCTATAGATCTGTGGTATGAATATATGCATGTGAATGTACTTGGTGGGCGCTGATACCCCTACTTTTGCAACTTACAAACATTTGTTCACAGTTTGTATATTCTTTTATTACAATTTCCAATGATCTGCAAGATATATGCTAATAATACCAATGGGCGTATTTAGTTTTATAGTATCAATATATTGATGGCTTGTTCAGTATTTTATTTAGGGTGTGCATATAATTGCGCACATGCATGTGGTACTATAAGCACAAAAGTACGTTAAGAATTTGATTGTTCATTTGCTTTCTTTGCGGCGCAGTCGCGACTGTTGTTCGCTTTTGTTGTTGTTGTTGCTGTTGTTTCTGCTTCTGTTGTTACAGCGCCCTCTTTCGGCTAGACATTGTTTTTAGAAGCCGCGCAATTGTCATTCTTTCGCAGTTGTCTCTCTCTCTCTCTCTCTTTCTTTGACGCTCTCTTTTGCTGGGTTTGCTTATTGGATTCGTGTTCACATTAAAATGGGTTAAGCGTATTTGAAGAAGACACCACAAATGAGGCACATACACCAACACACACAAAAATACAGTCACTTGGCACTTGCACTGTTTTTCTTTTTTATTTTTTATTGGGCTCTCTTTGCGTTTGTTTAGCTGCCTTTGCTATTGTTGTTGCTCCATTTCATCTTGAACTCGATCAATGAACCGTTTAATACAGCAACACACACACACTCACACATATACACAGCAGCGGCAGTTGTAGCGTTTAAATTTCTACAAAACTTATTTGATTAACGGTAATTGCAAGAGAGCGTAGAGAGCGTGCTGCCACTCTCCCACTCTCTCTCTCACTCTCTCTCAGTCTCTATTTCTCTTTGCACTCACACACCTTAGCACAGTAACAAAAATAAGTAACAGAGAGCGCGACTCTCTCTTCCCTCTCTCTCTCTCTCTCTCTCGTTGTAGTTGTCGTTGTTGTTGTTGTTGCTTTACGTTTACGTTGCGAACGCGTTAACGCGCAGAGAAGGCACAGCAGACGTTGCGACGTCTCAACGCTTTGGCCGCTTGCTATCGACTGACTTTAGCTGCGACGCTGGCGACGCTGCTTGCCAGTGCCTGTGCCGGACAGGTACACACACACACACACATCACACACACACATACACACTGAGGTGCCTGCTCATACTCGTTTTGTTGCCGCAAAGAAAGTCAAGTCGCACGTACAGAGTAGACGTCGCTGCGCAGTCGCCGTCGCCGTTGCCATCGCTTTGGCTTGGAATGTGTTGAAATTAAAAGTTGTTGGGTTTTTGGGCGCAGCGTGTTGTTGTTGTTGGCCCTGGCCAGTGCATGTTGTTGTTGTTGTTGTTGTGGTTATTCTTGTTGTTGCTGCCAGTTTGTAGCCTTTTTTTTTGGCTTAGACAGGTGTATAAGGCAGCGTGTTGCTGCGGCTGCGGTTGTCGTTGTTGTTGTTGCAGCAGCAGCAGTTGTTGTTGTTGCTGTTGTTATTGATATAGCATTGAACACTTTGAAAAGCCGTCGCAGTTTCTATGCATTCTACAAGTTTTCCATCCACACACACACGACACAAACTTGGCATTTAACTTGGCCGTCTCTCGCTGTGGCTGTGGCTCTGACTGTGGCCAAGTGAAATCTGCACAAATTATTCTATATGTCTCTGTATAATCATGCAAGTTTTTGATGTTGTTGCTGTTGCTTTTGGCCACGGAAACGGAAATGCTCAAAGATTTTGGCCAATTGGTTAAGGTGGAGAAAAGGTGTCGATTTTCCTTACACCTTCACCGCACTCACTTTCGAGAGCTGCCCAAGCTACATATGTATCTGTATCTGTATCTGCAACTGCTGTGGCTGAGCTGTATCTAGGTAGAGGTACCTGGCTACTTGGCTGTAAATACAGGTAGATTAATTGCTTAATTACGCCAGCTGAAGATGATGCGCTGCAGACCCTTAATTGCCTCTGTATCTAATCTCATCTTTTGTTCTTCAAAGTGGAAAATGTCATAAACTTAGTTAGTATAACCCGCTCTCTCTTTCCCTCTCCCTCTCTGCTCTCCCCTCTTCTTCTTATTTCTTTTAGGTTTGTTCTTTAATGATTATGAAGGCTTATCAAATAAAATGTACCATGATGTTCTTCTTTTTCTCTCGAGTCTTTTCTGTTTTCAGAATTAAGTACGACGCATTTCCGCAATTAAAGTTGTAGTGTACAAGTATTTATTTAAGTGTATTTTGTACTCTTTACTTACAAATATAAATAGTTGTTTTTGTGTATGAGACTCTGGGCAAGATCTAGGTAAGATCTATGATCTAAGACATATGTATGTATATGTATGTATGTACGATATTTAAGTATGATATGAGACCCTTTGGTAAGATATTTTAAAAGAGACTTTAATTAAGGCATAACTGCCAGTAAAGGCTTAGGAAGTTTAGCAAGATTAACGACTAGATCAGCATGAATATGATTTGCCTAGGTGGTATCTGTGTTTCTTCCATTTGTTGGATTACAACACTGTAGTATAGTGTTCTATACTGTTATATATGCATTTGTAGAATCTGTTTAAGGAGTATCTGCAAGTCAAGCAGCACCTGTAGATCTAATATCTGCATACATTTCTTTTATTCAATATTGAGTATTATTCATTATTATTAAGTCTATGTTCATTTTTATAGAGTATATAGTCTTCCATACTGATTGATCTGCATCTAAGTGGTATTTGCCAGTCGAGCATTCGTCATTGCAGTCAACAGAATGTGCAAGAAATATGCGCGAGATGAAGCTCTAATATCGTGAGATATCTTCATGTTAACATGGCGAAACATATGTATATTATATATGCATGTACGTGTGTGTGTGTGCCTGATGGTATGTATATGTATATAGCGCAAGAAGCGTGTTCAACTTTCGATTGATATGCATACCCGTCATACCTGTGCGAGTACTCATTATTTGTTGTTGTTGCTGAAATTCGCCGTTGACCTTGGTCAGCGAATTGCGATTATTTTCGTTGGCCCCCATTGAAGCGCTGAATTGCTGCACTTGCAGCACGTTTTTGTAGCCAGCCAAAAGCAACAACAGAAATAACTTCGACAACATCAACGACAGCAACAGCAGCAACAGCAACAGCAACATGAACGACAGCAACAACATCGAGTGCAATCTGAAAGATTTCACCAGCTCTTTTTGACAAATCCCTGCTAACCCGCTGACATGCTATCGCTGCCATTCATTGGTGCCGCCTACCCCCAAAAGAAATATCAAATAATCGCATACTCACACACAGACACACACACTCGCACAGAGAAACTGCCAAGGAATTTCACTTTTCACTCATGGAAAAGCCAAAAAAAATAATAAAAACTTTATGCGAGCACATTGCACATTGTAATTTGCTTTGTTTTTACAGGGTATTTGTGCAGTGAGCTACGCTAAGCTGTTTGTGCTGCGAAAACATCGATGGAACTATCGATACTAAGTGATCGATTTATTTTAAAAGCATCGATTGATTTTATATTGTTTCAATTAACTCAAGGAAGTCGAAATAATCGATAGTTACATTTGTGAACATCGATAGATCAGCAATAATCCATCGATATGAGTCATATCGATATTTTGACAGCCTGTAAGCTGTAGATGTGCTGAAATATATATTAGATTTTGTATTACAATCTCAAAACAACAGACATTATCGATAGTTATCTATCAGAACATCGATTAATCATTGATAACCCATTGATATGACTTCTATCGATGTTTCGATAGGTTATGTGTTGCAATATAGATTCTATTATGTATACAAAGTCAAAATAACAAATATTATCGATAGTTGCCTATCAGAACATCGATAAACCATCGATATGCCCACTTGCGATTATTTAAAATGTGCTTTCAGCTGTAAAAATGATGACAATAAAGTCAAAATAATCGATACTATCGATTGGAGAATATCGATAAATTATCGATATGACTACTATCAATGTATGGACAGCACTATGTGCTGTAAACATATCATGATACTGTAGCAAATAAACGACTTCAATATATCCTATAAGATTCGTTATTGAATGACATTTTTGAGAATGACTTGAACTGTTTGGGAATTATAAGCGCATTGCGGCTTCGTTGTGATCGCATTGATTTTCTTTCACAGCGTTTTTTGGTGAAATCCCGAAAGCTTTTATAGACCTGCTTGCCAGCCAGCTGCAGCAGCAGCAGCAACTTCCCCTCTCCCCAACCCTCTTCGTCCCCTGCTTGTCTGCTGGCCAAGGCCGCGATATGAAACCGATCGACGGCGACGGCGACTGTTGCTGCTGCGGCTGCTGCTGCTGCTGCTGTGCTATTAAATCAAAAGGAAGAAGCAACGCTGCCACGCCCCATGCCAAGTATGCCACATGCGGCGGCAGCAGCTACTCAATGTCGCTGGCAGCAGCAACACGAGCGAAAATGGCCTCGGAACAAGGTGGCTTTCTTTTGGGTGCGACGACTTTGCCAGCTTGCCTGCCTGCCTGCCTGCCTGGTGGCGGTGTCGGTGCCGGTGCCAGTGCCGGTGCCGAGAAATCTCGCCTGAGATCGGCCTTAGGAGACGATGGCGATAGCAATGACAAGCTCTGTCTCTGCCTCTGCTCTGCCTCTGTCGCTGGCTGCTGCAGCTGCTAAGCGCTTTTAATTGAATCGCAATGAGGAGAGTCGCACCGAGTCTTCAAAGCTGTCGAGTCTTTGAGTCTTTTGCGCTTTGCCCTCTTCTTCTTCTTCTTCTTCTCGGCTCTCTTCTCGTGAAACGCGTTAAACCGCTTTTGATTTTTATATGTGGCCCGGGTAAAAGTGGGTAATCATCATTAGGCGGATCGCCTGTGTGTCTGTGAGTGTGTGTGTGTGTATGGCAAAACCAATCAGCCTCAGTGCTGGACAGTTGGCAATAGTCCCTCCCCCAATCCCCCTCTCACTCCCCCTTAGCATACCCCACCCATGTCGATTTCCAATGCCAAATCGACTTTGATTTTCGACTTCGATTCCGATTCCGATTCCCAAGTTCGGTGAGAGTGCAACGCAAAGAGACCGAAAGAAAATCAAATTGAAACATTTTAACTGGCAATCTGGCAACCCACACACACTCTCACACACACACACACACACACACACGTACTTACAGTTAGCTGGCAAACGAGCAAGTGAAATTCCGTTAATACGCTGCTCCCAAACCACATGACCGAAGATCGCCGCCTCGCTTTGCTACGCGCTTACATCTTCCGCTCTCTACCTACCTCTTCCACTACTATCTCTCACACTCTCTCCTTCTCCTCTCTCTCTCTCTCTCTCTATTCTCTCTCTGCGCCTCTCAAATTTGATCTATTTCATGTGATTAGCGCATATAAATTGCCTGCCAGAGAGGCGGCCCCTTTATGGCCCCAGCGAGGCCTCTTATTGATTGACCATTTCGATTGATTAGGTGAGAACGCATGTGGGAGTGCCCAGGCGGGTACTACAAAAGAAGCAAACACACACATACAGACACAAAGACCATTTGCTCCTGCTGGCACTGCTTACAGTCTGGGATCTGCAGTTGGTGACGCTGCTCATCTGTTTTAAGCAGGTTAGACGCGAGACTGGGCTGGTACTGTTTCCAGCAGGGAATGTATCTAGGGTTAGTTAGACATATTTACATATGTCTTATATGCCTAGCTAGGGTTGATAGATATAGTTATATCTGTATCTGTATGATGTGGCTCTAGGGTAACTTACAAGTATAAATGTACTATATTCCTTGACCTTAATGCACATCTGTGAATGTGTCTATGTATCTAAATAGTGTATATATCCGTATACGTATCTAAATATGTACAAGTATATATATCCGTATACGTATCTGTATGTGTATATGTGTGTGTATATCTATGCATATATATATATCTGTATATCTATTTATGTATCTGTACATCTATCTATACAAGTATATGAAGCAGTAGTATACTGCCAAATCTACAGTAGGTAAAGTATAAAGCATATATATCACTTAAGGATGATTGCATATATATAGATAGATATATATATGCATATCTATCCTTATGTATATATCTACTTATATCTTTCTATCTTTGCGCATTTGTATCTACCCGTCGCTGCCACCATGTATTTATCTATGTATCTGTATCTATGCACATCTGCCCATCTATTCACACTTTTCTGCACTTGGTGCCTTCTGCATGTGCAACTACACCTGCTGATTCTGCTGCTGCATGTGTGCTCTGTGCTTTGTGCTTCTGCAGCTGAACACCTGAGTACATTGAATGTGGCATGTGGCATGAGGCATGAGACGTGTGCTGTCAATTGTGAAGCTTCCTGGAAATCGGCGCACAGTTCAAGCTACTTAGGCAGCAAATAAAGAAGTCATAACGTCAATTGTACTCTGACCCTAACAGCGAGAGACACGCGTCCCCCAGAGGAAGAGGAGAGAGAGCAAGAGAGAGAGAGAAACCTCTTGAAGCAAAACAAAAGAAGAGAATACAAAAAGCAAAAGAGAGTGGGGGGAGAAAGAGGGGCCACTGTAAGTACCCGCTTGTTTATGAGGCTGACGGATTGTACGAGGAAGTAAAGGCACCGTAATTATATCATTTAATTTCGGCTAAGCACAGAGCAGTTAAGCTCAGCTCTGCCCGATGTTAGATAGTTGGGATAGACGAACAACAATAACAACAACAATAAGAACAGCACAAAGTTCTAGTCTTCTTGTCTTGAGGTTCTCTAATTGCGAACTTACGAAGCGTTAACATCGCGTAAAGATTGTCCAACTTGATACGGGGGTCGAAAATGGCGCCTAGAAACGAACTGAGTAACGTAAACTCTTACGTAAAGAGCGGCACCTAGCGGCGACTGCTGGTAGCTGCTGGTAGGGCTCAATTAGTGATCCATTGATTGATCTGCACATTGATTTGTTTGTGTGTTTGTTTGTTTGCTTATCAATTAATTTATCTACGGATGGAGGCTCTTTCATGGGCTAGGGGCGTGGCCCTGCCATCAATGGCCTTGTCCATTGTATCGCATCGATTGTATAACAACATGAACATGAAATTTGTACAATCGCGCCTTAAGCCTCAATCTCGAGACTGACACAGACACGTTCGTGCATACATGAGGCATACGAGGCGGCGCCTCAGATCAGCCACAGCCAATGATTAAGACGCGAGAGCTAATCACATGGCATCGGGTGTCACTTTCGACTCTCGACTCGCGACTCTGATATTAAAGTCGCCAAGTGTGTCATAGAAAATAATCGCTATGCGCATGCATAATCTACAGATTTGCATGTATGTATATATATATATATATATATGTGCATATATAGTCGATGGTTCCAATAAAAGTGAGGCAGCGTTTTTCTCTTTTTTATTTGCCTGCGGAATTTCCGCCTGCTACGGGAAGTGCCTGATGAAAAGGATCGTATATATCGTATATATAGTCATATAAATATGCAAAGTCGAGGGTTTTATGATCGACACGATCAAGTGATTCTTCAAATTGATTGTATAACCAAGCAAGCTAGATTATGTTCGCACATGAGTCGCTTTAATCGATTGTCTTTTGTTGGTGATCCCACACAAATCGATAATGTATCGAATAATGCAAACACACAGAGAGAGAAACACTTGGGCAAATAAACAGAAATTGATTTGTTTGCCATTGTGTGTGTGTGTGGATCGATCACTGCACTTTCACTTAATAATCTTTTATATAAATAGAAATTTGTCTGTACAATAATTTCTTTAATTTTCAACAAATACGTCGAGTTAAAACGGGTGAATGGCTGCTTAGCTGCATAAATACGGCGCGGCAAGATCAATGAGATCAATGATCTCAACGCTGTAGAAAATATACGAGATACAGAGCCAGAGAGAGAGAGAGAGAGAGAGAGAGAGAGAGGTAGGTGCGAAAGAAAGTTCTTTCCACTTATGGCAGAAATAAAGCTCAACTACTTTCTGCTTAACCATAATAATAAATGATCCAGGGGGGATTTTCTGCTCGCATGTTTCGATTAAATGCTCAGCACAGCAACGGCATTTCTCATGATGAGGTTTTTCTTTCTCCACGGTTTCGACTGGCACATTCATTAGTTATCTATCGATGGGTGGGTCAGAGTTGTAGCCTGTTTCTTTTTTTTTTTTTTTTTTGAGCTGCCTCATTGCCTGCTATCCCAGATAAGCATTACATCATGACATGCTCCGTGTACTCGTACATGAGTGAGTAAGCCCATAAAAAACCATACCTAATCACATCCCATCGTAGGCAGAGTGGGCGTGCTACCACCACCAGTAACAGGAGGAGGCTGTGCCCCGCCACAGGCCATTACGGCTCGACTCCGTCTGCGACTGCGACTGTTCGCCATGGTGGGTTAGGCTTTTTGCTTCCTGATTGCGTTGCACGCATGACAGGTGCTGATTAGTTGGCTGACACCGAGACGATGAATGCATCCAATGCATCCCCAGCTGGCAATTCGCAGTTAGCGACGTCATTCTCTGTGTAGTGTCCCATAAATAACTTTGGCGAGATTTCGACGAACTTATGCAACACACACACACAGTCGACCAGGTGCGTATGGTATATAGTATATATTAGCATACATATGGTTGGTTATATGGAGAAAATACAAAAGACTTAAGGCACAAACTTGTTGTGCTTCTCTAACTGTATGCGCTCTTTCTACTCATTTCCTATTAATTTATGTGAATTATTTGTAAAAGAAAGAGCCACACCACACACCACACACATACCCCCCTTTCTCTCCCTCTCTCTCCCCTTTCTCGCTGTCTCTTTCTTTCTTGTGTATTCCGGTACCCCGATAGCCCATTTGGTTGACTGCCTCGTTCCAAGTTCACTGACTTGTTGACAATGAATTGACAAAAGCCAAAAAGCCAGACAACAACTGTAGAAAGAGGCGCAGCAGTAGAGAGACATAGAGAGAGAGGAGAGAGAGAGCGAGAGGGCAGCAGGGAGTGTGAGATACTGAGCTAGCGTCAAGAAGTGAAGATGATACCATGACACAGGCAGAAGTGCGCAAGTTACACATGAACATCGAGTGAGCAGCAGCAGCGAGGGCAGCACGAGAAGTTGGCACAGTTCAACTTACCACTCTTCTACAACTGCTTGCACAACCCTCGCTGGCATTAATTGCTATTCCAGCTCTTCTCGGTTTACGACAAAATTAAGACAAAGCATGGAGTGGATTCTTAAACAATTCGCCCCGCGGCAATTCACATTATTAAAACATGTATTTAATTTTTTATGTATCTACTGTTGTTGTTGTTGATAATATCGCATTTTGTGTGGGTATTATGTTATTTTGTTGAGGCTTAGAAACAAATGCCAATAATGATGATGATCGGTTTGGTTTTGCCCTGCCCGCCTGCCTGCACGCCCGTCTTGCTCTCTTCACTCTCATCAGGGCTGATGTCATGACAGGATTTGGAGCTGGTTTTGCGAACGTATAAATACGAGAGATATAAAAGCAACACACAAAACATTTTCAATTAACAATAAACAACAACAAAACACCACACAATAAGTAATAGAAATAAATTACCGCATTAGCGGAGAAAACAAACCTGCCTCACTGTATTGAGGTCAGCGCAGCCAAAATAAGCATAATTCGAGATAAATATATAAAAATAAATATAAATACAAATACATATGAAATACATGTCTTACGAGTGTATGTAGAATGTATGTGAATGAATCGCAATTGAAAAGATTGATAGATGTTAAAATCTTAATGGGAATCTTTCTTCTGCCTCGCTCGTCGGTCAAGATAATGTCTTGGAAATTGGAAATTTATTGGGCACATAAGCAAAATGACCTCAGCTCACACAGGTGCTGAGTTTAATCAAGTTAGTATCTACAATATATTCAGAATAGAAAAGAATAAAATGAAATACTACAATATTAAAAATACCAAACAAATACAAAGAAACTTGAAGTGAATGTAGATTTGAATTGAAGTTTACTTATTTTGTAATTTCGGATAAATGAAATACTTGGTATTTATTATATACCAGATAACACTCTATACATATAGTAGTACCAGTTGTATACCCCATAAAATGAATGACAATTCGCATATACCCCGCCAAACTGGCAGCTGCTAAAAGTTCTCAATTATTTCAATTTAAAAGCTTATTAGCTGTTGAAATGGGCTTCTTGTTGGGTTTCGTTTTGCAACCGGTTCGGGGTCCACGTAGACACAGCATTATAGTATATTTTCGTGGTTTTTCGTTTATTGTGCAACCCAAAAGTATTTGCCCAGTCGGGTCTCTAGCACGTTGGGTCGATTTCCGCTCAACTAGTTGTGGGTTCTAACAATCGTCCGTCGCACCTGATCGGCTCTCGTGAGATGAAATGCCTTGGCCTGCGACAGTTGCCCCGCATAAAATACATAAGAGAATGGTTTCATATTTTTTGATTAAATAAAAGTCTGTATTTTTCTACTGCTGTTGTTGTTGGTGTTTTTAACACTGTTTTTTTCTCGCTGCTGACCGACAACGATTGCCCTCAATTGACGCGATTCTGTACTTGAAATGACTTCATTTGCACGACTTCGCTTTGGGTCTTTTGTTTTGTTTGCCACCATTGCCCTGTCTATCGTGGGTACTGCGAATCAAGGTTAATAGTCGACTCTCTTCCCCTCCCTGTCTCCCCCCCCCTGTCGCGTGGGTCGCTAGACTCAGATGCGTGCGCGCCTTTCCAATCAATCAGGCTCGGCTCAGCTTTAGTTGCTGTCGTTGTTTGTTTAGCTTTTGTCGTTGTCATTCACGCAATTTGCATGCGTTGTTGGCCCGGTCAGAAGTAACGGTAACGACCCGCTTACAGCCATAAATGGAGCTCGCACACACAATACACACACACATACACGTCGTCACTCACGACGCATTGCGCCCACGCTTCGACTATCTTTGTCGTGCTTTCGGTTCGTCTTCAGGCTTAGAATGTAAACAAAGTTGTTGTAGAATATACTAAGTTTACAGTTAAGTACTATAAGGGCCTATAAAAGGTCCCCCAAGTTGAGGCAGCTTGGTGGCAGATAAGTCTGAAATAATCGTAAATTGGATTTAGGCGCAGCAGAGGGTCTCGAATATTTCATTTGATTTTCTTCTTTGTAAATATTCAATCTCATAGGGAAAATATAACATGTATTAAGTATTTTGAGATACATATATACTATATATTCTATATTTATAGGTATCTCTTGCTCTTTTTGTTCTTTCTCAGACCTCATGGAGTTTCCTGCATGTAGTTTCCTTCTTCTCATGTAAGGAACTTCCCAAATTTTTTACAATCATATTCACATGAATAGAAACCACAACAGATTCTTCACATAGTCCGCATAATCTCATGTTATCTGCAACATCTTCGACAGATCATTAATAAAATCTACAGACAGCTGCTTAAATACGCAAAAGCGATCATTATCTGAGCTGATTAAATTAGCAGCCAAAAAAGTTTTAGCTGTGATTTGTGCTTGGCTATCCAATTAGGAGCAAGCTTGCTAGGCAAAGGGGGGAATGGGGAGAGAGGGCGAGGGGGAGGCAACTTTCTAAGCGCGGTAGCCAAAACAAGCCAAGCAGCAGCTATTGAAATCAAGCTCAAAAACCAAGCCAAACCCTAGACAATTGCAGGACATTGTGCGCAGCAAAACAAAAGACTCAGGCGACAAACTTGCTGGCACGAACTTGCACCGAGCTGGAGACAATGAAAAGTGAAATTGTCTCGATAGGAGTTTTTAGTATTTCGTGGTATTTTTGTTTAGTGAAAAAGAGTAGAAAGAGGGATGGGGGCACGTTTGTGTTTGTTTTTCACATATTTCAAGCCAGCAAATCAATGAAAGTTGACGCCAAATGCAGTCGAGGCGAGCTTGCAGCATGTGGGCTACCAGCCAGTCAGCTAGCCAGGCAGACAGGCAGACAGACAGACGTGCAAACAGACGGACAGACAGCCAACCAGATAGGCAATTTCGAATGCTCGCATAATCAAGCCAAAAATGGCTGTGAAACCTATCGAAAAAATTACCAAAAAGTGCCATGCAAAAGTGGCCGGAGAAAGGCGACAACAAGGAGAAGGTAAAGGAGATACACGAGGGGGGGAGGGGATAAAGTGGAAGAGGTAGACAAGTGAGGCAGCAAACACCTGAGCAGTTTGAGTAGCTGATTGTGTGAAGGACGTGGCCCAAAAGGTCAGTGCGGCAGAAGAAGAAATTCGACAGGCCGAGCCAAGCCAAGCCAAACCGAGCTGAGCTGAGCAATTAAACATTCAACGAGGTCTCGCCATGGCGACAGGCTAACAACTTTCACCCAGAGGGGTGTGAGCGAAGGGGGGGGGGACGGTCAAGCACTGAGAGTCCAGTTCGATGTCAATCAGAAATGCCAAACACACATGAAGACAAGTTGGCCGGCTTTTGTTTTGACGTTTTGACGTTTTCTGGCTCAATGTGAAATTTCATTGAGAAATGTTGAAGGTTAAACTGCAATTGAAGAGGAGCTGAGTGGAAAGTTAAGTGAGTTGCGCACGCTGGGCACCTCACAGAGGGTCGCTCTGCACTCGAGTCGCGACGAGTCGAGTCGAGTGTCGTGTGTCGAGTGCGTTTCGTCAGCTCGTCAGCTCGTTAATTGGGCAGCGATGCAGAGGGTGATCGGAGGATTTCGACAGGTGTGTGAAGCGAGACTTTACGATACAGCCGATATACGATATAGTATACTTAATATGTATTGAAATTATGCATGGTTATCGATAACTGATTGTGCGTTCGTTCGTTGTTCTTTTACAATAAATTTACAATAAATTTTATTTTGCATTCAGATGCGATTAACAAATACATTTTGTTGTTTCAAAGTCTACACATTTGTTTTGTTTTAATAATGAACTTATGCCTATGTGGTAAATTATGTATTTAGTAAGTATGTATGTTATATATATATTTATTCTCATGTGTCGCGCGTTTTGTGGCTCTTCCGTTTTTGATCAATCTGTGCATTTTGAAAATGGTAAATATGCGGCCTGGAGGAGGGGGCTCTTCTACGGTTTTACAATGATCTTCTGATCTTCTGCAGTTGTTTTCTGCAATATCTCTGGCGGCCTTCGGCGCCAGTTATATGTATATTTATTGTTGTTGTTGAAGTTGGTTTGTTTGTTGCCAGCGTGTGTGAAATACATACATACATTTTAAAAATAGAAATTAATTATAAATTTGAGTACGCGGCTGTTATGCCCGCTATAGCTTGTGCAGCAAAGTGTTTAACATCCACATCGGTATCGGCATTTAGCTTATCCAGCATGGGCTTTACTTGCGAATCGATCACGCTGGCCTCAAGAAAAGGGGAAATCTTTTGAAGTGTTTTGGCCACATTGAAACGCACATTGGCAACGGGATCAGCAGCGAGCAGCAAAACAGTAGGCAGCAATAACTTTGTGGTAATGTCTGTACCGCACACCTCGGCCAGAACATTAACACAGAAGAGGTAAGTCATTCTGTGCAAATAGCTCTTGTTGCGTGACATGACTAATATCATTGGAATAATATCTTGCTCGGCCCACGGTGCACCGAATTGTTCGACCAGTTTCTTCATATTTAATGTGGCCGCCTCGCGAATGGCATAAACATGATCGTTGAGCCAGCCCATGCACAGACCGGGCAACTTTTGGCCGAAGAACTCTTGTCCCAGTTGGCCAGCCAACGCGGGCATATACTCAATGGTGGCCAGACGCACTCGCCATTTGGAATCTTCCGCTAGTTCAACAATGGCAGGCAGCAGAGACTCCGACAGCTGTTGAATGCCAATAACATCGTTGACGCAATCCAAATTGGAGATGATGTTCAAACGCACCTCTGGGCACTCGTCCTTCAGCTGGATGAGAAACAGGGGAAGCAATTGTTCGACCGTTTGATTGGCTCCTAGCATTGGACTCAGACCCATGATAACGGAGGCCAGCGCTGACTTGACATGTGGATTGGGATCCGAGACCAAATCTCGCAGATAGGGCAAAATTGAGCTCAAGATAATCTGGACCTGGTTGGCCTTATCCAGGGCTGCGCAGAAGTCCTTCACTTTGCTGGCAACAGCGGCACGCACTTCAGCTTCAGCATCCATCAGCAAGTATTGGAAGGCGGGCACCAAATCACACTCGAGTTATCTCTGGTCCCACGGCCTTCTGAAGGTCCACGAACTTCTCGGCAACCATGTAGCGCACTCGCCAGGACAAATCGCTGGCACACTGTCGTAGCGTGGGCAACACCAAGTGCTCAACATCATCCTGAGGCAGAAGTTGGGCAATGCTGACACAAGCCTCGACAGCCAAGAGCCGCACAGAGTCCTGGTCATCCTGAGCCAGCTGCACGAAGTTGGGAATCAAGTCCGATTTGAGATATTCGGTCTCGACGACCTTTGCGAATTCACCCAACTTGTTAGCTGCTGCACGTCGCACCATCGGCGTCACGTCCTGGCACAATTTGCGGAAATTGGCACGCAGCTCGGCCTTAACGGGCTGTGTGACACGTGGGTAGCACACGGAGAATAGACCACAAGCAGAGGTGCGAGATGTGAACCAATTGCCGTAAGCCAGACGCTGCAGCGTCGGAACCACATGTATCTCCAAGTCCAATGCACTGTGCTCAGCAGCGACGGTGCGCAGAGATTCGACTGCCTTGTCGCGCACCACGGTGTCCTCAACGGTCGCCAAACTCTCTAGGGGCGGTAACAAGAACATGGCAAACTGGGGGCCACCCACAAGACTTGTGAAATTGCCTAATTGATCGGCCAGGGCAAGAAGCACCTCATCCTCATCGTATATGGTTTCCGCTAAGAACGGTATCAGTTTGGAACGTGTGCGTTCTTCGCCCAAGGCGAGCGCTATAGTTGACAGCTTCTTAATGGAGTTTAAACGTAACTGAACGTCCTCATTTTTCAATTCATCAATTAATACCACAATGGGATACAGGGAATCGTCGACAGATTTGTCGCTTGCTGCCATTTTTCTTTTCTCACTCACCCGTATAGAAAATCGGTTTTTTTTCACTACTCCACACGAAATACAAAAGACCAAGTGTATTGATTGTTTAAAGGAGATAATTAAATGCTTTCGCAAGCGTGTTTGATGCAATCCGTTCAAATTTCCACAGTTTTAAATTTGTTCTCTGATTGATTTTCCAGAGAAAATGCGATGCCGTTTCCGTGCAATTTTTTGAATCTTCTAAAAATTTTCGTTTTATTGTTTCTGTTACTTTTACAGAGTAAAAAAGCCTGCTGTAGCCAACCATTCTTGGCCATCATTCTACTTTTTTTGGCACACCTCTTCTTATTTGTAATCGAATAGTTATCGATTAATTGCAAGCTTGAGTTCTTTACATTACAGAGCATGCTGTAGCCACAAATGCTTGGTTAAACATCGATTGATAGTGCTAGACAATGTTTTACTATATTATGTTTATCGAATAGTTATCGATTGCTTGCTACTTTGCAAGATTCGAGTGCAGTTTGAGGTCTTTGCATTACAGGCTATGCTGTAGGCAGCCATGCCTGGCTGGGCATCTACGGATCATTTTGCTATCAATTCAATGTAATCGAATAGTTATCGATAGGTTGATATTTGCAAAATTCAAATTTACTTTGATTTTCTTTCATTTACGGAGTATGCTGTAGCTAGCCTTGCTTAGCTGACCTTCTAAAGATTATTTAAATATGTAAAGTCAATCGAATAGTTATCGATTGCTTGCTACTTTGCAAGATTCGAGTGCACTTTGAGTTCTTTGTATTACAGGGTATACAGGATACGTTATTGCCATTTCATGCTTGGCTGGTCAACTACTGATCATTTTGCTCTCTATCGAATAGTTATCGATTGCTTGATATTTGCAAAACTCGAGGCTACTGTGAGTTTTTTCCATTTACAGGGTATACAGTGTAAGCTATAGCCACGCATGGTGATCTTCTATAAATCATGCCGAACTATAGTTTACTATTTCATGTTAATCGAATAGTTATCGATTGATTGCTGCCTGCAAGTTTCAATTATACTTTGAGTTGCACTTACAGGGTATCCGAGCTGATGTACCCACCCATTTTTGGCATTGCTGCAGAGCAAAGTATTCCTTTCTCCTTATCTGTGACTCTCTTTCTCAGCTTCGCTTTCTGTGTTAAGGGTATTCACAATGGGAAAACCAAATGATGCATTGAGATTGCTTTGATTGCTTTTATTGCTGCTGTTGTTGTCGCTGTTGTTGCTGCTGCTGTTGTTGGTTGTTGTTGCTGCTGCTTGCTTTAATTTGTTGCTGTAGTTTCCAAGTGTCCACTTGACAAACCATCAAGTGGCGCCCCTCCTCCCCTTGATCTGTCTTCTGACGCTGCTTAACACATTCAACTTAGCAAGCTGAACTTCAATTTAAATGCGCAGCGTGGCATTTGTTGTTGCTGTTGTTATTGTTGTTGTTGTTGCAGCGCTTACTGTGCATATTGTTGTCTTTTTGTTGATTATCATTTATCGCACATTTTCAGCCATTTGCCGCCATTGTTGTTGTCTTTGAAAAATGGTTCATTAACATTAGCTTTCTATACGCTGTTGTTGCCTTTGTTGTTGCTGTTGTTGTTTTGGTTGTTTCAACAAATTAAAGCCCAAATATTTTGTATGTCATTTTAATGTGCCTTTTGTGTTGCTGCATTATTATCATTTGTTGCTGTTGTTGCCGCATTTGTCGAATGCATTTGGGAAATCATGTGAAAATATGCGACACAGCAACAGCAACAGCAGCAACACTGCAACACAGCAACAACAATAACTTGCAAACATGACAATGGCACAATTTATGCAAAATGCATTTAAATATGTATAAAACATTTTTGTCCCTCTTGCATGATATTTCAAACCTTTTCTTGCGGCCCTCGTATGAACTTTGAGTTATCGTTGGGAAAGCTAGAAGGAAATTTATGGCTGCTCTTGCAGTTGTTGTTATTGTTGTCGCAGTTGTTGTTGTTGTTGTTGTGGTATCTTTGGTATTTCAGTTCAAGCCAGTGCAAGAACAGTTATGTTTCTTATCAGGGCAACAGAGGGTTAAGTTGAACTCGTTTTGGTTTAAACAGCGACTGATTACTTGCAAATTGCTTAAAGCTTTGTTCTTTCAAAGAATTTGATGCAGAAAATGTTTTAAATGCATTTTCATTATCAGTTTTACATGATCTAAGGATAAATTTTGATAGCTTTAAGTTGAAATGAGTGTACAATGATTTCAATTAGATTTGTATGCTTACTATGACTTTAAGTCAGACAAAGTATATAAGGGGGACCATAGAAAATTTACTAATTCTGATCTTTACAAATCTTCACCATGTTTAAGCATTGGGTTGAAGAACAGAGAAAAAAAGATTACATTATCTATAAGTTTTGATCATCCTAGTCATTTGTAGGGATTAAGACGTTCAATCTAATCTTAATAAAATACCTAAAATATACCTATAAAATACAGATATAATTCCATACCCATAAAAATACCAAAAATAAGCAATAAAACTTACAAACTGCAGCAATCGGCGCTCCTTTGGGTAACTGCAAGAGAAGAAGAATGAAACAGAGAATTATTTCACTTATTTCGATAGAGGATAAATGAGGGAGAGAGAATACTGTAAGGTAGAGCTAAGAGAGAGAGAGATAGCTAGATATATTTGCCAATTTATGCAGCGATAAATCGAGCGATGACAAAATGTCAAGCAATCATTCAAATGCCACACCAAAAAAAACAGAAAACATAGCAGAAAAATATGTCATAACAAGCCCCTCACAGCGTCATAAAAAATGCAATCGCAAATGGCAAAATGGCTCAAGCACAGGAGGGGAAGAGGGGAAGAGGGGAGGAGGAAGAGGGAAAAATATTTAAGAAATTAAGTACAAAAATAAACAAACCGATGGCAATTATATTCTGGCAACAGCAGCAGCAACAGTTGCTGTGACCCACATGGCAGGGGGGGGAGGGGAAGGGGTGGGTATGGATTGGACTGGGGCAGGGCAGAGCTGGGCAGGGGCAGCACGCGAGGAAGCTGCTGAGCTGAGGCCGAAGCTGAAGCTGAAGCCAGCAAGAAGCAATTGGCCAAAAGTCGCAGTTGTTGTTGCTTGTGTTGCTGTTGCTGTTGTTGTTGTTGCTATTGTTGTTGTTAGATAATTGCGGCATTTTAAAGCGCTTGCATTGTTTTGTTGTTTTGGTGCTGCCGCTGCTGCTGCTGCTGCTGCTGCCACTGCTGGCGGATTATGCAACCGCACGAGTGGCAAACATGAAGAAACAGTTATCTGTGAAATTGCATCGACAAACGTGATGAACGTTACCCCAATAGAAAAAGACAACAATAGCAGCCAAGTACCCAGCTAACTGCACGTGCATGTGCATCTCTGTGTGTGTGTGTGCTTGTGTGTGTGTGTGTGTGTGTCTGTGTGGAGTGTATCTAGCACACTTAACTCTCTTCCGACTTGACTGCGCTTGCAGTGCCTAATTCTCATGTCATGCCCCATGTCCCATGCCCCTTTCCTTCTCCTTCCACGTCCCTCTCCCTTCCACTTATCTTTCATCCCCCTCCTCCTTTCCTATTCCGCCACACAATGCCAGCCTGTTGCGAGAAGATGCTGCACTTTTACTGCGCTTTTCCCACACCCGCACACCCATTTCCACAGTCTTGACACACTCACACACACACACACACACTTGCCATGCGATAGTCAGTTACTTAGTTAGTTAGTTACTATTGTAGCTTAGCTGTAAATGGAAGAGTTGCTCAGCGAGCACACAAATTAGTTGCGACTCTTTTTTTTAATCTCACGTCTCGACTGACACTTGAACTGCGCGGGAATTGCCAGCGCACTCTGTATAATATATAGTACATATACTATATATATATATATAACAAATTATGCATATAATCACAATTATTTGGGCAGTGGAGAGATGCAGAGATAGCGAAGGATAGTGAGAGAGCAACTCTTCTGCTCTATTAGATATATTGGGGAATTGCTCAGAAATAAGCCACAATACAAGTTGATCAGACTTAGTACGAGAATATATGATATAACTATATATTCGTATGAATTGCAAAGAGACGGATCGAATCAATATATATACATATATATCCAAGTTCTTTTTTTGACAGAACCTTACTTAAAGTTTAAATAGTTCAATACTTTATTTGATGATAAAGCAGGCCTTGAACTGAAACTTCCTACGCAGCCCTTTGCAAAGTCATCTGGCTAACTGAGTGTGTGTCTGTGTGTGTGTCTGCATGTGTGTGTCTGCATGTGTGTGTCTGCATGTGTGTCTGCATTTGTGTGTCTGTGTGTGTGTGTGTAGGGCATTTGTGCTGACATTAAAGTTGCGCCTTGTCGGGTAATTACACTGCAAATAACAATGACAACAACAACAACAACAAAAACAACAACTACAAAGAACAGTTGCAGTTAATGCGCCTAATGAGCGGTTAGTTCTGCAACAACAGCAGCAGCAACAGCAGCAGCAGCAAAAAATTGAGTCAACAACAACAGAAGCAGCAACAACAACAATAACAACAACACGGCAAGCAAACGCGCAACTAATTCGCTGCAACATTTTGTTCCTATTCACATTTCGTTGTTGTTGTTGTTGCTGTTGCTGTTGTTGTTATCGTAGCTGCTGCTGCTGCTGTGCCACATTTTTTGCATCACTTGTCTTGGGGGCAAGTTCGTTTCCTAAGTCTTTTGTCTAGCATGGCGTGGGTAAAAACTGAGAAATAGAAAAGGACAGAAAAACCAGTACAAAAACAAAAGCAACTCAAAACACCGAAAACAACAGCAACAACAGCAGCAACAGCAGCAACAGCAGCAACAGCTGCTACTCGGCGCGATGTTGCCCCTACCAAGCCGCAACATGCCGCATACCACGCCCACACTGCGGTCGCGCCGAGAATTCTTTAAGCCAGAAGGCGGCTCAGGGGTGTGGCACTTGCTGGGTGTGTGTGTGTGTGTGTGTGTGTACAGTTCACATAGTGCTCGAGTATTGCTCGAAAAATATGCAGACGCTTACGACATTCGATTATGAAATTTGTAGGCGAAACCTATTCGATTTCGATAGACGCGATGGACGCGCTTTTTGTATTGTTCGAGTGCATTGAAAGCACAAGTCACGCTTTCTTTCGAATCCATAACAATGGGCCGATGCCACAGCAACAAACAACAACAGCCACAGCAACAACAACAACTGCGACGCAACAACATTCACACATTTGCACTAATTAAAAGTCAAGTGTTAATTAAATCAAACAACAATTTGCCAAGGATGACAATCGCAGCAGACCTCAACAACAAAATAGCAACAATAAAAGAAACAAAAAAGACCTTACGTTAGGTCTTTGCAACAATGTTGCTGCTGACAGACCGTGGCAAACTCGTGTCTGACTGTCAATTACGCATGATATCGTATTGTTTGAGCCATAATGGCAAAATTGGTTAGACAAGCTGCGATAGAAACATTGATAAACTAATTAAATTTTTGTAGAGAAAAAGAACGAAGCAGGAGAATTACGAATTATGTATTTCATATATTGTACATGATATATTCATACATATATTTGCATATATTTGAGCTTAATTCATAATAGATCGAACATTTCTTTCATTGTATTCTGCAACAAAGAAATCTTTTCTATTTTCAATTATATTTTGGCATATATATCTCATATATCTGGTTTATATATTCTACAGATATATGTAGATATATATTATTCATATATTGTATTATATTATTCATATATTATCAATTATTATTCCTAAATTATTTCTTTCAAACTCTTCAAAGATTAGACATTGTACTTTTATCAAATCCTTACCAACTATAGTTCAGCATATATACCTTGCTCATATATGTATATACCTTATATAACCTTTCGGCTACATTATTTTCTCAGCCAACAGAACCCACTCTATAAACAGAAACATTATGAAATCAGCTGACATTATGCACATTGTAAAAGACTGCAAAAAAGGACAGTTTGCAATAACTTCATGAACAACCAAAAGTAAAACTCAAAGCCCACAGACATATTTGAGGCTCGTAAAATGCGACAAGTTTTCAATTTGCCAACGACGACAACGACAACGACAACATTTGTTGCCCGCCCGCGGAGACAAGTGCAGCAACCTGTCAAGAGTCAACACGGAGACGAGAGAGTGAGGAGTGAAGAGCTGGAGAGTTAAGAGAGTTAACATTATAAAAGTTTTGTTTTACGATAGAAATCAAAAGCTAAAGAAACCGAACCGAACTCAGCTGAAACCGAAACTGAGCAACAAACGAGAAAGAAACAAGCAAGGCAGCCCAAAAAGGAAGCGACGCGTCTCCATCTCCGTCCCAGAGTCTCAGTCTCACAGTCACAGTCTCACTCACAGTTCCAGTCTCTGTCTCTGTCTCAGTCTCATCAAGCGACCGCATTGAGGGTAAACAAATTAAGCAGAGTTGCCTAGTTGCTTGGGCTATTGTTGTTGCTGTTGCTGTTGTTTAGTTGATGATTACGTGGCCTGGGCCTGAGATTATTACATCATCCATTGGCGGCGTCACATCATTATAATCGAAGAGCTGAGCGCGAGTGCAAAAAAAAAAAACAAGACAATGGACAGTGTGGCCCAGCTAGGGCGCTGTTCCTGTTGGTCTTCTCATCTCCGACAGTTGCTCAGTCTGTCTCTCCTCCTCTCCTCCCTGTCGACACGTTTTTACGCTGGGTGTGTGCCAAAAACATAGTAAAAAAAAAAAAAACATGATCGCAATGCTTGAATGGATCCACTTGCGGTCATACGATAGCCCTGCCTGCCTGACTGCCTGGAACTGGAACAGACGATTCACTACTCACTCACTCACTCACTCACTCACTCAGTCAGGCACTCGCAGCACCGCCGACTGGGTCTGAGGTTTTGCTTGACTTCATTTGCAGTTGTTGTTGTAATTAAGGTTTTTTTTTTTATATTTGCGTACACTTTGCGTTTTGGTTTCGGTTTCGATTTCGATTTGGTTTTTTTTGCTTGCTTCTCCTTCCATTATTATTTTATATCGTGCGCAGTGGACTCGAACCCCACCTGAGAGTGCAACTGGGAACTGGGAACTGGGACTGGGACTGGGTAGTGTGTACTGCAAATCGAGCCCAAGATAGACGACTACCTGGATAGATATGGTAGCAGTAGCTCGCATGGGGAAGTGTTTGCCTGCCAGGTAATCGATATATCAATTGGGTAAGTATCGCACTCACTCCCAGCCCGACTACCGACTGCCGACTCCCGGTCTGGCCTGGTTCGATGCGGCTCGACTAATGTGCCCCTCGTAATGGCCATAATTGTCTGGCATTAGTCGCTGCATTCAACCGCAGATGATTTCATATGCGCGTTGGGTTTTCGCTTCTCTGCTCCCCCGCTATCCCCCTGCCCGTTTCACATCTGTCTACCTGCCTAGTCTGTCTGTCCTTACTCATTGATCCCCCATTGGAAGCCGCGCCGCCTATCATGATCGTCGTCTGAGCACTTTGTCGACTGCTTTATTGTTCGCTTTGATTACTCGAGATTATGTCACACTTTTGCTTTTCGCTTCCTGAAAACGTGTCGATAATGCAAGTCTCGGCAAGTTGTTGCGATCAGCAGCAATTGGTTAAGCTCGTTGACTCGCTTTAAGAGCCAAGCCAAGCGCTAATCTGTAACGATTCGTGGATTATACGGGCTCATTTAAAGTTTTCAAAGAGTTATCGATAGTATGCACATTTAGTATATAAACGAACGGAGAATTAAGCTGCTTATCGATAGTATTGGCCTTTTATTATCGCAATTAACTGTAGATCGATGCGAGTTATCGTTTCTAGCACAACTAGTGAAAGTTGCACACTTAGTCAGTTATCGATTATACTGTATATTTGATAGCGCTACTAACGATAGCGATGACAAGTTATCGATAACAGCGTACAGGTGACAAAAGTAGTAATGCGAAACTATCGATAGCAGCGCTTAGCCTTAGTAATGGATTACACTACACATTTGCTAGCACTATAAACGATAGTTTTCATGGCACGATAAAAGCCCTCTTATTTGCCACGAACGAATTATCGATAACATTGATTTGTCGTGTAAAAGTAGTCATGACAACTGGGATCGCAACTATCGATAGCAGGTCGCCTAGCAAATGGTTTTTGGTTTAATCGAGTGTAAATTGTCTTGACCTCTTCTTATCTTCTGCTACTACTTTACTACGAGGTGGGTGCAATGCCCTAGAGCTGAGGGTCCCAAAGTGCCGTTACGGCAGTACCCGCTTTAATTGCATGTGTGGGCCGCAACTCGTAAAAGCCGCTGCGTCGCTAGATGATCATAGAAGGTACTTGCAAGCTGGCACTGCAGAGCAACTGAGGTGCGTGTGAGAAGAATCGATGGAAGAGCATATTCAAGCACAAATCGTTCATAATTTTCGGAGAGGTTTCAGTACTAGTCGAAACATTAAATATACTTTTAAGATTTCGGGAAAGCTTTACCCTGAACAGGATATTTCCTGCTCTGTTTCTCGGCAAGCATTCCACGTCGACTTCTGTCTCGATGTGCTTCAACCTCAGCTTCGTGTAGCCTTCGCGCATTTGTTGTGATTGCTGTTGTTATCAATCTGTTTTTTGGCTCTTTATTTTTTTGGGATTTTTTTTTTCAACTTTGCTTTACACAGCGCCGCCTCTTGGCACGCCCCTTGCGCGCGCACCCTTCGCTGCCATTGAAAGGTTTCGCCTTGAAATCGCATTCGAAGCGGGAAATGATTTGTCGATGTTGTTGCTGCTGCTGCTCTGGCTTCGCTTTTCGAGTGTACCTTGTGGGTCTCTGTGGGAACTTTTCAATTGCGATGAATATCTGGTCAAGGTAACGAACGCAGTGCGCGTAATACAAACTCCAACAACAACAACAACAACAGCAACAACAACAACAACAACCCGAGCCCAAACCTGAACCATAACTGGTTCTATAAATCATCGTTATATTAATTGAGAGTTTTGACGCCTAAATAGAGATACTATGCATGAGTATATATGTATGTATATATAGTATGCATGAATATATATAGTATGCATGCTGTATAGGTATATATAGGTATTATCTCATTGCGATTTGAATAATATTATTTGCAGCTGTTGCATATATTAAATTTCATTTTTGCAGCATTCCTTGTCGATGTTCTCATCCAACTGAGCACGAACAATGCGATTTTCAAGTGAATACCCTGTAAATCTGATTTGTATCTGATTAGCTACTTTTGTATTGGCTTTTTACAGGGTATTTAAGCCCTCTAAAAAGCTCTAATCATGAATTTTAAATAGACTTTTGGTAAAATTCATGAATCATGCTGTGCCTCGCTTGCGATTGCCAAATTTTCCATTATATTTTGAATTGCGGAAACAGAAAATTATCGCATGAAAAGCGCCGCCAGCAGCAGAACAACAACAACAATATAAGTTATTAATTGCTGCTGTCATGAAATACAGAAATAGAAGGAAAGAGAGAGAGAGAGAGAGAGAGAGAGAGAGATAAAGCTGTGCTTGAAGTGCGCTAAGTTGCCGCGCCTTTCTTGCTCGCATTCTTCTGCGATACATTTCTATGTAGAGCATGCAAAATCCGTGCGACGAATGAAGGCGAATAGCCAGCAACCTATGGGTGTGTGTGTGTGTGTGTGTGTGAGTGGGTATGTGTGTGGAATAAGGGGCACCTCGGTAATACCCTGAGATATTGTGAATGATTGCTAGAGCAATTTCAAATGGAACTGTACAGGAGGGAGACAAACTAAGTAGATGAATTGAAGGAAGAAGGGGAGAGAGGTATAGAGAGAGTAAGCGTGAGAGAGAGAGGTGGAAAGAGAGAGAGAGAAGAAATAAATGAAAACATCTAGTTAAAGATCAAACACATATAGAAAGACCTTAAAAAACTGAAAATCTATAGATGGATAAAGATAAAGGAATCTGCAAAAGTTCTTTATAGATAGCGAACAAAAGCGAGTGAGAGCAAGAAGAGCAAAAAACAGTTATAGAGAGAAAAGAAAAGATCGAAGTGAAAAGGATAACTATCCTTGAGGACAAGTAGGAGGGAAAGCAATATATAAAGCAAAGCGAAGCAGAATAAATATACAAAATGAAAAGAAATTCAAAGGTTTCGCATCTATAAACTCTGTCAAACCTTTACTCCATCTGCAAACAAACATCATCAATTACAGTTGTGAACTACAGTAATTACATCATCTTTATTTATCTACAGACAAAGCGATAAATGCGACCTTAAAGCAATGGGGAATAGTCTCCAGACAAGAGCAAGGGGTGCAGGGGGCGATGGGTCACACAGTTATTGCCTTAAATGCGACGAATCATGTCGAATCCAAATACCAAATTGAGTACATAAATGCTACATAAGTATTTTTTAAATACAAAACCAAAGTGGAGAATCACAAATCAATTTTTTTTTGTTGGTTTCTTCAGTGACTTCCGCGCTCGGTCTCAGTATCGATACCAACAGAGTTAGTGGGTCAATGAAGAAGTCGAAGAAGCCAACATAAGACACGTACAGCAACAACGACAACAACAACAACGACGACAAAGACTGCACGACTGTTTTGATTGGCCTTTTATGTAGTATGAAAAAAGAAAAAAGAAACCATTTTGTTTAATGCGCCGAAAAGGTCAAAATATGATCCGATATCTAGTGAATTATGCGCACTCTACACTTGACTCGAAGCGCAGTAAAGGCTTAAAGCGACAATCGACAGCTGCGCGATGCTGGAACTGGGTCGATAAGACCGAAGCCACAAGGGGTCATCAGTCAAGATTTGACAGACAATCGAAGATTAAATCGACTATGAAGACTGAATGATTTCATTATGTCTCCAGCAGGGGGTTTATTTCTTAGCTGGCTAATAAATTGCATGCTAAAGACAGATACAGATATAGTATGATATATGTGTGTGTGTGTCTGACTGACATATGGCATAGTTAGTTGAGCAGGTTCTACAGATAGCAGGAATATTGATGCATTGCTCAAACGAGTCTCAATTGAAAACCTTAGACACATTGTTCGTCACAGTAATGCTTTATAGATAGTGTACGAATACCTATTGAAGTAGTGTATGTCTTCGATCTTAAGCATATCTATGATATCACTAATCCTTAGCATATCTAGAGCAAACTTTCACCTGTCTCTGCAAATGCAAATTATAAAGAAGACTTGCCTTGCAGTATCTTAGATTACCACATGACTTGAGGCTTTGCTTTGCTCTGCAAGTTCTCATCAGACTAGTCTCCCTCCCCGCCCTTAGCTGTCATTTTCGGTGTAACCGAAACTTGTTTCGCTTGGCAAATAATGAAAACGAAAACGAAAACGAGCATGAAAAACCTTACGAGCTGACAAGCTGACGAACTGAGGCGAGTGCAAGACATGTTTCGCAGCGGGTCAACTGGTTGTCCGATTGTCCGAGTGACCGTTGGGCCCAGTTGGGCGAGCTGACGAGCTGTCGAGCTGCTCGCGACCGTCAAAAGACAATGCGAAATAATCATAATAATAATAATAGCACAATGCGCTGCGGACTGCTCGAAATGATAATCAAAAAGCAGAAATAACAAAGCAACAACAACAACGAGAGCAACAACAACAGCAGCAACAATGTCGAGCAACTAAGATTAATGTCGCATGACTTTAATGACGGAAATCTGAAGCAGCAGCAGCCAAATGGCCGCCAAATGTTGTTGGACACACAACACCAGCAGCAGCAGCCACACCAGCAAAGCAACAGTAACAGCAGCAATAGTAGCAGCAGCAACAACAACCATAGCCAAAAGTCACCGCAAATAAAAATAAAATTGACAACACTTTCAATTGTCGCATGTTGCCTGAGAAACATTGAAATGGCAACCGTCTCTCTCCATCCTTCTCCCTCTCCCCCTCTCTCTCTCTCTGTGTCGCACTCTTCCTCGCTCCACCTGCTTAACAGCAATGAAATTTAATGAAAATGAAAACAAAAGTGAAACACAACTTGGGCCCGTTAATAGCCAACTACCCCGAGCCGAGTCCGAGTCGAGCCTCAGTCCCATTCCGAGTCTGGCTGCGACTGCGAGCCCAGTCCCTGCTATGGCCCCGTGAAACCGAAAGTGGTTGTATTAACATTTAATTAAGGCGCAAAGTTCACAGTCCGCTAACTATGCCTAGCATGGGAGCACAGTCCAGTCCCAAACAGGGCTCAATCTGAACTAGAGAAGCAAATGAAACTTAATAAGAAATTGAGAAGATTCAGTGTGAAGATTATTAATGAGTTTCAAGATCTGACTTGATATGAATAACTTCGATCTTCTTCTTCTATATATATCTTCCATCTCGATGTTATTCAAGTTGTGAGTTTAATCTCAACTTAAAGTTGTTAATTGCCATACGACACATTTGCCAAATTAGGTGAGGGCAATTTGACAGTGGCGGCACATGATAATAAATGATCGCGAATCGTAGATGGGAGGGGATCAGAGACAGGCGTTGAGGTAAAGGAAATTGCGGATCGGATAGATAGGAAATTGTCGATCGGAAATCGCAAATTGTGTACAGGAGGTTGCGGATTGGGTATCGGAGATTGAATCGGGGATCGGATATAGACGATCAACGTTAGTGGGTTGATTATTGAGGATCGGTGACAAAAGACAGTTGCTTCGCATATCAGGGAGGATAGAGCGCGAATGGCAGATCAGGGCTGACCAGATTAAGGATCACTGACAGGCATTTTACGTAGATTATAGATCACAGATTGGTGATGCTTGATCAGCAACTGTAGATCAGATATAATAATGATAGAAGACAGCAGGAGGATTACAGATCAGGAAGGAAGGGGCTGATCAGATTGGGAATCACAGCTAAGTGATAAGGTTTTTTAGATTACAGCTCAGCGACTCTTTATCGTAGATCGTCGAGGCTTGAAGATCCTTGATCGTAGAAACTTTAATTGTCTTTCTTTTTTGTTCATCAAAGTTGTGTCTTTCAGTTAAGGAGCACTGCGAATTATGTTCACAGTGTACATTATACGCAGCTGCAACTGTGTGTGTGTGTGTGAGCGAACGATAAGTTTTATTTAATTTAGCATTCAAAATGTTGGTTAATTTGCATTTAATTTGTCTGCTCGTAAATTGCAGACACCGCAGCACGCCCCTCAACTCCCTTTTGACCCCGCCTACTTGCCATTCCCCACTGTGCAGTCACTGCAATCCCGTTCCCATCGCAGACAACAACTTCAACCTCGGGCAGCGCCAACTACAACTTGAAGTTGGCCGCGCCAAGCGAAACGAATCGATTTTGGCAGTGCGCCGTTTTTTTTTTTCGTCTGGATTTTGTTGTTGTTGCCCGGTTCGCTCTCTCGTTAAGAGAAAGGTGCTGCCGATCAGTCAGCAAACCAGTAACAACAACAACAGCAACAACAACAGCAGCAGCAATGATAAAACAACTCCAACAACACGCTCAATTCACTTTCTAATGATGCACATAAAATATATACGAAAAAAAGCTTCTTTTTCATTTTTTCATTTGCAATATTTATTTTTCGTCCCCTTTGACGCTGACCGCAAACAGATGAAATAAAAACAAAAAAAACAACAACAAATTTGGAAAGAGTGAAAAAAACGACAGCGAAATTAAATGTCCTGTCATAAAATTGTCAAATTTATGCGATAAATTAATATGCGAAGCTCGCGATACAATATCGAATTATCTGAGCGAATTTCCAATTAGTCGAGTGCCCCCACTGGATGCTGAGTTTTGGATACAGCACAGCGTAAGTAAAGTCTGTGGGTTTATGGCCACAAAACATAAGCAAGTGAACAAACTTGAGGCTGGCCACAGATGGACTGACTGCTGGAATACCCTGTAATGGAGGGTGTTGAAATGTGTTAGATATGATAGAAGATTCTTTATAGTAAAGCAGTTAGGAAGACTGGCCAGAAAAAATGTACAATACAAAGGAAACTAGCAAAAGAAAGACAGACACAGAGGCATACATAGAGAGCAAAAGAGAGGGGGAAGAAAGCGAATACAGAGAAATATCTTATGATAGTGAAAGATGCAGAGAGATCAGCAGACAGGAACACAGTAAGAATACAGAGATACTGACGGTAAATAAGAAAGAACTTTTCTTTCTGTACAGCAAGAAATATATGAAGAAAGAAGGAACAAAAGGATGTCCTATATAGACCAAGCGATAGCAAGAAGAACTGTAACTAAATGGTATCCTCTATCCTTATGTATCATCAGTCTACCAAGTCGTACATCAAGATAGATAGAACGAGTAAGAGAAAGAAAAAGAAAAAGAAAAAGAGAGAGAGATATACTTAAAAATATTCCTTAATAGTAGAAGTCATTCAGTGATGTTCAGTGATGATACTGAGGGTAAATAACAAAGTTCTTTCTTTTTTGTATATAAAGGAGTAAATGAAGAAAGAGAGGAAAGATAGATTAATATACTATATTAAGCAAGAAATAGGAAGCAGAACCGTTACAACTCGTATACAGTATCCTTTCTCTCTCCCAATATGTACATATATCATCCGTCTTCCAAGTCTCACATCTATGCCAAACATATCCAGGCTGTGCACAGACCCCACTTCAGTCAACCCCTCAACAGAGTATGCAAAAAAATGATGTTTTCTGGCCGCCGTCAACAGGTTTAGCGTTTTGGCCTTTTTGGCGGGTTTTTCGTTACCATTTAGATGAGTTATAGGTGAAAATTGTCGCGAAAGTCGTGAGTTATGAATCGGTTGATGTTACAGCTCTCCTTATCGCTGTCGTTGTCGGTGCTGTCGCTGCTGTTGCTGCCTGTTGTTGTTGTTGTTGCTGCTGCTATTGGTGCTGGTGTTGTTGTTGCGCAAAAGAAAACGGCGCCGTGAAGGTCAAGAAACTTTTAAGCGCTTCGTTGGCTTCGTTTTCCATGTGCCCGGTTAACGTTAAACGTTGTTGTAAGCAGCAGCAGCAGCAGTTGTTGTTGTTGTCAGTCTTGTTGCTGTTGCTGTTGTAGTTGTTGTTGCTTAGCATTTGCTGGCATTTAATTAATTAAAGTAAATCACTTTTGGGTTCGCAAGCCGCATAAAACGCATTAATCACTCAAAAATTAGCTCACATTTCCGTTCACCTTCAATAAATCGCGCTTTGCATGTAATACCCCCTTAGAAGAAACGGGGCAAACTAGCTGGAAGACTGAGCAACTGAGAAACTGAAACAGAAAAAAATATCTAACGAAATATCCGTTGTTCAAAGAAGAAATAACTGTAATTTGCTTGCTCCTCTTCGATGCGGGCGTTTCAACAGCGAACTCTGTTTCAGCTTCACTTGCAAGGCATATGAGGGAAGGGTTACCCTCCCTCCCCCTCCTCCACTTCCCTCTCCCTCTCACACGCAGAGCGAACTCATCTGCTGCCTTCAGTGGGACTCGTCAAACCTGCCAGCGAACTCAGAGTTAATCTTAAGTGCTTAGCGCATTCACTCGAAACGATTCAAAATCAAATAACAGTCTCATTTATATTGAGATATTCGCGATATATCGTACATGCAGAGATACATATAGTCGCCACATAAGCGAAGCAGCTCACACGCTTCCCCGTTCGATATGAAATGCTCGTTATTCGCATGATTTACTTTATTGCCATCGATGCTTTGCGTAAGGAGTGTAGTATCTCTGAATTTTTGAATATACATACTGTATATAATATGTTACTGCACCCATTTTGGAAGTGATTAAGCTAAAGATCATGATCATGAGAGTACGAACTGAAGGCAAGTTTCAGCTGATGTGAGGTTGCAAAACGAAGAGCAGACGAGGGAAGGTTGGATGAGTACAATGAGATACGAAATCTATTAATATAGTTTTAGTACTTATAAATTAGTAAGGTATGAATAAAGTATATTTATCAGATCATAAGTATACAGGATCATTACAAGTAGATCATTACAGGACTATACAAATTCTACTGTTTCCACTGTAGAATAACTGGATCTGATACATCATATTTTTCATCTCATTTATCACCATATCGTCATCAAATCGGTAAACCCTCTTTACCTTCCCACTCTCTCTTCCCCTCCCCATCGCTCTCTCTCTTTGCATTGTCTTTCTTTTATGTCTGCCTCCACGTTCTTTGCACACCTGTCAAGAATTCGTTTAAGCGAATTGGGTTATTCATGGTTGCATGTGCAGGGTATTCTCGCATGCGTGTCTAGATGGTATTAATGTCTCTTTCCCTCTCTCTCCCCTCTCTCTCTCTCTCCTCTCTCTCCTTTCTCTGTCTTTGCCTACGCTTTGGCCTAACTGTTTAGCTGACAGCGCTGTCAAATTTGTTGTTATGCCCTGTTGCCATTGTTGTTGTTGTTGCTGTTGTTGAGCTTCACACGCGCGTTAATTAAATTGATGAAGCTCTTTCCACCTTCCCCCTCTCTATCTATCTCTTTCTCTTACTCTCCCTCTGTGGCTTCGTCACCTTTGGCAGCTTCCTCTTCTGCCTTTGCCTTTGCTCTTTCTTTCTTTCTTTCTTTCAGTGCGTGAGCGGAGCTTTTTGGCTGCGAGATTCTTTTCACTTTTGCCAGTTGCGAGTGTGAAATTACAACAACAGCAGCAACAATGGCACCTGCGGCGCACCTATAAGGCTATAGAGAGAGAGAGAGAGAGAGAGAGAGAGAGAGCGAGAAGGATGGACAGAGAGGGGGAGGGAGAGAGCGTGTGCGCTGGGAGAGGCGCAAGCAGAAGAGGCGACTGCATTGTTCGATTTAACTTTCACTGATTGCCCGTTGACAATGCGACGACTACGACGACGACGACGGAGCAGACCTTTGGCATTGTTGTTGTTGTAGCAGGTGTAGGTCGTACAGGTGTGCGCCTGTGTGTGTGTGTGTGTGTACATTAACGAGCAAGTACACACAGTCTCCCTCTCCCTCTCTGCATGCATCTGCGGCAATTATTTTCTGCGCAGAAATTTCATTTACTTTCTATATGGAAATATTTGCACACTTTTAAAATCTTGAAATGCTTAGAAAGTTAGCGCCCCGATAAGGTAACGCCCCGTCAGACGACGCCTTAGAGTCTGTCAGCCTCCCTAGTGCCCAATTTCAGATTGGATTTCAGCTTCTTCTGCTCTTTTTATAGCGTGCGGAAGTTGGCGTCCTCGTTTCTTCATCATCATCTTTAACCTCGTCTTCTGTTACTTGTTCCTCGTCTTCTGCCACTTCTGCACCTTCTTCTTCCTCACCTTCCTCTGCTTCTTGTGAGCTTTGGTAACTGTTTTGCTTGGGTTGCTAATTAAATGATTGTTTGATTTGATTTTGACAAATCAACGCGAATAGATTGCAAAGCAAGACTGAGAGAGAGAGGGAGGCAGGGAGAGGGGGCTTGCATATCGATGGGCTGCTATAAAACTAAAGCTATGCGAAAGTTTCAACTGGGAATGTCATCGGAGCCAGCTGAACAGGGCGATGATGGATTGGGTAAAATGTGTCAGCCTGGGAATGTCGTTGAGTTTCCCCTTGTGCAATAAATCGATCGCTTTATGGCTAAAGGTACTATCCATTTGGCTATAAAGTAAACAAGATTTTAAATTAGCCAGTTGAGAGAGTTTTTATGGCATTAATAGAAATTGAAACTACAGAGGAGTGGGGAGAAATAGGGAAGTGAGAGACACTCCTTATAGGAACGACATTATAGTACTACAATTTGTTTTATTGATATTGACTGTCCATATTGAGATATGACATGACCTATTGATAACATTTTGTTATATTGAACTTCATTCACACTTAGATTTTGCTTGAAAATTATCGATAGAACCGATAATAATAGTTTTAAATTAATCAATTATATGAAAACTCTCAATTAATGCCACAAAACTATCGATAGTAGCGACAGACATGATATACAAATATCGATGGTGTGAATAACCACACAAGCCTATCGATAGTATCGAAAGAGACAATTTTAAATTATAAGCTACTTTGCCAACAGTTATCGATAATACAACATTATGAACTCGCGCATTGTTTTTGTGTTGGTCATCACTAACAATCCATTACAATAATACAAAATTATCACATAAGACAAGACTATCGATAACATAAATAGTTTAACTATAATATAAGCTTCAATTTGACAACAGTGATCGATAACTCGATAACATCATCGACTATCACACTGCTGCCATCTCAATTGGCACATTTAGCACATCGTTTTGGGCATTGTTGACTGTCCACGAGGAATTTGTCAATCTGAATAACGAAAACAGAACAAGAACAGCACAAGGCACAATCCTCATTTCCCCTTCGCTCCCTCGTTGGATCGCCAAGTGAGGAAACTCGCTAGACAAGATGACTATGCAAAACTGAGTTGATCGCATGATTTATTTAACATTTTGCGCCGCGCGCTATAACAATAATAATAGTAATAGCCATAAAAGTAATAATAATAAAGATCGTTGTTGTAGTTGCTGCCTCGTCTATGTAGCATGCGGCTTTAAATTCTAGCTAACAACAACAACAACTGCAACGTGGGCTTATCGCCAGAACCAAAGCTGGCCAAAAGGAAAAACCAAAGCGAGGAAAACTTGTTTCTTGCTGCAGTCGAGAGAGAAAACGCTGATAAAAATAAATAACGCAAAAGGCTGAGTAAAATGTGCACACACACACACATATTGTGAGAGACTGTGTGTTTGTTCGTGTCGAAGAATTTTCCAGGCCTTGCAACAACATCTTGATTTGGTGCCTCTTCGCGGCAATTGCACCGTAAATTGCCACAGCCGCTGGACACGCCGCACAGCCCCCGCTTGCCTCCTGCCCCCCTTTCCACCCCCTTGCGCTAAACTTGATTTCCACTTTGTGCAGCTGAGCCAGAGACAGCATCGCGCCCAGCTCCCTTCTGGTTGCACTCTGCGCCTCCTCCTGCTTCTGGCAGAGGCAACTGGTCAAGTCATAAATAAAGCTTACAACGCACCGCAGCAGCCACAGCCACAGCAGCAGCAGCAGCGTGGCCTGTGAATCGAACTGCAGATGTTGTCTGTTTAATTACCTACACACACTCACACACATACCC